>CM035850.1:107725282-108400545 GCA_020510985.1 Pholidichthys leucotaenia | reverse complement strand
CACCACATAAACAATATACTGTACTTAAAAAGGAGGATTTGGAAAGGGCCCAGTCAGGTGTTCTGAAGGTCTTCTTAATTGCATATAAAGGGATCCCAGGGATCAGATACATTTCTAAAATATACCAAGGTCTTCAAGACTTAAAAGGAGACAACACATCATATTATATATATCATATATCATAATATTATAACATACAGTATAACAAACATATCATAATATTCATAACCACTGTGAATATTACACTGAAAAACAATTCAAAAGTCAAATGCAATTAGATGGTAAACTGTCAATAATACACTTCAATAGCAGAAGTCTTAACAAAAACTTTCCACAGATTCAGGACTATTTAAAACAGCTAGACAGAAAATTCACAGCCATTGCAGTCTCTGAAACCTGGCTTAATGAAGATCAGGCTCCCCTGATGGCAATAGAAGGATATCAGATGTTTTATATTAACAGAACTCAAAAAAAGGGTGGTGGTGTTGCACTGTATATTGATGACCTGTACAGGTGTAAGCTTGTAAATGAAATGTCCTTAGCACTACCAGGGATTTTGGAATGTGTTACTGTTGAGATTGACCTAGACAAAACAAAAAATCTAATCATAAGCTGCATATATAGAACACCGGGAACTTGCATTGAGACATTCAGAGATAAATTAGTCGAGCTGTACAATAATATTACTAGTAAGAAAATGGTAGCAATTTGTGGAGATTTCAATATTGACTTACTGAATCCTCATCAACAAAATGTAGTTACAGAGTTCATGAACTCTATGTACAGCATGAGTCTATATCCCACAATAACACATCCCAGTAGAATCACAGTTCACTCTGCTACACTTATTGACAACCTGTTTGTCAATGTTTTCGATAAGAAAATAGAAAGTGGATTATTGATAAATGATATAAGTGACCACTTGCCAACCTTTGCACTTATCCATGGCCACACGGGGCCCAACGCAGAAAAAACTTCAAAATCGTTCAGACACAAATCACCAAATGCAATCAGTTCTCTTAAAGAGGACTTGCTGAAGCAAGACTGGACAGAAGTCTATGTATCAGATGTAAATGAAGCCTATGACACATTTATAAATATTGTAACCACTCTTTATGAAAAAAACCGCCCATTAGTAATAAAAAAGCTTAAACACAAATTTGCTAATAAGCCATGGTTAACCAAAGGACTACAAAAGGCGTGTAAAAAGAAAAATTTATTATATAAAGCTTTCCTAACGAAAAGAACAAAAGAAGCAGAGCAGCGGTATAAAACATACAAAAATAAGTTAACATATATAATAAGATGTAGTAAAAGAGACTATTACAGTAAAGAACTGGAGAAAAACAGAGACAATATTAAAAATACATGGACAATACTCAACAGTATCCTTGGAAATAAAAGCAGAAATACAAGCTACCCAACTAATATTCCAAAAAATAATAAAACGACTCAGAGTGTGAATATTGCTTCACCTGCAGATGAATTTAATAATTTTTTTGTTAACATTGGACCTAAACTGGCCCGAGAAATACCCACTACGGTGCCAACAGGTGATACAATATGCAATAACACTGCTGTAAAAGACTCCATCTTCATAAAGAACACAGACGAAAGAGAGGTCATTGAAATTGTTAAATCGTTCAAAAGTAAAACATCTACTGACTGTGATGGTATTGACATGCTACTAGTCAAAACTGTTATCGAATGCATAGTAAAACCACTGACGTATATCTGCAACCTGTCTCTCCAATCAGGTATATTTCCCAATGCAATGAAAATAGCTAAAGTAATTCCGATATACAAGACGGGCGACAGAGGGGAACTCTCAAACTATAGACCAATTTCACTATTACCGCAATTTTCCAAGATACTTGAAAAAATATTCTATGAGAGAACTGACAACTTCATACTGAAGAACGATTTTTTTTTTTTCCACAATATCTTTATTGAACCTTTTTTTTTTTTAAACAAACATGATACAAACAATCAAACACTAACACTAAAGTACTACAAAAAAAAATGCACTAAAAACACCAACAACCACCAACAAAATCAAGTCTTCAACAATGCTCCTCTGTTTAGTCTAGACAATCCAATACATAAGTATACATATTATGTTCACCAGTTTGGAATTTACAAGGTCCACACACATCATTCACCTTCTTCTTCAAGAGTTATGTTTAAATTTTTTACATAATCAATAAAAGGTCTCCATATATTCTCAAACACAATTTCCTTTGATTTCAGTATATATGTTATTCTTTCTAATGGAAGGTTTGTTAACATCTGTCTTAACCACTGAGTCACATCTGGTCTATGAGTCTTTTTCCATAATAGTGCAATACATTTTTTGGCATTAAGCAAACTGAGGTCTATGAATGTTCTTTCACTTTTATTAAAATTATGCTTTTCTGGGTACAGACCCAACAAAAACAGTTTAGGATTCAATATGATTTGTTTTGAGATTATTTTTTCAATTGTTACCCTCACCTCTTCCCAAAACATTCTTATTAATCTACATTCCCATAAACAATGAAATAGGGTTCCTTTACTTTCCATGCATTTTGTGCATGTATCTGGTATATTCTTGTTATATCTATTTAACTCCTCCGGTGTAACATACATCCGCATTAACCATTTGAAATGTATCAATTTAAGGCGTACATTTATTGATTTGGTTTGAGCTTCTGTACAAGCCAATTCCCATTGTTCCTCTGAAATTTCAGTTTGCAGATCTTCTTTCCAGTAGTTTAATCTTTTCAGTGAATTTTCACTTGAAGATAGTGTCAATGAGTTATAAAACTCTGAAATAATACCCTTTCTTTTACTATCTTTCATCATCATTTTTTCCAAGGATGAATAAATAGGTCGAGTGAGAGCTTTATTTTGATTTGATCGAATAAAGTTTCTAAGTTGAAGATATTTAAAAAAAATGTGTTCTATTGAGATTAAATTTGATCCTCAGCTCTTCAAAAGACATTATGTTATCTGCACATGGCAAATATAAATCCTGAATCTTTTGTATCCCTTTTAAATTCCATACTTTAAATACAGCGTCCGCTCTCCCTGGTTTAAAATATTGATTACCCCATATTGGACTAAACTGTGACAATAACTGTGGTTCTTTTAAATAGTTTTTAGCTTCACACCATATTTTGATCATATGCTTTACAAATGGATTTTTAACTTGTTTTTGTAATTTTTTTGCCGAATCTGAGTATATGAATATGGGAAGAGGTAAAGGTAAATTGTATGATTCCATTTCAGTCCAGTGAGGGAGATCATCTGATGAAAAATAATATGTCATAGACCTCAGTTGTGCCGACCAATAATACAACATAAAATTTGGACATTTCAGACCTCCACGATCAAATGGTAAATATAATAAAGACAGACGTAATCTAGCCCTCCTGTTGTTCCATATAAATTCCACTAACTTTTTTTTTATTCTTGAGAATAGATCTAAAGGTGGTGGTAAGGGAATGTATTGAAATAAATAAAGTATTTTAGGTAAAATATTACTTTTAAGTATATTGATTCTCCCGATCATCGACATTGGTAGTGACATCCATCTCTGAGTTAACTCATTAATATCTGACATTAAGGCTTCATAGTTGACACTGGGGACTGATTCTAGCTTAGGCACAATTTGGATTCGTAAATATTTAAACTGATTTACAACATTGAATTGATTTACCTCAGGGGCTGGGTAATTTCTCTGGGTCTCATTTAGCATTAATATTGAAGATTTAGTTTTATTTATTTTATATCCTGATATTTCCCCAAAATTCTTTATTAAATTCAACAAGGTTGGAATTGATTTTTTTAGATTCGACATAAACAAAATTATGTCATCGGCGTACAGGGAGATTTTATGTTCTGTTGGTCCAACTTTAATTCCATATATTTGTGAATGTAAACGTATCGCTATCGCTAAAGGTTCAATTGCCATAGTAAACAGTAAAGGTGAAAGTGGACAGCCTTGTCCACATCCTCTATTGATTTTTATTGGTTTTGAAATATTGTTATTTGTTAGGATTTCTGCTGTAGCATTATTGTATATTATTTGAACCCATTTTATGAAATTATTTCCAAGTCCAAACCTTTGTAGGACTTCAAAAAGAAAGGGCCATTCAACTCTATCAAAGGCCTTTTCGGCGTCCAGTGATAGGAGAGCTGTATCCGGTGCTTCTTTATTAAAATAAATAATATTAAATAGTCTTCTTACATTATGGAAGCCTTGTCTACCCTTTATAAAGCCATTCTGATCTCGATTAATAATATTTGGTCAAATTTCTTGTATTCGTCTTGCTAAAATTTTACAGATTATCTTAAGGTCGGCGTTTAATAGGCTTATTGGTCTCATATTTTCACATTTATTAGAGGGCTTACCTGGTTTTGGCAGCAGTATAATTAAGGCATTATTTATGTATGATGGTAAATTATTATTTTGAAATGCTTCTAAAACCATTTCCAAAAAAGGTTTTATTAATTTATTCTTAAATTTTTTATAAAGGTCAACTGGAAGACCATCTGGTCCTGCACTTTTTCCTGATTTCATATTATCAATGGCTAGCCCAACTTCTTCTTGACTAATTTTAGACTCCAATATCTCCCTGTTTTCATTTGGAATACACGGTATAGATAGTTCGTTCAAAAACCCATTTAGTTTTGTTAAATCAGATTCATTTTTGGTATCATATAATTTTTCATAGTAATCTCTAAAGGCTCTGTTAATTTCTAAAGGATCTATAACTACCTGTCCTTTACTTATAATACTGGTAATTGGTGTTTTAATTTCTAATTGTTTAATCTGCCATGCTAATAATTTTCCTGATTTTTCACCTTGTTCATAAAAAGATTGTTTCAATCTTAGAAGACTCGAGGCAGCTCTATTCGCTGATTTTTTGTCGTATTCAGCTCTCAAAATCAGTAATTCATTCTCCAACCTTGGGTCACTTCCTGCATACACTTTTTCCTGAAGACTTTTTATTTTATGTTCCAATTTAGCTCTCTCCTCTTGAGTCTTCTTAGATTTTGATCCTGTATAACTAATAATATGTCCCCTAATAAAAGCTTTGAAAGCCTCCCACTTTACACATGCTGATGTTTGTGTAGTATTGATGTCAAAGAACTCGTCTATCTGTTTTTCTATATACTTGACAAATTCCTCATCCTGAAGCCATTTATGCTGAAATTGCCATCTACCTGATTCCTTCGTCAATTTTTTATCTACATATATTAGACAACAGGGTGCATGATCAGAGATCACGATGTTATCATAAAAGCAGTTTTGAATCTTGGACCTTAATTCTGTGGAAATCAAAAAATAATCAATACGTGAGAATGTCTTGTAGGTACTGGAATAACAAGAATAGGCTTTAACTTGTGGTTTCATTTCTCTCCATATATCTAACAATCTCAATTCTTTCATAAAATGATTAATAGTCATCCTACATCCATTGTGCGTACAATCCAGTCCTGTTGATCTATCTATACCTGGATTCAATGTACAATTAAAATCCCCTGCTATTATATGTTGCCCTGTAAGTGATGATAAGATAAGAAATAAATTAGCAAAGAACTTTTGATCATCTATATTGGGACCATATAAGTTCACAAGATTTATATTTTCTAATAGCAAAGAACCTTGAATGATTACATATCTTCCAAATTTGTCTCCAATTACATTTTTCACTTGAAAAGGAACTGATTTATGTATGAGAGTCATAACTCCCCTGGCCCGGGATGAGAATGATGAGGTGAAGACACTTCCTTGCCATCTACTCCTAATTCTTTTTATATCCTCCTCTATTAAATGAGTTTCTTGTAAAAACACAATTTTTGAACCCATGTCTTTTATTTTATTCATAACTTGTTTAAGTTTTTTTAAATTTTGTAGACCTCTGCAATTCCATGAAGTTAAATTAAGATTAACACTTTGGTTTATGATCAATAGAGAGTTTGGGATTACCTTGCAGTGTAAACATGCTCATACAGAGAAGCAAAAACATGAGTGGTTGAACATTCATCCTACAAACTACACACAAACAAATTTCCCCTTCCCACACTTGTGGCAAACCCCCCAAAATCAAAAGAAAAATTCCGTCTCCCGATATAGCCATCGACCGCTCCACACCCACGGGGAGCAGCCTAAGCCACTCCTTCTTCATCCTCCCAATCACCCTAACTCTACTGCTTTTAATGACGTAACATTAACTCTCCTCTGTAGTTTTCCAACTTAACTCCAAAATTTTTAACAACTTTGTACATCATAGTTTTTTTTTTGTTTGTTTTGTTTTTGTTGTTTTTTTAAAATATATAATACAATCTATATTTTGTAAACTTACTATTTACTTCAAGTCAGTCAGATGCCTATGCAAATGCTTAATTATTCTACCTTATATTTTGTTCATGCTTAGCTCCCACCAGTCTCTTCTTCTTCTTTGATCCTCTTGATGAACTCCTGCGCCTCCTCTGGGGTCTTGAAGATGTGGGTTCTGCCCTCATACGTGGTCAGCAGTCTCGCAGGATAGATTACACCATGACGAATCCCAAGGTTGCGCAGCTCCTTACGTATGGGATCAAACTGCTTCCTCAATTGTTGGATTCCTGTGGCCAAATCTGGGTAGAACCGCACCTGCTGGTCCTGGTGTTTAATCTCTCCTTTAGCTCGTGCAGCGTTGAAGATCTTCATCCTGTCTCTGTTGCTAAGAAACTTCATAATTAAGGTCCTCGGCGGTCCCTTATCTCTCCATGGGCCAATACGATGTGCATTTTCCAGAACCACTGCTGATTGCAACTCCTCGCTGCCCAGCACCTCCGGGATCCACTTTTCCAGAAAGGAACATACGTCCCGACCTTCTGATTCCTCTGGAAGACCCACCAGCCTCAAGTTATTCTTTCTCAACCGAGATTCCAAATCCAAAATATTATTTTCCAGACATTTATTTTTTTTTTCCAAAGTGCGCACCTTTAATTGAAGACGGGTGACGTCATCTTCAGCACTAGCGAGACGGAGCTCCATCTGCGCCGTTCGTTCTACACAGTCACCCAATTCCTTTCTTATTCCTTCCAACGCTGTCATAATCCCATCAAATCTGGAGGAAAAGTCCGCTCTCATTGAACTCATGGCAGCCATCAGCGCATCTGCGCTGCTCCCCGCAGACATCGCACCGTTGCCAGCCTCCTCCGCCATATATGGAGTTTTATTTGCTGCGTCACAGACCTGAAAGTCCGTTAATTTGGACTGTTTCGGCGGCTCGCTTTTTCCTTTACCTGGTTTTCCAGCCTTAGGCTTCGCCGACATATCCTCACCCAGACGCTGGGATACGTTCTGTCCCAAATGAGAGAGTTATTTGCCGATTTTTTTCTCCAGGAGCAGAGCAGAGTGAGACACGTCCGTCTTACGTGGCAGCCATAACCGGAAGTCAAGAACGATTTATTATGTGAGCAGCAATATGGGTTCAGACACAAGAGGACAACTGCATATGCCCTAATGGAATTTACAGAAAAAATATCAACAGCCATTGAAAATAAAGAGTATTCAGTTGGAGTATTCCTAGATCTTAAAAAAGCATTTGATACAGTAGATCATAATTTATTATTAAAGAAACTACAAAATTCTGGTATTAGAGGGGTAGCACTGTCCTGGTTAAGTAGTTACTTAAAGAATAGATATCAGTATGTATGTGTTAGCAACAAAAACTCAGAGTTGCTGAAGGTCACCTGTGGAGTTCCACAGGGTTCAGTTTTGGGACCATTATTATTCAATATGTATATAAACGATATATGTAAAGTTTCAGAAAAAATGGACTTAATATTGTTTGCCGATGACACTAATCTGCTATGCAGTGGAAACAATTTGGAACAACTTCTGGATACACTCGGGAAGGAATTAGAAAAGTTTAAACTGTGGTTTGATTCAAACAAATTAACGCTCAATTTAAGTAAGACAAAATTTATAGTCTTTAACAACCATCACAACAATCCAGTACCCAAACTCAGTGTAAATGGTGTAGAGATTGAAAGGGTATCTGAAACTAAATTCCTTGGAGTAATAATTGATAACAAACTGTGTTGGAAGTCACATATTAATTATATTAAAGGTAAAGTTTCCAAATCAATTGCAATATTACACAGAGTGAAATATTTGCTGAATCAACCCACACTATACACCTTGTATCATTCATTAATACTCCCATACATGACATATTGTAATGAAGTATGGGGAAATACATACAAAACAAACATATATCCACTCTTTATGCTTCAAAAGAGAGCTATTAGAATAATAAACAAAGCAGCTTACAGGGAACCAACAAACCCATTTTTTCTTAAACAAAAAACTCTCAAGTTGAAAGATCTGGTTGACTTTAAAACCGCAATAATAATGTTCAAAGTGAAGAATTTATCACTGCCCGCAAATATCCAAAAGTTGTTCCAAACAAGGGAGAAACGATATCACTTCAGAGGAACATGTATATTTCAAAAGCCTACAGTGAGAACAACCACCAAGCAACACTGTATTTCAGTGCAAGGAGTCAGATTATGGAACGATTATGGACCTGAATTAAAATCATGTACAACGCTTGGACAATTTAAACAAAAACTAAAGGAAGAAATACTCCAAACATATTTACAAGACGACATGTAAACTCACATAAGGATTGACATATCCAGCCTGTGTTGTGTTGTAGCTTAGGTTTTTTTGGGGGGGGTTTTTTGTGTTTTTTTTTTCTCTCTGTGACATTCTGTCTTAGATTTGTCTTGAATAGTAACCGCTTAACTTAGCTTAGCTTAGTTTTCTTTATTTTTTTCTCTCAGTCACACTTTGTCTTAGCTTTGTTCTAAATTGTAATCACTCTTGTCTTGTTTACTCTTTTTTCTTTTGAATTCTTGGATGGAATATGGGTGGGCAATATAAGCTGCGGCTTCAGCCATCACCCATTTCGGATAACTCACGTGGAATTGTTTAGTAGAAGGAGTCTTTGTCTAATTTGACCTTGTTATATTATACAGTTTCTTTTAACCTGTACTGTATTATCCGAAATATATAAAAGAGAGATGGGAAAAAGAGGGGAATTTCACTTTACAACTGGAAATATGGGAAAAGCTAAATAAACAGCAATGGAAAAGTACCTCATCCCTGCAGTGGAGAGAATTTGGATGGAAAAACTTGGTAAGATTTTTCAGAACACCTGCACAAAACAAATTTACCCATAAGGGATTGAACTGTTGGCGCTTGTGTGGTGAAAAGACTGCAAATCATTTTCATGTGTTTTGGTCATGCCCAGTTATCCACCAATATTGGACCAATGTACAGACAATATTGGGGAAAATATTTAAAATAACAGTTCCCTTTTCTTTTGTAACTTTGTATTTGGGCCTACTACCGGACTCACTGGAAAGACGAGGAGAAAAATACTTATTCAGTGTTTTAATATTGGCAAGTAAAAAAGCTCTAACTAAAAAATGAATGCTGAAGGACTGTCCTACACCTGAAGATTGGATTAACGTGATCCAAGACATTTACTCAATGGAAAAGTTGACATTCGCACTGAGACAGGACATGGATGGGTTCGTGAACTTTTGGCAACCCTGGATCGCATATGTGTCTTCCATTAGATCTAATCTTTGACAAATACCTTTTCAATAATGGTTCCGCTCTTTGTTCCAATGCTACTCAGATGCTCTTTTACCTTTATTTACTTATTTTTTCTTTTTGTTTGTTTTTTGCTGGTTTGTTTGTTTGTTTTATTCTCTTTAATTTCACTTTTTCTTTCACTTTAAAAAAAAAGGGGTGTTGTAATAATTATTCTTCCAATGTTGTCAGATATCAGAAAATAAGGGAACATGTGATGAAAATGTAAAAAATGCATTGCTGTAACGATCTGTATACCCTTTACAAAAACTTAAATAATAAAAAAAAAAAAAGGTGCAGCAAAAAAAAAAAAAAAATCAAGTGTCTCTACTCCATGAGAACAGGCTCAAAAGAAGCAGTTTCTAAAGAAAAAAATTGCAGGAAAAAAACAGACCTGGCAATGACCTTGATATGAAACACAGTGCAGGGAGGTGGAGGGAAGCGACTGAGTGCAGCTGTGTGGAGAGGAAAGGAGAAAAGCTGAACTTCAACTGGGGAAATAAATGCTGACAGCTTACACTGCCGTGATAGTTTATGCTCAGTATCCACAATGAAGGCATTTTTTTTGTATCACGCATAGTAGAATGTATCGATATTATGAATATATAGCATTTGGTGTATCACCCAGCCCTAGTTGCCTTTTGTTCCATTTTCTGCTAAGGTGATCCCACCTTTAAAATTTGGATTCATCGCCCCATAAAATGTGTTTCTGTTGATTTTCAGTTCAGTTTTTGTGCAATTTAGTATACCTCAGCCTTTTCTCCCTGCTTCCCTTTATAAAGAATAACTTCTTAATTTGCCGTTTTTGTGCATTGGTGCTGACAGACCAATGCCCAACAACAACAAATTATTTGCAATCTTTTGGACAAACAGAAACTTGAATGTTCCAGGGAACCCTGATTGAAAAACACTGCCTGAACTGACTTTGTGCACCATATAAATGTCATGGTTTTTATAATGGCCCTTGGCCAAATTTCTGTTTTGCTTGTTTTGTTTTTTCCTCTGACTTTTTCCTGTTGTTCAACAAAACACAACGGGAGGTTTCTGAGCATCATTTCTCCAGTGTGTGGAAGGGGACCTTGTCTCCAAACTGAGAACTGCAGTTTTGAAAAAGGTCAGATGTAAATTTTGCTGAGTGTACTGACTTTAAAAATCTGAAGAACTGGGTATGATATAAAAAGGGCACAGCCTGTTTTGAGACAGCCTGAGTTAGCTAATGTAAAATTAGCTGAATTTGAGAGGGGAAAAGGGGTGAGTGGTTTGAGTGGTCACTAAGATAGGACTAGTCTCTGGGTACAGTTCAAGTACAGAAACGACCCTGAATGAGTGAATGACTGACTCTGGTAGCCAGGGTAACTGCCATTGGTGAAGGAGTCATCCACACCAGAGTATAATAAAATGAGCTTAAAAAAAGTCTAGAATATGATCATCCATGCACATGAATAAACAGGTTTTGAATGGATTTCTGGAGTTATCTGATTATTCAAGTGGCCATGTAATTTGATAAAGGCCATGTAACCGGGGTCATCAACTCAAGTGATTTACCCTCTAATAATCCATTTATTCAATGCATGTAAACACAACAAAATTGATTATTGCCATTATTGGCTTATTCACAGTAATCAGTTTATTGTAACCATGTAATCAGAGTCATTAATCTGTGATTAAGTGTTTATAGAGGATCTGGGATCACAGATGGCACATGGGGTGGGTTAGCATGATTATAATCACAGAGCCATCCTGGCCAAAAAAGCCTATTAAAGGAGTCATTGATTAAAAACTGGTGTGTTTGCAGGTTTTAACTGTCTCAAATGTGTCAACTGGTCATGTAATTAACCAAAAATTTTCCAAAACATCAACTTGTGGAGTGTGTGAATAAAGAGGCAGGTTTATGAACAGACGGATTTATTACACACTCACATCTCTCAAGCACAGAACAGAATGAATCATTTCAGCATGGTCTCCACTTTTTCCCCATCTCACTCTTCACACGTTTACATGGCATTTCTCATCACACAGCATGACATTTACATTACACTGCCTTCAACCCCCTATGTCCCTGACTCCTTCTTGCTATATCTCCAGAAACCCCCTGGGCATTGTTCTCCCCATGTTTATTCACTGTCTCTGTCTGAGATGCTACATAATCTGACTCCCCATACCGCGCCCCCCCCCCCCAGCATCTTAGATAGAACATCAGTCCACACGCTATTTTGGCTTCAGTCTCCTCCCATATCTGCTGTAACTGGGGTTTACCACTTCCGTGGCGCTGCTGTGCCGGTGGGGGGCTGCTGGGACTGTGTCTGACTGCAGGTGGGCCGTGGCGAGGGGGTGGGGGGAAAACTTCAGTCTGTCCGTGTGGCTGCCCTGGCGAATCGTTTCCCTGGGGAGCTCTTCCACGCCGAGGGGCCCTAGCCAACAGCACTTGCTCGTCCGCCACTACAAAGGCGGGTTTGAGTCTGTCTATGCCAATTTTCTCCCGCCGAACCCCAAGTCTAGCAAAAAATGCTTATCCCCTGTTTCCAGCACTCTGAACGGTCCATCATAGGGTGGGCGCAATGGAGGGCGGTGGGCGTCGTGTCTGACGAACACGAACTCCGTGTTCTTCAAAGTCTTAGGCACGAAAGCACGCAGAAAACAGTGGTGGGCAGGGCCCAGCGGAGTGCCTGTGTTTGCACTACGCTGCAAAAGCTGAGACAGGCAGCTGTCCTGCGCAGGATTATCTGGCAGAAATTCCCCGGGCAGCCGCAGGGGCTGCGCTAAAACAAGTTCTGCCGGGAAAACTTCCAAATCCTCTTTTGGCGCAGAGCGCAACCCCAGTAAAACCCACGGCAACCTGTCTACCCAATTTGCATCCGTCAGTGAAGCCCTGAGTGCTGCTTTCAGTGATTTATGAAAATGCGCGCATAACCCATTGGCCTGTGGGTTGTACGCGGTTGTGCGATGAATTGCAACACCCAGGCTGCGGGCCATCGCAAACCAGAGGTCAGAAACAAATTGAGGGCCCCTGTTGGACGTAATGTCCGACGGGACTCCAAAACGCGCCACCCATGCTGTTAAAAAAGCGCGTGCCACGTCCGCGGACGTGGTTGCCGCCAGCGGGACTGCTTCTGGCCAGCACGTGGTGTGGTCCACCACTGTCAGGAGGTGCGTGCACCCCTGTGATGGCGGGAGGGGGTCCACGAGGTCCACATGAACATGGACTTATCCTGTCCTGATGGACCGGAGGCAGCATGTGCGGCTGGGAAAGACTGTCTCAGACTCTGTTAGCATCAGCACCAGATCACCCCAGGGCTGTGTACTTTCCCCCCTGCTCTTCTCCCTGTACGCCAACTCCTGCACCTCCAGCCACCAGTCTGTCAAGCTGATCAAGTTTGCGGATGACACCACCCTCATCGGGCTCATCTCCAACGGCGACGAGTCCGTCTACAAGAGAGAGGTGGCCCAGCTGGCGTCCTGGTGCAGCCACAACAACCTGCAGCTGAACGCTCTGAAGACAGTGGAGATGATCGTGGACTTCAGAAAAGTCACATCCCCTCTGCCCCCCCTTACCCTCACAGACTCTCCCATCACCACTGCGGATTCCTTCCGCTTCCTGGGCACCACCATCACCCAGGACCTCAAGTGGGAGCCGACCATCAGCTCCCTCATCAAAAAGGCCCAGCAGAGGATGTTCTTCCTGCGGCAGCTGAGGAAGCTCAAGCTACCCACCAAGATGTTGGTGCAATTCTACACGGCCATCATCGAGTCCATCCTCACCACTTCCATCACCGTGTGGTATGCAGGAGCCACCGCCAGGGACAGACTAAGACTGCAGCGCGTTGTGCGCGCTGCTGAGAAGGTGATCGGCTGCAAGCTTCCATCCCTCCAGGACCTGTACATCTCCAGGACCCGGTGGCGTGCAGGTCGGATCATAGCCGACCCTTCACACCCTGGACACACACTGTTTGCCCCCCTCCCCTCAGGCAGAAGACTTCGGTCCATTCAGACTAAAACCTCCCGCTACATGAACAGCTTCTTCCCCTCTGCCATCAGACTGCTGAACACTAAGTGACTTATTAGATTCTCGTGCATTACGTACAGCAGCTCAACCGGACTCATGACAATTATCACTGTTTTCTTTTTGCACTACCGACTGCACTATGTGGAACTCCACAATATCTGCTGCTTGTTAATATATTTAAAAATTGCATAGATTAGTATTACTTATTCATATTCTACCTTTTATTGCATGCATAGTTTTTTATTTTTATCTTTAGTGCTACTCCATGTTTAATGTTGCAGCATTGCACCGAGACAAATTCCTAGTTTGTGTACTACATGAACAATGGCAATAAATCTCATTCTGATTCTGATTCTGATTCTGTGTACCTTGGCTCTTTGGCACGCCACGCAGGCCGCAGCCCACTCTTTTACTTGTTTGCGTAGGCTCGGCCACACGAACTTCTCTCCCACCATTTTGACTGACGCGTGCACTCCTGGGTGCGCCAGAGTGTGAACTGACTCAAACACGCGGCAGCGCCACGCGACCGGGACCACCGGACGCGGACGTCCCATGGAGAAATCACAGATTGGCGGGGCGTGCCGTCTTGCAGCACCCTGCTCTCCAGCCTTAACCCTGTTGGTCCAGACTGGAGCGCGCACACGTCTGCATCACTAATCTGCTCCGCGGCCATGGCTGTATAATCTATCCCCACGTAGACTGGGGCCACCACGGCACACGAGAGGCAGTCCGCCACCACATTCAGTTTACCCGACACATGCTGAATATCGGTAGTAAGCTCTGAGATCGCAGCCAGCTGTCTCTGCTGCCGGCCCGACCACGGTTCTGAAACCTTGGCCATCGCGAACGTTAGTGGCTTGTGGTCCACGAACGCGGTGAAGCTGTGCCCTTCCAGCCAGAACTGGAAGTGGCGTATGGTCAGGTGGAGAGCCAGCAACTCTCTGTCGAACGCGTTGTATTTCCGTTCACTGTCGCGCAAAGTTCTGCTGAGAAAGGTGAGCGGCTGCCAAGTCCCAGCGATGCGCTGCTCCACGACAGTCCCTATGGCCACGTCTGAAGCGTCGGTGGTGAGCGCTATCCGGGCTGCCGGGTCCGGATGTGCCAGCAGTGCGGCGTTTGCCAGGGCTGCTTTAACCTCCGAGAACGCCCGCTCTCGCTCCGGGGTCCATTCGACCCCATCCGTGTGTTTCTGTCTCTTGAGCGTGGCGTACAATGGTTGCATGAGCCGCGCCGCGCGGGGAAGGAAACGGTTATAAAAGTTCACCATCCCCAAAAATTCTTGCAGCGCCCTGACCGTCTGAGGCCGGGAAAATCCGCCACGGCGCGCACTTTGTCGGGCAACAGGATCGCTCCTTCCAGAGAGAAGCAGTGTTCCAAAAAATCAATCTCCGTCACGCCGAACTGGCATTTCGCCGGGTTGATTATTAACCCGTGCTCCTCTAACCTCCGGAAAACCGTCCTGAGGTGGGTTATGTGTTCGTCTTCGGACGCACTGGCTACCAGGATATCATCCAGGTAGACGAACACGAACGGGAGATCGCGCAGCACTGCATCAATCATGCGCTGGAACGTCTGTGCCGCTCCTTTTAACCCGAATGGCATGTGCAGGAACTCGAATAAGCTGAACGAAGTTATTACCACTGTTTTGGGTACGTCCTAAGCGCGCACTGGGACCTGGTGGTAACCGCGGACCAGGTCTATTTTGGAAAAAATGCGTGCTCCGGCGAGGTGAACGGAAAATTTCTGTATGTGGGGAATCGGGTAGCGGTCGTGTGCTGTGGCGTTGTTCAACCTGCGGAAATCACCGCACGGTCGCCACGACCCCTCAGCCTTAGGGACCATGTGTAGCAGGGATGCCCATGGGCTGTTCGAACGCCTGATGATGCCCAACCTTTCCAGGTTGGCGAACTCCTCGCGCGCTATGGCCAGTTTAGCTGCGTCCAAACACCGAGGTCTTGCAAAAATGGGTGGCCCGGTGGTGGTGATAAAGTGCTCCACCCCGTGTTTAGCGATGGCCGCCGAAAACATTGGGACCGTGAGTGCTGGGAACTGAGCGAGCAGTGTGTGGAACTTACCGCCTGGAGCTGTGACGTTGGCTTGTCCTGTTGGCCGGGTCCCTCGAGCTATACAGGGGAGAGAATCAAAGGACAGTGCATTAACCAGGCGCCTGTTAGCAACATCCACAAGTAAACCATGCGCACACAGAAAATCAGCTCCCAGGATCGGGCAACACAGTGCTGCTATGACAAAAGTCCACTCGTACGAGCGGCCATGTAGAGATAAGGTCAGTGTTCTCTCACCGAACGTCTTAATCTCCAAGCCGTTTACTGCCACAAGGTCCTGCCAGCCGGTCAGCGTAGGACGGCAGGATGACGCTCTTCTGGGCTCCGGTGTCGACAAGGAAACGTCTCCCCGAGCGCGGGTCCGTCACATAGAGCAGCTTGTTCTCTTCACCGGCGGTCGCAGCTGCTACCGACTGCCGACCTTGGCGTTTCCCGAGTGCTTGAACTGACACAGTGGCGCACATCTGCGCGCGTTCTCTCCGAAGTGGCGGTGGTAGAAGCAGAGCATGTCTCTCTGGCGCTCCTTGGCCCCCGCTGCCACTACCATCGGTGGCTCCTCGCCTCCTCTGGTCGTCTCGCTGGGCTCCGCCGCTGCCGCGTTGACTGTGATCGCCCTTGTGGTGAGGATGATCCGGTCTGCCTCCTGGGCTAGCGCACGGTAGTCACGCGCGGCCAGCAACGGCGAATTGGCCAGAACCGCTCTCGCCTCTGTTGGAAGGTTCCGGAGGAAAAGGTGGGCAAACAGAAAGTGCCCGTCGTCCGTGCCCATTAACGCCAGCATCTTCTCCATCAGGTCGACGGCCGAACCATCTCCTAACTTGGTCCGCCCCAGGAGCCTCTCCACTCTCTCACATTCCAAGAGCGTGTAGCGCTGGGTCAGCGCAGCCTTGAGCGCCTCGTATTTGTTGCGGGCTGGAGGCTGATCGAGAAGGCTTGCTACCTGCTGGGCTGTGCGAGCGTCCAGCGCTGCTACCACATGGTAGAACTTGATGTCGTCTGCCGTTACTCCCCGGATGGCGAACTGGGCCTCGGTGTGGTGGAACCAAGAGCGCGGGTTGTGCTGCCAAAAGTCCGGTAGCTTGACTGAAACCGCGCACGCGTTGCTGGGGGTTCCAGTCCGGGCTGTCTGTGGGATGGCTGCTGCGTCGCTGGGGCTTCCCGACCGGGCCGGCTCCAGGGTTCTTGCTTCGTGTTCCATAATTCGTCTAGGGTCACCAGTGTGGAGTGTGTGAACAAAGAGGCAGGTTTATGAACAGACGGATTTATTACACACTCACATCTCTCAAGTACAGAACAGAATGAATCATTTCAGCATGGTCTCCACTTTTTCCACAACTCACTCTTCACACGTTTACATGGCATTTCTCATCACACAGCATGACATTTACATTACACTGCCTTCAACCCCCTGTGTCCCTGACTCCTTCCTGCTATATCCCCAGGAAACCCCTGGGCATTGTTCTCCCCATGTTTATTCACTGTCTCTGTCTGAGATGCTACATAACCTGATTCCCCACAAACTATCTGAAAAAAGCATACTGCCTTTATCTTGTTTTTCTCTCAGAGAAACTCCCCAAAACATTTTTTGACTCTTCCAAGCAAATCGTATACGTCACGTTTTTGAAAAAGCCAACCCACTGCTGTCCTCGAGACCTGCCCACTGCTCTGTTATTGGCCTGTCTTGCTGTCTGTCATGTAGATGGAAGTGGGGGCTAAAGATACCCTATTATCCCACAAGCTAACACTGCCAACAGGACGCCGGCACTAAGCATGGCTTATAATGTTATTTTCTTCAGATCTTAGTCACCCTAATAAGATAAGATAAGCCTTTATTAGTCCCACAATGGGGAAATTCCAGGATTGCAACAGCACAGGGATAGCAACATTCAGAGCAACAATCAGAAGGCAAGTAAAAACAAGAGCAGCTAGTATACATATGCACATATTAATATAAACATATATATATATAGAAACACAGTGCGGAGCATTGTGGTTGGTGGATGTGCAGCAGAAAGTCTAAGCTCTCTCTCCGCGGATGCGGCGGGCCAGCTGGATGTCTTTGGGTATGATCAGAATCAGAATCAGAATCAGATTTATTGCCATTGTTCATGTAGTACACAAACTAGGAATTTGTCTCGGTGCAATGCTGCAACATTAAACATGGAGTAGCACTAAAGATAAAAATAAAAAACTATGCATGCAATAAAATGTAGAATATGAATAAGTAATACTAATCTATGCAATTTAAAATATATTAACAAGCAGAAGATTTTGTGGAGTTCCACATAGTGCAGTCGGTAGCGCAAATGAAAACAGTGATAATTATCATGAGTCCGGTTGAGCTGCTGTACGTAGTGCACGAGAGTCTAATAAGTCACTTAGTGTTCAGCAGTCTGATGGCAGAGGGGAAGAAGCTGTTCATGTAGTGGGAGGTTTTAGTCTGAATGGACCGAAGTCTTCTACCTGAGGGGAGGGGGGCAAACAGTGCGTGTCCAGGGTGTGAAGGGTCAGCTATGATCTGACCTGCACGCCTCCGGGTCCTGGAGATGTACAGGTCCTGGAGGGATGGAAGCTTGCAGCCGATCACCTTCTCAGCAGCGCGCACAACGTGCTGCAGTCTTAGTATGTCCCTGGCGGTGGCTCCTGCGTACCACACGGTGATGGAGGTGGTGAGGATGGACCCGATGATGGCCGTGTAGAACTGCACCAACATCTTGGTGGGTAGCTTGAGCTTCCTCAGCTGCCGCAGGAAGAACATCCTCTGCTGGGCCTTTTTGATGAGGGAGCTGATGGTCGGCTCCCACTTGAGGTCCCGGGTGATGGTGGTGCCCAGGAAGCGGAAGGAATCCGCAGTGGTGATGGGAGAGTCTGTGAGGGTAAGGGGGGGCAGAGGGGCTGTGACTTTTCTGAAGTCCACGATCATCTCCACTGTCTTCAGAGCGTTCAGCTGCAGGTTGTTGTGGCTGCACCAGGACGCCAGCTGGGCCACCTCTCTCCTGTAGACGGACTCGTCGCCGTTGGAGATGAGCCCGATGAGGGTGGTGTCGTCCGCAAACTTGATCAGCTTGACAGACCTGTGGCTGGAGGTGCAGGAGTTGGCGTACAGGGAGAAGAGCAGGGGGGAAAGTACACAGCCCTGGGGTGATCCGGTGCTGATGCTAACAGAGTCTGAGACAGTCTTTCCCAGCCGCACATGCTGCCTCCGGCCCGTCAGGAAGTCGGTGATCCACCTGCAGAGGGAGTCAGGCATGTTGAGCAGGGACAGCTTGTCCTGAAGCAGAGTGGGGCGGATGGTATTGAATGCAGAGCTGAAGTCCACAAACAGGATCCTGGCGTAGGTTCCCGGGGAGTCCAGGTGCTGCAGGATGGAGTGGAGGGCCAGGTTGACTGCGTCGTCCACAGACCTGTTGGCTCTGTAGGCAAACTGCAGCGGGTCCAGGAGGGGAGTGGTGATGGTTTTGAGGTGGGGCAGGACCAGGCGCTCAAAGGACTTCATGACTACAGAGGTGAGCGCTACAGGTCTGTAGTCGTTAAGTCCAGTGATCCGTGGCTTCTTGGGGACAGGGACCATGGTAGAGGTTTTGAGGCAGGTCAGCACGTGGCATGACTTCAGGGAGGTGTTAAAAATGTCTGTGAAGACAGGAGTCAGCTCCTCCGCACAGTGTCTCAGGGTGGAGGGAGACACGCCGTCCGGACCGGGGGCCTTGCACGGGTTCAGTCTGGAGAACTGTCTGTGCACGTCCTGCTCACTGATGGCAAGGGCAGGGGGGGAGGAGGGGGGGCCGCCTTTGATGAAGTGGGGACCATGGAGGCAATGGTGCTGGGGGGAGGGGGGGAGTTGGACACAGCTGACGAGGTGTCAAAACGGGCATAGTGTTGGGACAGTCTTTGACAAAGGGCTTTGTCGTCCTGACCCTTAGAAGCCTGAGGCCGATAGTTGCTGATTTGCCTCAGTCCTCTCCACACAGAAGCAGAGTCGTTAGCAGTGAGCTGTTGCTGGAGTCTCTCAGAATACACAGATTTAGCTCTCCTCAGCTCTCTGCTAAACCGGTATTTGACCTCCCTGTAGCAGTCCCTGTCTCCACTTTTCAACGCTGCTTCCTTCTCCTTCCTGATCTGTCTGAGCTTAGCTGTGAACCAGGGCTTGTCATTGGAGTAACTCACCCTGGTGCGCGATGGAAGAATGCTCTCCTCACAAAAGTGGATATATGAGGTCACAGTGTCTGTGTATTCATCCAGATCATGCGTGGCTCCTTTAAACATGCCCCACCTTTAAACATGCCCCACCACATGATGGTGAGCCTCTTGGCGTGGATGGCGCACAGGTTAGTGTCCTCGAAGAGACCCACCAGGTAGGCCTCGCTGGCCTCCTGCAGAGCCATGACGGCGGAGCTCTGGAAGCGCAGGTCGGTCTTGAAGTCCTGAGCGATCTCCCTCACCAGGCGCTGGAAGGGCAGCTTACGGATGAGCAGCTCCGTGGATTTCTGGTAGCGACGGATCTCTCTCAGAGCCATGGTACCGGGCCTGTAACAGTGAGGCTTCTTCACTCCGCCGGTGGCCGGAGCGCTTTTCTGAGCAGCCTTGGTGGCCAGCTGCTTCCTGGGGGCTTTTCCTCCAGTAGATTTACGGGCGGTCTGCTTGGTTCTTGCCATCGCTCTTTATTATTCTGTCTTATATTTCTTGCACGCCGCCTAAACTCCAGCCCGGCACCCGCGTCGTTTTCGCTTCAGTTCTCCCGGTATGTCGAGTTTCTCCGTTAGCACCGGGTGGCGGTTGAGTCCCTGTTACCACCTGGCTCACACCGGTCCATCTCTGAGTGGTTTCATTGTGATTCCTCGGCAGATGACCCGCTTCGGCACACCAGTTGCTTTTATGGCCCGGGACCAGGGCTACTGGCGGCTGAGAAAACCCCCCCCCCCATCCCCCCAGATTGGCCAGGGAGTCATCGGCATAACAGTGGTACGTGCGATCCACCATGGCATCACGATGAAACCACAGAGAGATGGGCCGCAGTGACACGAGGCACACCGCCAAACCAGGTGATAACAGCGATGGCTATTAGGGTGACTAAGATCCGAAGAAAATAACAATATAAGTCGTGCTGACAGCAAGCATCCTGGTACCAGTGTTAGCTCATGGGCTAATAGGTTGCCTTTAGCCTTTAGCTGGCTGTGCGAGCCACAAGCCCAAGATACAGATGATTGGCCGTGGAATCATGATGAAGTCTCCAGCTCTCATCCATCCATCCATTTTCTACTACTTTTCGGGAGGTCTGGGTCGCAGAGACAGCAGCTTAAGCAGAGAAGCCCAGACTTCCCTCTCCCCGGCCACCTGCTCCAGCTCTTCAGAAAGGATACCATGACGTTCCCAAGCCAGCTGGGAGACGTAGTCTCTCCAGCGTGTCCTGGGTCTGTCTCGGGATCTCCTCCCAGTGGGATGTGCCCAAAACACCTCAAGTGGGAGGTGTCCAGGAGGCATCCCGATCAGATGCCCAAACCACTTCAACTGGCTCCTTTTAATGTGGAGGAGCAGTGGTTCTATTTTGAGCCTTTCCCAGATGACTGAGTTCCTCACCCTATCTCTGAAGGTGAGTCCAGCAGTCCTACAGAGAAAGCTCATTTCAGCCGCTTGTATCCGCGATCTCATTCTTTCGGTCATTACCCAAAGCTCATGACCACAGGTGAGGGTAGGAACATAGATGGACTAGTAAACTGACAGCTTTGCTTTAGAGCTCAGCTCCCTCCTCACCACATCAGAAAGGTACAATGTCTGCATCACTGCAGAGGCTGCACCCATCCGTCTGTGTTGGAAACAGTCCCTGTTAGGATATGAGATGCTCAGTCAATGATCAGGTAGGATCAAAGTTTCAGCAAATTTAATGAGAGTGCTAATCAGTGGAACACAATACAGAGCACAGTTCTCACAATCTGTCAGTGTATTGTCTTAATTCAACAGAGTGATTCTGTCTAATATATACTCAAGAGACCGTTGGGGTGGGGTCGCTTCATTATTAGTTCATTCATGACTTGGTGTGATAAGATTGTATCTGCTGAGTATGTACATGCAGAAAAACCAGTTGACACTAGTGATAAAGCTAAACAGTCACAGTGATAGAACTGAACATTCACAGTGATAAACTAACAATCACATCAGCATCTTTCTATCTGTATTTTTCCACTACTCAACAACTCCTTATATGGTAACATTTCCTGAGTGGTATACACATTATCACACATTAAGCTTTATAGAAAAATTCATATAATTCAGTGTAACATAGAATTTTCCCATCAGTCTGTCAATCTCTCGTTCCATTCTCCCCTCACTCGTGAATGAGACCCCGAGATACTTAAACTCCTCCACTTGGGGCAGGAATTTGTCCCCAACCTGGAGAGGACAATCCACCTTTTTCCAGCTGAGAACCATGGACTCAGACTTGGAGGTGTTGATTCTCATCTCAGCCACTTCACACTCAGTAGCAAACCGTCCCAGCAAGGCTTGTACTGGGCTGCACGGTGGCGCAGTGGTTAGCACTGCGGCAGCACAGTTTACCCTTGGCCGGGGGATTGTGGGGATCGTGGGATCGTGGGTTCGATCCCAGCCCCCGACCAACAGTGATCTGTGTGGAGTTTGCATGTTCTCCCCGTGTTGCGTGGGTTTACTCCGGGATTTCTCCGGTTTCCTCCCACATGCCAAAAACATGCATGTTAGGTTAATTGGCTGTTCTAAATTGTCCCTAGATATTTGTTTCCTATAGGCCCTTAGAATAGAGGGTTAGTATTAATGAAAGCGCTTTGAGTGGTCTTTGTGACTAGAAAAGCGTTATATAAGTGCAGGTTAGTTAGTTAGTTAGTTGTAGGTCATTGGTCGATGAAGACAACAGGACAACATCATCTGCAAACAGCAGAGATGAGATCCTGTAGTCACCGAGCATGACACCTTCCGATCCTTGGCTGCGCCTAGATATCCTGTCCATCAAAATTATGAACAGGATCGGTGACAAGGGGAAGCCCTGGCGAAGTCCAACTCTCACTGGAAACAAGTTTGACTGGGTGTTGGCAATACGAACCAAACTCTTGCAATGGTCATATAGGGACCGGATAGTTCATAACAACAAGCCAGATACCTCATACTCCCGCAGCACTTCCCACAAGAGACCATGAGGGACACGGACGAATGCTTTCTCCAAGTCCACAAAACACATGTGGACTGGTTAACTCCCATGAACCCTCGAGGATTCTCGAGAGGGTAAAGAGCTGGTCCGATGTGCCACGGCCAGAATGAAAACCACATTGCTCCTCCTGGATCCGAGGTTCAACCAGGGGTTGGACTTCCCTGTCCAGTACCCTGGAATAGACCTTCCCAAGGAGGCTGAGAAGTGTGATCCCCTTAAAGTTGGAACACACCTTCCGGTCCCCCTTTTTAAAAAGAGGAACCACTACCCTAGTTTGCCATGCCAAAGGCACTGTCCCCAACCTCCACGCAACATTGCAGAGGTGTGTCAACCATGACAGCCTTACTAGATCCAGGGCCTTGAGGTACTCAGGGCAAATCTAGTCCATGCCCGGGGCCCGGCCACCAAAGAGTTTTTTAACCACTTCGGCGACCTCAGTCCCTGTAATAGGCGAGTCCCCTCCGGCTCCCTGGGACCCCTGGGACCAGATGCTGCTGGATCTCACGCCCAGCAACCCCACCGTCCTTCGTGGATCTGCCCTGCTCTCGTGGGCAGCGACTTTCAGCTGTCTGTGAGAAAAGAGTGGAGTCCCACAGAGTCACACTGCCCTTTTGAGATTCCTTGGCTCAGTAGCTCGCCTCGGGTTGCGGTGATCGTCCAGTGCGCAGTGCTAATGATTTGTTGTGGAATCACGGCAAAATTTATTACGAGAGAGACCGGACTGATGCAAGATACACCATTGACTGTGGATCAGTGAACCAAAACGCTGCTCAGTGCTCAACCGAGCTGGAAGGAGCCAGCTAAATGCTACTCAGCTAATGGCTAACTGACATAAGAGGGAGGGTGGAGATGAACAGCTGACGTTGCTTTCTTAAAGTGACAGGCTTTGAATCAGAGTGTTTGAAGAAAACCAAGAAAAATTTAAAAAAAAAATTGCTTCAGTAATTAAAAAAATTAAGAAAATATGAACAAAATGTGTCACAAGCACTTCATTAAGACATGAGTGAGCTTTTGAAATGTATAAAAAGAGCAGTCAATGACCCCTTTAAGACAGAATAATGCCTAGAAATGAAATATATGATCAAGTTATGAGCCAGCTGGGAACATGGATATCTATTGGGGTGAGTAGAATATATAGAGAACAGCCATAAAAACTGCAGCAGCTTTGCAAAGCTAACTAGGCTAGCTGCATTGCTAGTGTGCGGGTCTGTACGCTCACAGAGACACGTCTGCTCCCACTAGGGATGGGCATACCGATACTCTAGTATTGATACTTCAGTACAAGCTGGTCAATATTTTGGAGTCTATGCTTTTTTTAAATATGGCGATACCACCACGTTAATACAAAATGTGCAATTTGTTTTCACTTCTGAGAGTTTTAGGCATTAAATTTATGTGTGAAAACTGGTGAAAAACCAGCCCAGGCATGTTTTGGAGATGGTCTGCACTGTCACATGATTATAGCAGCCTATCAGATGTCAGAGCCAAAGATTCACTGTGCATTGCGCAGCCTCAGTCAAGCAGTCACTGACTCCCATGCAGAGTGAGCTCAGCAGCGTTGCGGGCAGCAGAAGTAGTATTACTTCTGAAATGTTACACCATTCATCCAAATTCTATGGTGATACCAAGCAGCATAATTTTGAAAAATAAACAAAATAAGCACTATTTAAGTTTGTAAAATAATAGTGTAAAAATCAACTAAATAACTAGAAAAGCACTCAGATAGTGCATACCTCCACCAAGGCTCCTTCCGTCTGTCCTGGATCACCTCCAAAATGTAATGAGTTTGTGTTTAGGCCTAGAGCCACTTGTGGTGAAAATTGCGTGTCCATTAGTTTTGGAGTATTGTTGCTAATTGTTGCTGGGCTGCACGGTGGAACAGTGGTTAGTACTGTGGCAGCACAGTTTACCCTCGGCCGGGGGATCGCGGGGATCGTGAGATCGTGGGTTCGATCCCTGCCCCCGGCCAACAGTGATCTGTGTGGAGTTTGCATGTTCTCCCCGTGTTGTGTGGGTTTACTCCAGGATTTCTCCGGTTTCCTCCCACATGCCAAAAACATGCAGGTTAGGGATACGGGGCGCTTGCGCACGCAGCGACCGGCAGCTGGTGGCTTGTCACCAGACTGCAAAACAAATCTACCTACGGGTACAAAATAAGTAATAAAAAAAAAAAAAAAACACACTGTGAGAAGATAAGAGCCTTGGCTGAGGTATGCATTCTCAGATCATCACCAAAATTTAATGGGTTTCTCTCTAGCCAAAGAACCACCTCTGGTGAAAATTTCATCCATCCCTGTGCTATTACACACCTTTCCTGAAAATTTCATCAAAATCCATTAATAGCTTTTTGAGTTATGTTGCTAACAGACAAATCAACAAACCAATGCCACTAAAAACAGTACCTCCTCCCTTGGTGGAGGTAATGAAATAAAATAAAAAACACTGCATTGTGAAAAAAATTGCATATATATGCTGCTTGGTATTACCACAGAATTTGGATGAATGGTGAAACATTTCAGAAGTAAAAAATATTTTAATCCAGTTGACTTGACTGAGCTTTCATACAGCAAACTTACCCACCAGGATGACTGAGAATCTTCACCAAATCAAGAAATTGAATTAATTTTGCATTAATTTCAAGTCTTAATTATTTTAATTATAATTGGAAAAAAAATCATTTATTTTTATTTTCTTTCCTCATTGTTCTATTGTATTATCATTTTATAAGCATTTCTTTCAAGTATTTATGTTCATGAGTTTTATTCATATTTCATATTGCCCTTGCAATAAAATTGTTAATGAAACTGCAATCATGTGATTTTCCTTTAAGGGGCAAAAAGTATTGGTATCGAAGAAAAAGTCCCATAAATTAATGGTATCATATCGAAAGGAAAAAATGCTGGTATCGCCCATCCCTAGCTCCCACCATCATTAAAATGAATGGAGATAAAAATGAATGAGACTTAATGAGATCAAGGTGGATGCTATGAAAATGAGTTGTGTTTTCCAGTTTCCTGTTAGAAGCACTCCAGAAACACTAATTCATGTGCAAATGCACTGAAAAGATTAACTTTTCATGATACGTCCACTTTAACATTTCAGTTTTTTTGTTTTGTTTTTTTAAATCTGTTTAAGGGAAGATTGCTGTCTGTGATCACCTTATAGGCTATTCCACTTATTATTATAGGCTATTCCCCTTTTATTTTGAAAGTTCAGTTGCTACTTATCTGTGAATCCCATCTACCAGGTTCCAGTGTCACCAATCTTTTGTGAGTTAAAATTACTCCAACTCCACCTTCCTGAAAAATTGGCTTGCAACTGTAGTTCTTGTTCTGCTCTGGAGATCATGATGGTGGAGATCAAGATTTAGGTGCTGTGGTGGAAAACTTCTAGCTTCCTTAAATCTAGTCACCCCACCAGACATCAGTGTTCCAACTTAGTTCACCAATTCATTTCCCATTAAATTAGAGCCATGCTTTTATATTTTTCTGGCAGGTGAAAGCTACTGGGTTTTTGATGCTGAGAAGAAGATAACTGGACCAGACCCAGTGCAGCGTCTGGGTCTTCCAGTAGCAAATATCCAAGCAGCCTTGAAGTGGGAAGAGGGCCGTGTTGAAAATGTCTACCTCATCAAGTCGAGTTCTTACTGGCCCTTCAATGTTCAGGCAAATCGGGTTAATGACATCCATCCCCACAGCATACATGAGTGGCAAGGACTGCCCAGCCATATTGACGGAGCCTTCTGGGACAGATATGGTAAGGAGTAGTGTCTCTGCTGCAGACAAGTGTGGAGAAGGAATATTTGAAGTTGATGTTTGCCATTTCTCTCACCGTTTGACAGGGTATGCCAATTTCCTGAGTGGGCAGTACTACTGGAAGTTTGACCCTGTGACGCTGAAGGTGCTGGAAGGTTACCCCAGGAACACTGGCATGGATTTCTTTGGTTGTTCTGCATCTTTGTATAAATAAGTTGCTTCACATCCATGTGTTAAACTTCTGCAGAGCAGATGATTTATTTTTTATTCCCCCCACACAGATCAAAGAAGGGCTATTTTGGGAACGTTCAGTTTGATGAATTTCATTAAGATCTACCACATGCATCAAACTCAACAACTACAGCCAAATTTTTAAACAACAGATAAGCATTTGTCCATGCTATTTAACATACCTTATTCAGTATGCGTACTTTTGCAGATCCAGACATGTTTGTGTCAGTTTGAGAATACATCTGGAAACAGCTGCTTTAAGTGTAGGAGGTGGTGATTTTACCATTTTTTACATTCGAGCTTTGGTCCCAAAACTCATTATTTTGTTCATTATGCAGGTGCATCTCACTAAATTAGAATGTCAAAGAAAAGTTGATTTATTTTGGTAATTTAATTCAAAAAAATGAAATTTGTGTATTTTATAGATTCATTATGCGCAGAGTGATATACATTTCAAGTGTTTATTTTAATTTTGATGGTTAAGGCTTACAGCTCACACACCATCTCCCCAATTTTAACTGCACTTTGGTAGTTCACACACCTGCACACAATCACACCACACAACTAACACTCACCCATCACGATTCGCGCATGGGGGGTGGGGGTCTTCCCCCATCCCTGCTGCCCTCCTTCTGCTGGGGGCCTGGGGCCTGGCTGGTGACCTGGGGCCCGTCATGTTGTCGTCACCCCTGAGTGCTGCCGAATGAATAGGTACAAGCAAGGGAGTGAGAGAGTGAGTGAGCAAGTGAGTAGGTGAGAGTGAGGGAGTGATGACTGGAGATGGTGATGGTGGTGGTGAGTCAGATTTGTGTGACGCTTTGCGTGTCGGGTGGCATCTCGGAGTGCTTGTGCTCCAGGTGGGCGTTGGTGGTGTTGATCTGCCTCTGTGGCCACGGCCGTCCCGGGGCGGGTTGGCAGGGGTGTGGCTGCTGGTTTGTGCCAGCAAACTCCTGAGCCATTGCCGGGCATTGGTATGCATTCATGCCCGCTACATCTGTACTGCGGTGGCTGTTGGGGAGAGCTGTTGGGGTGGCTGTTGGGGAGAGCATGAGTGGATGTGAGTGAGTCAGAGCGCGAGTGAGTGTGTGTGGGTGCGAGTGGGTGTGTGTGAGAGCACGCAAGTTTGAGTGTGTGCTGGTAGGAGGGTGCTGGACTGAGGGGTTGGCACTTCCTTGTACCTTCTGGCCCCGTGGGCTTCCTTGGACTGGGGGCTGCCCCCCCATGGGGCTCCTGTGTCTTGCTGCCTTCTTTGGGGGCAGGCGGCTGGGGGTTCCCGGGGTGTGTGTTGGTGGCGGTGCTGGGGTGGGCGGGGGCCCGCTGTAGGTTGCGTCTGGGGGGGCTCGCGCCAGGGGTGCGGGTCGGTCTCCAGCCTGGCGGGGGGGGGGGGGGGGGGCACGGCACTGGCCTTCCAGCACCTAGGTCCCGAGGGCTGGCGTTGACCCCGCTGGGGAGGTAGAGCTGGCCATTGCACCGTGCTGGCCGCTTGGCGGCCTGGCAGCCTGGCCTCCCTCAGCCGTCCCTCTGGGGATGGATGCCTGGTTATCCTGGGGCTTGTTGGCCTCGTGACATTTGTGCTTTGTGGGGGGTTGGTGGCGCTGTCTTGCTTGCTCAGGGTTTCCGGGGGGGAGGGGTGTTGCTGGGACCTGCCACCACTCACACGCACACACTTACTTTGCGCGTGCTCTCATACACATGCACACGCACGTCTCTCCTTTAACAGGTGCAGATACCAGACTCGTGATGAGGCCTTTTCAGTAGAAGAAACAGTTTGTTTTGTGTTTGTTTCAGTTGTGTTAGTCTGTTTGTTCCTCTCCTTTTTTCTTTCCCCCTCCCCACCCCTCCTTTCCCCATTTCCCCCCGTTGGGTCGTTCATGGGTAAAACAATTTAAATAAAGTATTAAAAGTTATTACAAGAGGAGTTTATAAATCATATACAGTACATACACTACTGTTCAAAAGTTTGGGGTCACCCAGACAATTATTTTGTGTTTTCCATGAAAAGTCACACTTATTTACCACCATGAGTTGTAAAATGAATAGAAAATATAGTCAAGACATTGACAAGGTTAGAAATAATGATTTGTATTTGAAATAATAATTTTTTCCAGATAGTCAACCTGCTCAAAGGAAGGTCAGTTTTATAGCTTCTCTAACCAGCTAAACTGTTTTCAGCTGTGCTAACATGATTGCACAAGGGTTTTCTAATCATCCATTAGCCTTCTGACACAATGAGCAAACACATTGTACCATTAGAACACTGGAGTGATAGTTGCTGGAAATGGGCCTCTATACACCTATGTAGATATTGCACCAAAAACCAGACATTTGCAGCTAGAATAGTCATTTACCACATTAGCAATGTATATTAGATATTAGAGTTTATTTCTGATTAGTTTAAAGTTATCTTCATTGAAAAAAACAGTGCTTTTCTTTCAAAAATAAGGAAATTTCTAAGTGACCCCAAACTTTTGAACGGTAGTGTATACGTATATGTACTGTATAAAGCTCCTTTTGACAAAGTCAATCTGTTTGTCACAACAAGGGAAGTAGATTTCTGTTCTGCTCACCTAGCAGCTTGGCAGGACAAGGGGGGGGGAAATCCAAATTCATTTCTCAAAAAAACAGAATATTGCATAAAATTAATTTTTAAAAATTTATTTTTTATAGAAATGTTGGCCAACTGAAAAGGATGTCCATGTGGTCTTGGTCCACTGTGTGTTATCAAATCCAAAATCAATGCAGCCGTTTATCAGGAAACTTTAGAGCACTTCTTGCATCCCTTTGCTGACAAGCTTTATGGAGATGCTTTCATTTTCCAGCAGAACTTGTCACCTGCCTACAATGCCAAAAGTATCAAAACCTGGTTTAATGACCATGGTACCACTGTAATTGACTGGCAAGCAAACTCTCCTGACCTAAACCCCATAGAGAATCTTTAGAGTATTGTCAAGAGAAAGATGAGCGAAACCAGACCCAACAATGCAGATGAGCTGAAGGTTGCTATCAAAGCAGCCTGGGCTTCCATAACACTTCAGCAGTACCATAGGTAGATCGCCTTCATGCCGCGCATTGATGCAGTAATTCATGGAAAAGGAGCCCTGACCAAGTATTGAGTGTGTATATGAACATACTTTTCAGTAGCCCAACATTTCTATTAAAAATCCTTTAAAATTAATTTATGTAATGTTCTAATTTTTTGAGAAACCAAATCTGTGATTTTCATGAGCTATAAGCCGTAACTGTCAAAATTAAAATAAGCAGACACTTGAAATATATCATACTCTGTGTAATGAATCAATATAATATGGGAGTTTCATTTTTTGAATTGAATTATTGAAATAAATTAACCTTTCGATGACACTCTCATTCATTGAGATGCACTTATATACTACATCCCAAGTAACGTACAGTGAGTAAGAAATTCTGAGGTCCCAGCTGGAAGTTTCAAAAGTAGCACCCACCTGAAATGGCTGCACCCATGTGCTACTCATCAACAGTACTGAAAGTGGTATAAATTCTGTATACTATCTTCTTCTATTTCATGTCTCTTCTACAAGATTAGGATCTGCACTTTTGTCGCGTTTTTTCTAGTCTCACTAGTACTAACCCTCATTTCTAAGGGCCTACCTAGGGACCATTAGAATCACTAATTAGCCTAACAAACATGTCTTTGGATTGTGGGAGGAAACCAGAGCTCCAGGAGTAAACCCACACAGCGCAGGGAGAGCATGCAAACTCCACACAGAAAGGTTTCCACCCCTGCCAGCCTTTGCATTCGAACCTGGAACCTTCTAGCTGTTAGGCAACAGTGAAACCCACTTTACCACCATGCTAGTACTATGTGCACCAGGTTGTACAAATCGTACTACCCAACTTTTATCTCTGAACCTATTGCTAGAGTGTTTTTAAAAGCAAATTACTAAGTATGGTATTGTTTTCAGTCAGTTTTCAGTGTTACTAATCATGACTAATGAAAAACTCAATTTTATGATTGTTTCTGGAAAATGATCATTGCGGACATGATGTCATTTTGATGTCTTAGTTCTATTTATGTAAGTGGTTAGAACTCAGAGACGGCTAAGAAGCCTCAAATCCTCCCCCCTTCCAGCTGCATTGATGGTTCTCTGCCCTTTCCCCTGGTCTGCTACTCCCAGGCTTTAGGGCCCTCCGGGAGGCAACGGATCAGGGGCTTGATATTGCTTTGCTGCCTGAATATTTTCATACTTTTTAGCAAAACAAACCATTGTATAATTTTTAAAAAAAAATCCATAGTAACCTCTGCCACATTGTTCTGGAATACAGGTGGTTTGAGTTCACACTCTCTTGACTAGCATTGTAGTCAAGACCACACTAAGACCAGAGCAAGAGCACAGTGTACCAAAATTTTAAGGTGTTACAGCTGAGTTAAGATCAAGACAGGCAGAGATCAAGTCGAGATCTCTGCCATAGTAAAGCCTTGGGGACTGTACTGTGAAGCAGGATTTAGACTTTGTGAGTCAACTTCAGGGTTAACCTAGGGTTTTCAGTACTGTGAAGCTGGCTCACTTCTTACCGGGGTAGATCACCATGGCAACTTATGCTGCGAAGCTAACCTGCTTCTGAGCAGGTTATGGTCCAGATAAGAGCTCAGTGGGTGTATCGGCACTGCTCTCCAGCCTTACGTTCTTTGGAAAATGACATCCACCTCCTTCCCCTTCATTAGCGGGAGACCCACATTATTATTTAAGGTAGCTTCTCCGCTAAGGTGAGATCCTGCTGGGGGGGTCCCCTATTTTTAAATCTTTTTTTCTGTGCTGCAAGCAATATAAAACAAATTTTACTGTGCATTTCTCTGAATGTCTGTAGCTACTTTCTCAGCACAGACTGTACAATATAATATCCCTACTTCAAAATTCAAAATTCATTTATTTGTTATTTCAAAATAACATTTAAAAAAAATCAACTTTCACACATCTACCAGTCAGTAGCTCAGTACAGGATAAAAGACAAAAAATAATAACCTAAAAAAAGTGCAATAATAAAACTAGGGTAGAATAAAATAAGAAGCCATCTCTGTTGTCATTCACTCAATCATGTACAGTAGAACAAAATTACATTTCTCCTATTGACAATGTTAATCACATGTAAAATCAGAGGGGTCACTGCCATAAACAACTTCTCCCATTCTATTATGCTGAGCACCAAATTATAAGGCGGGAAGTACCATTTTTATATGGTCTTTGGTATGACTAAGCTGGGACTTGAACCCCCAACCTCCCAGTTGTGGGGCAGATGCTCTATCAACTAGGCCACCGCTCCAGTGGTGTTTGAACAGTTTAAGTTACATATATATAGTCTATATATTTTCAGAGGACCATAAGCAGTTACTCTCCGGTAAAGCAGTATGATTGCAGTGGGGGGAAAAGCTGAAAATAAAAGAAAGCAGCTTAACAGCTGACTTGTACTGTACTTGATCTGGTGATTCTGTGTCTTTTCCCCAGCTGCCACTTTCATACGGAAAGGAAATATTTGGAAGACTTACTACTCTGAATTATATTATTTATAGTTAGGTAGCTTGTAATTTCAGGTTCAGGTTCAGGTTACTTTATTTGTACCCGTAGGTAGATTTGTTTTGCATTTGTAGGCCATTATTTGTTCTCATGTGCGACACTACCGTTACTGCGGGTATAAAACGGTAGGCTATATTGTTAATGGTATTTATTAATGAAATGGGAGAAAATTTACAAAATTAAAAGTACGGGATCAATATCCATCAGAGCAACGGACAGTAATATCAAGAAGTTTAGGAATATTTAAAACAGTCAATCAATTGAAGCATTCACAGTGTCAGCTTTTTTTCTTTTTTTTTTGGCTGTACTTCTTTCTTACTTTGACTGTTGCAGCTGTTTCTTTTAGCCTGTATACCGACATACTCTTCAGATTTATTTAATCTGACAATTAGTTCTTCATCAGTGATGTATTCCACTCTGCTGCCTGTTCACTCTCCTATTGGTCATCTGTTGCCATCACCGCCTCTTTTACTGTATGTGAGCGTGCACACAGCCAGATACATTAACCGAGGGTCTTCTTACTGAGATAATGATCACATTTGTAGTACAGATTATCCTGATCCAGAATGTCTGGGTTAGTGAAGCCAAGTAACTGAAAAATACCCTGGGTCTGCTGAACCTGCTTCATAGTATGGCCCTTTGGTCTTGTCTTGGTAGACTCTGGTCTTGACTACAGTACAACTCTGGACTTTGTTTACAGGGTTTAAAAAGTCTTTAACGGCTAGATCAGGTGGACAGTAAAAAGTGGTTAAAAAAACAATCAGTAGGCATTAGCTCTTGGATGATACCCAGTAGATTGCTTGTTGGAACATTCATCTCCTGTTGGAATTACTAAAGAACCATAACTGCCATCCTTGCTTTTATTGAAGAACCACAGCCAGAAACCTGAATAAACACCTTTTTTTAAATCAATTTTTACTCTTGCAGTTACAGGGGAATGGCTGAAATAAACTTGGCAAGAAATCCTTGAAATTTCAGGAAATCTTTCAACCGTAAAAACCAAAGTACTTTTGTACTTTTCTGATCTTCCTCCAAGAGGTCTGTTTTTGTGTATATGTGCAGATTTAATTAGAAATTCCACTCTATGAAGACATTGGAGTGAAAACTTTAAAGAGCTAAATGGCTTCATCAGTGCTTGAAGCCAGTGTATATAACTCTGGGATAAGTCTTTCTTTAGGAAAATCACTAAACATTGTTCAAAAGCACATCCATCACAACTGTCCCAAATGTGTACTGACTGTAGTGCTGTTGTTGTATGTACTGTATAAGATATGCAAATATCTCTTGCAAAGAGCGATACACTACAGTTTATGCAGTGCTCAGCTTTGCAACTTTATAACTCTTTACTTTGGTTTGTATCGACTCAAAAAGTTCACTTCCTTTGTGATTTAACCACTTCATTACTTTACTTTGAACTTGCAGAAAATTCAACACAATTTATTTAAAAGAAAAATCAGGAACATAGTCAGGAAATGACTCATTTTTGCTGATGCGGGGCAGCAGTGTATTACTGTAATTATTGACAAAAGCATTCCCAGCCTAGCTGTTAGAGCATCTGGGTAGACACAATACTGACTTTGCTTTGACCTGATGTGGTGAAAGATTGTATTGCTTCCCCTCTGTTTTGTGCAGGAGGTGACCAGTGTGTGTCACAAATGGAAGCAACAAAAGGGTTGTGTTCATTGACATCAAGCATGAATTTAATGCAGCACGTCCAGACTGAATGAAGCCATGTGCTATATCTTTAACAGTTATTTAAGGTGCTATTGCAAGATAAACCAGTACCTCATATCTGTTTCTATTACTAGTCTTTAATATAATCCTTTGGTGCAAACCTCTAGATAGTGTTGTAGCCAAGACCACACCAAGACCAAGACATTAAGGGTCAAGACCAAGTTGTACATAAACAGTGGTCTTGACTTCAACTTGCTTGGTGTTTGATCTTGATCCCTTAAAGTCTTGGTCTTAGTGCACTGTTGTCCGGGTCTGGTTGTGATGGTTCGCTCTGGCTGCCTATTTTCCTCAGCTGCGCGCACACCTGCTTCCCATCATGGCCAGGGACGCCACGAGGTGGACGCCTCGGACTCGGGGGTCGGTGCCGTGTTATCCCAGCGCTCCCCGGTTGATGGCAGGATCCGGCCCTGTGCGTTCTTCTTCCGTCTTCTATCACCGGCAGAGCGAAATTATGACATCGGTGACAGGGAGCTCCTGGCGGTGAAGCTCGCACTGGAGGAGTGGCGCCATTGGCTGGAGGGGGCCTCCCAGTCGTTCGTCGTCTGGACGTAGATCACAACAATCTGGAGTACCTCAGGATGGCCAAGCACCTGAACGCGCGCCAGGCCCGCTGGTCCCTGTTCTTCGGACGTTTTGATTTCACCATCACCTACCACCCCGTGTCCAAGAATACCAAGCCAGACGCCCTGTCCAGACAGTTTGCCCCGGATGCTGCGGAGGTGGCAGTGCATCCTGTTCTTCCCCATCATGTGTCATGGGCGCCCTCTCGTGGGGCATCAAAGAAAGGGTCCTGAGAGCGCAGGAGGCTGAGGCGGACCCGGGCAGGGGGCCAGCAGGGAGATTGTTTGTCCCATCTGCCGTTCGAGGCGAGGTGATCCATTGGGCCCACTCTTCCAGATTCTTGTGTCACCCCGGGAGGGCTCGCACGGTGGCGCTTCTGCAAAGGACATTTTGGTGGCCTTCGCTCCAGAAGGATGTCAGGGAGTACATCCGCGCCTGCCTGCAGTGCGCCGCCAGCAAGACATCCTCTCCTCCTCCGGCCGGTCTGCTCCACCCCCTCCCCACTCCCGGCAGGCCCTGGTCCCATGTGGCGTTGGACTTTGTTACCGGTCTCCCACCTTCTAACTACCACACTGTAACCTGTCACCATCGTCGACAGGTTTTCTAAGGCTGCCCATTTCGTTCCCCTGCAGGGCTGCCTACAGCGAGGGAGACGGTGGACCTTCTCATCCAGCATGTGGTGAGATTACATGGTATCCCCTTGGACATCGTCTCCGACCGGGGACCCCAGTTCATTTCCCAGGTGTGGAGGTCATTTTGCAGCGCCCTTGGGGCTACAGTGAGCCTGTCTTCAGGTTACCACACGCAGAGTAATGGGCAGTGTGAGTGGGCAAACCAGGAGCTGGAGGATGCGCTGTGGTGTGTCGCCACCGCCAACCCAGCGTCATGGAGCACCCATCTTCCATAGATCGAATATGCTCATAATACCACCGTCCCTTCAGCGATCGGCATGTCCCCGTTTGAGGCCTCGCTGGGCTACAACCCATCGTTATTCCCCGAAGAGGAGAAGGACATCGCTGTTCCCTCCGTCTGAGCTCACCTGAGGCGCTGCCGCCAGCTGTGGCGAGCGCCCCGGACCGCACTATGACGCATGGCAGAGCGCAACTCCGCGGTTGCTAATCATCGCAGGATGCCGGCCCAGCCCTACCGGGTGGGTCAGCAGGTATGGCTATCTACCAAGCATATTAACTTGAAGGCAGAGGCGAGAAAGATGTCTCAGCGGCTCATTGGGCCTTTCGCCATAACCCACATTATTAACCCTGTGTCTGTGCGGCTAGCTCTCCCCCCCTCCCTCCGCATCTGTCCAACCTTCCATGTCTCGCAGGTCAAGCCCTTCTGTTCCAGCCCTCTGTGTCCCCCTCCTAGATCTCCACCTCTGCCAGGTGGTGGTCAACTGCAACCTGGCGTGGAGGGTCAATGCCATCCTGGACGTCTTCCGCCAGGGTCGCGGCCTGCAGTACCTGGTGGACTGGGAGGGTTACGGCCCGGAATGGAGGTCCTGGGTGCGTCCCTCCTTCCTGTTGGACAATCAACTCATCAGGGACTTCCACCGGACGCACCCAGGCAGGCTGGATCGACCGCCGAGAGGCGTCTCGTAGGGGGGGAGTACTGTGATGGTTTGCTCTGGCTGCCTCTCTTCCTCAGCTGCGCGCACACCTGCTCCCCATCACGGCCAGAGCTATTTAGACCGCGCCGCCCTAGGATCAGAGCGGAGTCGTCTGTCTCCATTCCTAATGAGACCTGCACTCGCCTTCATCTTCGTACCTGAATTTCTTTGCCTCAGTCTACCTTTGTCTGTGAATCCAGCCTCCTGCCAGCCAGCGTCAGGAAGGATCTACTCCACAGCTCAAAGTAAGCACTCGCCCAATTCACCTTAATCTTCTCTCGTTCCCCTGTGCACAGGCAGAGATCCGTGGCGGCGGACCTCTCTCCCTCCTGGTGGTGGACCAAGCTGCACCACGCTTCCCCAGGCTCACCAACCACCTCCAGCTGCAACCGGGACAGCGGGCACTGTCTTCCTGGCCGTAGCCGCTGAGCTGAACCTGAGCTTAACCCCATCACTACAAACAGTAAGCACTGGACAATTCTGTACATCTCCTCCGGGGTCTGCCACTAACTCACCCTGTCTCTGTTTGTCCTTAGGGTTGCCAGGTTGCACGGTGCTCTGCTCGCCCCCAGCTGCTACACAATCACACACACACACTCACACACATACACTTATCGCAATAAAGATAATTGTGTCTACTTTTGAGTCCGAGTCTTCTCTCTGGGTCAGATAACCGTGTCACTGGTCTTGGTTAGGTCTTGACTACAACACTGATTGAAGAGTTGTGTTTCAGATCTCTGATTATTATGTCTTCACCACAAAAATGCAAACTATCTACCAGAACCCACATTATTAGAAGTGGTATATAAACCAGTCCTAATCAGAAAAATGAGACACAGCTCCACTACATTTGGCTTATTTCTTTTAAACTGGTATTACAGTTGTTTTTGTATACTTGTACTCAAGGCGGTACTGTTCCTAATCAGTGCAGGACACTGATGATCGCATTGAAAAAGCAAATCCAAGTGCACAGATGTTGAGTTTTCAGCTAATTAGATGCCCATGAATGATTATCAGTCCCATACATGATGAATCACTCATCTGATCAGAAATTGTAATTAGTGCTGTGTTTCCAAGGTAAAATGCTGCATGTTAATGTTCCAATTTTAACACACCTGTAACTTAACTTGTAGACTAAATAATGTTACATCATATTTCTTTAATGTCCACAATCAGTGTTGTAGTCAAGATCACACTGAGAGCAAGACTTTAAGAGGTCAAGACCAAGACAGGCAAAGACCACACTGAGACCAAGACTTCTATCTACAGCTCTGGAAAAAAAAAATAAGAGACCACTGCGAAATTGTTCCTAAAACTTAAGTATTGTAGTGTTTAAATTGACACTCTGGCAAAAATCAAGTTTTTTCTGTTGTTAACATGTGTGAGACCACGATCCCACACATATTTTTGAAAAAAAAATCAGCAATTAGCCACAAAATATATTTGTCATAAAAGATAGAACAGCCAACAGCTGAACAGCTGCATTAGTAATAGAATTTTCTCTTTTTTTCTCATAAATTTGACTTCTTCCATAAATTTACAACTTTTTACAAATAAAGTTTTTTTTTTAATTTGTGACATTTTTGTAAGTTTTTCCAATAAACTCTTTTTTTGTTGTAGCTTTGTAACTTTGGACCTCATGCAAGAACATGTTAGTATGTGTAAATCATGCATACTTTATTAGTAAGCCACAACTACTCCAGATTCAACAAATGCTTGTATGTCCTACAAAAGTGTATAAACAGTCCAAGTAAAAATGGGGAATTTCACTTGTGTGTGAGCGCAAGTTCATAAGTATTGAAGATTTGCATAATTGACGCACTGAAACTACCACATACTGTAAGGCCACGCTCCCGAGGTGTGTAACCAAAAGTTTCATTCCCAAAAATGGCTTCTCAATGACTTCTCTAGCTAAATTGTGACATGGTTTCAGACCCAAAGAGCAGACACGACTCAAGAATAACACAATTAACCTTTTATTGAATATAGTGAGAGTGTGTGGATGCGTGTATGCGTATCTGTAGATGTATGTAATGAGATGATGAATCAGCTGGGGCGAGCAGAGCACCGTGCAACCTGGCAACCCTATGGAAAAACAGAGGGAGAGTTAGAGGCTACCCTAGCAGGGAAAGCACCAGAAAGTTCAGCGCTTACTGTTTGCGGTGGAGAGGTGGAGCACAAGTTAAGCTCAGCAGCTCCAGCCAGGAGGACAGTGCCAGCAGACCCGTAGGAGATGATGTGGGCAGGTGAGACTGAGCAGATGAGTCCGCTGCCAGGTGGAAAGGAGTCCGCCGCCACAGATCTCCGCCAGTGCACAGGGGACTCAGAAAGGTAAGAGGAATAGATGGATGCTTACTTGGATGCAGGGTGACGATGAGTCCAGTAGATGAAGAGCTGGACAGGAAAGTCGACGAATCTAGGAAGCTCGATGTGGAGATGGCGAGTACAGGTCTCGTAGTAAGGAGTCAGATGACTCCGCGCCGATCTCAGGGCCTCACGGTATAAATAGCCAGGCCAGGATGAAGAACAGGTGTGCGCGCAGGTGCGGATGATTGGCAGCCATGACAGTACTCCCCCCCACGACACGCCTCTCGGCGGGCGTTCCAGCTTTCCTGGGTGCGCCTGGTGGAAGTCCCTGATGAGTTGCTTGTCCAGCACAAAGGAGGGGCGCACCCAGGATCTCCATTCCGGCCCGTAGCCCTCCCAGTCCACCAGATACTGCAGGCCACGACCCCGGCATCGGACGTCCAGGATGGCGGTGACCGCCCATGCTGATTCGCCGTCGATCACCATCGGTGGCGGTGGAGCTCTGGGAGGAGGATACAAAGGGCTGGAGCAGATGGGCTTGACCTGCGAGATGTGAAAAGTTGGACAGATGCGGAGGGAGGGGGGGGGGGGGAGCTAGGCGCACAGAGACGGGGTTAATGACCCGGCTGATGGGAAAAGGCCCAATAAACCGCTGCGACATCTTTTTCCTTTCAGCCTTCAAGTTAATATGCTTCATAGAAAGCCATACCTGTTGGCCCACCTGATAGGTGGGAGCTGGAGTCCTGTGGCGGTTGGCCACCAAAGAGTTGCGCTCTGCCGTGCATTGCAGTGCCACCCGGGTAGCCCTCCAGATCCGACGGCAGCGCTTCGGGTGTGCACGGACAGAAGAAAGGAGACATGCCAATTGCTGTAGAGATAGTGGTGTTATGGGCATACTCAATCCAGGGAAGGTGGGAGCTCCACGACGATGGGTTGGTGGTGGCGACACACCGCAGCGCAGCCTCCAACTCCTGGTTCACTCGTTCACACTGCCCATTGGTCTGTGGATGGTAGCCCAATGATAGACTCACCGTAGCCCCCAGAGCATTACAGAATGACTTCCAGACTTGGGAGACAAACTGGGACCCCGATTGGAGACGATGTCCAGGGGGATCCCATGCAGCCTTACTACATGCTGGACGAGAAGGTCCGCCGTCTCCCTAGCTGTGGGCAGCCCCTGCAGGGGAACGAAATGGGCAGCCTTGGAGAATCTATCGACCAGGGTGAGGATTGCCATGTGCTGATTGGACGAAGGGAGGCCGGTGATGAAATCCAATGCCACATGGGACCACGGCCTGCCGGGGATAGGAAGGGGGTGGAGCAGCCCAGCTGGTGGGGAAGAGGACATCTTACTAGCAGCATACTGGGGACAGGCTCAGTTGTACTCCCCGACGTCCTTCTGGAGAGATGGCCACCAAAACGTCCTCTGGAGAAGGTCCATTGTACTTGCCCTCCCGGGGTGACACACAAACTTGGAAGAGTGACCCCAATGAATAACCTCCCACCGAACGGCCAATGGGACAAACAGTTTACCCGCTGGCCCCCCGCCCGGATCGGGCTCATCTTCCTGTGCCCTCAAGACCCTGTCCTTGATACCCCAGGAGAGAGCACCCACGACACACGATGAGGGAAGAATAGGGTGCTCGGTCATCTCCGCCGTCTCCAGGGCAAATTGTCAGGACAGAGCATCCGGCTTTGTATTCTTAGACCCAGGACGGTAGGAAATAGTGAAGTCGAACCGTCCAAAAAACAGGGACCAGTGGGCCTGGCGTGCGTTCAGACGTTTGGCCGTCCGGAGGTACTCCAGATTTTTATGGTCAGTCCAAACGACAGCTGGGAAGCGCCCTCCAGCCAGTGATGCCACTCCTCCAATGCCAGCTTGACGGCCAAGAGCTCCCTGTTGCTGATGTCATAATTGCGCTCAGCTGGGGATAGGCGACGGGAGAAGAATGCACAAGGCCGTATCTTGCCATCAGCCAGGGAGCGCTGAGATAGGACGGCTCCAACCCCCGAGTCCGATGCGTCCACCTCCACCAGACATTGGAGAGCGGGATCCACTTGTGTCAATATAGGGGAGGATGAGAACCTGTCCTTCAGATGAGCAAAGGCCGCAGCCGCTTCCTCAGTCCACCGAAAGGGCACCTTGGGAGAGGTCAGACTGGTCAGGGGAAGAGCAATGAGACTGTAGTTTTGAATGAAGTGGCGGTAGAAATTAGCAAACCCCAGGAACTGCTGGAGCTGCTTTCTGGATGATGGAGTGGGCCACTCTACCACCGCTTTTATCTTAGCCGGGTCGGGGATGATCTTGTTGTGGGCGATTATAAATCCAAGGAAGGACATTCGGGAGACATGAACCTCACACTTTTCGGCCTTCACGAAGAGTTTATTCTCCAACAGTCGCTGCAGTACCCACCTCACGTGCACTCGATGCTCATCCAGGGACTGAGAAAAAAAAAAGAATATCGTTCAGGTAGACAAATACAAACGTGCCCAAAAAATCCCTCAACACATCATTAATCAACCGCTGGAAGACGGCAGGGGCATTGGTCAGCTTGAACGGCATGACTAGATACTCAAAATGCCCACTAGGGGTCCAGAATGCCATCTTCCATTCATCACCCTCCCAGATCCGCACCAGATGATAGGCGTTGCGCAGGTTCAACTTGGTAAACCAGGAGGCCCCCTGGAGGGAATCAAAAGCGGAGTTAATGAGTGGGAGAGTGTATTTGTCTTTGATGGTTATATTATTCAACTCCCAAAAGTCGATACACAGCCTCAGCGAGCCATCCTTCTTGCCGACGAAAAAAATCCCCGCCCCCACGGCCGAGGATGACGGCCGGATTATGCCTGAGCTCAAAGACTCCTTGATGTACGTTTTCATTGCTGCTCGCTCCGGGACAGACAGGTTGTAGAGTCTACTAGATGGCAGCGGAGCTCCGGCTTGGCGATTGATAGCACAGTCATACGGGTGGTGAGGGGGAAGAGAAAGGACCTGGGTCTTACTGAAGGCAGCCCCTAAGTCGTGATATTCGGGTGGAACTTTAGACAAATCGGGAGGAGGAGAGACAGGGACACCCAGAGGCACAGATGGTGAGCACGCAGTGGACTGTAAACAGGCACTCAAACAGAAGGAACTCCAGGCTAAAACACTCCCGGAACGCCAGTCAGTCGAAGGATTATGGAGACAACGCGAGGGATAGCCAAGAATAACCAGGGAGGAGGAAACCGACAATACATACAGTCTTAGCTCTTCCCGATGATTGCCCGATACAATTACTGACACTGGGGCGGTCCGGTGGGAGACCGTGGCCAAGGGGGCTTTAGACAGGGCAATAAGTCTTAAGGGGGTCTCCAGTAACTGAACGGGAAGCCCCAACCGGGTTGCCATTTCCCCAGAAACAAAGTTCTGCTCGACCCCCGAATCAGTGAGTGCATGTGTGGTTATCTCCCTGTGATTATAACTGAAGTGAATGGGGATCAGAAAACGGGAGAGGGGATTAATTCGAGGTGAGTCCGTGAATCCCCCTACTGCGACGCACGGACTCCCCCTTTTGGCCGTATGGGACATGACTCAATCTCATGCTCCTCGCTCCCGCAGTAAAGGCACAACCCCAACTCCCGACGGCGCTGTTTCTCTGCCAATGACAACTTGAACCCACCCATCACCGTAGGTTCCGGATCATCCGGGGAATCAGCGGAGGGTAGAACCAACAGGGGGGGCTATAGGGAGGGGCGGGACTGACCACCCGAGCGACCGGAAGTTTTACGCTCGGCCGCCCGCTCCCTCAGTCTATTATCAAGGCTAATCACCAGTGACATCAACTCAGTTAAGCTAGTGGGCTTATCTAGGCGGGCTAACTCATCCCGCAGGCTAGGACACAGGCTCCTAATGAAGATGCTGCATAACGAGGCGTCTTCCCACCCCACCTCCATGGCCACCACCTGGAAGTCCACGGCATAATTGGCAATGGCTCTAGCCCACAGGTGTCAAACTCATTCCATGGAGGGCCAAGACCCTGCAGGTTTTACCTCCACCCAGTGTCTTCAACAGGTGATTTCTCTGAATTTTTTCCTACTGATTGCTGATCAGTGAAAACACCTGCTGAAGAGACTGGGTGGAAGTAAAACCTGCAGGGTCTTGGCCCTCCATGGAATGAGTTTGACACCCCTGCTCTAGCCCCTTGCTTTAGATTCAACAACCGGGAGGTAAAGCACACTATCCCGGTCGGAGTGGTCAAACACCTCCTTAAACTCGCTAACGAACTGTGTGTAGGTTAGGGAAGCATAATTAGCCCTAGCCATAATAGTGTATGCCCAAGCTAAAGCCCGCCCCTCTAAGAAATTAATCACATAACCTATTCAGCTATGGTCAGTGGGAAAATCCCCCGGCACCCGCTGAAACACAATGTCACACTGCATGAGGAATCCCCTAGCTTCTCCTAATTTGCCACAAAAACGGGTGGGAGTTGGGACGGGAGTAAGCCGTGACGGGGGACCCGGTGTAGCCTGGCTAGTGGCAGTGCTAGCGGGAGCAGAGGAGCTAACGGGAGCCGAAGGGAAAGCCTGTGGGCTAACCAGGCGATCCAATCGGTCAGTAACCCAAGCTAGCTGCGTGAGAATAATCTGCTGTTGGTAGGCTAACTGGTCAACTCAAGCCTCTAAGTTGTTAACCTTGCGTGCTAAAGCACCGTCTGCTGGGTCGTTAAGGCGGAGTCGTACTGACATGGTTTCAGACCCAAAGAGCAGACACAACTCAAGAATAACACAATTAACCTTTTAATGAATATAATGAGAGTGTGTAGATGCGTGGATGTGTATCTGTAGATGTATGTAATGAGATGACGAATCAGCTGGGGTGAGCAGAGCACCGTGCAACCTGGCAACCCTATGGAAAAACAGAGGGAGAGTTAGAGGCTACCCTAGCAGGGAATGCACCAGAAAGTTCAGCCCTTACTGTTTGCGGTGGAGAGGTGGAGCACAGGTTAAGCTCAGCAGCTCCGGCCAGGAGGACAGTGCCAGCAGACCCGTAGGAGATGATGTAGGCAGATGAGACTGAGCAGATGAGTCCGCCGCCAGGTGGAAAGGAGTCCGCAGCCACGGATCTCCGCCTGTGCACAGGGGACTCAGAAAGGTGAGAGGAATAGATGGATGCTTACTTGGATGCAGGGTGACGATAAGTCCAGTAGACGAAGAGCTGGACAGGAAAATCGATGAGGCTAGGAAGCTCGACGTGGAGATGGCGAGTACAGGTCTCATAGGAAGGAGACAGACGACTCTGCGCCGATCTCAGGGCCTCACGGTATAAATAGCCAGGCCAGGATGAAGAACAGGTGTGCGCGCAGGTGCGGATGATTGGCAGCCATGACAAATTGGAGTTCTCCTGTCTGAGATCCAGGGAATAAAAATATAATCTAAATGGCATCAACAGCAAAATCAAACGAATGGAAAAAAATTGAAGAATCCATTAGATTATAGGAGATATTTGAGTGTGTGGTGTTGCTGCAGAAGATGTTCCTCTTAACAGCGACCGGCATGAAGACACAATTGAGCACAGTGCAGGGTCGGATGTAAGCAGGATGACACATTTCAACAATTTAGGCTTAAAAAAGTGGTTACAAAAATTGACCTTTGTTAATTTTCACAGTGTAATGTTAACTTATATGAAAATACAGCCTAAGCTTTCCTCAAAATCACTTATCAAAAATGGAACCTGCTCTGCAGCCTAATTTTGAAGTGAAGCCCACACCTCATGTGAAAGCAGTAAAAATCAGTATTCTGTCCATGTGATCCTGTGGTTTGTCTTGTGAGATGATAAATCACTCAGCAATCAGAGAAGTAGGATGTTAATTTCTGAAGCTGAAAGTACATTTTTCTCCAGAGTGCCCTATAAGGTACAATACCACTGCTGACCACAAAGGCTTCATAACTGCACTTTTAAAAAGGATAGGGTACAAACAGAGCTCCTGCTAATTTGGAGGTGCAACCCAATTTTTTTTAAACAAACATCTTCATTAGCATCTCATGGACAGTCAGATGGCAAAATTGATAACTGAAGTAGTTTGGTTTGGTTGATAACATATTTTGTTTGCGGCAGAAAGAAAGGTAAAGAACAGTGTTTTAGTTAAGACCAGACCAAGATCAGTTTACATGAGACCAAGACTTAAGGGGTTGAGATCAAGTCAGGACCAAAACATACAAATAGTACAGTGGTCTTGGTTTTGACTTGGTCTCTGCCTGTCTTGATCTTGGATTTGACTGGGTCTCAACCCCTTACAGTCTTGGACTTGACTATAACACTAGCAGAAAGAAAGGTACATAAATGCACTGGTTATGAAGGTACTCTTTTGTCTACTAGAGTACTGCTTGAGCAATGAATATTTGCATCTTTTAACTGCAGTCCCTTGGTTTAATGGTAACAGTGTGATATTGGCAGAAGAGCTGCAAGTGGCTGCAGATCCACAAAGTGCAGATCAACTTTTGATTACATTTGTACATCTTTACTTAATCACCATGAGTCTTTTACATAAACTGTTACTCTTTGTTTTATCACTGATTACAGTGGCCTCTAACTGAGACTGCTACACTGTTGCCAAGTGCACTGATAACCATTAAACATTCAAAGGGAAAATTAGCATCCATTTGTGCAGAGTAACTTGCACTTTCTTTTGCTGTTATATTTTGATAACTGTTACTGTGCCTTCACAACATGTTAACATCTATTTTTGATGTGTTTTTAGCATATACTTCTTTCTCTACTGTTGTATTCAATCTCGGGAATAAATTCCTTTTTGTTTACAATAAAAAATAACTTTTTAAGTGATGGTTGTCAGAACCTCTTGTTGTCCATTTTTACACTCTAGACTGTTTTGCTTTCTTGTTTAATCTCACCTTCCACTACTGTCTTTCATTTCAAACACTGACATATTGTAGTCAAGGCCACACCAAGACCAGACTGAGACCAAAGTGCATCGAGACCAAGGCCAATATTTCACAGAGAGGGGAATGCTAACAAATGTTGTGATTTTTGGATTTCCAAACTTTTCTGACAAATGTTCACGAAAATCAGGGCTCAGGCTGTTATTAGCAACGTTTAGCGACGTTTAGCTACAATTAACAGCATTCACACGAATGTTTGCTAAAGGGATTGCGAAAAACAGTTGACAAACATTAGTGACTGTTAGCAAATGATAGCGATGACTATCAACTATTTGGCACTCTTTTGCCACTGTTTGGGAATGTTTGGGACCTTTTGCCAACTCCAGGTAAAATACTAGGCAAATGTTGGGTGAATCTTGGACCCATCCCATGAAAAGCATGAGCAAACCCTCCCCAACATTCAGATTTCAAGGGCTCATAAAGGTTCTTAACCACTTGCTAGTGTTCACTATTTGGTGAACCAAAAAGAACTTTAGTGGCACTTGTCAATTCAATTTATTTATATAGCGCCAAATCACAACACAGGTTGTCAAGGCACTTTACAGAAAAGAGTGGGTTTAGGCCACACTCTTTTAAGTTTATAGAACCCAGCAGAGATCCCTAAGAGCAAGCACTGCGGTGACACAGGCGAGGAAAAACTTCCCTTTAACGGGCAGAAACCTCGGGTGGAACCATAGCTTATAGAGGATGGCCATCCGCCTCGACCGGCTGGGTTGAGTAGCTACATTCAAAAACAAACATACAAATACAACATTCAAAGCCAAACAGTCCAGTACCAAGCCTGGCTGCACATGCAAGCGAAGGCCTGGCAGGGGCAGCATTTCTAACTAAAGGCCTTATCAAAGAGAAAATATTTCAACTTGCTCTTGAATAAAGAGAGAGTGTCTGTCTCCCGAACTGAACTGGGAAGATGGTTCCACAGGAAGGGAGCTTGATAGCTGAAAGCTCTACCTCCCAGTCTACTTCTAGATACCTTGGGGACCACTAGTAGTTTGGATTTTTGGGAGCACAGAGCTCTGGTTGGATGATAAGGAACTCAGAGTTCTTGTAGGTAAGAAGGAGCCATACCATTAAGAGCTTTATAGGTTAAGAGCAATATCTTGAATTCAAGTCTATATTTTTTGGGGAGCCAATGTAAAGAAGCTAAAACTGGAGTAATGTGATCTCTTCTCCCTGTTCTCATAAGGATACGTGCAGGTGCATTCTGAATGAGTTGGAGAAACTTTATGGACTTATTTGGGCAACCTGATAAAAGTGAGTTACAATAGTCAAGTCTAGAGGTGATAAAGGTGTGGACAAGTTTCTCTGCATCTTTATGAGACAGGATGGACCTAATTTTAGAAATATTACGCCGATGGAAGAAGGCGGTCTTAATGGTTTGCTGTATATGAGAGTTGAAAGACACATCTTGGTCAAAGACAACTCCAAGATTCCTAACAGAAGACGTAGAAGCGAGTGCAATGCCATCTAGTGTTGTTACCTTGCTAAAAAGAGTACTTCTAGCATGTTTGGGGCCAAGGACAATGACTTCAGTTTATCTGTATTCAGCAATAGAAAGTTGTAGTTCATCCAGGTTTTGATATTCTTAAGACACTCCTGGAGTAAACCCAACTGGCTGGGATCATCTGGATTGATGGATAAATACAACTGAGTGTCATCAGCGTAACAATGAAAATGAATAGAATGCTTTCTCATAATGTCTCCCAAAGGCAGCATGTATAATGTAAACAATACTGGTCCAAGTACTGATCCCTGCGGAACTCCATAGCTAACCGTGGTCTGAGTAGAGGACTTGTTATAGACATGAACAAACTGGGAACGATCTGATAGATAAGACTGGAACCATCTTAGCGTTGTTCCATTCAGGCCAATTTGCTGTTCAAGTCTCTAGCAGAATATGGTGGTCAGTGGTATCAAAGGCAGCGCTGAGGTCCAATAAAACAAGGACGGAGACAAGTCCTTTGTCAAATGCCATAAGGGTGTCATCAGTAACTTTCACTAAGGCTGTCTCTGTGCTGTGATGTTTCCTAAAATCTGACTGAAATTTCTCAAATATAGTACAGTAAGTGCTGAAGGGATTAATTCTTTAAAGTGAGCCAAAGCGCTATCAGATAAGTATCTGGTAACTGTATTTCTGCCTGATGCTGTGAAATTGGATAGCACAAATTTGAACGTTATCAAATAGTAGTCAGTCAGTGTAGGATTTTGAGGGATAACAAGCAGCTCATCAATTTCTACACTGTAGGCCAAGACCAGGTCAAGGGTGTGATTATGATGATGGGTTGGTTTACTAACACACTGAGAAAAACCAGTGGAATTTAAGAGGGGGAGAAATGCTACACTATGACTATTATTATCAACATCTATATGAATATTAAAGTCACCAGCTATGATAATCTTGTCTGAACTAAGAACTAAGGTTGTAAAGAACTCAGAGAATTCAGACATAAATTCAGCAAAAGAAGCACTGGGAGGGCAATATACTGTGGTAAATAAAATAGGCTGCTCTGATCTCCAGGATGGATGTGCTTGTCATATAATGTGATATTTATATGTGTGGTGTGTCTTTAAAAGACTGTGGTGACATCACAGGTCAGAGTTGACCTTCACCGTGTGAATATGAGAAATGGCGATGTGCTGATGTTGCTGCCTGTTAATGTTCCCGCTCCTTGTTTTAATAGAGAACTTTGTTGAAACCACTATTCGTGCGGACCTCAGTTCTTTACATGGTGTCAGAAGTGCTTGACGGACGCTTTGCTTCAGAAAGATGGCCAAGTTTAATCCCCCGGAAAGTTTTTCTTTCGATCGTCCAAACGAATGGGCGGACTGGAAACAGCGCTTTCTGCGTTTTCAGATGGCTACAAAACTGAGTAAAGAGGACGGCGAAGTTCAGGTCAGTTCACTGATTTACGCCATGGGCCCTGAAGATGAAAACATCTTTAAATCATTCACCTTCACAGAGGAAACGGGTCAAAAGAAGTTTGACGTCGTGTTAGGAAAATATGACGAGTACTTCTGTCCTAAACGGAACGTGATCTACAAGCGCGCTTGTTTTCACCAGAGGATGCAGCGGCCTGGTGAGAAAGCGGAAATGTTTATCAGAGCCCTTTATGAGATGTCAGAACACTGTGACTTTGGTGTAAACAGAGACGAACATATCCGTGACCGAATTGTTGTGGGCATCCCCGATAAAGAGCTGTCACGTAAATTGCAGCTGATGGCTGAGCTAACACTTGCCCAAACTATTCAAACAGTTCGCCAGTCCGAGGAGGTCGCCCTCCAGGTTCACCAGCAGGGGGAAGCACACGCTATGGTGCAGGAGATCCAGGGAAAAGCAGCAGGCAGAGGAAGGTCAAAATGGAGACCTAAGAGGAAAGAAAGTGGAGAGCAAAAAGACTCATGGTGTGGAAGATGTGGAAAATTAAAACACAGAGATCCTGAAAAGTGCCCAGCCATGAAGTCAACATGCAACAAGTGTAAAAAGGTGGGTCACTGGGAAAAGAAATGTCACAGTAAATCAGTCAGAGAAGTCACTGAAGGGACAGTTTCCCAGACACCATATTTTTTGGGCGTAGTCACAAAAACAGACAGAAACGATGACCCATGGACCATACAGTTTACAACTGGAACAACACCAGTCAACTTTAAAATTGATACGGGTGCAGATGCAAACATTATGGGAGAAAAGACATTTAACAAACTAGTTCCTAAGAAGAAATTAGAACCATCTAATGTCACACTGTGCAGCCCGGGTGGTCAGTTGGACTGTATAGGAAAATTTCAAGCCTTCACAGAATACAAGGAAAAACCATATACTTTTCCTGTGTATGTCATCAGTGGCAATAATGCAAACAATTTGCTGGGCAGAGATACAGCAACGTCAATGGGGCTTGTGAAGCGTGTCGAAGAAGTTCACAAAGCATTTGGCGAGCATGGAACACTTAAAACAGAACCAGTTAAAATCCTGTTAAAAGAGAATGCTCAGCCATACACAGTGCACACTGCCCGTCGTGTCCCTTTGCCACTTTTGCAGAAGGTTAAGGAGGAATTGCAGCGTATGGAGGAGAATAATGTGATTGAAGCTGTGATTGAGCCTACAGATTGGTGTGCACCAATGGTGCCAGTCCCAAGGAAAAATGGAAAAGTGCGGATCTGTGTCGATTTAAAGAGGTTAAATGAAGCTGTACGAAGAGAGAGGTATGTTCTTCCTACTGCAGAGGAAATCACTGCAAAACTTAGTGGAGCAACCACATTCACATCATTAGATGCTGCCTCCGGGTTTTGGTAGATTCCTCTCCATCCAGAAAGCAGTAAATTGACAACCTTTATCACACCCTTTGGGAGATATGCCTTCAAACGTCTTCCATTTGGGATCACAAGCGCTCCTGAAATTTTTCAGCGCAAAATGACAGAAACCCTCAACGGCCTGGAAGGCGTGGTTATCTTTATGGATGACATTCTGGTGTACGGCGACACTCCTGAACAGCACGACCAGCGTCTCAGCAAGGTACTGGAAAGGATCAAGTCAGCCGGACTTAAACTGAACAGAGAAAAATGTAAGTTTAGACAAAACAAGCTTCACTTCTTGGGCCAAGAAATCGACAAATCAGGCGTGAGACCCGACCCTGATAAAGTCAAGGCAATCCGCGAGCTCCCTCCACCACAGAATGTGCATGACCTCAAGCGTGTCCTGGGCATGTTTAACTATCTAGGGAAATATATCCCAAATCTGTCGACAGTGGGCCAGCCACTATGTGAACTGTTGAAATCCAAGTCAGTGTGGATGTGGGACCATTCTCAGCAGGAGGCATTTCAGCGCATCAAAGACATTCTGTCTACTTCTCCAGTTCTGAAATTCTATGATGTGAACCAACCTACTGCCGTATCAGCCGATGCCAGCAGCTATGGTATAGGTGGAGTACTGCTGCAACTGCATGATGGGAACTGGAAACCTGTGGCATACTGCTCACGTTGTCTGTCAGAGGCCGAGACTAGATATGCACAGATAGAGAAGGAGTGCTTGGCGAGTGTCTGGGCATGTGAGAGATTTGAGAAGTATCTCTGCGGTCTGGAAGACTTTAAGTTGGTCACAGATCACAAACCCTTGGTGCCACTCATGAACAAAAAGGACCTGGATAATGTGCCAATACGGTGCCAAAGGCTACTCATGAGACTTATGAGGTTCAAACCGACAGCCGAATATGCTCCGGGAAAGACCTTGATAGTGGCTGATACACTCTCAAGGAGTCCCCTACAGTGCGTAGAAAACGAGACTGATACTCACTCTGATGTGGCGTGTTACATAGCAGCAGTCATTGATAACTTGCCAGCTACTACACATAAAATAGACACTATAAAGACCGCTACGGCAGCTGACTGTAACCTACAGTTGGTGTTGCAGTACATCAAGTCAGGATGGCCAGAATACACTGGCAATGTCCCAGCAGCTATCAGAGACTATTTTCCCATTAAAAATGAACTGTCTGAATGCGATGGAATTATCACCAGAGGAAGCCGTATGCTGATTCCAGATGTGCTCAGAGCAGACATCTTGGATCGAATACATGATGGACATCAAGGTCTGACAAAATGTAGAGAGTGGGCCTGCACATCTGTGTGGTGGCCTGGCATCTCATCTGAAATCAAACGCAAAGTCCATTCCTGTCAGGTGTGTCGTGAGATGAGACCAGCTCAGTGAAAAGAGCCTCTCTTGTCAACCCCTCTACCTGATCGACCCTGGAAGAGACTTGCTGTTGACCTGTGTGAGCATAACAAGCACACTTACCTTGTTGTGTCAGACTATTTTTCTCGGTTCCTCGAGATACTTCATCTGCCAGTAACGACTGCTTCTCAGGTGATCTTAAAGCTGAAAGCAGTGTTCGCGAGGTTTGGTTGACCAGATGTGGTTGTATCTGACAATGGGCCTCAATTCTCATGCCAAGAGTTTAAAAAGTTTGCAAGGGAGTTTGACTTTTTGCACATGACCTCAAGTCCACACAACCCTCAAGGGAACGGACATGCAGAGAGAGGAGTTCAAACAGCAAAAAGGATCTTAAAGCAGCAAGACCCTTTGCTCGCCCTCATGTGCTTTCGATCAACGCCCGGCACCACCACAGGCGTGAGTCCCACAGAGCTACTTATGGGTCGAAAGATCAAAACAACTCTTCCTACACTGGAAGTGAATCTTCAGCCCCGATGGCCTGATCTAGATGTCGTCAGGAATAAGGATGCAATGGAGAAACAGAAAAAAGCATTCTACTTTAATCAGCGCCATGGAGCTAAACCTCTACCTTCGTTAAAGCCAGGAGATTCAGTCCTCACAAAGCTGGACCATCAGAAATCCTGGAAAACACCCACTGTTGTCACTGGAGAAAGCATCACACCTCGCTCCTTTCTTATTGAAACACCCCAGGAAGCAACTTTACGACGCAACCGCCGTCACTTGCAACATGCTCCTGAAACAGCCAGAGAGATACACTCTTCAGCTCCAAATGACCTGCAGCCAGAGATCGTCAAACAGCAGCCTGAAACTGCAGCTGCCGCTGACACTATTTTACCAGTATCCAGTGTCAAACCGCCAGACCCAAAGCATGGACTGTTGTTTACCCGGTCTGGTAGATTGAGCAAACCTGTGCAAAGACTAGATTTGTAAGAGAAAAAAAAAAGAGAGAGAAAATCACGTGTTCACTGTGATAAGTATGGCTATATTGTTCAGTAATTAAGCCATGGGCTGTGGGGAAGGGTGAAAGGAAAATGAAAAATGTTTGAATTGAAAATTGTTTTGTTCTGAAAAAAAAAACTAAAAAAAAGGGGGAGATGTCATATAATGTGATATTTATATGTGTGGTGACGTCACAGGTCAGAGTTGACCTTCACCGTGTGAATATGAGAAAATGGCGATGTGCTGATGTTGCCACCTGTTAATGTTCCCACTCCTTGTTTTAATAGAGAACTTTGTTGAAACCACTATTCGTGTGGACCTCAGTTCTTTACAGTGCTAAGCTAAAAATTAAGCATTCAAAAGAGTTATAATTTGAGTTTAGCATAGGCTGAGAGTTCATTGGTAATGTGGATTCATATATTACCCCGACACCACCACCTCAGCCAGTGTTTCTAGGAATATGAATATTACCATAGCTGGGGGGGTGGCCTCACTGATACTAACAAAATCATCAGAACGTAGCCATGTTTCTGTGAGACAAAGTATATTTATATTGTAATCCGTGATCATATCATTAATGTCGCTTTATCTGACAGAGATCTTATATTCAGCAGTCCGGATTTAATTGTCACAACCATCTGCAAATGTTTCCAACTACTCTGCAACTGTTTGCAGAATAAATTCACAAAGAAATTTTGAACATGTTCTTAGCAACAAGAAAAATTGTTTGCGGCCTTAAAAACTGTGAACTGTTTTGCAACCTTTTACGAACCCTGATGAAATCCCAGAATTGCAACATTCTTTAACATTTGCCGCTCCATGAGATACTAGCTTAAGGGGTTAAGTAATTGAGTCTGAGACATGGTCTTGGGTTCTTCTTGACCTCTTAAAGTCTATGAACAAATAATGCCAGGGTCACTGTTTGCGGATATTCTGTAGCATTATGCTTTCCAGCTGCTGATTCTGTCGTCCACCCTCTAGCTCCGTGTAGCCCTCTATAGAACCTGCACATCTTACATTCCGCCTTGGGCATTTTAATGCCTTCTACAGTATGATAAACAAGTGAAGAGTCAGTCCGTGGTTGTTCATCTCCATAAATCCACTGAAAGTAAAAAGTGAAACCTGCTGTCAGTGTGCTGAGCAGAAGGCCCCTGCCTGAGGGTTAGCGGGCCTGCACACGCTCATTTAGAATCTCAAACTACAGACGTGGACAAATTTGTTGGTACCCCTCTGTTAATGAAAGAAAAACTCACAATGGTCACAGAAATAACTTGAATCTGACAAAAGTGGTAATAAATAAAAATTCTATGAAAATTAACCAATGAAAATCAGACAATGCTTTTGAATTGTGGTTCAACAGAATTATTTTGAAAAACAAACTCATGAAACAGGCCTGGACAAAAATGATGGTACCCCTAGAAAACATTGAAAAAAATGTGACTATAGGGACATGTTCAACCAAGATTTGTCCTCTAATTAACATCACAGGTGTCTACAAACTTGTAATCAGTCGGCCTATTTAAAGGGTGACAAGTAGTCACTGTGCTGTTTGGTGACATGGTGTGTACCACACACCATACATGGATGGATGTATGGATGTATGGATGGATGGATGTATGTATGTACACACCATACACACCATACATGGACCAGAGGAAGCAAAGGAGAGAGTTGTCTCAGGAGATTAGAAAGAAAATTATAGACAAGCATGTTAAAGGTAAAGGCTATAAGATCATCTCCAATCAGCTTGATGTTCCTGTGACTACAGTTGCACATATTATTCAGAAATTTAAGATCCACGGGACGGTAGCCAACCTCCCTGGATGTGGCTGCAGGAGGAGATGGATAATACGAATGGTAACAAAAGAGCCCAGAACAACCTGTAAACATAATCATGGTGAACTCCAAGGTCAAGGTGCATCAGTGTCAGATTGCACCATCCGTCATTGTTTGAGCCAAAGTGGACTTCATGGGAGACGATCAAGGAGGACACCACTGTTGAAAACAAATCATAAAAAAGACAGACTGGAATTTGCCAAACTGCATGTTGACAAGCCACAAAGCTTCTGAGAGAATGTCCTATGGACAGACGAGATAAAACTGGAGCTTTTTGGCAAGGCACATCAGCTCTATGTTGAGATGCAAAAATGAAGCATACCAAGAAAAGAACACTGTCCCTACTGTGAAACATGGAGGTTCTGTTATGTTCTGGGGCTGCTTTGCTGCATCTGGCACAGGGTGTCTTGAATCTGTGCAGAGTACAATGAAATCTTAAGATTATCAAGGTATTCTAGAGAGAAATGTGCTGCCCAGTGTCAGACAGCTTGGTCTCAGTCGCAGGTCATGGGACTTGCAACAGGACAATGACCCAAAACACACAGCTAAAAACACCCAAGAATGGCTAAGAGTGAAACATTGGACTATTCTAAAGTGGCCTTCTATGAGCCCTGATCTAAATCCTATTGAACATCTGTGGAAGGTGTTATGGTGCGGTCCTGGCGGACCGCTAATGGAACACTATGGGCGACCAGTGAGTTTGCATATTTATTAAATAAAGACAAAGGTACAAAATAATGAGCCACGTGGGGCAAAACACAAACAAGGACTATGAATAAGACACACTGACGATATACACAGACTTAGGAATACACTTACTGAGAGTAGCGGGGAGCAAGAGGATGACTGGAGCCGGGACGTAGGGACTCCAGCCTAACGTTGGGGAGAAGTTAACTTAAATACTGTAACTACTATAACTCCTTCTTTTGATGTCTGTCTTGATAAGTTTACTCCAATCGACCTTTGTGAGGTTTACTCCAATCGACCTTTGTGAGTTAGACAAAATAGTTTCCTCATCCAAACCTTCAACTTGTCTTTTAGACCCTATTCCTACTAGGTTATTTAAAGAAGTCTTCCCACTTATTGGTAGCTTTATTCTTCATATAATCAATTCTTCATTAACTTTAGGCCATGTACCGCAGGCTTTTAAAACAGCTGTAATTAAACCCTTACTCAAAAAGCCAATGCTAGATCCAGGAGTTTTAGCTAACTATAGACCAATCTCTAACCTCCCTTTCATTTCAAAAATCTTAGAAAGAGTTGTTGCTACGCAATTATTCGACCACCTGCAGGGAAATGGTTTACTTGAAGAGTTTCAATCTGGGTTTAGAATCCATCATAGTACTGAAACAGCCTTAGCGAAGGTCACTAACGACCTCCTCATTGCATCTGATAATGGACTAGTTTCTGTACTTGTCCTTTTAGACCTTAGTGCAGCTTTTGATACTATCGATCATAATATTCTACTTGATAGATTAGAACACTATGTTGGACTTAATGGAACTTCGTTGCAGTGGTTTAGATCTTATTTATCTGATAGGTTCCAGTTTGTTCATGTAAATAATGAGTTTTCTTTCAACTCAAAGCTTAGTCATGGAGTTCCACAGGGATCTGTGCTAGGCCCTACTCTTTTTAGTTTATATATGCTTCCATTAGGCAACATTATTAGAAAGCACTGTATACATTTTCATTGTTATGCAGATGACACACAATTATACCTGTCAATGAAGCCAGATGATAGTAATCAATTAGCCAAGTTAGAAGCCTGTCTTAAGGAAATCAAAGCTTGGATGACTTGTAATTTCCTGCTATTAAATTCAGATAAGACTGAAGTCATTCTTGTTGGTCCAAAAAACCTTAGAAATTCCTTTCCAAATCAAACTTTCAGTTTGGATGCAGTTACTCTTTCTCTTAATAGCTCTGTGAGGAACCTTGGAGTTATTTTTGATCAGGATTTGTCCTTCAATTCACATATTAAATTTGTTTCTAAGACTGCCTTCTATCATTTGCGTAATATTGCCAAGATTAGGAGCATCTTGTCTCAGAGTGATGCTGAGAAACTGATCCACGCTTTTGTTAGCTCGAGATTAGATTATTGTAATTCTTTATTATCAGGTTGTCCTAAAACATCTTTAAAAAGTCTTCAGCTGATCCAAAATGCTGCAGCAAGAGTTTTAACAGGTACTAGAAAGAGAGATCATATCTCTCCGGTTCTGGCCTCCCTTCATTGGCTTCCCATAGAGTTTAGAATTAAGTTTAAAATCCTTCTTCTTACTTACAAAGCTCTAAACAATCAGGCTCCTTTTTATTTAAAAGATCTGATACTACCGTATTATCCTAACAGAGCACTACACTCCCAAAATGCAGGACTACTTGTAATACCTAGAATCTCCAAAAGTACAATGGGAGGCAGAGCCTTCAGTTATCAAGCTCCTCTCCTGTGGAATCAGCTGCTAATCTGGATTCGGGAGTCAGACTCGATCTCTGTTTTTAAGATTAGGGTTAAAACCTACCTTTTTGATATAGCCTACAATTAGGGAGGGATCATGTGTTTCTGAACCCTCCCTTAGTTATGCTGCTAATAGGTTTAGTCAGCCGGGGGACCTCCAGTAATGCACTGGGCCTCACTCCTTTCCTCACTCTCTCTGAAATATTTTTTTTTGCTGGTCATTAACATTTGTTTGTTCTCTCCCATAGATTGAGTCCCCATCGTGCTGTTTGCTCTCTACATGTCTGTTCTTTTCATCTTCTCTGTCCCCTCACCCCCCAGCCAGTCGCAGCAGATGACTGCCCCTCCCTGAGCCTGGTTCTGCTGGAGGTTTCTTCCTGTTAAAAGGGAGTTTTTCCTCTCCACCGTCGCCAAGTGCTTGCTCACAGGGGATCACCTGATTGCTGGGGTCTTTCTGCAACTGTGGGGGTTCCCCCCTACAGTTGATAGTGCTATGAGATGACTGTTGTTGTGAAATGGCGCTATATAAATAAAGTTGAATTGAATTGAATTGAATTGAATTGAATTGAGACCAGCGTTATCCATACATGGGATCGCAGCCCGGAGCAACCCAAGCTGCTCCCTTAAGTAGGGCTAATGATTAATCAGCTGATGAGGCAGTCATCATGGAGGGACTCTGCTCTGACAGCCGGAAGCCCCACCGAGACGCTGTCAAAACAAGAGCTCAGGAAGGCCATAAGGAAAACTGTTACCAAACGGGAGGAAAATACTGCATGACCTGAGCGCGGACGATATCAGCACTCAGACCATGACAGAAGGAGCTGAAACATGCCGTCTGGAGAAGGCACCCTTCAAACCTGAGACAACTGGAGCAGTTTGCTCATGAGGAGTGGGCCAAAATACCTGCTGAGAGGTGCAGAAGTCTCATTGACAGTTACAGAAATCGTTTGACTGCAGTGATTGCCTCAAAAGGTTGTGCAACAAAATATTAAGTTAAGGGTACCACCATTTTTGTCCAGGCCTGTTTCATGAGTTTGTTTTTTAAAATAATTCTGTTGAACCACAATTCAAAAGCATTGTCTGATTTTCTCTGGTTAATTTTCATAGAATTTTTTATTTATTACCACTTTTGTCAGATTCAAGTTATTTCTGTGACCATTGTGGGTTTTTGAATGAATGAATGAATTTATTTCGGATAGTACATTACAGGTTAAAAGAAACTGTATAATATAACAACAAGGTCAAATTAGACAAAGACTCCTTCTACTATACAATTCCACGTGAGTTATCCGAAATGGGTGATGGCTGAAGCCGCAGCTTAGTATTGTGGGTTTTTCTTTCATTAACAGAGGGGTACCAACAATTGTGTCCACGTCTGTATGTAATACTGATTTAATTTATTATGTCAGATGTTACTGTAATGCTTTTACATGATAAACACAATTTAGATTTAGGCAGAAGTTGTTTTTCAGCTGTAACTTGTGTTATTTGTTCATTTAGACAGCAAAACCTTAACTTGAAATTAGACCCTTTCACTAAAAATGTAAAACAAAGAAAAATATGACAACTAGACAATTAAAATATGCACACATACTTTAGATATGTAATAAGCATCAAAATCATCTCTAGAGCAGTTGTATTTCACACAGGGGCAGAGAAGGGTCTCAAAAATTTGTCAAAATTCACTTAACAAAACATGCCATTCATACATGTTCCTGGGCAATTTATTAGACAGCTCTACTCCATATTTTTTTTTTTTTAATTTTGTATACTTTATTGATCCCCAGAGGGGAAATTGAGGGCATCCACCTGGATGGATGAAGCAGCCACGGTACGGCGCTATCCCTTAACCATTCACACACACATTCACACCTAGGGCCACTTTAGAGTCTCCAATTAACCTAACCTGCATGTTTTTGGCCTGTGGGAGGAAACCGGAGAAATCCCGGGGTAAACCCACGCATACACGGGGAGAACATGCAAACTCCACACAGATCACTGTTGGTCAGGGGCTGGGATTGAACCAGGGATCCCATGGCCAAGGGTGAGTTGCTGTGCTGTGCACTGCCCATCTTTATTATTAGATATTTGGGCCATATTACAAGGACATGATCAGTTGTCAGTTGACAGTGATGCAGAATGTGTTTATGGGTGTTTTCAAGTTCATTTCTTATCACAGCAGCGCAGAAATGAATTTTCCGCCAGGCACAAGGTTCAAAAAGGCTGGATGAGTTTACTCCAATCGACCTTTGTGAGTTAGACAAAATAGTTTCCTCATCTAAACCTTCAACTTGTCTTTTAGACCCTATTCCTACCAGGTTATTTAAAGAAGTCTTCCCACTTATTGGTAGCTTTATTCTTCATATAATCAATTCTTCATTAACTTTAGGCCATGTACCGCAGGCTTTTAAAACGGCTGTAATTAAACCCTTACTCAAAAAGCCAACGCTAGATCCAGGAGCTTTAGCTAACTATAGACCAATCTCTAATCTCCCTTTCATTTCAAAAATCTTAGAAAGAGTCGTTGCTACGCAATTATTTGACCACCTGCAGGGAAATGGTTTATTTGAGGAGTTTCAATCTGGGTTTAGAATCCATCATAGCACTGAAACAGCCTTAGCGAAGGTCACTAACGACCTCCTCATTGCATCTGATAATGGACTAGTTTCTGTACTTGTCCTTTTAGATCTTAGTGCAGCTTTTGATACTATTGATCATAATATTCTACTTGATACATTAGAACACTATGTTGGACTTAATGGAACTTCGTTGCAGTGGTTTAGATCTTATTTATCTGATAGGTTCCAGTTTGTTCATGTAAATGATGAGTTTTCTCTCAGCTCAAAGCTTAGTCATGGAGTTCCACAGGGATCTGTGCTTGGCCCTACTCTTTTTAGTTTATATATGCTTCCGTTAGGCAACATTATTAGAAAGCACTGTATACATTTTCACTGTTATGCAGATGACACACAATTATACCTGTCAATGAAGCCAGATGATACTAATCAATTAGCCAAGTTAGAAGCCTGTCTTAAGGAAATCAAAGTTTGGATGACTTGTAATTTCCTGCTATTAAATTCAGATAAGACTGAAGTCATTCTTGTTGGTCCAAAAAACCTTTGAAATTCCTTTCCAAATCAAACTTTCAGTTTGGATGCAGTTACTCTTTCTCTTAATAGCTCTGTGAGGAACCTTGGAGTTATTTTTGATCAGGATTTGTCCTTCAATTCACATATTAAATTTGTTTCTAAGACTGCCTTCTATCATTTGCGTAATATTGCCAAGATTAGGAGCATCTTGTCTCAGAGTGATGCTGAGAAGCTGATCCACGCTTTTGTTAGCTCGAGATTAGATTATTGTAATTCTTTATTATCAGGCTGTCCTAAAACATCTTTAAAAAGTCTTCAGCTGATCCAAAATGCTGCAGCAAGAATTTTAACAGGTACTAGAAAGAGAGATCATATCTCTCCGGTTCTGGCCTCCCTTCATTGGCTTCCCATAGAGTTTAGAATTAAGTTTAAAATCCTTCTTCTTACTTACAAAGCTCTAAACAATCAGGCTCCTTTTTATTTAAAAGATCTGATACTACCGTATCATCCTAACAGAGCACTACGCTCCCAAAATGCAGGTTTACTTGTAATACCTAGAATCTCCAAAAGTACAATGGGAGGCAGAGCCTTCAGTTATCAAGCTCCTCTCCTGTGGAATCAGCTGCCAATCTGGATTCGGGAGTCAGACTCGATCTCTGTTTTTAAGAATAGGGCTAAAACCTACCTTTTTGATATAGCCTACAATTAGGGAGGGATCATGTGTTTCTGAACCCTCCCTTAGTTATGCTGCTAATAGGTTTCGTCAGCCGGGGGACCTCCAGTAATGCACTGGGCCTCACTCCTTTCCTCACTCTCTATGAAATATTTTTTTTTTGCTGGTCATTAACATTTGTTTGTTCTCTCCCATAGATTGAGTCCCCATCGTGCTGTTTGCTCTCTACATGTCTGTTCTTTTCTTCTTCTCTGTCCCCTCACCCCCCAGCCAGTCGCAGCAGATGACTGCCCCTCCCTGAGCCTGGTTCTGCTGGAGGTTTCTTCCTGTTAAAAGGGAGTTTTTCCTCTCCACCGTCGCCAAGTGCTTGCTCACAGGGGATCGCCTGATTGCTGGGGTCTTTCTGCAACTGTGGGGGTCCTCCCTACAGTTGATAGTGCTATGAGATGACTGTTGTTGTGAAATGGCGCTATATAAATAAAGTTGAATTGAATTGAATTGAATTGAATTAATTATTCAGAGGAGTGTTTTGGATAATCCAATCCAAAGCACTCCTGCCCATCCCTTTAATGCACAGTGGTACATTGCTTAAAGTGCACTCTGATCATGACTGCTTGTTTAAGACGGGTTTTGCGCTGGCAAAAATTGTGAGCAAAAATGCACGCAATAGTAACGCTGCTTGGTAATAAGGACGAAATCAATCACAGCTGATGCCCAGTTAGTTATTTTAGAGAAAAATAACAGGTAAAAATGGGCCAAAAAATCAGCTGAATGTTTTAATGTAGTGCGCATGGATGCAACGAAGACATGAGTGGGTTTGAAACTTAAGGAAAAGAGGGTGATGCCTGTACAAATTTTCTTAAACTTTCATTAACCACTTGCGCTCCGTTGTTCCATGGGCGGGCAAGTCTCTGCGTCCTATGACGCACGAGAGCGCGCGAGAGCGCGCTCGTGCGCCCTTGTGCGCATGATGCATGATGGTGGTGATGGTGATGTAGTAGCGTCCAAGCGCCACTCAAAAAAAAACTGCAGAGACAGCCGCGAACAGATTAGTTCATCTGATTGACCTCTCATTCGACTAATAAGAGCCTTGAATTGGGTTTCTGAAACCTTGAAGAACCAATGAATGAAAATCTAGGAAGGAGGACCCGCCTACTGTGAACGCAGGAGCCAATTGAAGCACAGAAATTCTGGCTGGGTGAAGCGATATTTACTGCTGCAGAAGGACTCTGTACGAATCTTCTACAGACCCAGGCTCACCCAGCAGCATGGAGAACACCCACAAGTGGGACCTGCACTCATTCCAGCAGAATAGACGGAGGCCGACGACAAAAGTCGTAAATCATTCGCCAAAACGGCAATAATGGAATTATGTTGATCGGGATCCACGAGCGGAGCAGTGTCGCATTCGTCTGACGCGTGGGAAGAGATGTTCGCCACGACTCTGCTGCTTTGAAGCGGTAAGGTGTTATAAGCTAAATTATTATTTATCCCTGAAAACTGTAATCCAAAAATGACTTTTGACCGATCGGTAAATTACAACTGTACTGCGCACGAAATACGAAGTGCGTGCGCCGCGATAAACAGTTCATTTGCCGTGTTCGGACCGTGAACACCCCCCCCCCCCGCTGCAGAAGAGGAGCGTGGGGGGGGCGTTCACGGTCCGAACGCCCCCGGTCCGCGGGGGGGAAGCATATCAGTCTATTCCATCATGTAGCGATGGCCCTCTTCTGTAGCGAGGGGGGGGGGCGTTCACGGTCCGTTCACGGTCCCACACACACACACACACACACACACAGTAGCGAGGGGGGGGGGGAGCTGCTGTGAAAACATGCAAGGAAAAAAAAAAAAGAGTGTATTCCGTCATGTAGCGAGGGCCGAATTTGTTCCTTGGTAGCGGGGGGGGGGGGAACGACCCCCCGCCCACACACACACACACACAGACACAGCCCTGAGTGTGACCTTTCATTAGAGCCTAAAATGAAGATTCTACATTGAATTATTCAAAAGTTACAGACGTTTTTCCAAACTGTGCCATTTGGCACAATTTGGCACAGTTCCATAACGCCTGGGAACAGCCTGAGAACAAAGCTGTGTAAAATATTCATTTTTGGTGATATTGTTACCAAATTTGGATCTCAGCTGGATAACACTTGGTTCTACATTTCTGTTGCATTTTCCAGCCGGATCGGACAGCTGTGTGTTATTTACAAGCATTTGTATCCAAAAAAGCACTGTGTCCAATTTTTTTTTCTTCAAGTTCAGTATGTTTAGATGACTGTAACTCACTGGCCGGAGCACGTAGAGAGATTATGTTTTTTTTGCCAAAAAATTCAAAGTGTTTTCTTTTAAATGAGACCAACCCCATGAAGTTGCTGCAAAGGGTTGAATAACAGCTTTCAATTTACTTTGGGCACGTTATTTTTGGGCATTTTTAGGAAAATTGCCCGGAGTGCAAGTGGTTAACAATGGCACGGAAGTCACTCCCAGCCCATGTGGAGATGGAGTGCTCCCTCTCTTGTTACATTCACTGACTGAGGCTCTCCCCCATCGGACAGGTCTGCCAAGGTTTGTGGCTCTCTATCCCAGTCCCTCCAGGGTGGTAGGGAAGGAGGGGATTTGGGCTTCCCATCCACCGCCGACCCCCGCCATGAAGCAAGCCTGCTCTCAGCGGCCCCTGCTGGGGGCTGATGGCTGGCAGTCAGGGAGCTTGCTGGGGGAGAACTGTGATGTAAGCATGGTGTAGGCAGCCTTGGCCTGGCTGAAAACCAGAGGGTGTGCAGCCGAAGCAGCTGTGGACGCATCTCCTATCTCCCTGGGGAGTTACAGTGAAAAGTAAAATGGCACACACTCCTTGTTCATTCATTTATTCCCCTAAAAATAAACACATCATTGTATAATAAGTCCATGATGAAAACAAAAATGTGGATGAAATAAAAATCTTCACTCATACGCCTCCTCCCGCACGCCGCACATCCTCACCAGAACACACACATCCTCTCTGTTCATTCATTCATTCCCCTAAAAAACATCATACATTATTGCCTAATATAGACTCCACCGGTAAGTCTGCAATTAAAATGAGTGTGTGGCTGGAATAAAAAAAAATATTTAGTGTGTGATCATATTAAAAATAAAATGATGGGCAAATATATTAAGACTGCGACAACTTTCTCCATTAAAATAATAGAAAATCCCAGCGCATGCTGTTTCCTCATGAGCTCTGGAGCTGCGCGATTTCAAAACACACCACTGAAATAGCATTAAACAATGAGCTTCTGACAACAGACCTCGTTTTGCCTGATTAAAAGTGGATTGACATGAAATGCCCCATAAGAGTGATGCACTTGAGATTGCGTGCTGCCACACCTCTTTGAAATGAGCCTCCTCCTCCCAGCACAAAGCGAGCGAACTGTCTACTGGTAATTAGATGGCATGACGCAAACCGTAAAAAACAGACAATGCACTGGAAACTAACGAAAACACTGGCGTATGGTGAAAGTTTGGCAGAAAAGTCCACTGATGACCATCAAAATAGGGCCCATTATGTCTGGGTTTTGCCTCTCCTGTCTTGCATGAGACACTTTTAAGTCCTACAGAGATAAAATTTTTATCATTGTGCACATTGCTAATAGGGGTAGAAATATGTGCAACTAACAAGTAAGCAGACTGGTCATACAGTCTTATAGATCACTCAAAAAACTTGTACACCACATTCACGCAGCCCTTTATTTTGTGCATCTTAAAGCTGGAGTAAGCAGAAATGCCAGAAACCTGAAAAAAATCCCTGAAAGTCAAAAGAAAACAAAGAAAACAAGAAAAAAATCAATTACACATCACTATTGGGAGCACATGTGGTATGCCATGTAACTGCTTCTTATTTACATTAGCAAATGCTACATTTTTAGCACAAATGAAAAGGAAATTGTTGGAATACGTATGCTATTTTTTTAAAGTTATCCTATTATATTAAAAAGCTTATGCAGCTAATGTAATATTTTATATAATCAGGGCTTAGTGTGAATATATGTTCTGTTAGTGATGGCATGACTGGAAAAACTGCAGTTCCTGTTTCCTTGTTCAGAGGAGGAACTACAACTAAACTCAAGCCTGCCTCACTCACAGAAGGAATATTTCGCCGTGAGATAAAGACTCATCTTAACTCTCACCTGAATCTGTCTTGTATTTATTAACTGCTTCAGAAATTATTCTGCCTACTCCAGCTTTATTCATTTTATTTAACACAAACACACTAAAAAGTGATGCATTGGAGGCACTTTAGAGTATAATCAAACTACAGACATTCCCAAGCATACTTTGAGGTGTAGACCAGGCCAGCTGTGGATCAAATGAAACTTTCTCCACAACCAACTTTACAGTATCTCAAGCATCTTCTCCCAGATGGCAGGATGTTTGTATAAAAAATAACTAATAAGAGGATGTTGAAAATGTCCAGGAGGAAAGGGAGTGAGGCATCAGTGATCCTTTCAGCTGTACTCACAACGTGCTGATGCTCAGAGGTTTTGCAGCTGGTCAGGGTGCTCAGTGAAAACCCAGCATGATGGGTCTTTGGGTTCCCTGCTCTTACAGATTTTGAATGAACTGTAGACATACTGTTGAAGGATGAATGAGTTTGCTTGGTCAATAAACTTCTGTGTTTTTCCTTACTGAGGAAAGGAATGAAGACAGCCTGACACAAGGATATGCTGAAGACTGTAAAATTCAGCCATCATCGGTGACTACTGTCTCTGGAGAGTTGGATAAAGAATCTATACGAAAAGGTTTTTTTCCTCTTCACTGCAGCATGTGGCTACGGTAACTCTTCATTGTTGAAGAGCCTTGGGGCTTTCCCTGATTTTCATGATAAACTGCTCTGTTTCTTGAACTTTCTTGTTCCTCACAAACAAAAGGTTGGAAGAGTAGATGGTTGGGTATGGCATGACCATATAAGCACATCCCCTTTCTAAGGCATCATATAGACTCAAGAATAGAAAAAAAAAAAGATAGATGAGGAACCAAATACAGAAATCAGGTGGCACGTTTGCAAATAATTTGTACAGTTTAATTTAAGATTTTTTTGGGCCAAATGATTTTAAGCAAAATATTAAAGGGTCTTTAGGAGCAGAATTTTAAAAAGGCAACGGGAGCTTATAAAACATACAACTGTTGAAACAAGCAACCACACAAAGGAACAAAATACAGATACAGTGGGGGAAATCTTTATTTGATCCCCTACTGAATTTGTAAGTTTATCCCCTTACAAAGAAATGAACAGTCCATAATTTTTATGGTTGGTTTATTTTAACAGAGAGAGACAGAAGATCAACAAAAACATCCAGAAAAAAATATTAACTAAGGGTTATAAATAAATTTGCATTTGATCAAGGGAAATAAGTATTTGATCCCCAAACAAAAAGTGATTTAGTACTTGGTGGAGAAACCTTTGTTGGTGAGCACAGAAGTCAGACATTTCTTGCAGTTGGTCACCAGGTTTGCACACATCTCAGTAGGGATTTTGGTCCCTACTCCTCTTTACAGATACTCTCCAAATCCTGAAGGTTTCCAGGCTGTCCCTTGGTAACTCGAAGTTTCAGCTCCCTCCACAGATTTTCTATGGGATTAAGGTCTGAAGACTGGCTAGGCCACTCCAGGACCTTAATATGCTTAGGGCCACTCCATTGTTGTCTTTTGTTGCCGTATGTTTTCAGTCATTGTCATACTGGGAGACCCATCCATGACCCATCATCAGTGTTCTGGCTGAGGCCAGGAGGTTCTCATCCAAGATTCTATGGTACATGGCCCCATTCATCGGCCCCTCAATGTGGTGAAGTCTCCTTGTACCCATAGCAGAGAAGCAGCCCCAAAGCAGAATGTTTCCACCTCCATGTTTGACAGTGGGGATGGTGTTCTTGGAGTCATAGTCAGCATTTCTCTGCCTCCAAAGACGGCGAGTTGAATTGATGCCAAAGAGCTGAATTTTGGTCTCATCTGACCACATCACATTCTCCTAAGCCTTCTTTGAATCATTCAGGTGTTCACTGGCAAACATCAGAGGAGCCTGTACATGTACTTTCTTGAGCAGAAGGACCTTGTGAGCACTATAGGATCTCAATCCATTACAGTAAAGTGTGTTACTAATGGTTTTCTTGGTGATTGTGGTCCCAGCTCCCTTGAGATCATTAACAAGCTCCTCTCATGTAATTCTGGGCTGATCCCTCACCTTTTTTAGAATCATCCTTACCCTACGAGGTGTGATCTTGAGTGGAGCTCCAGAGCGAGGATGATTGACTGTTACCTTATATTTCTCCCACTTCTGAATTATCGCACCAACAGTGGTCTCTTTCTCACCAAGCTTCTTGCTGATGGTCTTGTAGCCCATTCCTGTCATAAATCTCCCCGTGCGCTATTATGCAGCACACGGAGGAGTGAGGAGAAAAGACGGATTTACATGCAAGGGTTACACCACAGACAAATTTATTGAAGAAAAGACGAACAGTTCCAAAATCATGCAGACATACAAAAACAACAAGCAGGGTACACTCACTGGCAAACACAGAGGGACGTGTTGCGGGCACACCACAGTGTACAGTGGTGAGGGCTGTCACGGCGAACCGTAACCGAGACAGGCCCATATGACAATATAATGATCCAGCAATGGTGGACTGAGAATGAGCTGCTTAAGTACCACCATTGCTGGAAGAGGGAGATTGGGAACTCCTGGGCGAGGAGCGGGAAAGGTAATCAATGGGAGTGGAACCAGCTGACCAACATGAGAGAGGGGGCGTGGTCGGACTGGCAAGCTGTCAGAGAGCGCCCACACAAATGTAGGTCAAAGGAGACTGCCTCACAGCTGCCGGCCAGAAACAATGGCTACAGGTACGGAAAAGTAACCAAGTGAACATAGAGACTACAATGAACTCAAAAGATAACACAATACATAAATACACAGATAAACCTGAGCCGCAGAAGGTCAGAACTGAGCCCGAAGGACAACCGGGCTTTGTTCATGACAATTCCAGCCTTGTGCTGGTCTAAAATCTTGTCTCTGACCTCCTTTGACAGCTTATTGGTCTTGCCCATGGTGGTGGAGAAGTTTGAATTGAAGAGACTAATTCTGCACAGGAGTCTTTTATACACAAAACGAGATGAGATTAAGAGTACTTTCCTAAAGGGACAGGACTATGTGCCTCATGGATACATAACAGGTCTGTGCATGTCAGAATTCTTGCTGGTTGGTAGGGAATCAAATACTTATTTCCTTTGATCAAAAGCAAATTAATTTATAACCCTTATTTGATGTTTTTTTCTGGATTTTTTTTTTTTTGATCTTCTGTCTCTCTCTGTTAAACCTACTATAAAAATTGTGGACTGTTCATTTCTTTGTAAAGGAGTAAACTTACAAATTCAGCAGGAGATCAAATAATTATTTCCCCCACTGTATATAAATATACCTACGAGAGGAACAATGAGACATTGGTGAACACAATCAAGAAATTAATAAAGAGGGGAAAATAAAGGAGCGACATTAAAAATAACGAGACCCACATAAGGCAAAGACTTGCAAATTTAAACAGGAAACAAACAAAAGGGGACACAAATTAACTGACAAACATACACTACCGTTCAAAAGTTTGGGGTCACCCAGACAATTATTTTGTGTTTTCCATGAAAAGTCACACTTATTTACCACCATGAGTTGTAAAATGAATAGAAAATATAGTCAAGACATTGACAAGGTTAGAAATAATGATTTGTATTTGAAATAATAATTTTTTCCTTCAAACTTTGCTTTCGTCAAAGAATCCTCCATTTGTAGCAATTACAGCACTGCAGACCTAACATGATTGCACAAGGGTTTTCTAATCATCCATTAGCCTTCTGATGCAATGAGCAAACACATTGTACCATTAGAACACTGGAGTGATAGTTGCTGGAAATGGGCCTCTATACACCTATGTAGATATTGCACCAAAAACCAGACATTTGCAGCTAGAATAATCATTTACCACATTAGCAATGTATAGAGTGTATTTCTGATTAGTTTAAAGTTATCTTCATTGAAAAAAGTGCTTTTCTTTCAAAAATAAGGAAATTTCTAAGTGACCCCAAACTTTTGAACGGTAGTGTAAGGCAAGGAATGAGAAATGAAAACTAGTGAAACAAGAGCAAAACAAAGAACATCACGATGAAAGAACACAACAGCACCAGAACCATAACATAAACCATGTCATAAACTCCCCGTGCGCTTTTCCACAGCGCACGGAGGAGGAGAGAGAAGAATGGACTTTAAACGCAGGGTTACACCAAACACACATTTATTGACATGAAACAGTTCACAAATAGAGACTAACAGGTAGGTAACAATGTACACAAAAGGCTGACGCAAAAGCGAACAGCGGGCAGACCACTGTGTACCGTGGCCACAGAAAAATAAGGCAATAACAAATGCACTCGGGAGAGAGAGGAAGACTCTAGGAAGCTCAACTGACTCAGGGGAAACAAACTGGGAAACAGCCTAAGCGTAGCAGTAGAACTGCGGAGAGAAACGTTACCGGATAAGCGTAGCAGCAATACCGCACAGAGAAACGCTAAACAATTTACTCACGAGCAGGAACAATCCAAAAAGTCCAATTGTCCCAGTGAACACAAACCATAAGTCCTTCAACGACGTGACAGTCATACAACAGAGAACGATCGTGTGACTTGTATAATGGTCCAGTGGTGTTTGACTAGCAAAGAGCTGCTTAAGTACAAACACCGCTGGCCTAACAAATAAGGAACACCTGGGCGAGGCGCAGGAAAGATAATTACCAGGGCACACAGCTGACTGTCAGAGACAGGGGGGCATGGTCGGACAGGCGAATGTTAGACAGCGCCCACCAGAAAGTGGGTCAACAGCTGCCTAACGATCGCCGGCCAGAGCAGCGGCCAAACATAGAAATAATGACACACAGGACAGGAATCAAAACACAATACAAGACCAAGTATGATCAGAACCGAGCCTGCAGGAAAACACAGGCTTGGTTCATGACAAACCAGGCTTTTAGAGCAGTCTGAATCATGATTTGGACTCATAGAGATGCATACTCTGATTGCAGTATTTGAAATTTCATGCTAAAACTGTATTTACAATAATCTGTCACCAAAGCACTGTTTGATTGCATCTAAACATTTAGCAACAGCTATTACAAGGAACTTTCAAAACAGTGATGTATCTAATACAGTCTGATTCAAATCAAAATTGTTATTTCTCTGGTCATCTTCTTATTTTTAGATATTGAATTATTCACTGTTTTACCCACTGTATGTGGAATTACATTTTCCAAGCTGTGTCATGTGTGGCCCTCTGGGATGGATTAATGGACTCACATGTAGGGCGACCTTTTACCATAATTTATTCCAGAGAAACAATATAAACAACTGTGAAACAGTAGTGTGGAGAGTTGCAAGTTATGACGGGGAATGCCGTACTGAGGGCATGGCGTGAGCAGTATATATGAGGCAGGGGCTGATTAGCAAAATGAGGAACAGTCGTGAATGATTAACAACAAAGGACCAATGAACAAAGGAGCAGAATAAATTGAGAGCGCTGTTGTTGTGTGTGAGCTTGGCCCTAGGGGCTTGTCCTAGTCGTCTGGGGCAATGACGTCAGGCCACTGTATATAATTCTGTGTGTTCTCAATAAAGTGCTGTTCATTGCTTGGCATAAGACGACTCCAGTCTCTGATTTCATACATAACATTCTGGCGACGAGGAGAAACTATGGAGGCGTATGGGCCATCTCCACCACTGTTTCTACAGTATTAGGGAGAGCTAGCGATCCTGTGACCTAACTAGTTGGCCATGTTTGAGGGATACATCGCGGTGTTGGGCCTGGGTAGACTTGATGGAATACAGAGATGAGCACTTCTGGTCCACCATCTTGGTGTAGAAGGTCAGAAAGTTTTCCACACGTTGGGGGAGATGGAGCCTTATGTGGATGCTGTCGGTCGGCTAGCTGAATATTTTGCCGAACACACAAGAAGCATGAAGCTGTGGGTGGAAAGGCTGTTGGCACCAAAAGTAGCTAAGCTAGCTAGCTCGGCGAAGCTAACAACTCAGCCAGTGGCAACAGCAAAGTTAGCCACGAAGCTAGGTGGGCGCCAAACACTAGCTAAAAGCTATAAGCTAGTTTTCATGGTGGAGTCGGAGCTACAGGAGAGGGAGCCCGTGTCCACCAAAGGCAACAAGCCAGCCGAAAAGCTCAGCGCAGTGAGTGACCGCAGTGCTGGAGGTGAAAACAGTGTGGTGAGCAAAAATGGCATGGGGGGAGAGCAGCGACCAGACTCAGCTCAGTTTGCTCTGCAGCTAGGGTCGGAGCAGCGGGAAGGAGAGTGCGAGCATGCTGAGAGCCCCGAAGAGCAGCAGCAACAGCCGGGCACAGAGACAGACACCGGGAGTGAGCAGTGCGAGGAGTTGCCAGGTGCCATGGAGGTCGAGCAGGACCAGCCTCGCTCGGGGTCAGCATAGGGGGACCTCGGTGCCAGAGCCCGGGTCGCCCTGGACGTGGGTGCTGGGCGTGGTGGCGGGATGCCTGGGTCAACGGGTGACGCCGACGAGCAAGCTTCAGTTTTCACCAGAGCTCAGCCACAGGGGACCAGAGGATCTGGGACTACAATGGCGATAGCTGAAGTGGCTTTAACAGCAGTCAGGGCCGGACCATCAGGCACGGAGGAATCGTGTGCCAAGCAGCAATGCTGCAAACCGAGCAAAACTCCCCTGAGAGTTACAGACCGGGTTTGGGTTCGTGAGGAGGGACAACCATGGTGAATAAGGGCCAGACGACAGCTGGGGGAACACCATGAGCGGCTGTACATCGTGGCTAAGCTGGGCGCAGCTTATTTTCAGCTGTCAGGCGGCTCGAGGAGGCACACCAACGTGGTGCAGCATGTCTGGGAGAAGGCTTCAGATGGCGGGTCCGGACGAGAGGAAAGGCCGATGGTGAGAAGAAGACGCATTTTTGTCTATGAGATCAGCTGCGGCCACGGGGGCTGGCCGCCTCCAGGGGCAGGTCTTCTGGGGGTTTCCCCGGACCCCCATGCAAGTTACAGTTTTTTTTCACCAGAGTGACTGTGTTTATTTATAGTTTCGAGGTTCTTGTGTGTGTGTGTATGTTATGTAATTGGATTATTTTGTACATTTTGCTTAGTTTAGGGTACAGCGTGTCATTTTAGTTTGTGTATGGACTCTCTTTTAGTTTAGCGGTGGCAAAATAATCCACCCCACCATGTGGGCTACACGGTAGTCCACCCGTCAGCCCTATTTTAGTTGTTTTGTGTGAATGTGTTAGGCCAATTTTTAGTACATTAGTTCCAATATTTTAGCACGTGATTCAGGTCCCAATATGGGGAGGTTTTCAATTGTGTGTGTGTGTTTTGGACTTTTCTAAAGGGGGGAGAATGTTGTGTGTGTGTGTTTGGCCCTAGGGGCTTGCTGTTGCTGTCTGGGGGGAAGACATCAGGTGGGCTGCGGACACTATATATAGTTCTGTGTGTTCTCAATAAAGTGCTGTTTGTTGCTTGACATAAGATGACTCCAATCTCTGATTTCATACATAACAGCTGTCACAAAATAAACACAATAGGAAGAGCAAGACAGGATAATGGCAATCATAATAATGCAAAGGATAAGATTACTAAGAGTGAATGTAACTGAGGAGAGAATGAGAATACCAGTGATGATAATAATAATGAATCCAACCAAGAACATAAAGCATGGACAGGGACAATGATAACAGTAATGATAATAATAAGTCAGAGAGGAGTAAGAGAACAAAAAGTGTGGACAGGGTGTTGTGTATGTAAATACATAGGCTGTATTAGTAAGATGGCGGCCGGGTTGGTCATGGGCTAGACCGTGGTGGCTACTGCCGGTTTCTGGTGGTGACGCTGCCCATGGTATAAAGGTGTGGGCGGAAGAGGCTCTGCCTTTTTCGTCGTGGAGCCACCTGGTCAGCGGGGCATGTGCCGTAAGCCTGTATATATACTCAACTCTGAATGTAATAAAGCTCCGTAAAACTGCAGCAACCGTGTGCTTGCTTTAACTCAGTTATGGACATAACATTTGGCGACGAGGTAAAAGCCGGAATGGATAATTTTGTTGCTAAACTTCTGCCGTTTTTGGAGGCGCCGGGCACGCCGGGCACGCCGCCTGTGCCATTTTACCAACTACCTCGTGGTCTTGGACCTTGGTGAGCATGAGAGGCTCCATGCGAGGTCAGTGTTAATCCATAAGTTGGGCGCTGAGGGGCAGAGAGTGTTGGACATTCTGGGTGGGGCCGACAGTTTCAACGGCATGGTGGAATTAATGGTGCGCCATTTTCGTGCTGATGAGAACGTCACGGTCCGGCACATCCATTTTCGACAGCGCCGCCAGCAGTTAGGGGAGCCGGTGACGACGTTCGTCGCCGAGCTCCATAGGCTGCCGTGAGGGTGTGAGTTTGGACACCTGGAAGAGGAGATGATTCGGGACCAACTGGCGGAACACGTTCGTAGTGAAGCGGTCCGGTCCAGGTTGTTGGAGTTTCCAGGAGAGTTGACGTTGACCACAGCTGTTGAGCTCGCCCAACGTTTTGAGGCAGCGGAGATCATCGCGAGGGGCCTGCCTGAAGAGGCTCTTTGGAGCGAAGATGATGCTCACGCGAAGGCACCGAGTTGGGACCCTAATGACAGTGACGCCGGAGGTGACTCGTATGCCACAGTGGTGAAGATACGATCTGTCCCAGGTATACCTCGTTGTTATGGGTGTGGGTCCCCTGTTCACTGCTATAAAGCCAGTGTGTGCCCAGCGAGAGGAAAGCAATGTGGCAAGTGTGGTCTGCGGGACCACTTCGCCAGGATGTGCGACAAATTTCATACACAGGAGCCATAGGAGATACCCAGGTGCTGTGCAGAAGTTTCCGACGATTGTGCATACAGTCTCCCCAGCGACTACGGGGAGGATCGGCTGTGATGTCATGCGCGACGGTGTCGTGGTTCCGCTGTTGGTTGACACAGGTGCTGTTATCTCAGTGTTGAATATGACGACAGTGAACAGTTTATTTCCCCATCGAGAGATTAAACAACCTGAGAGAGACTATTATGGCTATGGACTGAATAGGCTGGCTGTGGTGGGCTTTGTGGAAGTAGAAGCCCGTTACGGGTCGGTCGTGGTACCCCGAGCCTGCATTCATGTCACTGCTGCGGGGATTAACATCATGAGGTGTAACCTATTTTATAGCCTGGGTTTTTTGATCGCCAACGTGTCGGGTGAGGAGTGGTTGGGCTGCGGACTGTGGAGCCGGCCGGCTCTGCTGATGGATGGCATAGAGATGAGGGAATCGGACTGGTTGGACATGTGTCAAGAAGGAGAGCACATTCGGTGCTACACGAGGATGCCGTGGTTTGGACCCGATGCTGGTCTGTTTGATGTCCAAACTGGGGGTGCGGAATGGCACGACGGGACCTCACAGGCAGCCTGTAAGGATGAGGCGCCCACGCTGGATCTGGAAAGAGCGGGACCAGAGAGTGAGTTGTTTCATTGCTCAGGAAGACGGTCAACCATGGAAAACATGGACTGGACCCAGGAGTCGACCAGACTGTAGGTGGAGACCAGTCAGACCCAATGTCATCAGAGGAGGAGGCCACGGGCTTCCCTGCAGGTCAGCAATCTGGTGCGGCCTAGGGTTGAGGCCCAGATGAGAGGTGAACACAGCTCGCGTGAGCGGCGCGACGGGAGGAGGCAACTTCAAGTGGAGGCCGCTCGGAGCGACGGGTTTCTACGCTTGTCTGACCAGACCTGGAGGCATCCGGATGAGCTGTGCAAGGTGGAGACAAGACGGCACGGTGGGAGCCCTGAGGTCAAGAGACGGGAGCGTCGGGAGAAAGATCCGCCTGAGGACTGAGAGAATTATTTTAATTTTGTTTGTGTCTTTTCTTCTCAGTCTGGTTGTGTTTTAATTTCTTGTTTACGTTTGTCTGCTGCTGGTTTGGTACCCTGTTTAATTCAAAAAAAAAAGAGAAAAGAGGAGAGTATGAGCACTATGTGGGGGAAGTTTTCTATTATAATTGTGGCCAACCAAAATTACCCCAAGAGCACAGTGATGACTCATCCAAGAGGTCACAAAAGACTCCACAACAACATCCAAAGAACTGCAGGCCTCACTTGCCTCAGTTAAGATCAGTGTTCATGACTCCACCATAAAAAAAAGACTGGGCAAAAATGGCCTGCATGGCACAGTTCCAAGACGAAAACCACTGCAAAGCAAAAAGAACATAAAGGCTAATCTCAGTTTTGCCAGAAAACATCTTGATGTTCCCCAAGACTTTTGGGAAAATACTCTGTGGACTGACAAGACAAAAGTTGAACTTTTTGGAAGGTGTGTGTCCCATTACATCTGGCATAAAAGTAACACAGCATTTCAGAAAAGGAACATCATGCCAACAGTAAAATATGGTGGTGGTAGTGTGATGGTCTGGGGCTGTTTTGCTGCTTCAAGACCTGGAAGACTTGCTGTGGTAAATGGAACCATGAATTCTGCTGTCTACCAAAAAAATCCTGAAGGAGAATGTTTGGCCATCTGTTTGTGACCTCAAGCTGAAGCGCACTTGGGTTCTGCAGCAGGACAATGATCCAAAACACACCAGCAAGTCCACCTCTGAATGGCTTAAGAAAAACCAAATGAAGACTTTGGAGTGGCCTAGTCAAAGTCCTGACCTGAATCTGATTGAGATGCTGTGGCATGACCTTAAAAAGGTGGTTCATGCTCGAAAACCCTACAATGTGGCCGATTTACAACAATTCTGCAAAGATGAGTGGGCCAAAATTCCTCCACAGCGCTGTAAAAGACTCATTGCCAGTTATCACAAATGCTTGATTGCAGCTGTTGCTGCTCAGGGTGGCCCAACCAGTTACTAGGTTTAGGGGGCAATCACTTTTTCCACACAGGGCCATGTAGGTTTGGATTTTTTTTCCCCTTAATAATAAACACCTTCATTTAAAAACTGCATTTTGTGTTTATTTGTATTATCTTTGTCTAATATTTAAATTTGTTTGATGTTCTCTTCCTTCCTCTCGGCGCCACACCAGTCGGCTGCCTTTTGCAACAGCGGCTCGATTCCGAGTTTTTTTTCCCTTCCTCTCTCTTTTGATCACTTTTTTTTTCACCCCACTTATATCACGGACACACAGATCGTCCCAAATGTCTCCTGAGCCGGTGGACGGAGCCACTGTTTATAGCAGGATACGATACAACAGGGAAGAGCTGCTAGCATTTAACCGCCACCCGGTCCCACTGGAAAAACTCGACATACCGAGAGTACTGAGGCGAAAACGCCACGGCTGCCGGGCTGGAGTAAGGCGGAGGACAAAAAATATAAGGTACAGACCCTCCCTTCCATCTGTTGTCATGGGAAATGTACGGTCGATACTGGGAAAGTTAGATGAGCTAGCGGCTATCTCCCGTTATGATAGCACTTACCGGGAGTGCTCTCTCCTTTTGTTTACTGAGACGTGGCTAACTGAACTAGCAGCTGATGCTAACATTGAGCTGGAGGGTTTTCACATGATACGAGCTGACCGAACACCAGAGAGTGGCAAAACTAGGGGCGGTGGAGTGATAATGTATGTTAACAACAACTGGTGTAGACCGGGACATATCACTGTTAAACAACGACACTGCAGCAAAGACATTGAGTTGCTAGCTGTTAGCATGAGGCCTACATATCTCCCGAGAGAACACTCACACGTGATCTGCATTGTTGTTTATGCAAATCCGACGGCGAACGCTGGGACAGCGCGTGACGTCATCCATTCAGTAACCAGCAGGCTGCAGACAGAACACCCAGATGCTCTTCTCCTCATCTCAGGCGATTTCAACCACGTTTCACTGTCTCCCATTCTGCCCACTTTCACCCAGTATGTCACATGCCACACTAGAGACAATAAAACACTGGATTTGTTCTACGCAAACACTAAGGAGGCGTACACCTCATCCCAACTCCCCCCACTTGGGAGATCGGATCACAACTTGGTTCATCTCCGACCGGTGTACAAACCCCTAGTGCACAGACAACCTCCGGCCATGCACACTGTGGAGTTATGGTCTGAGGAGACAATGGACACTCTAAAGGACTGTTTTGAAGCCACTGCCTGGAAGCAGCTCTGCGATCCACATGGTGAGGACATCGATGGCCTCATTCACACCTTCACGGGCTACCTCAGCTTCTGTGTGGACAAATCCGTTCCCACCAAGACCATACGGCGTCACTCAAACAACAAACCCTGGATCAACCCTGAGATAAAAACACTTCTGAGAGAGAAGAAGAGGATCTTCAGGTCGGGGAACAGGGAGATGCTGAAGTCCGTACAGAGGGAGCTGAGGAGAAAGATCAGAGAAGGCAAGGACAGCTTCAGGAAGAAGATGGAGGACAAGCTGCAACAGAGCGACATCAGCGGGGTCTAGAGAAACCTCAAAACCATCTCGGGGCTCCAGAATACCTCCCCCCAGGCCACGGGGGGCAGGGAGTGGGCGAACAACCTGAATCTGTTTTTCAATAGATTTGACCAACCGCCCTCCCCCCTGTCTGCACAACAACCACTGCTGCCTCTAAGAAATCAAGTCCTGCTACCCACTCCCCACTCCACCGACACCCCCCCCACTCCCAACACACAGCCCCCCATCCTGACCCTGACCAAGACCCAGGTGAGGACGGAGCTGAGGAAGATCAAGGCGAGGAAGGCGTCGGGACCGGACGGCATCAGCGCAAAGCTCCTCAAGTCCTGTGCAGACCAGCTGTGTGGGATTGTGACGTATATCTTCAACATGAGCCTGAAACTGGGGAGGGTACCACAGCTGTGGAAAACATCTTGTGTGGTACCTGTACCAAAAACTTCCCACCCCAAAGACCTGAACAGCTTCAGACCGGTGGCCTTGACGTCCCACTTGATGAAGACCCTGGAGAGACTGCTCCTTGCTCATCTCCGCCCCCTGGTGGAACCAGCGATGGATCCACTCCAGTTCGCCTACCAGCATGGCATTGGGGTGGAGGATGCGGTGATCTTCCTCCTTCACCGTTCTCTGTCCCACCTGGAGAAGCCCGGGAATATGGTGAGGATCATGTTCTTTGACTTCTCCAGTGCTTTCAACACCATCCAACCGATGATCCTGAAGGACAAGCTGCTGCGCGCAGGGGTGGACCAGCACCTGTCATCATGGATCCTGGACTACCTCACGAACCGGCCTCAGTTTGTGAGAACCCGGGACTGTGTTTCCGACACGATCATCAGTAGCACGGGGGCCCCCCAGGGAACGGTGCTGGCTCCCTTCCTGTTCACTCTTTATACTGCGGACTTCTCACACAACACAACACATTGCCATCTACAGAAGTTCTCTGATGACTCTGCGATCGTTGGTCTCATCTCCAGCGGAGATGAAGCTGAGTACAGAGGGCTTATCCAGGACTTTGTGGACTGGTGCCATCGGAACTGCCTCCAGATCAACGCGAGGAAAACTAAGGAGCTGGTGGTGGACTGCCGCAGGCATGGGCAGCCCCTCACAGTACCAGTAAATATACAGGGAACAGACATCGAGATGGTGACATCCTACAAGTACCTGGGTATTCATCTGAACAATAAACTAGACTGGTCACACAATACTGACGCACTCTACAAGAAGGGACAGCGTAGGCTGTTCCTGCTGAGGAGACTCAGGTCTTTTGGTGTACAAGGGGCGCTGCTGAAGTCATTCTATGACACGGTGGTGGCATCAGCCATCACTTTTGGAGTGGTCTGCTGGGGCAGTGGCATTACTGCAGCCGATAGGAAGAGACTGAACAAACTGATTAAGAAAGCTAGCTCTGTCCTGGGGCAATGCCTTGATCCGATGGAGGAGATAGGAGAGAGAAGGACGGTGGCTAAACTGTCATCTCTGCTGGAGTCCGAGTTCCACCCTATGCAGGACATACTGGATGCACTGAGGAGCTCATTTAGCAGCAGACTACATCATCCCAGGTGCACAACCGAGAGGTTTCGTAGGTCCTTCCTACCAACGGCTGTCAGACTGTACAACCTAAGCAGGGCTGCTCGCAGAGATAGCAAAAAGACGTAACAAACTAATAGTTTTTTTTTTAATGCAAAAGATGCAATAGACTTACACAATGGTCCTCTCCGGCATACAACTAGGAACATACCGGTCGCTATGGAGGGTGAGAATATGTATGGGCACATAATCATACCATGTAGGATAACTAAATAGACGGTTATGCTGTTTCATCCCACCTAGCAACAGTGCTCTGCACTGTGTGTGTTTATATATTTACATATTTATTCCATCTAGCTACAATGCTCTGCACTGGGTGTGTTTATATTTATATATCTATATATTTATTCCATCTAGCTACAATGCTCAGCACTGGGTGTGTTTATATTTATATATCTATATATTTATTCCATCTAGCTACAATGCTCCGCACTGTGTTTTTATATATCTACATATTATTCCATCGAGCTACATTGCTCCGCACTGTGTGTGTTTATATACTTGCATATTTATTCCACCTAGCTGCAATGCTCCGTACTGTGGGTGTTTATATATTTACATATTTATTCCATCTAGCTACAATGCTCTGCACTGTGTGTTCATATATTCATATATTTATTCCATCCAGCTACAATGCTCTGCACTGTGTGTCTGTGTGTGTCTGTGTGTGTGTGTGTGTATATATATTTTATAGTAATATGTACATATGTATATTAGCTGCTCTTGCTTGCTTGTTTTTTTTTTTTTTTTTTTTTTTTCTTGCCTTCTGATTGTTGCTCTGAGTGTTGCTATCCCTGTGCTGTTGCAATCCTGGAATTTCCCCGTTGTGGGACTAATAAAGGCTTATCTTATCTTATCTTATCTTATCTTATCTTATCTTATCTTATCTTATGTTCTGAAACATTTAAGTGTGACAAACACAAAAAAATGAGAAATCAGGAAGGGGGCAAACACTTTTGTCTCTGCCAGTCTGTGTCAGGTGTGGTGTCATTATTATTTCTACTTTGTTCCCCATTAGCCTGTTAGTCGATTCTGTTGTCACAGTTTTTTCCAATAAATCATCCTTTCTGCATTGTATTCCTGCCTGCGTTTGAGCCCTGCGTTATCCACCTTAACAACTATTCAATCAAAATGGCTCTTGTGAATGACATCTATATCAGCTTGTTGTTCAGAGCCTCTCTGCTTTTGGACTTAAAGGTGTTCAACTCCTCACTGACTGGAAAACCTTTGAATCTATTCATAAAACAGTCAGCAAATTCGAGCTCTGTGTACTCTGCAGAATGTAGAAAGAAAGAAATGGATGGAGAGCCTGTACTTAAAGCCATTACATTAGTGACCTCCAGTGGCTGATTTGAGCATAAAATATCATCAAAGAACAAAGAAAGAAATGGGATTAAAAATTTTATTTTATTTTTCAGCTATGAAATCACTCTGTGTTTAAATGTTTGTTGATTTAAGCAGAATTGACTGTTTTTCAGACAAAGCCTAAAATTTCCGCTGAACACAGTTTTTATGTTCTTCCAATCAAAGCCCCTGGTGATTCTGTTATGTCCACAAACCTGGTGATAAACGAGGCTGACGAAGATGTTACACTGAACTCGGCTTTATTGAGAATAAAGAACACACTACACATGAGGCACTCAGGGCAAGAGGAAGCCCTCATGGCGGATGCCCCTTAATATAGGGTGGTGTGATGACGCAACAAGAAAGTGGCGTCATCACACCGCACTTCACAAAAAACACAGTGGACAAACGCCAGCAGATGACCTCTGTTCAGATAAAAGTAAATTTTGCATTTGACTTGGAAATCCCAGAGTCTCGAGAAAAAGTGGAGAGGCACAGAATCTAAGTTGCTTGAGGTTTAGCGTAAAGTCTCCACAGTCAGTGATCTGAGGAACCATGTCGTCTGCTGGTGTTGGTCCACTGTGTTTTATCAAGACCAAAGTCAGCACAGTCGTCTACCAGGAAATTTTAGAGCACTTCACGCTTCCCTCTGCTGACAAGCTTTATGGAGAAGGTGATTTCATTTTCCAGCAGGACTTGGCACCGCCCCCCCCCCCCCCCCACACACACACACACACACACTGCCAAAAGTATCAAAACCTGGTTTCATGACCATGGCATCACTGTGTTTGATTGGCCAACAAACTCTCCTGACCTAAACCCCATAGAGAATCTAGGGAGTATTGTCAAGAGGAAGATGAGAGACACCAGACCCAACAATGCAGACAAGCTGAAGGTCACTATCAAAGCAACCTGGACCTCCTTAACACCTCAGCAGTGTCACAGGCTGATCACCTCCATGCCACGCCACATTGATACAGTAATTAATCCAAAAGGAGCCCCGACCAAGTATTGAGTGTGTACATGGACATGCTTTTCAGTCGGCCAACATTTCTATTAAAGAACTATTTTTTAAAATTAATTTTATGTAATATACTAATTTTTTGAGAAACTGAATTTGGGGTTTTCATGGGCTGTAAGCCATAACCATCAAAATTAAAAAAAATAAACACTTGAAATATATCAGTCTCTGTGTAATGAATCTATATAATATATGGGTTTCAGTTTCTGAAATGAGTGACAAAAAATATTGAACTTTTTCATGATATTAAAATTTTTTGAGATGTACCTGTACTGCACCATTGTTCTCTTCACTTTGCACATTAACTGGTATCAGTGTGGAGTACTGGCAAAAATTTGCGAGTACAAGTACTAACAATAAAGACTGATACCAGCAGGTACCCAATACATGTATTTGTGCATCACTGGAAAGAGGAACTGATAGAAAGAAGAAGGGAAGTAGAGACAAAGGGTGGAGATACTCATGGAGATGATGTCATAAACGCCTTTCAAGGCATAGAAAAAAGGCACCAAACGCCAGCTGTGAGTTTGCAAATTTATTGGTAGAACAAAACTGAATAACAAAAAACTTGTGGCAAGAAAGAAACACAGGTCAGCAAGGATAGCTAAGGCTAAGGCGAGGGCATCGCCGGCTAAACCTGGTGAACAATAGTAAAACACGTAGCACAAAAACAAATGACTTACGTGTATGAGTAAAGCGCTGAACATTGCAAGTTGGTAGTTAGAAGTAGGGTGCTGCGCTATGCAAAGGAGTGCAGCCCCTTAAATAGCGACCAGAACCCATTAACAAAACAAACAGCAGGTGTGGGTACCTGAACAGGCAGGAGAAAGCAATGATACATGATTGGGATCAGCTGAGGCAGTGAGAGGGAGGCAAACCCACACTGACTGCTGACAGGGCACGCCCATACAAAGCTTCACGCCCCTGACAGCTGTCTGCAGTGAAAAGGATCATGCTGGGATATAAAGTATAAAAATAACATGTCAAAGTATAATTATAAATAAGTACAAAAAATAAAATTATAACATTGTGGCAGGTTGATTCAACCCCCCCACAACACACAGAGACAGTCAGCTCGTTACTCCTGGGTTTTTTCCGCTGCATGCTGAGTTTACAGCTGTGAGGTTAAAGTGTCATCCATGCATTGTGTTCATGCATCCTGTCTGTACCTCTGATATGCAAATGCCCAGATCGACTGCTGTGAATGTCTTTGATGTATTGTCTGAGTTGGGTATATACTGTATGCTGCACTGTTCTGTAAATCTGCCTCTCATTCACTGACCCCTTCAACTGCTGCAGACACGCACTTTGTGTCTCCTCTCTGAGAGCCTGAGGACATCACCTCAGCCCGCAGCACGAGGGCTGGGGAGGTGTTCCGATGAAGGCAGTATGATTCAATAAACCAACTAAAAACTCCATCGCTGCCTTTATTTTATCATGCCGCTTCAACATAAGCACAAACAGAAAAATGGTAAGTAGGCAGTAATACATAAACTCAAAAAGCATAAAATGCAACAGATGAGTAAATGAGCAGAAAAAGCCATGAGGCCGAGTCTGGTGAGAACTCCAGCACTCGGCTCATGACAGATGAAGGGCAGAAACAAGACTAGATTACAAGACCTTTTAATACCCTAGATTCCACAATGTTTCACTATAACTCCAGAAACTTTCTTTTGAATGTGATGTTTGTTGCACCTTTTGCACATTTGCAAACCAGGCAAATGTGTCGGAAATGATGAAGCTGTTGCACTACAGCACAGCTTTCCAGTAATTATGCAAAGTTACACGGAGGTCGGCATCAGATGTAAAAAAAAAAAGTCTATGAGATCTTGTATTTTTTGTGCACTGGAAGGTTCAAAAATGACAATGCAAATGAGAAAAAAAACTAATACAACTTTGTAAAGGTAATTTACATTTCATTTGCATGGTTACAGTGTGAACTTCACGGCAGATTTTTTTCTGGGCACAGAAGCTGGTAAAAACAAATAATTTCTATTGAAATTCTTTGTTTTGAGGGGGCGCTGTTGAGCTTGCAATGGAGTAAGATGTGGTGTGGCTCCTGCAGAGTTTGCACAAAATTGTTATTTTTTTGGCACTCTTTTACATCTATCCCATAGAAAAGTAATTTTGAGGCGTTTTTAATCATTCTTCTATCCTTTGTGACTCGGTGGAGTAATTTAATATGTCCAACAAGAGAGCTAAATCTTGAGCTGCGTCACACCAGCAAAGGCCTACAAGGCAGGTGGAAGCTTTGGCCTCAGGTATGTCGACTCCACCTGGCGGTGGCGCTTCGCCTGCAGGAAAACAACAGTGTGCTATCAGTGAAGCCCTAAGACTAGAGCTGTTAGCCACATTACGAGCGGACATTGCCCAAATATTTGTTCTGGAATTGAAGGCTAAACTGGATAGCTTAACCTCTGAGGTTGCAAAGCTCAAAAATAAATGTGAAGACCTTGAAGCAAGGCCACGCTGCAACAATATTAGGATTGTTGGTGTCTCTGAAGAGGAAACTATGTCTACCGCTTTGGTGGTGGCCATGTTTAGAGGCACTGAAGTTGGACATGGAGCCGCTTTTGGACCGGGCACACCGGACACTCCAACCTAAACCAAGACCCGGTAAGCGACCACATCCTATTATTGTCAGATTTCACTACTACAGTGCGGCGTGCCAGAGAACAACAACGGATTGTCGCCGGGTCATCACAGATCTCTATTTCCCCCGACTAAAGCCCAAAGTTGCTCGGGCTCGAGCAGCTTTCAACAAGGCTAGGAAGTTGCTGTGTGAGATGGAGGGAGTGTGCTATGGTTTGTTTTACCCTGCCTGACTCAGGATCAGTCACAAAGGTGTGGATAAAGATTTTGTTTCAGCAGAGAAAGTGATGGCTTACATTTAGAAAATGAGGAAAGTTTAATTGACTTTGACAGTGTAAATATATTAATGTGCAGTTCATTTTTTCTCTCTTTGGCCATCAGTGACAGTATCATATAAGTGAGCTTAATTCGGTTGATGGACAAAATGCACAATGGTATTTCATTCTGCATATACAGTATATATATATATATATATATATACATATATACACACACACACACGTATACACACACACACACACACACACACACACACATATATATATATATATATATATATATATATATACGGTATATATATATATTATGGGGAACCCATGCTGTGATATTCATCTCAGACTGGAAGGAAGGGAGAGGCAGTAAATTCCTCTGCCGGAAGAGCATGGGGGATTAAGCAACTAGGGGACAATAAGAACTGTGATGGGAGAATGTATTGTGATGCAAGACCTCAGGCAGCAGGGGGAGTGAGTGATGTAATATAAAGGAGAGACCCTGCAGCATGAGGTCAATACTTTTTCTGATTCTGAATGATGTGAGAGAGTGAATAAAGTTCGTCTGCTGTGAATGCCTGGCTTGATTATTCCTCTCTCCACACTGGTGACCCTTGACGAATAATGGAACACGAGGCAAACACCCCGGAGATGACCCAGATGGGAAGCCCCAGCAACGCGTGTGCCGTTTCTGTCAAACTACCAGACTTTTGGCTGCACGACCTTCTTGGTGTGGAGTCTTGGTTCCTCCACACCGAGGCCCAGTTCCCGCTTTGGGGAATAACGGCAGATGACACCAGATATTACTATGTGGTTGCAGCGCTGGACGCTTGCACGACTCAGCAAGTAGCGGACCTGCTCCAACAGCCCCCAGCCAGCGACAAATACGGGGCTCTCAAAGCTGCGCTGACCCGGCACTACACACTCTCAGACTGCGAGAGAGCAGAGAGGCTCCTGATGCGCTCCGAGTTAGGAGATGGGTTGGTGGTCGAATTGATGGAAAAGATGGTGGCGTTGATGGGCACGGATGATGGGCATTTTCTGTTTGCCCACCTTTTCCTCCAGAACCTCCCAACGGTTGGCCAGAGCGGTGTTTGCCAAATCGCCGTTGCTGGCCGCGCATGACTACCGTATGCTAGCCCAGGAGGCAGGTCGGATCATCCTCACCACCAGGGCCCTCACAGTGAATGCAACGGCGTCGGAATCCAGTAAGACGGCCAGGGGAAGCGAGGAGCCAGCGATGGTAGTGGCAGCGGGGACCAGGAAGTGCCAGACAGACACGATGTACTACTACCACCGCCGTTTTGAAGAGGATACACGCCGATGCGTGCCACCGTGCCAATTCAAGTGTTCGGGAAACGCCAAGGCTGGCAGTCGGTAGCGGCTGCAACCGCCGGTGAAGAAAGCAAGCTGCTCTATGTGACAGACTCGTGCTCGGGGACACGGTTCCTCGTGGACTCCGGCTCCCAAAAGAGCCTCATCCTGCCGTCCTACGCCGACCGGCTAGCGGGTTCTAGCGGCCCCGAGCTGACAGCCGCAAGCGGCTCGGACATTAAGACTTTTGGTGAAAAGACACTGACTGTATCCCTACACGGCCGTATGTACGAGTGGACATTCGTCATAGCGGCATGCAGTTTCCCAATCTTGGGCACTGATTTTTTGTGCGCACACGGACTGCTAGTTGATGTTGATAACAGATGCCTGATTAATGCATTGTCTTTTGATTCCCTTCCCCTGTACAGCTCGAGGAGCCGGGCCAACAATGCTAGCCAACGTCACAGCTCCAGTTGGTAAGTTCCACACACTGCTCACCCAGTTCCCAGCACTCCCGGTCCCAACATTTTTGGCGGCCATCACTAAACACGTGATGGAGCACATTATTACCACCACCGGGCCGCCCGTTTTCGCACGACCACGGCACCTGGACACAGCTAAACTGGCCATAGCGTGCGAGGAGTTTGCCAACTTGGAAAGGCTGGGCATCATCAGTCGCTCAAATAGCCCATGGGCATCCCCACTACATATGGTCCCTAAGGCTGAGGGATCATGGCGACCTTGCTGAGATTTCCACAGATAAAACAACGCCACAGCGCACGACCGCTACCCGATTCCCCATATTCAGGATTTTTCTGTTCACCTCGCCGGGGCACGTATTTTTTCTAAGATAGACCTGGCCCGTGGTTACCACCAGGTCCCAGTGCTTGCGGAGGACATACCTAAAACAGCGGTAATAACCCCGTTTGGTCTGTTTGAGTTTTTACGCATGCCCTTCGGATTAAAAGGCGTGGAGCAGACATTCCAACACATGATGGATGCGGTGTTGCGCAATCTGCCGTTTGTGTTCATCTACCTGGATGACATTCTGGTGGCCAGCGCGTCCGAGGACGAACACGTAACCCACCTCAGGACGGTTTTCCGGAGGTTAGCGGAGCACGGGTTAATAATCATCCCGGCGAAATGCCAGTTTGGCGTGACGGGGATCGATTTTTTGGGGCACCGCATCTCACCCAAGGGAGTGATTCCCTTGCCGGACAAGGTGCGTGCAGTGGCGAATTTTCCCCGGCCTCAGACAGTCAGGGTGCTGCAGGAGTTTTTGGGGATGGTTAATTTTTATAACCGTTTCCTCCCCCGCACAGCCCAGCCCATGCAGCCATTGTACGCCGCACTCAAGAAATGGAAACCGGTGGACAAAGTCGACTGGACTCCTGAGCGGGAGCAGGCATTCTCTGAGGTTAAAACAGCCCTGGCAAATGCCGCACTGTTGGCGCACCCGGGCCCGGTGGCTTGGATAGCGCTCACTACCGACGCCTCAGACGTGGCCATAGGGGCCATCGTGGAGCAACACGTCGCCGGTTCTTGGCAGCCGCTTGCTTTTTTTTGCAGGTCTTTGCGCGACAGTGAGCGTAAATACAGCGTATTTGACAGAGAGTTACTGGCTCTCCACCTGGCCATACGCCACTTCCAGTTCTGGCTGGAAGGGCACAGCCTCACTGTGTTCATGGACCACAAGCCGCTAACGTACGTGATGGCCAAGTTTTCGGAACCATGGTCGGGCCAGCAGCAGAGACAGCTGGCCACGATCTTGGAATTTACGACCGATATTCAGCATGTGGCCGGTAAACTGAATGTGGTGACGGACTGCCTCTCGCGCACAGTAGTGGCCCCAGTCTACGTAGGGATAGATTACACGGCCATGGCCACAGAGCAGATTGGCGATGCGGACATTTGTGTACTCCAGTCTGGACCAACAGGGTTAAGGCTGGAGAGCAGACTACTGCAAGACGCCCCCCCCCCCAATCTGTGACGTCTCCACAGGACGCCCGCGCCCGGTGGTCCCATGCGCTTGGCGTCGCCGCGTTTTTGAGTCCGTTCATGCCCTGGCGCACCCAGGAGTGCGCGCGTCAGTCAAAATGGTGGGAGCAAAGTTCGTATGGCCAGGCCTACGCAAACAGGTGAAAGAGTGGGCTGCAGCTTGCGTAGCGTGCCAATGAGCCAAAGTACACAGGCACACAAAGGCCCCTTTGGAACCGTTCCCTATCCCGGCTAAGAGGCTCGACCACGTTCACATAGACCTCATGGCCCCCTCCCACCATCACAGGGGTTCATGCACCTCCTGACAGTGGTGGACCACACCACACAATGGCCAGAAGCAGTCCCGCTAGCTTCCACTGCGTCCACGGATGTGGTGCGTGCCTTTTTGACAACATGGGTGGCACGTTTTGGCATCCCTTCGGACATCACGTCCGATCGGGGCCCTCAGTTTGTTTCCGACCTCTGGTCCGCGATGGCCTGTAGTCTGGGCGTCACAATTCATCGCACAACTGCGTACAACCCACAGGCCATTGGGTTATGCGAGCATTTCCATAGGTCACTGAAAGCAGCGCTCAGGGCTTCGCTTACGGATGCAAATTGGGTGGACTGGTTTCCGTGGGTTCTATTAGGGATGCGTTCCGCACCAAAAGAGGATTTGGAGGCTTCTCCAGCAGAGCTGTTTTCTTCTCAGCCGCTGCGGCTCCACGGGGAATTTTTACCAGATAACCCCGCGCCGAACACCCATCCGTCCCTGTGTTCACGGCATAGTGCAGACGCAGGCACGCTACCTGGCCCGGCCCACCACTGTTTTCCACCCGCTTTTATGCCGAAAACTTTGAAGAACGCGGCGTTTGTGTTTGTCAGGCATGATGCCCACCGGCCCCCATTCCGCCCACCCTACGATGGCCCATTTAGAGTGCTGGAACCCGGGGACAAACATTTTGTGTTAGACTTGAGGGGTCGCTGGGAGAAAATCTGTATAGACAGGCTTAAGCCCGCCTTTGTGTTGGCAGATGAGCAGGTATGTTGGCTCGAGCTCCTCGGCGTGGAAGACCCCCACTGAGAACTCCCCAGGTAAACGATTCATCAGAGCAGTCACACTAGCATACTGAATGCCCCCCCCCCCTCCATTGTCGACCCACAGACGGACACACCCCCAAGAACCCCCCACTGGCACAGCAACTCCGCGGAGCCGAAGACCCCTCATTACAGCAGATATGGGAGGAGGCTGAAGCCAAAAGGACGTGAGAGTTAACGCTCAGTCTGAGACTCTGGGGGGGTGGGTATGGGGAACCCATCCTGTGATATTCATCTCAGACTGGAAGGAAGGGAGAGGCAGTAAATTCCTCTGCCGGAAGAGCATGGGGGATTAAGCAACTGGGGGACAATAGGAATTGTGATGCGAAAATGTATTGTGATGCTAGATCTCAGGCAGCAGGGGAAGTGAGTGTCCCCCTGCTGGGGGATATAAAGGAGAGACCCTGCAGCATGAGGTCAATACTTTTTCTGATTCTGAATGATGTGAGAGAGTGAATAAAGTTCGTCTGCTGTGAATGCCTGGCTTGATTATTCCTTTCTCCATAATATCCTAATTTTTTTTTTCTTTTCCAAGTAAGTTTGAATAGGTCACATGCTGCCTCATTTTTACATGAATGTTGTCATGATCCGAGCGCCGATCTCGTCCGCGCTCGGGTCATACGTCATCTCCTGCAGGCTTGGCAGCAGTGAGTACCTTCTGGCTCCCTGGGCTCTTATTGTGACAGCGCTCGGGGGAGCTTCCTGCTGTCAAAGCCTGCCAGCTGTTCTGCATTAGGGCTCGTTCGTGCCCGGCATTTAAGCGGACACTGAATGCAGCGTCCGCTTAAATGAATACACCTTCATTTAAGCTTAAATGAATACACTTAAACTACACTTAAATGAATACACCTTCCATAGAGGAAGCAGGGCTTGTGGACGAAGGGGACAACTCGCTCATCACAGGGGCTGAGGTTGCCAAGGTGGTTAAAAAGCTCCTAGGTGGCCAGGCTGTCGTGGTTCGAGCACCGATTTCGTCCGCGCTCAGGCCATGCAGTATTTTCCTCCCATCTGGCGTGTGTGTGTTCCTTATTGCTCTCCGAGCTTTTATTGTGACAGCGCTCAGAGGGGCTTTCTGAGGCTCTGCCAGCTGAACTGCATTAATCGCCTCATCAGCCGTTCCACCTGGAGCCCTACTTAAGAGGGCAGCTGAGGGGCGAAAGGGGCGGCAGTCTCGTCAAACTTCCCCTCGTCTGACATCATCGAGCATTCCTCTGGTCAGACGTTACAGCCTTTCATCTATTGTTGTAAGTGTGTTTCATCATGAATCCGTTCTTCCTTGTCATTGTCTGAGTTATTGTCATAGTGTGTTTTTGCCCCCCGTGGCTCGTTATTTTGTTGTTTTCCTTTCCTGTAATAAACTGTGCAAACTCACTGGTCGATATGTGGCGTCTTTTGATGGCTCGTGAGGGCCATCCATGACAGTAGACTGCCGCCAGACTGAGACGCCTGTCGCCATGAGTTTTGCCTGTATTGGACTTGTTTTTTCCTGTCTGGGTACCTGTGTGCTGGGCAGTCATGTCATCATTCAGGGGCCGCGCTCAGAGCCTGGGCTATGAGCTGGCAGAGGCCCTGGACTACGTTGATGGAACCCTCTTCACTGCTGGCCTCTACGACACTGCCAGCGATGTACGCCGGCACCTGGACCTTGCTGAGGATATTATTAATCGCCTTTCCCGCTACTCCAACCACCCTGAAGTCATTGCGAGGAAGGCAGACATCGCTGCACAATGGGAGATACTCCGTGGGCTGGAGGGAAACTCCGGCAGGAAGCCGAAGAGGAGGCATCCTTGCTCCTCGCTTCGGGATCCCATTCCTGTCCCCGTTCCAGGCCAGGAGGTCGCACCGCCCAGGGGTGATCCCCGAAGGAGTGACACGTCAGTTGGAATTCCCCCGGAGAGACTACAACAGTAGTCCTGGATGGAAACAGTAGCTGTTTCCATCCAGGACCGAGTGGTGGCAGCTCACTCCGCTGTTCACCCCACGCAGATAATTAAGCATGTGACGGCGGCAGTCAGGCTGGTGGAGAGGAATCCTGAGCTAAGCGATTATCCAGAGTACGCCGACCTGCTTGCCTCTGTTTCCGCGCAGGAGCGGCGTTTCCCGAACTTCTCCTTCGCTTCGCCCTCTGCCGGTAACCGTCGTCACACTGCCAACACTAAGATTCAGCGAGAACCCTGTCCGGATCCTGTTCCGGGTCGTCGGAGGAACTCTACCTCCCAGTCAGCTGCCCCTTCGGTGTCTCGTCAGGAGGGAATTCCCGCAGCCTCTCCCCCCGGGTCATCTTTCCCTGCTGTCCTGTCAGCTCCTCGTGCCCGGATCGCCTCGGCTGTCGTCCCCTCCTCCTCGACGTCTTCCCCGGCTGCTGTGAGTGCCATGAGTCCTGCCCCGGCGAAGCCCGTTATCGGACCATCGCGAGTGGCTCCTCCTTGTCCTCCCAGGGGGCCCTCCATCACCATCCAGTGGGAAAAGGGAGGAACAAAGTCCACTGCAGCGGGTTCTATCAGGCCCCTAAAGATCAGGCAAGTGTCTTTTCATTCTGTTCCCTCATTGAGTGATTTGCCTTGTCTGACTCCTGGGGGTGGAGTTCGGGGTTCGCAGCCCCCCGAGCTCCCACCACCTGCTGTAGTCTCTGACATTGAACCTGCTGCCTCTGTGTCTCCCTCCACTGAGCGGTCCACGACGCCAGGCCTACGTCGCCGGACAAGGAGGGGGCTTGCGGTCCTGGAGAGCCTGGTTCCAGCCCCGCAGCCACGTCATGGGTAGAGTAGGACAGCAGACTGCAGTGTGGAGCCTGTGCCGACGACGAAACGTCCCCGGGTCTCCATCGGTGGTTAATAAACGGTTAATAAAATGTGCAAACTCACTGGTCGATATGTGGCGTCTTTTGATGGCTCGTGAGGGCCATCCATGACACAGGCCCTGGGAGTGGATAAGAGTCGCCCTGAGTACCTCAAGGCCCTGGATGTTGTAGGGCTGTCATGGTTGACACGCCTCTGCAACATTGCGTGGAGGTCGGGGACAATGCCTTTGGCATGGCAAACCGGGGTGGTGGTTCCTCTATTCAAGAAAGGGGACCGGAGGGTGTGCTCCAACTTTAGAGGGATCACACTCCTCAGCCTCCCTGTGGTAATGTTTCGTCACTTCCTGTATTGCTGGCTGTCCGTGTGGTTTGCTCTGTGGTTAGCTCGCCTCAATCTCCCGAGGATTATTGCCTTTAATTGTATTTTAATCACTTTTTTCCATCTACCGTCAGCTCTCACTTCTATTAGTTGGAAACCGCAAATTATATAATCACAGAAAAATTAAAATAAACAATGGTGAAATTGACACAGTTTTCGAAACCAAGTTCCTAGGTATCATTGTTGATAAACTAAACTGGAAATCACACATAAATTATGTCAAAACTAAAATGTCTAAATCTATTGCCGTACTGTATAAAGTTAAGGATCTCCTGTGTCAGAAATCTCTTTGCATTTTATATAATTGACTGATAGTTCCTTTTATGACATACTGTCATAAAAGGAACTGTCATAAAATGGGCTGCACGGTGGCGCAGTGGTTTAGCACTGTGGCAGCACAGTTTTACCCTCGGCCGGGGGATCGCGGGGATCATGAGATCGTGGGTTCGATCCCAGCCCCCGACCAACAGTGAGCTGTGTGGAGTTTGCATGTTCTCCCCGTGTTGCGCGGGTTTACTCCGGGATTTCTCCGGTTTCTTCCCGCACACCAAAAACATGTAGGTTTAGGGCGCTCGCGCACGCAGCGACCAGCAGCCGGTGGCTTGTCACCAGACTGCAAACCAAGTCTACCTACGGGTACAAATAAGTAACAAAAAAAATACTGTGTGGAGAGCTGGGGAAACACATATAAAACAAACACAAACTTAATCTTTTTACTACAGAAAAAAGCCATACGCATTATATCAAAGAAACCTTACCGTGAACCAACAAATCCAATATTCATTCAATTACATACTCTTAAATTTAGAGATCTGGTAGATTATAATGTCATTCAAATCATGTACAAAGCAAATAATAACCAATTACCTGTAAATATTCAGAGACTGTTTAAAAAAAGGGAAAGCAAATATGAGCTGAGAGGTAACTGTTTTTAATAAGCCAAAGGTTAGAACAAATACAAAGTATCATTGCATGTCTGTCACTGGAGTTAAACTGTGGAACTGTTGCTCTGAAAATATTAAAACATGTTCAACTCTGAAGCAATTCAAAAAATTGTACAAAGATGAGAAAATCTCCCAGTATCTCACTGTAAATACTGGGAGATAAATTTGTAATAACTTAAAGGTTTTGTTTTTTTTCTACTTTTTCTATTTGATTTTCTTTGTTGATTTTGGATTAGACTTAAATTTTTATGTTATTGATTTTAAAATTGTAATGGGGTAGGCACTATATAAGCACTAGCTTCAGCCTACACCCTTTCGGTTGTTCTTTTGTGTGTTCTTATTGTATTGTATGTGTTTATTATTATTATTACCAAATAAATTCATTCATTCATTCATTCATTCATTCATTCATTTAACAAGCCTCTTGCACCTGTGTGCGCAGTCAGTGTCATCTAATCACCCTCTTTAGCCTTCTATTCACCTTTCATCAGTGTTTGCGTTAGCTTTGGGTTAGCCACTAGCTATGGCTACTAGCTCTCCTTCCCCTTCTCCTCTGGTGTGCTCTCTCTGTCAGATGTTTAGCTACACCTCTGCCTCTTTTGGTGATGATGGTAAATGTAATAAATGTTGTCGTTTTGAGGCGCTCGAGGCGAAGTTGTTCTGATTTGGAATCCCGGCTAGGCTGCATTGAAACACCGTCAGCGGCAGTTAATAATGACGGACGCCCCTTAGCTGCAGCGGCGCTCCCTAGCATAGGGCGGCCTGCTAGCGGTCCTCCGGTTCCGACCTCTCCTGAACAGTGAGGAGAGAACGGGTGGGTGATGGTGAGAGGGAAGCTTAGCCGCAGTCCCCTGGTATACCACCAACCTGTTCATGTTTCTTATTGCTTTTCCCCGCTCAGCGATACACCCGCTGAGGAAAAAACTCTGATCATTGGCGACTGTATAGTCAGAAACATGAACTAGAGACTCCAGCGGCCATAGTCAAATGCATTCCAGGGGTCAGAGCAGGTAACATCAAATCAAATTTGAAAATGCTGGCTAAAAGTAGCTGTAAATACTCCACAGTTGTTATCCACGCCGGCATTAATGACATCCGACTCCGGCAGTCGGAAGTCACAAAACTCAATGTGGAATTGTTGTGTGACTGTGTGACAATGTCTGCATCTGGAGTATTCTCTGGGCCCCTCCCCAATCTGACCAGTGATGACATGTTTAGCTGCTTGTCGTCCTTCAACCGCTGTCTGTCTGTGTGGTGTCCTGCAAACAATGTGAGCTACATAGACAATTGGAACTCATTTTGGGGAAAACCTGGCCTTATTAGATGAGACGGCGTCCATCCCACTTTGGATGGTGCATCTCATTTATCTAACAATCTGGCATCATTTTTATCCAAATTTCTTATAAAAAATGATTTATAAAAAATCTCTTTGAAAAGCTAGAACAAGTTATTATTCTGCATTAATAGAAGAGAACAAGAATAATCACAGGTTTCTTTTCAGCACTGTAGCCAGGCTGACAAAGAGTCAGGACTCTGTCAATCCTAGCGTTCCCTTAGAGCTTACTAGTCAGGACTTTATGAACTTTTTCAATAATAAAATGTTATCTATCAGAGATAAAATCAGTCAGATTCTTCCCACAGTTAACTTAAATACAGTAACTACTACAACTCCTTCAACTGATATCTGTTTGGATGAGTTTACTCCAACTGACCTGACATAGCTAGTCGTAGCACCTAGCATCGACACGGAGAAGCGACTCTGTCCCCGGTGATTGGGGCTCGCCGGAGGAACTAGCTGAGGCAGCAGTTGGACGGGAGCCGGATCGGAGTTCAACTGCAGCGGTGGTGGGAGACAGGGACCAGTGGAGGACCACCGGGGTCCCAGCTGGAGTCGAAGCCCAGTTGCAGCAGCGGGGCTCGGCGGAGGAACTACTGAGGCAGACGGCGGTAGGTGGCGGGGCTCAGCAGAGGATCTACCGGGACCCCAGCTGGACAGAAGCAGGATCGGAGCTCGGCTACAGCGGCGGCGGGACTCGGTGGAGGAGCTTCCGGTACCCCGGCTGGACAGGAGCTCGGTTATGGCGGCGGTAAGCAGCAGGACTAGCAGCGGAGGGGGCTAGCTGAGGCCCAGCTGGATTCGAGGTCGGTCGGATCGGATACCGGCGACACCAGCAGAGATTGTTTTACTATCCACAGGTCAGTAAAAATGCCACCAAAGAAGGAGGAAATGGAAGAGATCAAAAAATCTCTGGCTAAAATAATAGAGCTAATGGAAGAAGTCCGAGAATTAAAATTAACAATTAAGGAAAAAGACAAAAAAATTGCAGACTTGGAGCGATGCGTCGAGGATCTTGAACAATGTTCTCGTATGGATGATTTAATTATAAGTGGACTAGACATTAAATATCAATCATATGCTCATGCTACAGCAGGATTGAGAGGAGAGGATGCTCCCCTGGGCGACTCAGTCTTCCTGGAAAACCAGGTGCTTCAGTTCCTTGATAGTAGAAATATAAAGGTCGAAGCAAATGCAATTTCAGCCTGTTATGCTTTACCGAGAAAATAAAATAAAACAAAGAAATCAATTGTGATGCGCTTTGTGAACAGAAGGGTAAAGAATGACATACTGAGGCAGGCCAGAAAGCTACGGGGAACAGAAGTTTACCTAAATGAACATCTAACAAAAACTAATGCTGAAATAGCACGGCAAGCACGGATGCTGAAAAGACAAAATAAGATACAGGCAACATGGACAAGAAATTGTAGAGTTTGGATCAAACTAAATGGAACACCTGAGGAAGCAAAGAGTATAATAATCAAGGATGTTACTGACTTAAATAAATACAGATGAACACTGATTAAGAAAATTAAGAGACTATAAAAATCCATATCCACACACACGGCAAGAATAGTTCTTTTGACATACCATGTAAATGTACTTAAAAAATAAATAAATAAACAAAACAAACAAAAAAACTTATGACTGACTTGAGTAGACATCAATTATCCCCAGTTGGAGGAAGTCATTTGACACAGAGTGAGGAAATTCAAACTCTGAAAATATGCCATTATGCTGAACATAAACTACAAGAGATGGAGAATGATATTGATCCTGATAACCACTTTTTCAATAATATTCATAATCATTGTGAATATTACACCGAAAAGCAATTCAAAAGTCAAGTGCAACTAGATGGTAAACTATCAATAATACACTTCAACAGCAGAAGTCTTAACAAAAACTTTCCACAGATTCAGGACTATTTAAAACAGCTAGACAGAAAATTTACAGCCATCACAGTCTCTGAAACTTGGCTTAATGAAGAGCAGGCTCCCCTGATGGCAATAGAGGGATATCAGATGTTTCATATTAACAGATCTCAAAAAAAGGGTGGTGGTGTTGCACTGTATATTGATGACCTGTATAGGTGTAAGCTTGTAAATGGAATGTCCTTTGCACTACCAGGGATTTTGGAATGTGTTACTGTTGAGATTGACCAAGATAAAACAAAAAATCTAATTATAAGTTGTATATATATAACGCGGGGAACTTGCACTGAGACATTCAGAGATAAATTAGTCGAGCTGTACAATAATATTACTAGTAAGAAAATGGTAGTAATTTGTGGAGATTTCAATATTGATTTACTAAATCCATATCAACAAAATGTAATTACAGAGTTCATGAATTCTATGTACAGCATGAGTCTATATCCCACAATAACACATCCCAGTAGAATCACAGTTCACACTGCTACACTTATTGACAACCTGTTTGTTAATATTATTGATAAGAAAATAGAAAGTGGATTATTGATAAATGATATAAGTGACCATTTGCAAACCTTTGCACTTATTCATGGCCACACGGGGGCCAATACAGAAAAAATTTTAAAATCGTTCAGATACAAATCACAAAATGCAATCAGTTCTTTTAAAGAAGACTTGCTGAACCAAGACTGGACAAAAGTCTAAGTATCAGATGTAAATGAAGCCTATGACACATTTATAAACATTGTAACCACTCTTTATGAAAAAAATTGTCCATTAGTAAAGAAAAAACTTAAACATAAATTTGCCGATAAGCCATGGTTAACCAAAGGATTACAAAAGGCGTGTAAAAAGAAAAATTTATTATATAAAGGTTTTCTAAAGAAAACGACGAAAGAAGCAGAGCAGCGGAATAAAACATACAAAAATAAGTTAACATATATAATAAGATGTAGTAAAAGACACTATTACAGTAAAGAACTGGAGAAAAACAGAGACAATATTAAAAATACATGGACAATACTTAACAATAAGATAAGCCTTTATTAGTCCCACAACGGGGAAATTCCAGGATTGCAACAGCACAGGGATAGCAACACTCAGAGCAACAATCAGAAGGCAAGAAAAAAAAGCAAGCAAGCAAGAGCAGTTAATATACATATGTACATATTACTATAAATATATGTATATAAGCACACAGACACACAGTGCAGAGCAGTGTAGTTGGATGGGATAAATATATGAATATATAAACACACAGTGTGGAGCATTGTAGCTACATGGAATAAATATGTAGATATATAAACAACCACAGTACGGAGCATTGCAGCTAGGTGGAATAAATATGTAAATATATAAACACCCACAGTACGGAGCATTGCAGCTAGGTGGAATAAATATGTAAATATATAAACACCCACAGTACGGAGTATTGCAGCTAGGTGGAATAAATATGTAAATATATAAACACACACAGTGCGGAGCAATGTAGCTAGATGGAATAATATGTAGATATATAAACACACAGTGCGGGGCATTGTAGCTAGATGGAATGAATATATAGATGTATAAATATAAACATAAACATAAACACACCCAGTGCGGAGCATTGTAGCTAGATGGAATAAATATGTAAATGTATAAACACGCGGTCGATGATCGATTTTGTTATCGTATCATCAGACCTGCGACCGTATGTCTTGGACACCCGAGTAAAGAGAGGTGCAGAGCTGTCAACTGATCACCACCTGGTGGTGAGTTGGATCCGATGGCAGGGGAGGAAGCCATTCAGACCTGGTAGACCCAAACGTATAGTGAGGGTGTGCTGGGAGCGTCTGGCTGAGGCCCCTGTCCGGGAGGTCTTCAACTCCCACCTCCGGAAGAACTTCAACCACATTCCGAGGGAGTCTGGAGACATGGAGTCTGAATGGGCCATGTTCTCCACCTCTGTTGTTGAAGCGGCGGCCCAGAGCTGCGGCCGCAAGGTGGTCGGTGCACCTCGTGGTGGCAACCCCCGAACCAAGTGGTGGACACCAGTGGTGAGGGGGGCCATTAAGCTGAAGAAGGAGTCCTATCAAGCTTGGTTGGCTTGTGGGACTCCCGAAGCAGCTGAGGTGTACCGGCAGGCCAAGCGGAGTGCAGCTCGGGTGGTTGCTGAAGCAAAAACGCGGGTATGGGAGGAGTTCGGTGAGGCCATGGAACAAGACTTTCGGTCGGCTTCAAAGAGATTCTGGCAAACTGTTCAGCGGCTCAGGAGGGGAAAGCAGCTCCCCGTCCACACTGTGTATGGTGCGGATGGGACACTGTTGACTTCAACTGGGGATATCGTCGGGCGGTGGAAGGAATACTTTGAGGATCTCCTCAATCCCACTGATACGCCTTCCACAGAGGAAGCAGGGTTTGGGGACGAGGGGGATGACTCGCCTATCACAGGGGCTGAGGTCGCCAAGGTGGTTAAAAATCTCCTTGGTGGCCGGGCCCCGGGGGTGGACGAGATTCGCCCTGAGTACCTCAAGGCCCTGGATGTTGTTGGGTTGTCATGGTTGACACGCCTCTGCAACATTGCGTGGAGGTCGGGGGCAGTGCCTTTGGCATGGCAAACCGGGGTGGTGGTTCCTCTCTTCAAAAAAGGGGACCGGAGGGTGTGCTCCAACTTTAGAGGGATCACACTCCTCAGCCTCCCTGGGAAGGTCTATGCCAAGGTACTGGAGAGGAGAGTCCGGCCGTTGGTCGAACCTCGGATTCAGGAGGAGCAATGTGGTTTTCGTCCTGGCCGTGGGACATCGGACCAGCTCTTTACCCTCTCGAGAATTCTTGAGGGTTCGTGGGAGTTTGCCCAACCAGTTTACATGTGTTTTGTGGACTTGGAGAAGGCATTTGACCGCGTCCCTCGTGGATTTTTGTGGGGGGTGCTTCGGGAGTATGGGGTATCGGGCTTGTTGTTACGAGCTATTCGGTCTCTGTACGACCGTTGTGAGAGTTTGGTTCGTATTGCCAACACTCGGTCGGAGTCATTCCCAGTGAGAGTTGGACTCCGCCAGGGCTGCCCTTTGTCACTGATCCTGTTCATAATTTTTATGGACAGGATTTCTAGGCGCAGCCAGGGAATGGAGGGTGTCATGCTTGGTGACCACAGGATCTCATCTCTGTTGTTTGCAGATGATGTTGTCCTGTTGGCTTCATCCAGCAATGACCTACAGCTCTTGTTGGGACGGTTTGCCGCTGAGTGTGAAGCGACTGGGATGAGAATCAGCACCTCCAAGTCCGAGTCCATGGTCCTCAGCCGGAAAAAGGTGGATTGTCCTCTCCGGGTTGGGGACAGGCTCCTGCCCCAAGTGGAGGAGTTTAAGTATCTTGGGGTCTTGTTCACGAGTGAGGGGAGAATGGAGCGAGAGATCGACAGACGGATTGGAGCAGCATCTGCAGTGATGTGGATGTTGTACCGGTCTGTTGTGGTGAAGAGGGAGCTTAGTTCCAAGGCAAAGCTGTCGATTTACCAGTCAATCTACGTTCCTACTCTCACCTATGGTCACGAGCTTTGGGTAATGACCGAAAGAACGAGATCGCGGATACAAGCGACTGAAATGAGCTTTCTCCGTAGGATTGCTGGACTCACCTTCAGAGATAAGGTGAGGAGCTCAGTCATCCGGGAGAGGCTCAGAGTAGAACCGCTGCTCCTCCACATTGAAAGGAGTCAGTTGAGGTGGTATGGGCATCTGATTAGGATGCCTCCTGGACGCCTCCCACTTGAGGTGTTTCAGGTACGTCCCACTGGGAGGAGACCCCGGGGCAGACCCAGGACTCGGTGGAGAGACTATGTCTCCCAGCTGGTCTGGGAACGCCTTGGTATCCCCTCTGAAGAGCTGGAGCAGGTGGCTGGGGAGAGGGAAGTCTGGGCTTCTCTGCTTGAACTGCTGCCTCCGCGACCCGGACCTCCGGAAAAGCGGTAGAAGATGGATGGATGGATGGATGGATGGATGGATGGATGGATGGATGTATAAACACACACAGTGCAGAGCATTGTAGCTAGATGGGATGAAACAGCACAACCGTCTACTTAGTTATCCTACATGGTATGATTATGTGCCCATACATATTCTCACCCTCCATAGCGACCGGTATTTTCCTAGTTGTATGCCGGAGGGGACCATCGTGTAAGTCTATTGCATCTTTTGCATTCAAAAAAACTATTAGGTTGTTACGTCTTTTTGCTATCTCTGCGAGCAGCCCTGCTTAGGTTGTACAGTCTGACAGCCGTTGGTAGGAAGGACCTGCGAAACCTCTCGGTTGTGCACCTGGGATGATGTAGTCTGCTGCTAAATGAGCTCCTCAGTGCATTCAGTATGTCCTGCATAGGGTGGAACTCGGACTCCAGCAGAGATGACAGTTTAGCCACCGTCCTTCTCTCTCCTATCTCCTCCACCGGATCAAGGCGCTGCCCCAGGACAGAGCTAGCTTTCTTGATCAGTTTGTTCAGTCTCTTCCTATCGGCTGCAGTAATGCCACTGCCCCAGCAGACCACTCCAAAAGTGATGGCCGATGCCACCACCGTGTCATAGAATGTCTTCAGCAGCGCCCCTTGTACACCAAAAGACCTGAGTCTCCTCAGTAGAAACAACCTGCGCTGTCCCTTCTTGTAGAGTGCGTCAGTATTGTGTGACCAGTCTAGTTTATTATTCAGATGAACAACCAGGTACTTGTAGGATGTCACCATCTCAATGTCTGTTCCCTGGATATTTACTGGTGATGTGAGGGGTTGTCCTTGCCTGCGGCAGTCCACCACCAGCTCCTTAGTTTTCCTCGCGTTGATCTGGAGGCAGTTCCGATGGCACCAGTCCACGAAGTCCTGGATAAGCCCTCTGTACTCAGCTTCATCTCCATTGGAGATGAGGCCAACGATCGCAGAGTCATCAGAGAACTTCTGTAGATGGCAGTGTGTTGTGTTGTGTGAGAAGTCCGCAGTATGAAGAGTGAACAGGAAGGGAGCCAACACCGTTCCCTGGGGGGGCCCCGTGCTACCGATGATCGTGTCGGACACACAGTCCCGGGTTCTCACAAACTGAGGCCGGTTCGTGAGGTAGTCCAGGATCCATGATGACAGGTGCTGGTCCACCCCTGCGCGCAGCAGCTTGTCCTTCAGGATCATCGGTTGGATGGTGTTGAAAGCACTGGAGAAGTCAAAGAACATGATCCTCACCACATTCCCGGGCTTTTCCAATATTCTTGGAAATAAAAACAGAAATACAAGCTACCCAACCAATTTTTCAAAAAATAATAAAACGACTCAGAGTGTGAATGCAGCTTCACCTGCAGATGAATTTAATAACTTTTTTGTTAACATTGGTCCTAATTTGGCTCGAGAAATACCCATTACAGCACCCACAGGTGATACAATAAGCAAAAACACTGCTATAAAAGACTCCATTTTCATAAAGAACACAGACGAGGTTCCAAGGTTGTCATAGCCAGGAGCGGCACTGGGGTTAAGCTCCCAGTGCTCATAAAATGCTCCTTACGGCGTGCGTCTCGAAAAGCCTCTGACAACTAAGTCCAACTCCTAGCCTGCCCGTGTGGTTTAGTCTCTAAGCCCGGCGGAACTGCTTTTACTAATAGGAGAAGGGGCGAGGGCGAATCTCTGGCGCCTTAAAACCAGATGCTTCGGGTAGATGGTGGCTCGTCAACCTGGGAAGGTAGCACATCTAGGGGAAGGTAAACCCTGATTTCAAACCTCCGCTGCCTTGCGGCACACCCGGTCACGGGAAAGGCTTCGGGAGTCAACCCTGAGGAAAAATCCGGAGTCGGAGCCCCTAATGTAGTTATCTGTTGTGCTCAACATTGTTCTGGCAGCTCCTGCGACCGCGCTGGTGCCAAACTATAGCAGCCCTGCTGTTCCTTTGGATTCATCAGTGACGTGGAGAGGGGGGACATGCTGCATGGGCAACATCTTGTCCTCCATATCTTCCTGCCCAGGCTTGAATCCTACCAACGCCCAACGCTGGAAGGTAGAACACCGGTGCACATCAGCCTGTTCAGCCACAGGCGGTGCTGTTCCAGCAGAGTAGACATTTAGGATTCTCTTCCATGGTCATCATAGACCGACGGAGGCCGACGACAGACGAGAGAGAGGTCATTGAAATTGTTAAATCATTTAAAAGTAAAACATCTTCGGACTGTGATGGTATTGACATGCTCTTAGTCAAAACTATTATTGAATGCTTAGTGAAACCACTGACGTACACTACCGTTCAAAAGTTTGGGGTCACCCAGACAATTATTTTGTGTTTTCCATGAAAAGTCACACTTATTTACCACCATGAGTTGTAAAATGAATAGAAAATATAGTCAAGACATTGACAAGGTTAGAAATAATGATTTGTATTTGAAATAATAATTTTTTCCTTCACACTTTGCTTTCGTCAAAGAATCCTCCATTTGCAGCAATTACAGCATTGCAGACCTAACATGATTGCACAAGGGTTTTCTAATCATCCATTAGCCTTCTGAGGCAATGAGCAAACACATTGTACCATTAGAACACTGCTGGAAATGGGCCTCTATACACCTATGTAGATATTGCACCAAAAACCTGACATTTGCAGCTAGAATAGTCATTTACCATATTAGCAATGTATAAAGTGTTATTTCTGATTAGTTTAAAGTTATCTTCATTGAAAAAAAAGTGCTTTTCTTTCAAAAATAAGGAAATTTCTAAGTGACCCCAAACTTTTGAACGGTAGTGTATATCTGTAACCTGTCTCTCCAAACAGGTATATTTCCCAATGCAATGAAAATAGCTAAAGTAATTCCGATATACAAGACGGGTGGCAGAGGGGAACTTTCAAACTATAGACCAATACTATTGGTCTATAGTTTGATCTATAGATCAAACTATAATCTGATAATCACATCTGATAATCACTATTGATAATAGATAATATTGATAATCTGATAATCACTATAATCACTATTGCCGCAATTTTCCAAGATACTTGAAAAAATATTCTATGAGAGAATTGACAACTTCATACTGAAGAATAATTTATTGTGTGAGCAGCAATATGGGTTCAGACACAAGAGGACAACTGCATTTGCTCTAATGGAATTTATAGAAAAAATATCAACTGCCGTTGAAAATAAAGAGTATTCAGTTGGGGTATTCCTGGATCTTAAAAAAGCATTCGATACAGTGGATCATAATTTATTATTAAAGAAACTACAAAATTGTGGTATTAGGGGAGTAGCACTGTCCTGGTTATGTAGTTACTTAAAGAATAGATATCAGTATGTATGTGTTGGTAACAAAAACTCACAGTTACTGAAGGTTACTTGTGGAGTCCCACAGGATTCACTTTTGGGGCCATTGTTATTCAATATGTATATAAATGATATATGTAAAGCTTCAGAAAAAATGGATTTAATATTGTTTGCCGATGACACTAATTTATTATGCAGTGGAAGCAATTTGGAACAACTTTTGGATACACTCAGAAAGGAATTAGGAAAGCTTAAACTGTGGTTTGATTCAAACAAATTAACGCTCAATTTAAGTAAGACAAAATTTATAGTTTTTAACAACCATCACAACAACTTAGTATCTAAACTCAGTGTAAATGGTGTAGAGATTGAAAGGGTATCCAAAACTAAATTTCTTGGAGTAATAATTGATAATAAACTGTGTTGGAAGTCACATATTAATTATATTAAAGGTAAAATATCCAAATCAATATACTACAATCAATATCAATACTACACAGAGTGAAATATTTGCTGAATCAACCCACACTATATGCCTTGTATCATTCATTAATACTCCCATACATGACATATTGTACTGAAGTATGGGGAAATACATATAAAACAAACATATATCCAGTCTTTATGCTTCAGAAGAGAGCTATTAGAATAATAAACAAAGCTGCTTACAGGGAACCAACAAACCCACTTTTTCTTAAATTAAAAGCTCTCAAGCTGAAAGATCTGGTTGACTTTAAAACTGCAGTAATAATGTTTAAAGTGAAGAATCTATCACTGCCCGCAAATATCCAAAAGCTGTTCCAAATAAGGGAGAAACAATGTCATTTCAGAGGAACATGTATATTTCAAAAACCTTCAGTGAGAACTACCACCAAGCAACACTGTGTTTCAGTGCAAGGAGTCAGATTATGGAACGATCTTGGACCTGAATTAAAATCATGTACAACGCTTGGACAATTTAAACAAAAACTAAAGGAAGAAATACTCCAAACATATATACAAGATGGCATATAAAATCACATAAGGATTGTCATATCCAGTCTGCGTTGTGTTGTTGCTTAGTTTTTTTTTTTTGTCACATTTTGTCTTAGCTTTGTTCTGAATTGTAATTGCTCTTGTTTGCTTTTCTTTTGAATTCTTGGATGGAATATGGGTGGGCAATATAAGCTGCGGCTTCAGCCATCACCCATTTCGGATAACTTATGTTGAACTGTATAATCAGAGGAGTTATTGTCTAATTTGACCTTGTTGGATTTTCTTTCCCCTTTTGTTATATTATTCTGTTTCTTTTAATCTGTACTTTTAATCTATCTGAAATAAAGATTGATTGATTGATTAATTGATTTACTGATTGATTGATTGAGAGTTAGATAAAATAATTTCCTCATCCAAGCCTTCAACTTGTCTTTTAGACCCTATTCCTATCAGGTTATTTAAAAAAAAGTCTTCCCATTTATTGGTAGCTCTATTCTTCAAATAATCAGTTCTTCATTAACATTAGGCCATGTACTGCTCAAAAAGCCAACGCTGGATCTAGGAGTTTTAGCTAACTATAGACCGATCTCTAATCTGCCTTTCATTTCAAAAATCTTAGAAGGAGTTGTTCCTATGCAATTATTTGACCACTTGCAGGGAAATGGTTTACTTGAAGAGTTTCAATCTGGGTTTACAATCCATCATAGTGCTGAAACAGCCTTAGTGAAGGTCACTAATGACCTCCTTATGGCATCTGATAATGGACTTGTTTCTGTACTTGTCCTTTTAGACCTTAGTGCAGCTTTTGATACTATCAATCATAATATTCTACTTGATTAGAACACTATGTTGGACTTAATGGAACTTTGCTGCAGTGGTTTAGATCTTATTTATCTGATAGGTTCCAGTTTGTTCATGTCAGTAATGAGTTTTCCTTCAACTCAAAGCTCAGTCATGGAGTTCCACAGGGATCTGTACTAGACCCTACTCTTTTTAGTTTATATATGCTTCCGTTAGGCAACGTTATTAGAAAGCACTGTATACATTTTCATTGTTATGCAGATGACACACAATTATACCTGTCATTGAAGCCAGATGATAGTAATCAATTAGCCAAGTTGGAAGCCTGTCTTAAGGAAATCAAAGCTTGGATGACTTGTAATTTCCTGCTATTAAATTCAGATAAGACTGAAGTCATTCTTGTTGGTCCAAAAAACCTGAGAAATACCTTTCCAAATCAAACTCTTAGTTTGGATGCGGTTACTCTTTCTGTGAACCTTGGAGTTATTTTTGATCAAGATCTGTTTTTCAATTCACATATTAAATTAGTTTCTAAGACTGCCTTCTATCATTTGCGTAATATTGCCAAGATTAGGAGCATCTTGTCTCAGAGTAATGCTGAGAAACCAATCCACGCTTTTGTTAGCTCTAGATAGATTATTGTAACTCTTTATTATCAGGTTGTCCTAAAACATCTTTAAAAAGTCTTCAGTTGATCCAAAATGCTGCAGAAAGAGTTTTAACAGGTACTAGAAAGAGAGGTTATATCTCTCTGGTTTTGGCCTCCCTTCATTGGCTTCCCATAGAGTTTAAAATTAAGTTTAAAGTCCTTCTTCTCACTTACAAAGCTCTAAATAATCAGGCCCCTTTTTATTTAAAAGATCTGATACTACCCTATTATCCTAACAGAGCACTATGCTCCCAAAATGCTGGATTACTTGTATTACCTAGAATCTCCAAAAGTACAATGGGAGGCAGAGCCTTCAGTTATCAAGCTCCTCTCCTGTGGAACCAGCTGCCAATCTGGATTTGGGAGTCAGACTCGATCTCTGTTTTTAAGAATAGGGTTAAAACCTTCCTTTTTGATATAGCCTACAATTAGGGAGGGATCATGCATCTCTGAACCCTCCCTTAGTTATGCTGCTAATAGGTTTAGACAGCTGGGGGACCTCCAATAATGCACTGGGCTTCACACCTTTCTTCACCCTCAATGAAATATTTTTGCTGGTCATTAACATCTGTTTGTTCTCTCCTATAGATTGAGTCCCCGTTGTGCTGTTTGCTCTCTACATGTCTGTTCTTTCCGTCTTCTCTATACCCTAACCCCCCAGCCAGTTGCAGCAGATGACTGCCCCTCCCTGAGCCTGGTTCTGCTGGAGGTTTCTTCCTGTTAAAAGGGAGTTTTTCCTCTCCACTGTCACCAAGTGCTTGCTCACAGGGGATTGCCTGATTGCTGGGGTCTTTATGCAATTGTGGGAATTTCCCCTACAGTTGAAAGTGCTATGAGATGACTGTTGTTGTGAAATGGCACTATATAAATAAAGTTGAATTGAATTGAAAGGTCGATGCCAAGGTACTGGAGAGGAGAGTCCAGCCATTGGTTGAACCTCGGATTCAGGAGGAGCAATATGGTTTTCGTCCTGGCCGTGGCACATCGGACCAACTCTTTACCCTCTTGAGAATCCTCAAGGGTTCGTGGGAGTTTTCCCAACCAGTTCACATGTGTTTTGTGGACTTGGAGAAGGCATTTGACCACGTCCCTCATGTTTTTTTTGTGGGGGGTGCTTCGGGAGTATGGGTCATGAGCCGAACTTGTGGTTCCCAAGCTCAGGCTTCATGACGGTTTCCTGTTCCATATTATCTGTGTTTTATGCTACCGTTTGCTTTCCATACATTTTCTGTGTCTTTTGCCTCTGGTAGCCACTCTCCTCTCTCCTGTCAGTTCCTGACAGGTGATTCCAATCTGTCATCGTCTGTTCCTCTCCCTGCTCAGATTCACATGCACTCACACACACACTCTCACCCATACACACACTATCATTCACACCTGCTCTCCATCTACTCTTCAATCACTGATTCGCACCGGCAATCATGGTTATCATCAGTGCTGGTGTTACTTAAGCCCTGTCCGCCCTCCTGTGCATTGTTGGTGCATTGTATTGTCATCTGCCTACACGCAGTAGACTTACTGCGTCCTGTTCAGCCTACTCTTTGTTTTTGGACTTTTTCCTCTGGACCGTGTTTGCTGTTGTTTCCTCAGAGCCTCGCTCCGACATATCCATGTAAGTCCTCCTCCCTGGTTTACATTTCTTGTTTTTCCCCAGTGGCCAGCATTACCCTAGGGCTGATGTGAACTGTTATTCGCTAGTCCAAAACTTGACTTTACTGAACTCTATTCGCCTGCTGTGCAGCCTACCTTTAGGAACCTTATGTTGGATTTTGTTACCTTTCGATTCATTGTAATAAAACTCACTCTTCATCCGCAAAGGAGCCATCTCTCCTCATTCGTGTGTGCGTAAAAGCGCACACACATGACAGAATGGGGTATCGGGCTTGTTGTTATGAGCAATCTGGTCTCTATACAACTGTTGTGAAGGTTTGGTTCAAATTGCCAACACTTGATCAGACTCATTCCCAGTGAGAGTTGGACTCCTCCAGGGCTGCCCTTTGTCACCGATCCTGTTCATAATTTTTATGGACAGGATTTCTAGGTGCAACCAGGGAATGGAGGGTGTCATGCTTAGTGATCACAGGATCTCATCTCTGTTGTTTGCAGATGATGTTGTCCTGTTGGCTTCATCCAGCAATGACCTACAGGTCTTACTGGAAGGGTTTGCCGCTGACTGTGAAGCGGTTGGGATGAGAATCAGTACCTCCAAGTCCGAGTCCATGGTCCTCAGCTGGAAAAAGGTGGATTGTCCTCTCTGGGTTGGGGACAAGCTCCTGCCCCAAGTGGAGGAGTTTAAGTATCTTGGGGTATTATTCACGAGTGAGGGAAGAATGGAGTGAGACAGACAGATCGGAGCAGCATCTGCAGTGATGCCGACGTTGTACTGGTCCGTTGTGGTGAAGAGGGAGCTAAGCTCTAAGGCAAAGTTGTCGATTTACCAGTCAATCTATGGTGCTACCCTCACCTATGGTCATGAGCTTTGGGTAATGACCGAAAAAATGAGATCACGGATACAAGCGGCTGAAATGAGCTTTCTTTGTAGGATTGCTGGACTCACCCTCGGAGATAGGGTGAGGAGCTCAGTCATCCGGGAGAGGCTCAGAGTAGAACCGCTGCTCCTCCACATTGAAAGGAGCCAGTTTGAGCTGGTTTGGGCATCTGATCAGGATGCCTCCTGGACGCCTCCCAGTTGAGGTGTTTTGGGCACTTCCCACTGAGAGGAGACCCCAGAGCAGACCCACTACTCACTGGAGAGACTATGTCTCCCAGTTGGTCTGGGAATGCCTTGGTATCCTCGCTGGAGCAGGTGGCTGGGGAGAGGGAAGTCTGGGCTTCTCTGTTTGAACTACTGCCTCCGCAACCCCGACCCCCGGAAAAGCGGTAGAAGATGGATGGATTTATATGGCACTTTACATGTCAAGTGACATCTCAAAGCACTTACAGTGAGTCCATTATTCATTCACTCCAGACAGACATTGATAGTGGTAAGCTACTACTGTAGCCACAGTTGCCCTGGAGCAGACTAATGGAAACGTGGCTGCCAATCCATGCCAACGACCTCTCCGACCACTACCGAACATTTATACACATTCATACCCAGAGTCATGGACACTGGAGGCAAAGTGGGTAGAGTGTCTTGCCCAGGGACACAACGGCAGGATTGCTGGGGAGAGAGGGATTTGAACCACCAACCCTCTGGTTGTTGGACGACCTGCTCTACCTCCTGAGCCACTGCCGCTCATATTTCCCTCCTCCGTTCCATTTTTGCTGAGCACCAAGCTGGACAGCGGGAAGTTCCATTTTTATATGGTCTTTGGCATGACCCAGCTGGAACTTGAACCCCAACCTCCCAGTTGTAGGGCAGATGCTCTACCTCTAAGCCACTTGAGTGGTGGCTTAGAGGACATCTTTGTCATGAACCCTCCCATGCGCCTCTCCATTGCGCACGGCAAGGGGAGAAAGGATGAGGATTTACGTGCTGGGTTAACACCACACACACATTTATTGAACAGATGGGTAAACTCACATGCAGTTCAAAATAACATTTGCGCTCAAGGTTACAGTGACGGTCTACAGTCATAGGGAGAAACTGGGCAAAGTTCCAAGGCATGCAGGCACGGGGGAAACGCCAACAGATTATACTCATGGGACTGGAGCAGTACTAGGACTCCAAGTAAGTCCAAGAGCAAAACACCTCTCCAAGACACGAACAATAATCCAGCAATGCTTGACTGGCAAAGCCCTGCTTAAGTACAAGCATTGCTGGATACACAATTAGGAACACCTGGGCGCAGCGTGGGAAGATGGCATACGGGAGTGGGAACAGCTGACAGTGATTAGAGGGGGCGTGGCCGGACCGGCAGACAGTCAGACAATGCTCACACCAGCGAGAGCCAATGGAGCTGCCTCACCGCTGCCGGCCAGAAGGCAGTGAGTATGGGTAAGGAACAGCACTGAATACATAATATGCACATACACAGCAGCCCCTAAACCCACAGAGAGATCAGGGCCGAGCTGGGGGTAACCAAGCCAGCTCAGCTCCTGACAATCTTGGCATCTTGCACTGTGCCAACCTGTGCCAGATGGGACAGGTTGGCACATACCTTGGAAGAACGTTTGGAACTTTTGAATGCTTCAACATAGAAGTCTCATCTTGGGCTCTAATGAAAGGTGACACTCAGGGCTATCCTGCCCCATATCCAGATACACTGTCAGCAGTAATGACACAGAGTAAGTAAAGTATAAACATTACACACAAGGTTGGTTGAAGTGACTCAGTTTTGTAGCAGCAATCGAGCATTACGTATGGGAGACTCACAGGCTTAATAGGGGCGTGTGTGACGAACCTAGCCCTGTCAGGTATTGCTACATTCAGAAATTAATTGGCTACACAACACATCCATAATCAGCAAACTCAGCTGCAATTGGCTTGTTTTGTTCGTGTGAGCTGTGGGGCTGGTTCTTCAAGCTAAGTAGGCACTCATTAAAGAGTATTGAAGGTTGTGAAAACAAAGGGCCTATTGGGTCAAATGAGGTATCAGTCAAATCTAGACTGTCACATGGGTCTTTTGGGCTTCCATTTACATCACTATGTTATGGGAAATGTAGTTTTTATACTGTGTAAACAAAAAAAACAGGAAGTTAGCCCACTGGATTTCAAACAATGCTGTAATTTTATAGGCATTGTCCCCTGTAATCATCTAGATCAGGAATGGGCAACTTTGGTGGTAGTGAGAGCCACAAAATGTTTTCCTCACTTCCCGAGGGCCAGATTTACATGGAAACCTTTTGTTTAAAACTGAAAATGCAAATGAAAATAAAAGCTACTCAGTGTTTTATAATATTAAAATTAAAATTACTGATAAAATTACACTACCGTTCAAAAGTTTGGGGTCACCCAGACAATTATTTTGTGTTTTCCATGAAAAGTCACACTTATTTACCACCATGAGTTGTAAAATGAATAGAAAATATAGTCAAGACATTGATAAGGTTAGAAATAATGATTTGTATTTGAAATAATAATTTTTTTCCGATACTCAACCTGCTCAAAGGAAGGTCAGTTTTATAGCTTCTCTAACCAGCTAAACTGTTTTCAGCTGTGCTAACATGGTTGCACAAGGGTTTTCTAATCATCCATTAGCCTTCTGACGCAATGAGCAAACACATTGTACCATTAGAACACCGGAGTGATAGTTGCTGGAAATGGGCCTCTATACACCTATGTAGATATTGCACCAAAAACCAGACATTTGCAGCTAGAATAGTCATTTACCACATTAGCAATGTATATTAGATATTAGAGTGTATTTCTGATTAGTTTAAAGTTATCTTCATTGAAAAAAACAGCGCTTTTCTTTCAAAAATAAGGAAATTTCTAAGTGACCCCAAACTTTTGAACGGTAGTGTAGCCCTGCAATGAACTGGCGATCTGTCCAGCATGTACCTGCCTCTCACCCAAAGATGCTGGGATAGGCTCCAGTCCCCCTGACCAGAAAAGGATTAAGCAGTAGAAGATGGATGGATGGATAAAACTCTATCATGACCTTATGGGGGACCCATGCTGTGGTATTCATCTCAGACTGAAAGACATGGAGATGCAGTAATTTCCTATGACGGAAAAGCATGGGGATTAAAGAGCTGGGGGACGAAAGGAATTGTCATGTGGGAATGAATTGTAATGCAGGACCTTGGGTAGCAGGGACGTGTGAGTGTTGTGATATAAAAGAGAGTCCCTGCTACAGGAGGTTAATGTTTTCTGATTCTGGAAGATGTGAGAGAGTGATGAATAATGAAACACGAGGTGAAATCCCCGGAGATGACCCGGACGGGAAGCCCCAGCAATGCGTGCGCAGTTTCGGTCAAACTACCAGACTTTTGGCTGCACGATCCGAAGTCTTGGTTCCTCCACACCGAGGCCTAGTTCGCGCTCCGGGAAATAACGGCAGATGACACCAGATATTATTACGTGGTCGCAGCGCTGGATGCTCGCACAACTCAGCAAGTAGCGAGCCTACTCCAACAGCCCCCAGCCCGCGACAAATACGGGGCTCTCATAATCGCACTAACCCGGCGCTACACACTCTCGGACTGCGAGAGAGCGGAGAGGCTCCTGATGCACTCCGAGTTAGGAGACAGGTTGGCGGTCGAACTGATGGAGAAGATGTTGGCGTTGATGGGCACGGACGACGGGCATTTTCTATTTGCCCACCTTTTCCTCCGGAACCTCCTAATGGTGGCCAGAGTGGTCCTTGCCAACTCGCCGTTGCTGGCCGCGCATGACTACCGTGCGCTAGCCCAGGAGGCAGATCAGATCATCCTCACCACCAGAGCCCTCACAGTGAACGCAGCGGTGTCGGAACCCAGTGAGACGGCCAGCGGAAGCAAGGAGCCAGCGATGGTAGCGGCAGCGGGGGCCAGGAAGGGCCAGAGAGACACACTCTGCTCCTACCACCGCCGTTTTGGAGATGACACACGCTGATGCTTGCCACCATGCCAATTCAAGCGTTCGGAAAACGCCAGGACCGGCAGTCAGTAGCGGCTGCGACCGCCAGTGAAGAAAGCAAGCTGCTCTACGTGACAGACTCGTGCTCGGGGAGACGGTTTCTTGTGGACTCCGGCTCCCAAAAGAGCCTCATCCTGCCGTCCTACACCGACCGGCTAGTGGGAACTAGCGGCCCTGAGCTGACGGCCGCAAACGGCTCAGACATTAAGACTTTTGGTGAGAGGACACTGACTGTATCCCTGCGTAGCCGTACGTACCTGTGGACATTCGTCATAGCGGCATGCAGTTTCCCAATCTTGGGCGCTGATTTTGTTGCTAACAGACACCTGATTAATGCAATGTCTTTTGATTTTCTCCCTTGTACAGCTCGAGGAACTGGGCCAACAACGCTAGCCAACATCACAGCTCCAGGTGGTAAGTTCCACACACTGCTCACCCAGTTCCCAGCACTCACGGTCCCGACGTTTTCGGCGGCCATCACTAAACACGGGGTGGAGCACTTTATTACCACCACCGGGCCGCCCATTTTCCCACGACCTCGGTGCCTGGACACAGCTAAACTGGCCATAGCGCACGAGGAGTTTGCCAACTTGGAAAGGCTGGGCATCATCAGACGATCAAACAGCCCATGGGCATCCCCACTACATATGGTCCCTAAGGCCGAGGGATCGTGGCGACCTTGCGGAGATTTCCGCAGATTAAACAATGCCACAGCGCACAACCGCAACCCGATCCCCCATATTCAGGATTTTTCCATTCACCTCGCCGGGGCACATATTTTTTCTAAGATAGACCTGGTCCGTGGTTACCACCAGGTCTTGGTGCGCGCGGAGGACATACCTAAAAAGGCGGTAATAACCCCGTTTGGTCTGTTTGAGTTTTTACGCATGCCTTTTGGGTTAAAAGGCGCGGCACAGACATTCCAACACATGATGGATGAGGTGTTGCGCGATCTGCTGTTTGTGTTTGTCTACCTGGAGGACATCCTGGTGGCCAGCGCGTCCGAGGACGAACACGTAACCCACCTCAGGACGGTTTTCCGGAGGTTAGAGGAGCATGGGTTAATAATCAACCTGGCAAAATGCCAGTTCGGTGTGACGGGGATCGATTTTTTGGGACACCGCATTTCACTGGAGGGAGCAATACCCTTGCCGGACAAGGTGCGCGCAGTGGCGAATTTTCCCCGGCCTCAGACAGTCACGGCACTGCAGGAGTTCTTGGAGATGGTTAACTTTTATAACCGTTTCCTCCCCCGCGCAGCCCAGCTCATGCAGCCGTTGTACACCGCACTCAAGAAATGGAAACCGGCGGACAGAGTCCACTGGACTCCTGAGCGGGAGCAGGCGTTCTCTGAGGTTAAAACAGCTCTGGCAAATGCCGCACTACTGGTGCACCCGGACCCGGCAGCTCAGATAGCACTCACTACCGATGCTTCAAACGTGACTGTAGGGGCCGTCGTGAAGCAATGCGTCGCTGGTTCTTGGCAGCTGCTCACCTTTTTTAGCACGTCTTTGTGCAACAGTGAGCGTAAATACAGCGCGTTCAACAGAGAGTTACTGGCTCCCCACCTGGCCATATGCCACTTCCAGTTCTAGCTGGAAGGGCGCACCTTCACTGCGTTCGTGGACCACAAGCCGCTAACGTACGTGATGGCCAAGGTTTCGGAACCATGGTCGGGCCGGCAGCAGAGACAGCTGGCCACGATCTCAGAGTTTACGACCGACATTCAGCATGTGGCCGGTAAATTCAACGTGGTGGCGGACTGCCTCTCGTGTGCATTAGGGGCCCCAGTCTACGTAGGGATAGATTACATGGCCATGGCCGTGGAGCAGATCGGTGATGCGGACATGTGCGCGCTCCAGTCTGGACCAATAGGGTTAAGGCTGGAGAGCAGGGTACTGCAAGACCGGGGGCCCCCCCAATCTGTGACGTCTCCACAGGACGCCTGCGCCCGGTGGTCCCACACGTTTGGTGCCGCTGCATTTTTGAGTCGGTTCACTCCCTGGTGCACCCAGGAGTGTGCGCGTTAGTCAAAATGGTGGGAGCAAAGTTCATCTGGCCGAGCCTGCGCAAACAGGTGAAAGAGTGGGCTGCAGCCTGCGTAGCGTGCCAACGAGCCAAAGTGCACAGGCACACAAAGGCCCCCTTGGAGCCGTTCCATATCCTGGCTAAGAGGTTCGACCACGTTCACGTGGACCTCGTGGGCCCCCTCCCGCCATCGCAGGGGTTCACGCACCTCCTGACAGTGGTGGACCGCACCACACGATGGCCAGAAGCAGTCCCGCTAGCTTCTACCGCATCCGCAGACGTGGCATGCACTTTTTTGACAACATGGGTGGCACATTTTGGCACCCCTTCGGACATCACGTTCGATCGAGGCCCTCAGTTTGTTTCCGACCTCTGGTCCAAGATGGCCCGGAGCCTGGGCGTCGCAATTCATCGCACAACCGCGTACAACCCACAGGCCAATGGGTTATGCAAGCATTTCCATAGGTCACTGAAAGCAACGCTCAGGGCTTCGCTTACGGATGCAAATTGGGTGGACCGGTTGCTGTGGGTTCTATTAGGGTTGCGTTCCGCACCGAAAGAGGATTTGGCGGCTTCCCCAGCAGAGCTGGTTTTTTCTCAGCCGCTGCGGCTCCCCGGGGAATTTTTGCCAGATAACCCCGCGCCGAACACCCATCCGTCCCCGCGTTCACGGCATAGCGCAGACACAGGGACGCTACCTGGCCCGGCCCACCACTGTTTTCCACCCGCTTTTGTGCCAAAAACCTTGAAGGACGTGGCATTTGTGTTTGTCAGGCACAATGCCCACCGGCCCCCTTTACGCCCACCCTACGATGGCCCGTTTAGAGTGCTGGAACCCGGGGACAAACATTTTGTGTTAGACTTGGGGGGGTCACCGGGAGAGAATCTGTATAGACAGGCTTAAGCCCACCTTTGTGGTGGCAGACGAGCAGGTGGTGTTGGCCCAAGCTCCTCGGCGCAGAACCCCCCCCCCCCCAGAACTCCCCAGGTAAACGATTCATCAGAGCAGTCACATGAGCATGCTGACTGTTCCCCCCCCCTCCATTGCCCACCCACAGACAGACACACCCCCAGGACCCCCCCACCAGCACAGCAGTGCCGCGGAGCTGAAGACCCCTCGTTACAGCAGCTATGGGCAGAGGCTGAAGCTGAGAGGACATGAGGGTTAACACTCAGTCTGAGACTCTGGGGGGGGGGGTGGCGGTATGGGGGACCCATGCTGTGGTATTCATCTCAGACTGAAAAACATGGAGATGCAGTAATTTCCTATGACGGAAGAGCATGGGGATTAAAGAGCTGGGGGACAAAAGGAATTGTCATGCGGGAATGAATTGTAATGCGGGACCTCGGGTAGCAGAGACGTGTGAGTGTTGTGATATGAAAGAGAGTCCCTGCTACAGGAGGCTAATGTTTTCTGATTCTGGAAGATGTGAGAAAGTGAATAAAGTTCATCTGCTCTGAATGCTCGGCCTGGTTATTCCTCTCTCCACAACCTAATTTTTAAAACTCTCTCCATCAAAATCACGACCAAAGAGAAATTCTGGATGATAATTAACAAAAAAGCCAAGAAGAAAAGGAAATATGATGAGGCTTAGCATGCTCTTGGATTCATTGTGGGTGTGGAGGGGCAGAGAAATAGCTGTGGGTAGGCAGACTTGTTAATGGCTCCCCAGAATGGGGAATAAAAAAAAAAGTTTAAGAGCCTCTGGTATAAATGAACCAAAAAAAAAATCAGCAGATTACAATGACCACAGTCTCTGAACTTTTACTGCTGACATGGATTTGAAACTGTCAGTGTTTCAGTCTGCTCTTTAGAAAGAAACCTCAAAGCTTTGAATATTTTTCTGTACAATTAGAAGACAAGCATCCGAGCTCCATGAGGCTTCACCTGCCAAACAAAAATAAATGCTACATCTCCACAGTAGTATTTATTTTTGTTTAAAAGCAGCCTACTTTGTACATTTACTGCTGTTTACAGCCTATTAATGTGGTCTTAGCAGGCAACATACCTTAAAAACACATTCTCCACTGGTGCCCTGTTCCCTCGGGCTCTCTCACTCTCACTCTCTCCTTGACCACTTTCGCACAGAGGGGCACCTAGGTTTCAATTAGCGCTCCCTCTGCTGGCAGACTCTATAATTGCATTTAATAATGCAGTTCCAAATATGGCAAACGTAACATAAATAAATAATTGATTTTTGGAAATGGACTGGTGGGCCGTAGTGGATGAGGGGGAGGGCTGCATGCGGCCTGCAGGCCGCCAGTTGCCCATCCCTAATCTAGATGGACAATAAATCTTACTCAAATGGATCTACTGGACCTTTTGCAATAAAACTGAACTGTGGCGGTTTGGGAAAACCCCCACAAACAGATTAAGGACAGACAACTCGCTACTCCTGGTTTTTTCCGCTACACTATTCAATTCAATTCAATTCAATTCAATTCAATTCAACTTTATTTATATAGCGCCATTTCACAACAACAGTCATCTCATAGCACTATCAACTGTAGGGGGGACCCCCACAGTTGCAGAAAGACCCCAGCAATCAGGCGATCCCCTGTGAGCAAGCACTTGGCGACGGTGGAGAGGAAAAACTCCCTTTTAACAGGAAGAAACCTCCAGCAAAACCAGGCTCAGGGAGGGGCAGTCATCTGCTGTGACTGGCTGGGGGGTGAGGGGATAGAAAAGAAGAAAAGAACAGACATGTAGAGAGCAAACAGCACGATGGGGACTCAATCTATGGGAGAGAACAAACAAATGTTAATGACCAGCAAAAAAAAAATATTTCATAGAGAGTGAGGAAAGGAGTGAGGCCCAGTGCATTACTGGAGGTCCCCCGGCTGACTAAACCTATTAGCAGCATAACTAAGGGAGGGTTCAGAAACACATGATCCCTCCCTAATTGTAGGCTATATCAAAAAGGTAGGTTTTAACCCTATTCTTAAAAACAGAGATCGAGTCTGACTCCCGAATCCAGATTGGCAGCTGATTCCACAGGAGAGGAGCTTGATAACTGAAGGCTCTGCCTCCCATTGTACTTTTGGAGATTCTAGGTATTACAAGTAATCCTGCATTTTGGGAGCGTAGTGCTCTGTTGGGATGATACGGTAGTATCAGATCTTTTAAATAAAAAGGAGCCTGATTGTTTAGAGCTTTGTAAGTAAGAAGAAGGATTTTAAATTTAATTCTAAACTCTATGGGAAGCCAATGAAGGGAGGCCAGAACCGGAGAGATATGATCTCTCTTTCTAGTACCTGTTAAAACTCTTGCTGCAGCATTTTGGATCAGCTGAAGACTTTTTAAAGATGTTTTAGGACAGCATGATAATAAAGAATTACAATAATCTAATCTCGAGCTAACAAAAGCGTGGATCAGCTTCTCAGCATCACTCTGAGACAAGACATTATTACACTACTGTGATAATGTCACCCTTCATGCATTGTGTTCATGAGTCCTGTCCTTACTGTGACCTAGAGACTCAGATCAATATGTAGATGTGCCTGTTAACCTCTTTGTTCTGCAGCTGGAGCAGAGTCTAGCAAATCTGCCTATTGTGATGTATGTCTCACAAATGCAAATATCTCATGCCTGTTCTGCAGTCCCTTTGATCAGACAAACTGTTGTGAATCTGCTTTGATGTATTGTTTGAGTTGGGTATAAATACTGCACAGGTTCTGTAACACTTCCTCTCACTCACACACTTCAACCTCTGCTGCAGGACGCAGACTTTGTGTCCCTCCTTCTCTGAGAGCCAGAGGATCCTGCTCTGGCCTGCACACACTTGGGCTGGGGCGGGGATCCTGTGACGGCGGTATGATTAATAAAACTCTACTTAAAACCTCCAACAACGCCGCTTTATTTCATGCCGCCGCACTGGTGACCCAACGCTGAAACGAACACACTGCCAGCTAACGCAATGCCCGGCGGTGATTCTCCGACGACCAGCGAACGCGGCAGCCTGACTGATCTACCCTCCCTTCTGCTTCAGGGAGACCTCAACGCGGAGTTTCCAGGCGAAACTCGTTGGAGAACACCCACGACCAGGAAAGCTGAGCAACGTTTCATGGTGAGATCTGCACGCCTAGATCGGCACATCCACGCTGGACTGGCCGCGCTCACAGCCCCTCCACAAGAGAGCGCATGCACCTCGTCCCCTCTCCACAACGGCGATCCCCATGGCCGACGGAGCACACGTGGACCTGAACGCACCATGACCGAGCGAGTGACAGAGCGTCTACTTCCCTTCACCGCTCCAACACGCTGAACAGGGATGATCAAGCTCCCTGACCCTGGTTCTCCTCTCCAGCTGGCCCACCCATCACGGAACCCCGGCGCACGCACCGGGGAGTTACGAGGACGGCGCACACCACGCACGGGACAAATACGGCTTTTCTGACCGCCTTCCTTCTGCTGCACACTGGCCCTTCAGGCTTGCTCGTTCACCTGAGGCACGCAGCTTGCTCACTGGATTTTATGGTCTTAGCCACGGCACACAAGGGGAATTCAGCGGTTTGCGGTTCCCGAGAGCTTTAAGGTTGTACCCGCACCTAAAGCCAACACGCCAGTCCCTCTGCTCTCATCACAGCCGCCACACAGCCTCGTCTTTTCTTCATGGCCGCTATTAATCCTTGCAGGACTTAATCGCGGGAGGAGCCAGTGACTAATTTTTCTTCTTGTGGACCTCTGCACGTTCAACGGGACCAGCCCTTCGACATCGCGGACCCACAAGCAATTTTTGCGGGGCCCGGATGTTTTCATCGTCTCCGGCCAGCTTTTGCTACCCCCACCCACTCCTGCACAGAGCTTTTCCCTGCTCGCTGCCCAAGCTGCACTATCGAGGTCTCGACCACCTGCCGAGCCCTCTGGGGGGTAGCTGTGGCGGTTTGGGAAAAACCCCACAAACAGACTAAGGACAGACAACTCGCTACTCCTGTTTTTTTCCGCTACACTACTGTGATAATGTCACCTTTCATGCATTGTGTTCATGCGTCCTGTCCTTACTGTGACCTAGAGACTCAGATCAATATGTAGATGTGCCTGTTAACCTCTTTGTTCTGCAGCTGGAGCAGAGTCTAGCAAATCTGCCTATTGATTCAATTCAATTCAATTCAATTCAATTCAACTTTATTTATATAGCGCCATTTCACAACAACAGTCATCTCATAGCACTATCAACTGTAGGGAGGACCCCCACAGTTGCAGAAAGACCCCAGCAATCAGGCGATCCCCTGTGAGCAAGCACTTGGCGACGGTGGAGAGGAAAAACTCCCTTTTAACAGGAAGAAACCTCCAGCAGAACCAGGCTCAGGGAGGGGCAGTCATCTGCTGCGACTGGCTGGGGGGTGAGGGGATAGAGAAGAAGAAAAGAACAGACATGTAGAGAGCAAACAGCACGATGGGGACTCAATCTATGGGAGAGAACAAACAAATGTTAATGACCAGCAAAAAAAAAAAATATTTCATAGAGAGTGAGGAAAGGAGTGGGGCCCAGTGCATTACTGGAGGTCCCCCGGCTGACTAAACCTATTAGCAGCATAACTAAGGGAGGGTTCAGAAAACACATGATCCCTCCCTAATTGTAGGCTATATCAAAAAGGTAGGTTTTAGCCCTATTCTTAAAAACAGAGATCGAGTCTGACTCCCGAATCCAGATTGGCAGCTGATTCCACAGGAGAGGAGCTTGATAACTGAAGGCTCTGCCTCCCATTGTACTTTTGGAGATTCTAGGTATTACAAGTAAACCTGCATTTTGGGAGCGTAGTGCTCTGTTAGGATGATACGGTAGTATCAGATCTTTTAAATAAAAAGGAGCCTGATTGTTTAGAGCTTTGTAAGTAAGAAGAAGGATTTTAAACTTAATTCTAAACTCTATGGGAAGCCAATGAAGGGAGGCCAGAACCGGAGAGATATGATCTCTCTTTCTAGTACCTGTTAAAACTCTTGCTGCAGCATTTTGGATCAGCTGAAGACTTTTTAAAGATGTTTTAGGACAGCCTGATAATAAAGAATTACAATAATCTAATCTCGAGCTAACAAAAGCGTGGATCAGCTTCTCAGCATCACTCTGAGACAAGATGCTCCTAATCTTGGCAATATTACGCAAATGATAGAAGGCAGTCTTAGAAACAAATTTAATATGTGAATTGAAGGACAAATCCTGATCAAAAATAACTCCAAGGTTCCTCACAGAGCTATTAAGAGAAAGAGTAACTGCATCCAAACTGAAAGTTTGATTTGGAAAGGAATTTCTAAGGTTTTTTGGACCAACAAGAATGACTTCTGTCTTATCTGAATTTAATAGCAGGAAATTACAAGTCATCCAAACTTTGATTTCCTTAAGACAGGCTTCTAACTTGGCTAATTGATTAGTATCATCTGGCTTCATTGACAGGTATAATTGTGTGTCATCTGCATAACAGTGAAAATGTATACAGTGCTTTCTAATAATGTTGCCTAACGGAAGCATATATAAACTAAAAAGAGTAGGGCCAAGCACAGATCCCTGTGGAACTCCATGACTAAGCTTTGAGCTGAGAGAAAACTCATCATTTACATGAACAAACTGGAACCTATCAGATAAATAAGATCTAAACCACTGCAACGAAGTTCCATTAAGTCCAACATAGTGTTCTAATCTATCAAGTAGAATATTATGATCAATAGTATCAAAAGCTGCACTAAGATCTAAAAGGACAAGTACAGAAACTAGTCCATTATCAGATGCAATGAGGAGGTCGTTAGTGACCTTCGCTAAGGCTGTTTCAGTGCTATGATGGATTCTAAACCCAGATTGAAACTCCTCAAATAAACCATTTCCCTGCAGGTGGTCAGGGAAATGGTTTGTTTGTGATTTTGTGATGTATGTCTCACAAATGCAAATATCTCATGCCTGTTCTGCAGTCCCTTTGATCAGACAAACTGCTGTGAATCTGCTTTGATGTATTGTTTGAGTTGGGTATAAATACTGCACAGGTTCTGTAACACTTCCTCTCACTCACACACTTCAACCTCTGCTGCAGGACGCAGACTTTGTGTCCCTCCTTCTCTGAGAGCCAGAGGATCCCGCTCCGGCCTGCACACACTTGGGCTGGGGCGGGGATCCTGTGACGGCGGTATGATTAATAAAACTCTACTTAAAACCTCCAACAACGCCGCTTTATTTCATGCCGCCGCATGAACCATATTTTTTGGACTATCATTAATTCAAATTTCAAACTTTATTTATTTATATTGCACCTTTCATGAAACAAAGCACAACTCAAAGTGCTTTACTATTAAAAACAGACAATTCCAGATAAAACAAAAACAAAACAACAAAAAAAAGACAAAGCAAGTCCTCCCACCCCACCCTTACTCCCGTCCACCCACCTGACCACTCAACTCACCCCAGACCCCACCTCCTCCCACCCCAACCCCCACAAGTAATAATAGGCATAGTTAAAACATGGCTGAGCACAGAGGACCAGAGTGAGTGATTACAGGGCTCCAAGAAAGCTTCACTGGTGAGTAAAAGCTATATTGCTATGCTGTGCTAGGGTGTGCTATATTATTATTACTATATTATTAATATATGTGCTATATTGCTATGCTGTGCTATGTTCACGAAGGTAGGTTGTGATTTAAAAAATAATAAAGATGATACACACATCACACAGACCACCTGGTCAGGTGCTGGATCCCCAAAAAACACATTGTAACAGAGTCAACAAAAGCATTCCTACTTGGCCTGGCAAGTGGGTTGAACCTCTTGGCGACACAGGTAGAGTGCTGGACTTTGGAACCTGAGGTTGTGAGTTCAACCCCCCGGTTGAACACTATCAGTTGGGCTTGGCCCATCCACTTGGTCACAACTGGTGTTGTTGGCAGGACTTAGTGGTGATGCATTAGTCCTATTCCCCAGATACCACCAGTGTGTTGTCCCGCAAGTGGTGCTTGGTCCCCACCACAAGAGATGTTGCTGGTAGGACTCACTAGTGTTGACATAGTCAGAAGGCGGGCACCCTTAAAGCTTAAATGCACCTCTGACATTGGGACAATGTCAAAAATCTGAGGGGGAATATGTAACAGAGTCAATAAAAGCATTCCTACTTGGCTTGCCAAGTGGGTTGACCCTCTTGGCATAGGTAGAGTGCTGGACTCTGGAGCCGGAGGTTGTGAGTTCAAACCTCTGGTTGGACACCACCAATTAGGCTTAGCAAGTCATTTTACTCTGGCACCCTCAGCTGCGTATGTATAGAACACAACATATTCCCCCTTTTCTTAATAAAGAACCACTTCCGGCGCCACACAAGTAGGCTGCCTTTTTGCAACAGCGGATCAATTTCTTTCTATTTCTATTTACTATCTGGCTCTCTTGCTAATCTTTCTGGTCCAGCGACACCTTTATTCCATCCAGACACGTAGATCCCCCAAATGTCTCCTGAGCTAGCGGACGGAGCCACTTTTTCTTGCAGGAGGCAGTACAATAGAGACCAGCTGTTAGCACTTAACCGGCCCACGATGCTAACGCAAAAACTCGACATACCAGGAGAAATAAGACGGAAACGGCGTGGATGTCGAGCTGGAGTAAGACGGCGGGCGAGGAATATAAGGTACAGACCGGCTCTCCCATCCGTTATTATGGGGAATGTACGATCGCTACTCAATAAAACAGATGAGCTAGTGGCTATCTCCCGCTATGAGAGCGTGTACAGAGAGAGTAGCTTGATTCTGTTTACAGAGACGTGGCTAACAGAACTAGCAACAGATGCTAACATTGAACTGGAGGGTTTCCACGCAATACGGGCAGACCGAACACCAGACAGTGGGAAAGCAAGGGGCGGAGGAGTGATAATGTATGTCAATAACAACTGGTGCAGACTGGGACATATCACGGTTAAACAACAACACTGCAACAAAGACATGGAGTTGCTAGCTGTTAGCATGCGGCCTACATATCTCCCGAGGGAATACTCAAACGTGATCTGCATTGTTATTTATGCAAATCCGACGGCGAACGCTGGGACAGTGCGTGACGTCATCCACTCAGTAACTGGCAGGCTGCTGACAGAACACCCAGATGCTCTTCTCCTCATCTCAGGTGATTTTAACCATATTTCACTGTCCCTCATTCTACCCACGTTCACCCAGTATGCCACATTCCACACTAGAGACAATAAAACACTGGACTTATTCTATGCAAATACTAAGGAGGCGTACACCTCGTCACCACTCCCCCCACTCGGGAGATCGGATCACAACTTGGTTCATCTCCTGTTGGTGTACAAACCCCTAGTACACAGACAACCTCCGGTCATGCGCACAGTGAAGTTATGGTCTGAGGAGGCAATGGACGCTCTAAAGGACTGTTTTGAAACCACTGCCTGGGAGCAGCTCTGGGAACAGGGAGATGCTGAAGTCCGTACAGAGGAAGCTGAGGAGGAAGATCAGAGAAGGCAAGGACAGCTTCAGGAAGAAGATGGAGGACAAGCTGCAACAAAGCGATATCGGCGGGGTCTGGAGAAACCTTAAAACCATCTCTGGGCTCCAGAATACCTCCCCCCAGGCGACGGGGAGCAGGGAGTGGACAAACAATCTGAACCTGTTTTTTAATAGGTTTGATCAACCGCCCTCCCCCCCGACTGCACAACAACCACTGCTGCCTCTAAAGACATTGAGTCCTGCTGCCCACACCCCACTCCACCAACACCCCCCCACTCCCAGCACACAGCCCCCCAACATGACCCTCACTAAGACCCAGGTGAGGACGGAGCTGAGGAAGATCAAGGCGAGGAAGGCCTCGGGACCGGACGGCATCAGCGTGAAGCTCCTCAAGTCCTGTGCAGACCAGCTGTGTGGGATTGTGGAGCACATCTTCAACCTGAGCCTGAAGCTGGGGAGGGTACCACAGTTGTGGAAAACATCTTGTGTGGTACCTGTACCAAAGACTTCCCACCCCGAAGACCTGAACAGCTACAGACCAGTGGCCCTGACGTCTCACATGATGAAGACTCTGGAGAGACTGCTCCTTGCTCACCTCCGCCCCCTGGTGGGACCAGCGATGGATCCACTCCAGTTCACCTACCAGCATGGCATTGGGGTGGAGGATGCGGTGATCTTCCTCCTTCACCGTTCTCTGTCCCACCTGGAGAAGCCCGGGAATGCGGTGAGGATCATGTTCTTTGACTTCTCCAGTGCTTTCAAAACCATCCAACCGATGATCCTGAAGGACAAGCTGCTGTGCGCAGGGGTGGACCAGCACCTGTCATCATGGATCCTGGACTACCTCACTAACTGGCCACAGTTTGTGAGAACCCGGGACTGTGTGTCCGACACGATCATCGGTAGCACGGGGGCCCCCCAGGGAACGGTTTTGGCTCCCTTCCTGTTCACCCTTTATACTGCAGACTTCTCACACAACACAACACACTGCCATCTACAGAAGTTCTCTGATGACTCTGCAATTGTCGGCCTCATCTCCAACGGAGATGAAGCTGAGTACAGAGGACTTATTCAGGACTTTGTGGACTGGTGCCATCGGAACTGCCTCCAGATCAACGTGAGGAAAACTAAGGAGCTGGTGGTGGACTGCCGCAGGCAAGGACAACCCCTCACAGCACCAGTAAACATACAGGGAACAGACATTGAGATGGTGACATCCTACAAGTACCTGGGTGTTCATCTGAACAATAAACTAGACTGGCCACACAATACCGATGCACTCTACAAGAAGGGACAGCGCAGGCTGTTCCTACTGAGGAGACTCAGGTCTTTTGGTGTACAAGGGGCGCTGCTGAAGACATTCTATGACACGGTGGTGGCATCAGCCATCACTTTTGGAGTGGTCTGCTGGGGCAGTGGCATTACAGCAGCTGATAGGAAGAGACTGAACAAACTGATCAAGAAAGCTAGCTCTGTCCTGGGGCAACGCCTTGACCCAGTGGAGGAGATAGGAGAGAGAAGGATGGTGGCTAAACTGTCATCTCTGCCGTAGGTATACGGCTGTCAGACTGTATAACCTAAGCAGGGCTGCTCGCAGAGATAGCAAAAAAACATGATGACCTAATAGTATTGAATGCAAAAGACGCAACAGACTTACACAATGGTCCCCTCCAGTATACAACTTGGACAATATCAGTTGCTACGGAGGGTGACAATATGTATGGGTACATATTCATACTATGTAGGATAACTAAGTAGACGGTTATGCTGTTTATTCCATCTAGCTACAATGCTCCGCACTGTGTGTATATACAGTATATTTATATATTTATATGTACATATGTATATTCGCTGCTCTTGTTTTTCTATGTCTTCTTGATTGTTGCTCTGAGTGTTGCTGTGCCTGTGCTGTTGCAATCCTGGATTTTCCCCATTGTGGGACTAATAAAGGCTTATCTTATCTTATCTTATCTTAAAATTACTTGCATAGCAATGGGAGCTGGAACTTCAGGCATAACAACTAAGAGGTAATTCAAACACTGCATAGGCAACTGTAGTACCCAAAAGTAACTGTGTTGTTATTCTTTAGTAGTATGAACCTATAAGAATGGAACAATATTGGAATACAGCATAATGTAGCATAGTTTAAGCAAATATATTCCTTAACATTCAAGCATCAGTTAGGACACGTGTAACATGTGAACACTTAATACGTACGCGCAATATCTAGATGGTCGCTGAACGCACATGCAGGCTGGCAGGCTCTGCATGTGCTTCTCTTAAATCTCCTTTTAAACCTCTTCAACCTGTATCTTTTAGACCTACTTTATTCATAAAACAACTCAACTACCACCGGAACACTGGACAGTTGGTGCTATTTTAACTGTCTACTTTTACTATCAATGCAGTGGCACCTCACAACTGAGAACCACAATGTTAAGGTCACTCATCAACAACATCTGCTGTACTCCACATTTCTGGACAATGGCCGTGCCCGGGTGCTTCCTGCCAAACAGGTACACGTAAACCCTGCAAGTACAATTTTGGTGTCTATCTACCTAGCAGCTATGATATTATTAGCGGGAGATGTGGAGGCGAACCCAGGCCCACAGCCTTTGGACAATGGAAAACTGGTTGGGCCAGCTAGTCCAACAACCGCTGCTAAACTGGTCAACCTGGCCACCACAGCTAGACGAACAACCGCAACTAAACTGGAAAACCCGGATACTGCAGCCAGAATGACAATTTCAGCTAATATGGCCAACCTGGCCCCTGCAGCCAGCACAGCAGCTAAAGTGGCTAACTCGGCAGCCAAAGCTAAACTGTTTACAATGTAATCTCCAATGTAATGATCCCTTCAAACACCAGTGCAGCAACAGCAACTGTTTCGGCAGACCCACGCTGATGGCACGGCGTCCGCCTATCGGAGGTTGGCACCGACCTGGGCACCATTTTCCTCAAATTTGTAATTGCCTCTTGTAAAATTGACTTTTCTTGTACATTTGAGACTTTATTATAAATTTGTGGATTATTTTATGGCTAATTTTTGTCTATTTTTTAAAATAACATTACTGTTTTTTTAATAAATTTGAAACAGTGGTAAAAAAAATTATTTCCTAATACACTTTACACTTTTGACCATAATTTTGCAGAGCCAGAACAGAACAATAATTTAATTCTGATTTCAAAGAAAAAAAATACAGTATTAATAAAATTATATTTAATGAAATAAATTAACATAAATTACCAAAGATGCTGTTATTTCTGTTAAAATATTTCTATATATTTATAGTTTTTTAGAACTCTCCTCACCACCCAGACAGCAGGAAAAAACCTCCCTTATTTTGAAATCCAAATGTTTGCACAGTTTGTCTGAAGGCTGTTGTATATTAAGCTTGCATATGAATCCTAACCACACCTGTTTCCAACACCTGTTCCACACCTTTTATCAGTATGTCTCCTGCCCAACCAGGCGAAAAAAGACATTGGATCTGTGCTATGGATCCATTGAGAGGGCCTATAAATCACTTCCCCTTCCTCCTTTAGGATCCTCAGATCACAACTGTGTACATTTGCTGCCCACATATAAAACTGCTCTCAGAAGAGGCAAGGTGAAGACCAGAGACATAGATGTGTGGACAGAGGATTCAGTGCACTGCCTCCAGGAATGCTTTAACTGTACGGACTGGGAGGTTTTCACACTGTCCTGCGGGGATGATTTGGACTCTTTGGTAGACGTCACATGCTCATACATGGCTTTCTGTAAAAATATGATCGTTCCACGTAAACGTGTCAAAATATATCCCAACAACAAGCCATGGGTTACAAAATCAGTTAAATCCTGCTTACAGAGGAAAGCACTTGCCTTTAAACAGGGGTCTGTTTCTGAGCTACAGGTTGCTACAAAAGAACTGAAGTCCGAAATTTTAAGAGCAAAACAGAATTATAAATCAGAGTTGGAAAGCAAGATGGCAACAAAGAAACTTGGTTCAGCCTGGGCCAGTATGAAAACTATTGCAGGCCTTCAGAGCACAGACCGCAGTAATCGTGTGTTTTTAGATGGTTTTAATTCAGACACAGAGCTGGCTAATGCACTTAATTGTTTTTATGGTCGTTTTGATTCCTCTGATTTTAGCACAGAAACCCAAGATTTGAAACAGAAACTCAAAGACAATCAGCACTTTAATATTGAGGTGCAGGATATTAAAAGGGAGTTCTGTGCTGTAAAAGTGAACAAAAGTCAGGGCCCTGACGTGGGCGATTGGTAAAGTCCTGTGCACATGAACTGAGTCCTGTATTTCATTACATTTTCAATAAGTCCTTACAGACACAACATGTCCCTAAAATCTGGAAAGATGCCGTGGTTGTTCTTGTTCCAAAATCCAGCTGTCCTAAAATGGTAAATGACTTTTGACCAGTTGCTTTGACTTCAATTTTAATGAAAATTTTTGAAAAACTGGTCAGATGTGAGGTCCTAAAGCAGACTGAACATGCATTGGATCCTTTGCAGTTTGCATATAGGCCTCACAAAGGAGTGGAGGATGCCACTGTCACTCTGTTTAACATGCTTTTTAAACATCTGGATTTTAATGGGACACACGCCAGGCTTTTATTTGTGGACTTTTCCTCCGCCTTTAATACAATCCAACCTCATATCTTAGTTGAAAGGCTCCTGCAACAATTTGATTTGAGCAATAATCTGGTGGGTTGGATTCTGTATTTCTTAACCAACAGGACACAGAGAGTAAGGGTCAATGGTACATTGTCTGACCAAGAGTGCTCTTCTACTGGCTCTCCTCAGGGGTGTGTGTTGTCACCACTACTCTTCATCCTGTGTTGTATCATGTGTCGGAGCAGACATGACAACAGACACATTATAAAGTATGCTGATGATTCAGTTATTGTCAGTCTCCTCCAGGATGGTGAGAGTGGCCACGGCCCAGTAGTTGATGATTTTGTTCACTGGTGTGAGGATTCCTACCTGCAGCTGAATACGACAAAAACTAAAGATATGATTATTGACTTTAGGAGGAAAACTCCTAGGCACAAAGTCACCGTACTAAAAGGCCAGACCACTGAATGTGTACAATCCTACAAATATCTTGGGACGATTATTAATAGTAATTTAAACTTTGAAGAGAACTGCGAAAGGGTGTGCAAAAAGGGTCAGCAACATTTGCATTGTTTGAGGAAACTTGCACGCTTCCAAATTGACCGAACCATAATGACAATGTTTTATCGGGCTTTTATTGAATCTGTTTTATCCTTTTCTTTAGTGTCATGGTTTGGTCAGATAAAACTGAAACAGAGGAAATCCTTGGATCAGGTAGTTAGATGGTCCAGTCATTTGCTCGGTGAGTCACAGCTGAGCCTGACATCCTTGTACACCAGACAGGTACAGAGGATTGCTACCTCCATTTTAAATGATGACTCCCACCCTTTGCACTGCCACTTTCAGCTTCTTCCCTCAAGACGGAGGTTTGCTGTCCCAAAAAGTAAAACCCAGCGCTACAAAAGCAGCTTTGTTCCTGTTGCTGTCAAGAGTTGAATAAGTTGTAACAATATATTGCACATAATTTAGTTACCTATTTATTAACTCCATTTTATATTTACTTATTTTTGTAGGATTTTTATTTGGGTTCTAAATCTTTTATTGGGTTTTAGACCTTTGAGTTTTTAACCTCTTTGACTAGTCTTTAACTTTTTAATATGACCCTTCTCTCTTATCTCTGGTTTTTCTCTAATCTCTTTGTCTTTATATCCTGATTGATGGAGCCTTGAGTATTTTTATCATGTTTATAGTCAGCTTCATGTGTGCTTGTGTTTGTGTTTATGTTGAATGTAATTGTGGTTTGTAAATATGGATGTCACCAGACTGCAAAACAAATCTACCTACGGGTACAAATAAAGTAACCTGAACCTGAACCTGAACCTGTTTGCTAAGCAACTCTTCATTATTGCCCCAGTTACCAGCGGGTTAAAGCCACCATAAATGCCTCCACTGCTTACATACCTCTTCTGCTTTTATTCTGCATTTAAAGTATTTTAATAAGCTCATGCTTCCCTCAGACAGTGACGCTAGAGACACTCTTCCTGCTAACTGGAATGATCACGCAGACGGGGCGCTTCTGAACTCTACGCGGATGACGGTCATGCACGTTGTTCATGTGCGTGCTTGCAGACTGTCATTCCTTCATCATTTTTCCTTAAATTTATATTTCCTTGGCGTGCCCTGGACCTGGGCCACTCGGAGGTTGGTTCTGGGTCACATGTGGCCCGCGGGCCGCTAATTGAATAGGCCTGATGTAAGGCACAATTATCCACTCTAAACATGTTTACCACACTTCACTGTGTTGCAGCAGAAATATTAAACGTCCCACGGGCGGGACACTACTTAATGGGTGTTAAGTAGCCAATCAATTTTAATTCTATGAAGTATTTGTGTGTTGTGTCAAAGTTTTTTTCTTCTCTGACGCAGTGATGGAGAAGCACTATTGTGTCTGGAAAGATGACCAGCGGACAGGATGACTGTGTGCTGAACGGTGGCTTTATTAACAAAGCTAACAGCATGTGGAACAGTGCAAACAAGCTAACTGTGCAGGAGTACAGGCTGTGTGTAGGCTAGAGGCAGAGCGCCAAAGACCCAGGCTCCCGCCATCAGTCCCTTAATATACAGTCATGTGAAAAAATTAGGACACCCTGTATAAGCCTGTGTTGTTGTTTTTTTTTAACATATTTGGACATATGGATATCAATGTTAAAAATACTGGGAGATTCATGTAATACAACTAAACAATTAAAAATGAATTAAAGACCTTTTTCAAATTTTCTGTAAAATGTAATTCTAAACAAATAGTGAAGAATAAATTAGGACACCCCCATCGTTTTTAGGATATCCCCACATTCATTCCCACTTAAAGTTGCTAAAATAAACGTTAAAAAATGCAAATAAAAACAAAAACAAGGTTAGACATAGATATGTGAACATTTATTAATAAAGAACTGAATATTTAATGAGGTGTCCTAATTTTTTCACATGACTGTAGGCACGGCATGATGACGTCATCCATGCTTGTGTCACCATGTCTGTGCTGTGCATGGTGGTACAGCAATATGTCACACACACCTCAGAAAATAACCAGTGATCTTTAAATGTTTTTTAATGAACAAACAGTTATTAAATACAGTAGATGTTGTTGTTCATCCTTTGTAATCGAAGATGACCATGACATCATCATCAGATGTTGGAAGATCTGGTTTGATGTGTTCGAAGGTGGCTGATGAGGCCAATTCAGGCATGGAATCCTCTCCCACAACTGGGACACATGTGGGTGGGGGTGGAGTGCTGGGTGCTTGCAGCTCTGGCATTGCATGTCTCATGTTGATGTGAAGCAGGCTATGGTTAGGGGACCTTTTCTAGCCCCATCCTCAGGCTAAGGAGGCGAGCAGAGCGATCCTCAAGAGGGCTGCTCAGTCGCCCAGGGGGCTGCCCAACCCCACTGCTGCTTTGGTCCAGTGGGGAGTGACCCTATGGCCTGAGCCGCCTGCATGTAGGTTTGTGACTACAGCTTTCAGTGACTCCACACCTGCTGCTTCGTCACTCCTCTATTGCCGCAGGACTTTTACGATGGTAAAGATGGTGTCATGACTTGCGCGTGACTTGGTTTAAAGTAAGGGTGACTTGCACAGCATCAGTATCACTCTCTCGTCCTGGCACACTGGTCCAGTGGCAGAGCCGGCCCAAGCCTCTGTGGGGCCCTAAGCAAAATTTGATTTGGGGGCCCCTATTACTGCCAATAATACTGATTAATGACCATTCACATATCAACTGTAAATTTACTGCAACAATGCTCCGCACTGTGTGTTTATATATCTACATATTATTCCACCTAGCTGCAATGCTCCGTACTGTGGGTGTTTATATATCTACATATTTATTCCATCTAGCTACAATGCTCTGCACTGTGTGTCTGTGTATATATATATATATTTATAGTAACATGTACATATGTATATTAGCTGCTCTTGCTTTTTTTCTTGCCTTCTGATTGTTGCTCTGAATGTTGCTATCCCTGTGCTGTTGCAATCCTGGAATTTCCCCATTGCGGGACTAATAAAGGCTTATCTTACTGTATTTAATTTTCTAATATGTCATTACAAATACACTTGTAAAACTAGATGTGAGAACTTTTTGTTGTTGTTAGAGTGTAATCCACAGTGATGAAGGTCATGGAGGCAGACAACAGATTTGCAAACTCGTAGTAAAATCTTTCAGTATTTGGCAAAGTCAGCAACTCCCCCTACACAGTTGCAGCAGTGTTGTTTACATCATCTTATTGTTAGCCTTCCATGTTTTTACCCATCTATGGTTTTTAATTTGAATGGTAGTAAATTCAGCTACTACAAATTTAACTACAACTGCTCAGTGCACACCAGGGATGGGCAACTGGTGGTCTGTGGGACACATGTGGCCCCTAACGTCATCCGCTGCGGCCCGCCAGTCCATTTCCAAAAATCAGTTATTTATTTATATCCCACCTGCACTTAACACCACAGAACTGGTTAAGACAGCTCAACAGTGGCTGTACTTTCTGAGGAGCTGAAGAAGTTTGGCATGTCCCCCAAGATCCTCAACAATTTCTACAGCTGCATCATTGAGAGAAGTTCCCCAACCAGAAGCCCTGGATCAGCAGTCAGGTACGTCAGATGCTGCATGCTTGCTCTCTTGCATTTAAATCAGGCAGTGAGGTCGAGTACAAAGCTGCAAAGTATGGACTGAGAGAGGCTATAGCAACAGCCAAGAGGCAGTACAGAGAAAAGCTGGACAGCCTCTACTCCACTCTTGACCCGGGGCGCATGTGGCAAGGCCTGCAACACATCACAGACTACAAGAGGACCAACATCAGCACCACTAGCTCCACAGACAGCCTGCTGGACGATTTTGTAGGAGTCAAGAATTGAGGAGACTGGATGATTTTTCCAGTAACTGCTTTAATTCCCCATTCATCCTACGTCCTCTCTCAATCGGAGTGAAAAGAGACAGGACGCAGTCACACACATACATTTATACATTCATCTTCTAACAATACATCACACACAAAAGTCACAATACTCAGCTACATCCTTTCATCTCTAATAGAACACCCAGAGTCCTTCTGTTCTCCTTTCCGACCCCCAAAGGTCAGGCCGGGTAATCTTCTCCCCTCTCCTGAGTCCCCAGGGGGTGCAGACATGTCTTCCTCTTGAGGTGTGAAGTCAATACACATGGCTAGCTCAAAGTCTGTCTTGGCTGAATTCAGCCAGCCACATGTGAGTTACATAGGTTATAACTATGGGCTCCACATCACTCCCCCCTTCCACGCGAAAGACTGGGCACCCACATACAGTCATACAACAGTCATACAGCACGTCACCCCCCCAACAGAATCTCACAGCAACCCAAACAACCTGACCAAAAAAAACAAAAAAACAAAACACATCATTCTGCATGTAGCTTAGGTTTCAATCTTCTCCCGAATCTGCTGTATGCAGGTCTCCTGCTCTGTGTTGGGCCGTCCTGCTGTGCATCTGTGGAGTGAGGGGGAGAAGGGTTATTTGCCCCCCGTGGGGGGTCCCGGGGCCGCCCCTTTGGAGGCCTGCCGCGTCGAGGCACGCCCGCCGGCCGTACAGACTCGTTATGCAACACAAAAGCAGGCTTTAATCTATCGATACTGATCGTCTCCCTCCTGCCCCCCAAATCTAGCACAAAATATTTCTCGCCGGTTTCCAGCACTCGAAATGGACCGTCGTAAGGTGGGCGGAGACTATGCCGCTGAGCATCGTGCCTGACAAAAACAAACTCTGCGTCTCGTAAAGCTTGGGGCACGAACACACGCGGGAAAGAGTGATGAGCGGGGCCCGGGAGCATTTCTGCTCCCGTGTTAGTCAGAGACCCCTGGATCGGGGGGGGCCCTGGTGCCGTGTGGTTGGGTAAAAACTCGCCTGGCAGCCTGAGCGGTTGTGCGAAGACCAATTCTGCTGGTGAGGCATCTAGATCCTCTTTGGGTGCCGAACGCAACCCCAATAAAACCCATGGTAGTTTGTTTACCCAATCTGTGTCCGTCAGTGATGCTCTGAGGGCTGCCTTCAAAGACCTGTGAAAACGCTCGCATAAACCGTTGGCCTGGGGATGGTAAGCGGTCGTGCGATGTACCGCCGCTCCTAAGCCGCTGGCCACTGCTGACCACAGTTCCGACGCAAATTGAGGTCCCCTATCAGACGTAATATCTGACGGGACCCCCGAACCGCGCTACCCAGGCTGTTAAAAAAGCGCGTGCCACCTCTGCCGCTGTGGTCGATGTTAACGGGACCACTTCCGGCCAACGAGTGGTTCGGTCTACCATTGTCAAGAGATGCGTGAACCCTTGTGAAGTGGGCAGGGGGCCCACGAGGTCCACGTGCACATGATCGAACCTTTTAGCCGGAATGTGGAACGGTTCTAAGGGCGCCTTAGTGTGCCTGTGAATCTTAGCGCGCTGGCAAGCCATGCAGGTTTTAGCCCACTCCTTCACGTGCTTGCGCAGGCTCGGCCAAACAAACTTCTCCGCCACCATTTTCACCGAAGCGCGCACCCCTGGGTGCGCTAGGGAGTGCACGGCGTCAAAAACGCGACGGCGCCACACGGCTGGCACCACCGGGCGCGGTCGCCCCATGGATACATCGCAAATAAGCGGGGGGAAACCGGTTTGTAGATTTCTGTGTTCCAGCCTTAACCCTGTTGGTCCAGACAGGAGCGCGCGCACGTCCACGTCCTCGCTCTGCTCCGCCGCCATGGCTGCATAATCTATTCCCACGTGGACAGGAGCTGCGCGCGTGTCCGCGCTGTTACCGCGCTCTGGGTAAGCGGCCGCGCAATCCGTTTCCGCGCGGACAGGTGCCGTTACCGCGCGTGACAGACAGTCTGCCACCACATTGATTTTACCGGCTACGTGCTGAATATCGGTGGTAAATTCAGAAATTGCAGCCAGCTGTCTCTGTTGCCGCCCTGACCACGGTTCTGAAGTTTTGGACATCGCAAAAGTGAGTGGTTTGTGGTCGACAAACGCGGTGAAACGCCGCCCTTCCAACCAGAACTGGAAATGGCAAATAGCCAAGTGGAGCGCCAGCAGCTCCCTGTCAAACGCGCTGTATTTTCGCTCAGCCTCGCGTAGGGATCTGCTGAAGAATGCGAGTGGTTGCCAAACCCCGGCAACCTGCTGTTCCACTACGGCCCCTATGGCCACATCTGACGCGTCCGTGGTTAGCGCTATGTGGGCTGCCGGGTCTGGGTGGGCCAACAGTGCCGCGTTTGCCAGTGCCTGTTTAACCTCTGTGAATGCGCGCTCCCGCTCCGGGGACCATTCAATCACGTGGGAGGGCTTCTGCTTTTTGAGTGCGGTGTACAAGGGCTGCATAAGCTGCGCTGCGTGGGGTATGAAACGGTTATAAAAATTCACCATCCCCAAAAATTCTTGCAACGCTTTTACTGTTCGAGGCTGGGGAAAATCTGCCACCGCGCGTACTTTGGCCGGCAGAGGAACTGCTCCCTCCGAGGAAACGCGATGCCCTAAAAAGTCGATTTGTGCCACGCCAAAATGGCACTTGGCCGGGTTGATTATCAACCCATGCTCTCCTAACCTCTGAAAAACTGTCGTGAGGTGTTTTGCGTGCTCCTCCTCGGAGGTGCTGGCTACCAAAATGTCGTCTAAATAGACAAAAACGAAAGAAAGGTCGCGCAACATCATCCGTTGGAAGGTTTGTGCGGCGCCTTTAAGGCCAAAAGGCATTCGTAAAAACTCAAAAAGCCCGAACGGGGTTATTACGGCTGTTTTGGGGATGTCCTCTGGTCGGACTGGGACTTGGTGATAACCGCGGACCAGGTCTATTTTAGAAAAAATTCGCGCCTTCGCCAAATGCACTGAAAAGTCCTGGATATGCGGAATCGGGTACCGGTCCTGCACTGTGGCATTGTTCAACCTGCGGTAATCGCCACAAGGTCTCCACGAGCCGTCAGCTTTAGGTACCATGTGGAGGGGGGAAGCCCAAGCGGACTTCGAGCGGCGAATTATGCCCAACCTTTCCAGGTTGGCGAACTCCTCGCGCGCAATGGAGAGTTTAGCTGCATCCAAGCGCCGAGCCTTCGCAAAAACGAGTGGGCCACTCGTGGTTATGAAGTGCTCCACCCCGTGCTTCGCCACCTTAGCTGAAAAAGTAGGAACTGTGAGTGCTGGGAACTGGTGTAGAAGGCTGTGAAACTCACCACCTGCTGTGACGACGTTGGTCTGAACTGGCGGCGGGCACACCCGAGCTGCACAAGGGATAGAACAGAAAGAGAATGCATTTACTAGTCGTTTGTTGGCCAGATCAACTAACAAACCATGTGAACACAGAAAATCAGCACCTAACATATTGAAGCTCACTGCCGCCACGATGAAATTCCACTCATAGGCGCGGCCGTGGAAGGACAGAGACAAGGTTCTCTCTCCGTACGTCTTGATGCTGGAGCCGTTGGCTGCTGTCGCTCCGTCTCCGCGGGGTCCCGCGACCCAATCAGCTTAGGTGTCAGTGATGAAGCTCCTCTGGGCTCCGGTGTCCACTAGGAATTGCCGCCCGGAGCCCACATCTGTAAGATAAAGCAGCTTGTTCCATTCGCCGAGAGTGGAAGCTGCTAACGACTCCCAGCCCGGTCATTTCCCTGCTTTTTGAACTTGCAGGGCGGGATGCATTTGTGCGCCTTCCCAGCGAAACGTCGATGGTAAAAACTACTAACTAACTAACTAACCTGCACTTATATAGCGCTTTTCTAGTCACAAAGACCACTCAAAGCGCTTTCACTAATGCTAACCCTCAATTCTAAGGGCCTATAGGAAACAGATATCTAGGGACAATTTAGAACAACCAATTAACCTAACATGCATGTCTTTGGATTGTGGGAGGAAACCGGAGCCCCCGGAGTAAACCCACACAGCACAGGGAGAACATGCAAACTCCATACAGAAAGGTTCCAACCCCTGCCAGCCCGGGGATTCGAACAAGAACAGAGGCCGTCATCTCCCCTGCCACGGAATCTCGCCGCTGCTGTCGCCGCTGGGGTGGTCACTGCCGTCTCTGGCTCCACACTGCCCCCGGCCGCCGCGCCGAGGTCTGCCACTGCCACGGAAGCCTCTTGTTCCTCGCAGGCGTTGAGGAGCCGCTCCGCCTCTTGGGCCAGGTCGCGGAAGTCCTGCTGGGTCAAACATCTCCTGCTGGACAGGGAACCTCTCGTGTGCGCTGGGAGGGTTCTCAGGAAAATATGTTTGAAAAGGAACGCGTCGTTGTCCGTCCCGATCATTTGCAGTATGTCCTCCATGAGGACAGTCGGCCTGCGTCCACCTCTGTCGCGCAGGTCCAGCAGCTGCCTGGCTCTTGCCTCAGACGACGGCACGAAGCTCCTGATGAGGGTGGCTTTCAGCGCGTCGTATTTGCCGACAGCGGGTGGTTGCTGCACCAGGCTCCGCACACACCGAGCTGTGCGGCTGTCGAGCGTCGCAATGACATTATGGAATTTAATGTCATCCGCTGAAACTCCCCCAAGCAGGAACCGTGACTCCACATGCTGGAACCACGAGTGCGGGTCGCTTTGCCAGAACTCGGGGAGCTTAATCAGTCTTGTGCCCCTGCTGGCATTCCCCGGTGAATCCGGGTCTGATCTGCTGTCTCCCAGCTCATCCATATCGATCACGAGGCTGTCCTCCAGCCTCGGCGTGCTCAGATTCATGCGTAGGTCACCAATTGTAGGAGTCAAGAATTGAGGAGACTGGATGATTTTTCCAGTAACTGCTTTAATTCCCCATTCATCCTACGTCCTCTCTCGATCGGAGTGAAAAGAGACAGGACGCAGTCACACACATACACTTATACATTCATCTTCTAACAATACATCACACACAAAAGTCACAATACTCAGCTACATCCTTTCATCTCTAATAGAACACCCAGAGTCCTTCTGTTCTCCTTTCCGACCCCCAAAGGTCAGGCCGGGTAATCTTCTCCTCTCTCCTGAGTCCCCAGGGGGTGCAGACACGTCTTCCTCTTGAGGTGTGAAGTCAATACACATGGCTAGCTCAAAGTCTGTCTTGGCTGAATTCAGCCAGCCACATGTGAGTTACATAGGTTATAACTATGGACTCCACAATTTCAACATTTTTTATACCCGCTTTGAGACCACCAGCTACAGGGCAGAGAAGAGACACACACTCATTCACCCTCCCCCTCCACTAAAAGTCTCACCAGGCCAGGTAAACAAAGCACTAAGGAATATCAACCCCCGCAAGGCAGCAGGACCAGACAACATACCTGTGCGGGCCCTCAAAGCATGCGCTGCCGAGCTGACTGACGTTCTCACATCAATCTTCAACCTCTCCCTCAACCAGAACATAGTCCCCTCCTGCTTCAAAACAACAACCATCATCCCCCTCCCAAAAGGAGCCCGCTGACCTGTCTGAATGATTATAGACCGGTAGCACTCACTTCAATCATCATGAAGTGCTTTGAGAGAGTGGTGCTGCCTCTCATTCAGGACAGCATACCGGGCACCCTGGACCCCCTGCAGTACACCTACCAGCCCAACAGGTCCACCTCAGATGCCATTGCTGCAGTACTCCATTATTCTTTCTCGCACCTGGAAGATAAAGACTCCTACATTAGGATGCTTTTTGTCGACTACAGCTCCGCATTCAACACTGTCATGGGTAACAGGACCTCAGCCAGCATCATCACGAACACAGGTGTCCCACAGGGTTGTGTTGTCAGCTCCATCCTCTACAGCCTCTTCACCCATGACTGTGTTGCCTCCCACAAGGACATCCATCCATCCATCCATCCATCTTCTACCGCTTTTCCGGAGGTCCGGGTCGCGGAGGCAGCAGTTCAAGCAGAGAAGCCCAGACTTCCTTCTCCCCCGCCACCTGCTCCAGCTCTTCAGAGAGGATACCAAGGCGTTCCCAGACCAGCTGGGAGACATAGTCTCTCCACCGAGTCCTGGGTCTGCCCCGGGGTCTCCTCCCAGTGGGACGGGCCTGAAACACCTCAAGTGGGAGGCGTCCAGGAGGCATCCTAATCAGATACCCATACCACCTCAACTGACTCCTTTCAATGTGGAGGAGCAGCGGTTCTACTCTGAGCTTCTCCTGGATGACTGAGCTCCTCACCCTATCTCTGAGGGTGAGTCCAGCAATCCTACGGAGAAAGCTCATTTCAGCTGCTTGTATCCGCGATCTTGTTCTTTCGGTCATTACCCAAAGCTCGTGACCATAGGTGAGAGTAGGAACATAGATTGACTGGTAAATCGACAGCTTTGCCTTAGAACTAAGCTCCCTCTTCACCACAACAGACCGGTACAATGTCCGCATCACTGCAGATGCTGCTCCAATCCGTCTGTCGATCTCTCGCTCCATTTTCCCCTCACTCGTGAACAAGACCCCAAGATACTTAAACTCCTCCACTTGGGGCAGTAGCCTGTCCCCAACCCAGAGAGGACAATCCACCTTTTTCCGGCTGAGAACCATGGACTCGGACTTGGAGGTGCTGATTCTCATCCCAGCCGCTTCACACTCAGCGGCAAACCGTCCCAGCAAGAGCTGTAGGTCATTGCTGGATGAAGCCAACAGGACAACATAATCTGCAAACAACAGAGATGAGATCCTGTGATCACCAAGCATGACACCCTCCATTCCCTGGCTGCGCCTAGAAATCCTGTCCATAAAAATTATGAACAGGATCCGTGACAAAGGGCAGCCCTGGCGGAGTCCAACTCTCACTGGGAATGAATCCGACCGAGTGTTGGCAATACGAACCAAACTCTCACAACGGTCATACAGAGACCGAATAGCTCGTAACAACAAGCCCGATACCCCATACTCCCGAAGCACCCCCCACAAAAATCCACGAGGGACGAGGTCAAATGCCTTCTCCAAGTCCACAAAACACATGTAAACTGGTTGGGCAAACTCCTATGAACCCTCAAGGATTCTCGAGAGGGTAAAGAGCTGGTCCGATGTACCACGGCCAGGATGAAAACCACATTGCTCCTCCTGAATCTGAGGTTCGACCACCGGCCGGACTCTCCTCTCCAGTACCTTGGCATAGACCTTCCCAGGGAGGCTGAGGAGTGTGATCCCTCGAAAGTTGGAGCACACCCTCCGGTCCCCTTTTTTGCAGAGAGGAACCACCACCCCGGTTTGCCATGCCAAAGGCACTGCCCCCGACCTCCATACAATGTTGCAGAGGCGTGTCAACCATGACAGCCCAACAACATCCAGGGCCTTGAGGTACTTAGGGCAAATCTCGTCCACCCCCGGGGCCCGGCCACCAAGGAGGTTTTTAACCACCTTGGCGACCTCAGCCCCTGTGATAGGCGAGTCATCCCCTTCGTCCCCAAACCCTGCTTCCTCCGTGGAAGGCGTATCAGTGGGATTGATGAGATCCTCGAAGTATTCCTTCCACCGCCCGACGATATCCCCAGTCGAAGTCAACAGTGTCCCATCCGCACCATACACAGTGTGGACGGGGAGCTGCTTTCCCCTCCTGAGCTGCCGGACAGTTTGCCAGAATCTCTTCGAGGCCGACCGAAAGTCTTGTTCCATGGCCTCACCGAACTCCTCCCATACCCGGGTTTTTGCTTCAGCAACCACCCGAGCTGCACTCCCTTTGGCCTGCCGGTACACCTCGGCTGCTTCGGGAGTCCCACAAGCCAACCAAGCTTGATAGGACTCCTTCTTCAGCTTAATGGCCCCCCTCACCACTGGTGTCCACCACTTGGTTTGGGGGTTGCCACCACTAGATGCACCGACCACATTGCAGCCGCAGCTCTGGGCCGCCGCTTCAATCCGGTGGAGAATCCAATCTGGTGGAGAACATGGCCCATTCAGACTCCATGTCTCCAGACTCCCTCGGAATGTGGTTGAAGTTCTTCCGGAGGTGGGAGTTGAAGACCTCCCGGACAGGGGCCTCAGCCAGACGCTCCCAGCACACCCTCACTATACGTTTGGGTCTACCAGGTCTGAATGGCTTCCTCCCCTGCCATCGGATCCAACTCACCACCAGGTGGTGATCAGTTGACAGCTCTGCACCTCTCTTTACTCGGGTGTCCAAGACATATGGTCGCAGGTCTGATGACAAGATAACAAAATCGATCATCGACCTGCGACCTAGGGTGTCCTGGTGCCAGGTGCACATATGGACACCCTTATGCTTGAACATGGTGTTCGTTATGGACAGACTGTGGTTAGCACAGAAGTCCAATAACTGAACACCACTCAGGTTCAGATCGGGCAGGCCGTTCCTCCCAATCACCCCCCTCCAGGTTTCACTGTCGTTGCCCACGTGCGCATTGAAGTCCCCCAGTAGGACAATGGAGTCTCCAAATGGAGCACCTCCAGCACCCCAGTCACAGACTCCAAAAAGGGTGGGTACTCTGAAATATCATTTGGTGCATAGGCACAAATGATGTTGAAATGATGAGGACCCGTTTCCCAACCCGAAGGCGCAGGGAAGCAACCCTTTTGTCCACCGGGGAAAACTCCAATATAGAGACAGCAAGGTGGGGGGATACAAGAATACCCACCCCTGCTCGTCACCTCTCGCCCGGGGCAACTCCAGAAAAGGCCAAGCTCCAGCCCCTCTCCAGGAGACTGGTTCCGGAACCGGAGCTGTGTGTTGAGGTGAGGCCGACTATATCTAGCCGGTATCTCTCAACCTCATGCACCAGCTCAGGCTCCTTCCCCACCAGAGAGGTGACATTCCACGTACCAAAAGCCAGTTTAGAAAGCTTGGGATCAGCCCGCCAAGGTCTCCGCCTTTGGCCGCCACCTAATCCACATAGCACCGGACCCCCATGATCCCTCCTGCAGGTGGTGAGCCCACTGGAGGGCGGACCCATGTAACTCCTTCGGGCTGAGCCCGGTTGGGTCCCATGGGTGGAAACCCAGCCACCAGACGCTAGCCTTCGAGCCCCTCCCCCAGGCCTGGCTCCAGGGTGGGGCCCCGGTAACCCCATACCGGGCGGGGTACACTGAATCCTTGATATACAATTTATCATGAGAGTCTGTTGGATTGTTCTTAGTCTGGCCCTTCACCCAGGACCAGTTTGTCTTGGGTGACCCTATCAGAGGCAAATTGCCCCGGACAACATAGCTCCTGGGATCACTGGGGCACGCAACCCCCCCCACACACACACACGATAAGGTGACGATCCATGAGGGGGATATTGTCCCACAAGGACAATATCATCCTAAAGTTTGCGGATGACAGCAGTGATAGGACGCATCACTGGTGATGATGAAGCATCCTACAGGAGGGAGGTGGCCAACCTGGTGTCATGGTGTGAGGACAGCAACCTCACCCTCAACACAGACAAGACAAAAGAGATGATAGCAGACATGTGGAAAGGGAGGAGGAGACCCATCAGCCGCTGTTCATACGGAAGCTTGAGGTGGAGAGGGTGAGCAGCTTTAAATACCTGGACATCCACATCAATGAGGACCTTAAGTGGACACACAACACCACAGAGCTGGTTAAGAGAGCTCAACAGTGGCTGTACATCCTGATGAGGCTGAAGAAGTTTCGCATGTCCTCAGGATCCTCAACAATTTCTATAACTGCATCATCGAGAGCATCCTGACCTACTGCATCACTGCATGGTACGGCAGCACCACTGCCCTGGACTGCAAACGCCTGCAGAGAGTGGTGAAGACAGCGGAGAAGATCATCAGGACTCCACTCCCCTCTCTGCAGAGCATCTACCACCGCAGAGTCCAAAGGAGAACTGACGCCATCCTCCGGGACCCCACCCACCTCCAGCAGATTGTCCTCAGGCCGGAGATACAGAAGTGTGAAATGCAGGTCAACCAGACTGAAAAACTCCTTTTTCCCACTGCCATCAGACTCTTGAACAAATAACAATTCCGAAAACTCCGCAACACAGCTTTGCATATAGGAACTCACACACCGGCTGCTAAATTTGCACACTGCTCACCTGTACAGTGTATATTGTCTCACCCATCTGATGTCCATATTATCTCTGCTGCTAATTATCATCTCTGCTGCTATTTATCTTGTACAGTCTACTGGTACTACCGTTACAGAGAAATTAGCACCGGGTGCAAATTTGTAATTTATAATTATATACTGCTCACTGCAGAATGCTCATTTGCACACTGTACATAGGTTTATGTACACAATGCTCATTTGCACACTGTACATAGGTTTATGCAATCTCAGGTTCACATCATCTCTGATATCAACATACCACTACTACTATAGTCATCCAGTGAATTTTCAATTTCATTCCTCATGTTTGACTGCATCAACTGCTTTAGCTGTCCAAACTGACTAATGTGTGTTATTAGTGCTCATTAGTATTAGTATTTAGTATCAAGGCATACTTAGGAGTCCTAATTGCTTAACTGTGTATTGGTGTGTGTGTTATTAGCATCCATTAGTATTAGGATTGAGTTATTGTGTTACTACCTTATTAGTATCGTTGTGTACCTATTACCATGGCATTTGTTCGGAGAGCAAAGTAAGAATTTCATTGCTCAGGAAATGTAGCATTTCTTAACTGTGCACATGATAATAAAGCCTTTGAATCTTTGAAGTGAATCTTGAATCTTGGCCAACTGCATCACGTGGTAATGCAGCACTACTGCTCTAGACCGCAAACATCTGCAGAGTAGTGAAGACAGCGGAGAAGATCATCAGGACTCCACTCCCCTCTCTGCAGAGCATCTATCACCACAGAGTCCAAAGGAAAGCTGCCTCCATCCACCAGGACCCCACCCACCCCCAGCACAGAATGTTCACACTTCTACCCTCATGCCGGAGGTATAGAAGTGTGAAATGCAGGACATCCAGACTAAAAAAATCCTCCTTTCCCACTGCCATCAGACTCCTGAATAAATAACAAAACTCCGGACACAGCTTTGCAAATAGGAATTTACATACTGGATGCTAAATTTGCACATTGCTCATTTGCACACTGTACATAGTCTCACCTCATCTCACGTCCATATCATCGCTGATGCAAAATTATCATCATACACTCTACTGGGTATTATCAGGGCACACGGCTTTACACAGAGAAATTATCACACTGGGTGCTAATTTGTACATTGCTCATTTGCACATTGTACATAGTCTCATGCCATCTCAGGTTCATACTGTATCATCTCTGATATTAAGATTAACATTGTACAGTCTATTGGGTATTATCAGAGGCAAGTCATACTCATTCAGTGAATTTTCACTTACCCAGGGTCATGTTATAGTCTTATCCAGTGAATTTCCAATTTTCATTTTCTTGTTTCCTCTAGCTTTAATGCTTTAACTGTCCTGATTGCTTTTAATGTGTATTTATTAGTATTAGTATTTAGTATTAAGGTGTGTTTATTACCTTTATTAGTATTGATGTGTATTTATTACCATGGCATTTGTTCGGAGAGCAAAGTAAGAATTTCATTGCTCAGGAAATGTAGCATTTCTTAACTGTGCACATGATAATAAAGCCTTTGAATCTTTGAAGTGAATCTTGAATCTTGGCCAACTGCATCACGTGGTAATGCAGCACTACTGCTCTAGACCGCAAACATCTGCAGAGTAGTGAAGACAGCGGAGAAGATCATCAGGACTCCACTCCCCTCTCTGCAGAGCATCTATCACCACAGAGTCCAAAGGAAAGCTGCCTCCATCCACCAGGACCCCACCCACCCCCAGCACAGAATGTTCACACTTCTACCCTCATGCCGGAGGTATAGAAGTGTGAAATGCAGGACATCCAGACTAAAAAAATCCTCCTTTCCCACTGCCATCAGACTCCTGAATAAATAACAAAACTCCGGACACAGCTTTGCAAATAGGAATTTACATACTGGATGCTAAATTTGCACATTGCTCATTTGCACACTGTACATAGTCTCACCTCATCTCACGTCCATATCATCGCTGATGCAAAATTATCATCATACACTCTACTGGGTATTATCAGGGCACACGGCTTTACACAGAGAAATTATCACACTGGGTGCTAATTTGTACATTGCTCATTTGCACATTGTACATAGTCTCATGCCATCTCAGGTTCATACTGTATCATCTCTGATATTAAGATTAACATTGTACAGTCTATTGGGTATTATCAGAGGCAAGTCATACTCATTCAGTGAATTTTCACTTACCCAGGGTCATGTTATAGTCTTATCCAGTGAATTTCCAATTTTCATTTTCTTGTTTCCTCTAGCTTTAATGCTTTAACTGTCCTGATTGCTTTTAATGTGTATTTATTAGTATTAGTATTTAGTATTAAGGTGTGTTTATTACCTTTATTAGTATTGATGTGTATTTATTACCTTGGCATTTATTTGGAGAGCAGAGTAAGAATTCCATTGCTCAGGAAATGTTGCATTTCTTAACTGTGCACATGATAATAAAGCCTTTGAATCCTGAATATCCCGTTTGACTGTATTTGGCAGTTATAGAGACCGCCAGCAGAGGGAGCACTAATCGAAACCTAGGTGCTGCACGCCAGCAGTTGAACGAGAGTGAGGGAGCCACAGATAGAGGGAGCAGTGTGCTCCAGAGTACGTCTTTTAAGATATATATGTGCTGCATGCTGAAACTGCATTAATAGGCTGTGAACAACAGTAAATGTACAAAATAGGCTGTTTTTAAATAATAACTGATACAGTTCCTCACTGAGGAGTATTTACAAGTTTCAAACTGAAGGGCAAATTTATATAAGAAATGGCAAATTTACAACAGAAAAACTCACTAATTTAGAAAAAAAAATTCCAGTACAACTACAAAGTTATAAATTTTTAAATAAAATGATGCAAATTTATCTGTAGAAGCTTGAACATCTAATATCAAAATAAAATATAGATTTACAAAACAATGGCTAATTTAAATCAGAAATGTAGCAATATTTATCATAAAAACTATTTTTAACTTTGATCATTTTCTTCTAATATTTTAAAAACATTTTTCATCATTACATTTCCTTTTCTTCTTGTTTTTTTTTAATTAATGTCTGGAATTTCTCTTTGTTCATCATTTTGATGGAGAGAGTTTTAAAAATTAGGACATGATATAATTTTATCAGTAATTTTAATACTAATATGATAAAACACTGAGTGTGGTGCACATATGTGGTAGGTCATATGCTTCACATGTGTATGCTTATTGTATCCTTCATGTCTCAGAGGAACAAAAGGTCTGAACCTCCCAGGGGTAACAGGAGGATGTGAAGTCTGGCCTTTTGTATGCAAAGAGATGGCCTTGAAGGATTTCCTGACCACCAGGGTTTTAGGTGGAGACGAGAAGACCTGGAGGGGGATGCATTGTGATTTGGGATTGAAAGACAATGTGACTGTGTGCTTTGATGTCCTGGGGTATAAAAGGGACAGATGTTGGGGGATTCCTTTCTTTTTCTGTTTTTGGATGTTGGAGAATGTGAATGTGAATAAAACTGGACTTGAGAAACAAACTCAGCTTCGTCCTTCCCACACTTCTCCACACTGGTGACCCTAAGACGTATCATGAGCGGAGACGAATCTCCCGAGCCAGACTCGTCAGGAGCCAGCCAAACAAATGCAGCCACAGTTCAGCTACCGGACTTCTGGCCAAACAATCCGTGCTCCTGGTTTAGCGCAGTCGAGGCACAGTTCCACCTCCGGAGGATTTCGGTGGACGCCACAAAGTTCTACCATGTGGTTGCAAAGCTGGACAACCACACAGCCCAGCGGGTGGCGAGCCTGATCAACCACCCGCCGGACAGTGACAAGTACAGCACGTTGAAGGCTGCACTCGTCCGTTATTTCACCCCCTCAGTGGAGGAGCGAGCAGAGAGGCTCCTGGAGCTGGCTGAATTCGAGAGCAACAGACCTGCAGACCTGATGGGGAAGATATTGAGTTTGAGAGACTCCGAAGATGATAACTTCATCTTCACCCACCTTTTCCTCAGGACCCTACCGTCAGCGGTGAGAGTGACCCTGGCCAGTTCACCACTGTTGGCCTGACGAGACTACCACGAGCTGGGCCAGGAGGCGCAACGACTCGTCGACGCCAATAAACGGCGTGCGGCTGCGGCTGCAGCAGCGGAGCTGGGCACAACGTCCGGAGATGGCAGGGGGCCAGAGGCTGCAGCACCAGACTCACCAACGACGGCGGCGGCAGGGGCCAGGAAACACGGAGCAGACGACGTCCTTTGCTTCTACCATTGCCGCTTCGCAGAGAGGGCATGCAAGTGCATTCCACCGTGCCATTTCAAGCGCTCGGGAAATGCCAAGACCGGGGGTCGGTAGCAGCTGCAGCCCTCGGAGAGGAGAACAAGGTGCTCTACTTGAGGGATGCGCACTCGGGGAGGCATTTCCTCGTGGACACGGGCTCCCAGCTGAGTTTCATCACACCTTCCTACGCTGACTGGCTGGCGCCTTCCAGTGGTCCCTGGGTGTCAGCAGCGAACGGCTCGGCGATTAAGACCTTTGGTGAGAGGACTCTGCTTCTGTCTTTACACGGCCATACATTCGAGTGGACTTTCGTCATAGCGGCAGTCAATTTCAACATGTTAGGGGCTGATTTTTTGTGCTCACATGGTTTGTTGGTCGATCTTGCTAACAGACGCCTGGTTAATGCACTCTCTTTTCATTCTATTCCCTGTACAGCTTGAGTGGCCTCGCCGACAGCACAAGCCAACGACACAGCTGCAGGTGGTAAGTTCCACACACTCCTTACTCAGTTCCCAGCACTCACGGTTCCAACATTTTCGGTGACCGTGGCTAAACACAGGGTGGAACATTTTATTACTACCACCGGACCACCCGTTTTCGCAAAAGCTCGGCGCTTGGATTCAGCTAAACTGACCATAGCGCGCGAGGAGTTCGGCAACCTGGAAAGGTTGGGCATCATCAGGCGTTCGAAGAGCCCATGGGCTTCACCGCTTCACATGGTCCCAAAAGCTGCTGGCTCGTGGCGGCCTTGCGGTGATTTCCGCAGGCTGAACAACGCTACAGCGCACGACCGCTACCCGATCCCGCACATCCAAGATTTTTCAGTTCATTTGGCGGGGGCGCGCGTTTTTTCTAAAATAGACTTGGTACGCAGTTACCACCAGGTCCCAGTGCGCGCTGAGGACATACTCAAAACAGCAGTAATAACTCCTTTTTTTTTTTTGTTTTTTTTTTTTGTTACTTATTTGTACCCGTAGGTAGACTTGGTTTGCAGTCTGGTGACAAGCCACCGGCTGCTGGTCGCTGCGTGCGCGAGCGCCCTAAACCTACATGTTTTTGGTGTGCGGGAGGAAACCGGAGAAATCCCGGAGTAAACCCACGCAACACGGGGAGAACATGCAAACTCCACACAGCTCACTGTTGGTCGGGGGCTGGGATCGAACCCACGATCTCATGATCCCCGCGATCCCCCGGCCGAGGGTAAAACTGTGCTGCCACAGTGCTAAACCACTGCGCCACCGTGCAGCCCTTAAAATTCTTCCTTCGAGCCGGATGAACTTTAAGGGCTGTATGGTGGCGCAGTGGTTTCCTTTCGGGCTTTTCGAGTTTTTGTGCATGCCATTTGGGCTTAAAGGCGCGGCACAGATGTTCCAACGCATGATGGACACGGTTTTGCGCGATCTCCCTTTCGTGTTCGTCTACCTGGACGGCATATTGGTAGCCAGCACGTCCGAAGACAAACACGAAAACCACCTCACGGCAGTTTTCCAGAGGTTGGCAGAGCACGGGTTAATAATTAACCCAGCAAAGTGTCGGTTCGGGGTGACGCAGATTGATTTTTTGGGGCATTGCGTCTCCCCAGAGGGAGCGGTCCCTCTGCCTGACAAAGTGCGCGCAGTAACGAATTTTCCCCAGCCACAAACGGTCAAAGCATTACAGGAGTTTTTGGGAATGGTGAATTTTTATAACCGTTTCCTCCCCCGCGCAGCGCAGCTCATGCAACCATTGTATGCTGCACTAAAAAAACAAAAACCCACAAATAAAGTCCGCATGGCGCTCACTACTGACGCGTCAGATGTGGCCATAGGGGCGGTCGTGGAACAGTATGTAGCCGGAGCCTGGCAACCGCTCGCCTTTTTCAGTAAGACCCTGTGCGACAGCGAACGAAAATACAGCGTATTCGACAGGGAGTTGTTAGCTCTCCACTTGGCCATTCGCCACTTCCAGTTCTGGCTGGAAGGACGCCGTTTCACCGCGTTCGTTGACCACAAGCCGCTGACTTTCACGATGGCCAAGATTTCAGAACCTTGGTTGGGCCAGCAGCAGAGACAGCTGGCCGCGATATCGGAGTTTACTACCGATATCCAGCATGTGGCGGGTAAACTTAATGTAGTGGCGGACTGCCTCTCGCGCGCCGTGGGGGCTCCAGCCCGCGCGGAGGTAGATCCAGCAGCCATGGCCGCGGAGCAGGTTAGCGACGCGGAAGTGCGCGCGGCCCCAGTCCGCGTGGGGATAGATTATGCAGCCATGGCCGTGGAGCAGGTTAGCGACGCGGATGTGCGTGCGCTCCAGTCTGGACCAACAGGGTTAAGGCTGAAGAACAGGGTGCTGCAAGACGGTATGCCCCCCCTAATCTGCGATGTCTCCACTGGGCGGCCACGTCCGGTGGTTCCAGCCGCGTGGCGCCGCCGCGTTTTTGACTCGATCCATTCTCTAGCGCACCCGGGAGTGCGTGCGTCGGTCAAAATGGTAGGAGAGAAATTTGTATGGCCGAGCCTGCGCAAACAAGTCAGAGAGTGGGCGGCAGCCTGCATAGCTTGTCAGCGGGCCAAGGTTCATAGACACATGAGAGCTCCCTTGGAGCCGTTTCACATCCCAGCTAAAAGGTTTGATCATGTCCACGTGGACCTCGTAGGCTCCCTCCTGCCCTCACAAGGGTGCACACATCTTCTGACAATGGTTGACCGCACCACGCGCTGGCCGGAAGTGGTTCCGCTGTCGTCAACCACAGCCGAGGAGGTGGCGCGCGCGTTTTTAACGGCATGGGTAGTGCGTTTTGGAGTCCTGTCGGACATTACGTCCGACAGAGGCCCGCAATTTGTTTCCGAACTTTGGTCAGCGATGGCCCGCAGCCTGGGGGCAACGATCCACCGCACGACCGCGTACAACCCGCAGGCTAACGGGTTATGCGAACATTTTCACAGGTCACTGAAGGCGGCTCTCAGAGCGTCGCTTACGGATGCAAATTGGGTGGACAAGCTACCATGGGTTTTATTGGGGTTGCGTTCTGCACCTAAAGAGGATTTTGAGGATTTAGAGGATTTTTTTCCACCTTAGGAATATATCCAAAATTAGGTCATTGGTTTCCTACACTCAATTAGAAATCATTATTCATGCCTTTGTTTCTTCACGTTTGGACTATTGTAATGCTCTTTTTACATGTCTTAGTAAATCCTCTTTACACTGCCTACAGCAGGGGTGTCCAACCATGTGCCATGGAGAGCCAAGACCCTGCAGGTTTTACCTCCAACCAGTGTCTTCAACAGCAGATTTCAGTGAACTTCTTCCCACTGATTGCTGATAAGTGAAAACACCTGCTGAAGAGACTGGGTAGAAGAGAAAACCTGCAGGGTCTTGGCTCTCCATGGCACATGGTTGGACACTCCTGGCCTACAGTTAGTCCAGAACGCTGCTGCAAGATTACTAACTAGGTCCAGTAGATTCTGTCATATCACTCCTGTTTTGGCCTCCTTGCATTGGCTTATATTAAATCTTAATGGAATCATTTGACTAGAAATTGAATGTATATGGTGACCTTGCATTGGCTTCCTGTAAATTATAGAATTGATTTTAAAGTTCTTGTTCTTACTTACAAAGCCATTCATGAAGAGGCACCTTTTTATATTAGTGACCTGCTCTCTCTACACCAGCCCAGCAGGTCTCTCAGGTCTTCTCGTCAGAATCTATTGGTAGTTCCTAGTACTAGGCTCAAAACCAAAGGCGATAGAGCCTTTGCTGCTGTTGCTCCCAGACTGTGGAACTCCTTGCCTTTTGAACTTAGATCTGCACCTTCCATTGGTGTTTTTAAGAAGCAACTAAAGACCCACCTTTTTAGCCTGGCTTTTTAACTATGTGCCGATTGTATTTTTATGTGCTTTTATTGTCTACTTTGTTTTACTGTTTTATGTGCCTGTGTTTTTTTGTTTTTTACCATGTTAAGCACTTTGTGACTCTGTCTGTGAAAGGTGCTCTATAAATAAACTTATTATTATTATTATTATTTAGAAGCCTCCCCAGCTGAGCTAGTTTTCGCACAGCCACTTCGGCTGCCCAGGGAATTTCTCCCAGATAATCCAACGCCAGAGTGCTCCCCGGCTCAGCGGTTACAGAATAGCACGGGCCCGAGCACGCTACCTGGCCCCGTTCACCACAGTTTTCTGCGTGTTTTTGTGCCTAAGGCTTTAAAAAATGCGGAGTTTGTTTTTGTCAGACATGATGCCCATCGTCCGCCTTTACGCCCACCTTATGACGGACCATATATAGTGCTGGAAACAGGAGATAAGCATTTTTTGCTAGATTTGGGGGGCAGAAAAGAAATGATTGGCATTAACAGGCTCAAACCCGCTTTTGTGGTAGCTGACGAAGTTGTGCAGTTGGCTAAGGCTCCTCGGCGCGGCAGACCCCCTAGAAAGCATTCCCTAGAACACCCACAGAGGTTGACTAACAGTTCTCATCCCCAGGCAGCAGCTCCACAGCAGGAAGACGCCGCGGAAGTGGTACAGCCTGCTTACAGCAAATATGGGAGAAGGCTGAGACCCAAGCGGCACGTGGACTGATATGTAGAGTTTTTATCGTGACATGCAATCTGTGGTTATGTTGTTCCATCTTAGACGTTTGGGGGGGGGGTCATGTGGTGCACATATGTGGGTTTCATATGCTTCACATGTGTATTACTGTATGCTTATTGTATGCTTCACGTCTCAGAGGAACAAAAGGGCTGAACCTCCCAGGGGTAACAGGAGGATATGAAGTCTGGCCTTTTGTATGCAAAGAGATGGCCTTGAAGGATTTCCTGACCACCAGGGCTTTAGGTGGAGACGAGAAGATCTGGAGGGGGATGCATTGTGATTTGGGATTGAAAGACAATGTGTCTGTGTGCTTTGATGTCCTGGGGTATAAAAGGGACAGATGTTGGGGGATTCCTTTCTCTTTCTGTTTTTGGATGTTGGAGAATGTGAATGTGAATAAAACTGGACTTGAGAAATAAACTCAGCCTCATCCTTCCCACACTTCTCCACATGAGTAGCTTTTATTTTCATTTGCATTTTCAGTTTTAACTGTGAAACTTTTTACTTTGAAGAAAATACCCCCCAAGGTTTACATGTAAATCTGGCCCTTGGGAAGTAAGGAAAAAAAATTGTGGCCCTCACTACCACCAAAGTTACCCATCCCTGCTGTACACTGAGTAATTTACAAAGGCTGTTTTGTTGTTATCTTACCAGGTATATACATCAGCTGAGGTTACAGCAGACACGGAGCAGACAATGGGAACAGCGGATGGGAATGAGAGACAGTGCTCTGCAGAGGATAGAGATGGACCTAAGATGAAAACAACAACAAAAGCTAGCCATGTTAGATGTCATATTACACTTGAAAATGATGAAAACCTTTACTCCAGTGTGTTTTTGTATGTAATAAGAAAAAATCTGCTCGTGGAACAACTGAAAATTGCTTGAGAATTTTTGAAATAATATGCATTTGTCTAAAAACAAGTCCCTTGTCATATGATTATATCTTATATTAAATCTTAATGAAATCATTTGACTAGAAATTGAATGTATATGGTGACAGTTTTCCCTCACCTGATGCATTAGCCTGGGCTGAGCCTGAGGAGGTGGACTGACACTGGCCTGTATCAGTGTCTCCTCCAAAATCCTTTAACAGCGCTCCTGGGGAGATTTCATAGAACTTATGAGCATACATCTAGTTGATGGAAAAACACTATGTTCATTTTACTCACAGAAATTACTATGCTCTGCTGCAGCAAACAATTTGTGCAAACAACATGTCTCAAACTAGAACTACTTCTACTAATTTGCTAGTTGTAGGCTACTACACACAACCAATTTAATCAAAAATGTCAAGGATATTCAGGGACTTTCCTAACTTGAGGAGACTTACCTTTATCTTTCTGTTTTTCTCAGCTTCCTCTTTCTTTTCTCTGCCCCTGAAGAATATGTTGTGGAGAAGTGTGGAAGGACGAGGCTGAGTTTATTTCTCAAGTCCGGTTTTATTCACATTCTCCAACATCCAAAAACAGAAAGAGAAAGGAATCCCCCATCTTCTGTCCCTTTAATACCCCAGGACATCAAAGCACACAGTCACATTGTCTCTTAATCCCAAATACAATGCATCCCCCTCCAGGTCTTCTCTTCTCCACCTAAAGTCCTGGTGGTCAGGAAATCTCTCACGGCCATCTCTCTGCATACAAAAGGCCAGACTTCACATCCTCCTGTTACCCCTAGGAGGTTCAGACCTTTTGTTCCTCTGAGACGTGAAGCATACCATAAGCATACAGTAATACACCTGTGAAGCATATGAAACCCACATATGTGCACCACAATGTCCTTTTTTGCGACTGTTATGTTTACCTGCTGCTCCTTAGATGCACAGTGCACTATGTATGGCTGAATGCACACATTAGCAGTGGAGCTCTGAGCTGAGCTTGGAGTGGAATCACTACATCAACAGTACTTTGTTATTAACATCATATTGTGTTTTTGTGCGATAATATACCGTCGATAATATGTTAATTGTGGAGATCACGAAATGATGAGACTGGTTGCTTTTTAGTTCCAGTTTATTGCATCTTACATCTCCAGCCTTCTCTCTCTCTCAGACAGAAACAAAGAGGAAGTGCTGCAATAAACCCACACATATACAGTATATATCATGCACCCCCACAGACAGAGTCACCCACTCAAGTCAAATCCCTCTATTCATCCCTCACACCAAAAGTCACACATTCACGTTACATCAAATCTTTCTATTCATAACGTACATCAAAGGCAAGGTCACACATCCCTGTTACATCCTTCCATTCACGCTTAATCCGAAGTTCCTTCAGGCTTTCGTCCCTGAGCCTCTGTCCTTCTTCTAAGTCTGCAGGTGGCCCAGACTCATTGTCCATTTGAGGCGTGAGGTCAATCCACATTGCAAGCCCACAGTCCTTCTGTGTTTAAACCTAAGCATGCAAATATGTGAGCTACATACAGTTACATACAGTTATGAATATGGGCGCTACATCACACACACCCCAAACGCCCAAGAATGGACAAGACAACCACATTATCTCAATGGGTAATACAGCGTATGTCACCCCCCCACCTGCAGAAACTACAGCACAGTCTGATCAAATCACACATCACCCCACACGTAGCCTAGGTTTCAACCTCCTCCCGAACCTGCTGTAAGCAGGCTTCACAATCCGTGTGGCGCCGTCCTGCGGCGAATCTGTGGAGTGAGGGGCAGAAAGGTTATTTGATCCTTGCGGGGGCGCCTGGGGCCGCTCCCTGGGGAGCCTGCCGCGTCGAGGTGCCTGCGCCAGTCGTACAGACTCGTCATGCAACACAAAGGCAGGCTTTAATCTATCAATACTGATTGTTTCTTTCCTGCCTCCCAAATCAAGCACAAAATATTTGTTCCCGGTTTCCAGCACTCGAAATGGACCGTCATATGGTGGGTGGAGACTGTGTCGCTGAGCATCGCGCCTAACAAAAACAAATTCGGCGTTTTGTAGAGCTTTGGGAACAAAAACACGCGGAAAAGTGTGATGCGCGGGGCCGGGGAGCGTCTCTGCCCCCACGCCACTCAGAGGTCCCCGTGCTGGGGGGCGCCCTGGCGCTGCATGGCTCGGTAGGAACTCACCGGGCAGCCTGAGAGGTTGAGCAAAAACTAATTCCGCGGGTGAGGCGTTTAAATCCTCTTTGGGTGCTGAACGCAACCCCAATAAAACCCAAGGTAGCCTGTTTACCCAATCTGCATCCGTGAGCGACGCTCTCAGGGTTGTCTTCAAAGACCTGTGAAAACGCTCGCATAACCCGTTAGCCTGGGGATGATACACGGTAGTGCAGTGGATTGTCGCTCCTAAACTGCTGGCCATCGCTGACCACAGTTCCGACACAAATTGAGGTCCCCTGTCGGACGTAATGTCCGACGGGACCCCGAAACGAGCTACCCAGGCCGTTAAAAAAACGCGAGCCACCTCTGCCGCTGTGGTCGTTGTTAGCGGGACCACTTCTGGCCAACGTGTGGTTCGGTCCACCATTATCAAGAGGTGTGTGAACCCTTGTGACGGCGGTAGCGGGCCCACGAGGTCCACATGCACATGATCGAACCTCTTAGCCGGGATGTGAAAAGGCTCTAAGGGGGCTTTCGTGTGCCTGTGGATTTTGGCCCGCTGGCAAGCCATGCAGACTGCCGCCCACTCTTTCACGTGCTTGCGCAGGCTCGGCCAAACAAACTTCTCCGCTACCATTTTTACAGAAGCGCGTACCCCTGGGTGTGCCAGGGAGTGGACCGCGTCAAAAACTCGGCCGTGCCAAGCGGCTGGTACCACCGGGCGCAGCCGCCTGGTGGATACGTCGCAGATGAGGGGGGGGGCAAACCGGCTTGTAGAATCCTGCTCTCCAGCCTTAACCCTGTTGGTCCAGACTGGAGCGCGCGCACGTCTGCATCTCCGCTCTGTTCTGACGCCATAGCTGCATAATCTATCCCCACGTGCACCGGGGCCGCTTTCGCGTCCGCGCCGCTAACCGGTTCCGCGGCCGCGGCCATGCAATCTGCATCCTTGCGGACAGATGCTGTTACCGCGCGGGAGAGACAATCCGCTACAACATTAAGCTTACCGGCTACGTGCTGAATGTCAGTGGTAAATTCCGAAATTGCGGCCAGCTGCCTCTGCTGCCGTCCTGACCACGGTTCCGAAATTTTGGACATTGCGAAAGTAAGCGGTTTGTGGTTGACAAACGCGGTGAAACGCCGCCCTTCCAGCCAGAACTGGAAATGGCAAATGGCCAGGTGGAGCGCCAACAGCTCCCTGTCAAACGCCCTGTATTTCCGCTCGGCATCGCGCAAGGATCTGCTGAAAAAAGCGAGCGGCTGCCAGACCCCGGCGACCTGCTGCTCCACCACGGCCCCGATGGCCACGTCTGACGCGTCGGTGGTTAGCGCTATGCGGGCTGATGGGTCTGGGTGTGCCAGCAGTGCCGCGTCCGCCAGTGCTGTTTTAACCTCCGTGAACGCGCGTTCCCGCTCCGGGGACCACTCGATCACATTGGAGGGCTTCTGCTTTTTAAGAGCGGTGTATAACGGCTGCATGAGCTGCGCTGCGTGGGGTATGAAATGGTTATAAAAATTTACCATTCCTAAAAATTCTTGCAACGCTTTAACCATTTGTGGCCGAGGGAACTCTGCCACTGCGCGTACCTTGGCCGGTAGAGGGACTGCCCCCTCTGGGGAGACGCGGTGTCCCAAAAAATCGATTTGCGCCACGCCAAAATGGCACTTGGCTGGGTTAATTATCAACCCGTGCTCCTCCAACCTCTGAAAAACGGTCGTGAGGTGTTTTTCATGTTCCTCCTCGGAGGCACTGGCGACTAAAATATCGTCCAGGTAGACAAAAACAAAAGGGAGATCGCGCAACACGGCATCCATCATTCGTTGGAAGGTTTGCGCGGTGCCTTTAAGGCCAAAAGGCATGCGTAAAAATTTGAAAAGTCCGAACGGGGTTATTACCGCTGTTTTGGGGATGTCCTCTGCACGGACCGGGACTTGGTGATAGCCGCGAACCAGGTCTATTTTAGAAAAAATGCGCGCCTTCACTAAGTGCACCGAAAAATCCTGGATGTGCGGAATTGGGTAGCGGTCATGCGCCGTGGTATTGTTCAGCCTGCGGTAATCACCACACGGTCTCCACGAGCCATCAGCCTTAGGGACCATATGGAGCGGGGAAGACCAGGGGCTCTTCGAGCGGCGAATTATGCCCAACCTTTCCAGGTTGGCGAACTCCTCGCACGCAATGGAGAGCTTAGCTGCATCCAAGCGCAGAGCCTTCGCAAAAACAGACGCGCCAACTGTGGTGATGAAGTGTTCCACCCCGTGTTTCGCAACCTTAGCTGAAAAAGTGGGAACTGTGAGTGCTGGGAACTGGGTGAGGAGAGTGTGAAACTTACCGCCTGCTGTGGCGACGTTAGTCTGTACTGGTGGCGGGGACACTCGAGCTGCACAAGAAATAGAATAAAAAGAGAGTGCATTAACCAGGCGTTTATTCCTCAGATCTACCAACAAGCCATGTGAGCAAAAAAAATCAGTGCCTAACATGTTGAAACTCACCGCCGCTACAATGAAAGTCCATTTATAGTTGCGGCCGTGTAGGGACAGTTGCAGAGTCCATTCTCCGAACGTCTTGATGGACGAGCCGTTCGCCGCCATTGCCCCGTCCCTGCTGGGTCCAGCCAAGCAGTCCGCATAGGTCGCGGTGATGAAGCTCCTCTGGGCTCCGGTGTCCACGAGGAAATGCCGCCCAGAGCTCGCATCTGTTAGGTAAAGCAGCTTATTCTGCTCGCCGAGAGTCGAAGCTGCTAACGACCCCCGGCTTTGGCGTTTCCCTGCTTCTTGAAGCTGCACAGCGGGATGCATCTGTACGCCCTCTCCGCGAAGCGTCGATGGTAGAAACAGAGGCCGTCCCCTCCTCTGCTTCGGGACCGCGCTGCTGCCGTCGTCGCTGGGGTGGCTTCTGCTGCCTCCGGCTCCTCCCTGCCCCCGGCCACTGCGCCGAGGTCTGCTGCTGCCGCGGACATCGCCTGCTCGCCACAGGCATCTAGGTGCCGCTGCGCTTCTGCGGCCAGCGCGTGGAAGTCCTGGTGGTTCACACATTTCATGCTGGACAGGGTACCTCTCATGTGCGCCGGGAGGGTCCTCAAGAAAATGTGCTTAAACAAGAACTTGTCATCTTCCGTCCCGAGCAGCTGTAGCATGTCCTCCATCAGCTCGGCCGGCCTGCGTCCTCCACGGTCTCGCAGGTCTAGGAGCCTCCTGGCCCTCACCTCGGCTGAGGGCATGAAACTCGAAATGAGGGCGGCTTTCAGTGCTTCGTATTTGCCAGCAGCGGGTGGCTGCTGCACCAAGCTCCACACGCACCGAGCCGCGTGGCTGTCGAGTCTTGCGATGACATGGTGAAATCTGGTGTCATCCGCTGTAACTCCCCCGAGCACGAACCGCGATTCCGCGTGCTGGAACCATGAGTGCGGGTCTTCTTGCCAGAACTCTGGGAGCTTGAGTGAGACCGCACTCGTACGGACGGTCCCCAGTGAATCCGGGTCAGAGCGCTCGTCTCCTGACATCTCACGTCTTGGTCACCACTGTGGAGATCACGAAATGATGAGACTGGTTGCTTTTTAGTTCCAGTTTATTGCATCTTACATCTCCAGCCTTCTCTCTCTCTCAGACAGAAACAAAGAGGAAGTGCTGCAATAAACCCACACATATATATATCATGCACCCCCACAGACAGAGTCACCCACTCAAGTCAAATCCCTCTATTCATCCCTCACACCAAAAGTCACACATTCACGTTACATCAAATCTTTCTATTCATAACCTACATCAAAGGCAAGGTCACACATCCCTGTTACATCCTTCCATTCACGCTTAATCCGAAGTTCCTTCAGGCTTTCGTCCCTGAGCCTCTGTCCTTCTTCTAAGTCCGCAGGCGGCCCAGACTCATTGTCCATTTGAGGCGTGAGGTCAATCCACATTGCAAGCCACATTACTACATTAATCGTCATTCACGGGCACGTGCTCTCTGGGGCCCCTGTAGTCCCAGGGGCCCTAAGCAGCCGCTTAGTTCGCTTATGCCTTGGGCCGGCTGTGTCCAGTGGCCAGACAAACATCGAGATGGCTGGGGGTGAGCCAGGATGCAGGAGCTGCCAGAAAGCAACAATTTGTCTGCCAACTGCCTATGGGGCACCACTCCAGACTTTCTGTTAGGGTTTTCTCCTTTAGCCCTGACAGGTACTACCATTCCTGGCCAGAGTGGACCTGGGAGCAATGACGACTAAGGGGTAGTGTTATATAGTATTATATAGTACTTTTACTATGAAGTGCTGGGTGGTGACGCGCACCTCCGGTCACGTCACTGGACAGCCCTATGTAAGGCCGGGGTCGGCCATCTTACGCTCTCTTGCTCACCTGTACCTTGGCCGGGGCCTTGTCAGTGGCTGCCACATCCAGTGTCCACAATAAAGCTGTGTTCTACAAATCACCTCGCCTCATCTGTGAACCAGGGTAATATCATACATATCATTGGTGACATCGGACTAAACCATGGAGGTGTGCATAGCTCCAATTTGGCCTTTTCTCGAGTTCCCTGGGGAGCCACCGGTGTCCTGGCCTAGATGGTTTGATGCCTTTGAAACTTATGTTGCTGCGCTGGGACTTAGTGAGCTCGATAAGCTAAGAGCCCCGGGGCTTCTGGTTCACAATTTGGGTATAGAGGGCCAGCGGGTCAGAGCACTTACGAAGAGGTAGCGGGGTTTCTGGCTAGCCATTTCCACACCCCGGATAACCTGATGGTCCGGAGGATCCGCTTTCGGCAGCGACGTCAGCGGGTAGGCAAACCTGTTTGGCAGTTTGTCGCCGACTTAAGGCAGCTAGCTAGCGAGTGTTGTTTTGGGACACTGGAGGAAGAAATGATTCGTGACCAGCTGGCGGAACATACATGCAATGCCGCATTGAAAGCTAGGCTACTTACAGCACCTAGGGACCTTACGTTAGCCAGAGATGGCTTACGTTAGCTCTCCAAATGGAAGCCACAGACAAGCTAGCTCTGGAGCTAACTGGGCGCCAGTCACAGCAGCCGCTAGAGCCTCTTGTTGCGGCAAATGCCGCGGACATGGATAGCAAAGATAGTTTGGACAACGAAGAGATGGAAGCCAACGCTGCTAGCAGAAGGTCTGGCCCGGGAAAATCCCTTTGCACGGGTTGTGGGTCTGCTAAGCACTGAAAAAAGGCTAAGGACTGTCCCGCGAAAAGAGCATGTTGTAACAGATGTTGTTGCTTGAACCATTTTGCCAGGGTCTGCCATGGATTTAACCTGGAGAGCCCATGGAGAAATCTGCCTCCCCCCGATAACCATCCACATGGTGTGGAATGAAGAACTACCGGGCACCATGGCGGTCAAGCAGGACCAATTTTGCTCAGGGCCAGCGCAGGAGGGTCTCAGTGCCGGTGCTCAGAAAACGGTTGAGGGGAGTACCGAGCGTGATGGTGAAGGCCTGCACCGGTGAGTGACGCCAATGGGTTAGCCCTGGATGCCTCCGGAGTTTGGTCACAATGGGACGGGGGGGTCTGCATCTACAATGGCGCAAGTTACAACAGCATTAGAAGAGGTCGGGGCAAGACCGAGAAGCATGGAGGTTCAGCGTGCTCGACAACGTCTCAAGCCGAGCCGGGTCCTGTTGAGGGTCCTGGATTGGGTTCAGAGTCAAGATGAGGAACGTTCGCTACGAAGATGGGCCAGACGACAATCTGAGGAGCATCGGGAGTGTCTGCGCATAGTGGACAAACTGGGCGCAGTGCACTTCAGGCTGTCTGACGGCTCAGTGTGGCCTGCAAATCATCTTTGGCATGTCCGGGAGAAGACTCCGGGAGACGAGGCTGGACGTGGGATGAGGTCGATGGTGAAGAGGAGCGGCTTCAGCATCCAGAGGGTCAGCCATCATCCCGGGGACCGGCAGTTCCAAGGGGCGCATCTACTGAGAGGGTGCCCGCGGCCCCCATGCCAGTTATGTCTTTTTTCTACCTGAAGAATTGGGTTGTAAATAGTACATGCTGAAGTTCTGTTGGTGGTGGTGTTGTTAGTTGAAATGTAAAATATGGGATTACTTTGTTTTTTTCTGTTTTAGTTTAGGAGCACGGCATACAATTTTAGTTATTAATGGACTTGTGGAAGATGAAAGCAGACGAGGCAACAAGCTGAACGACACACGAACTTTATTCACCTTCCAACATGAAACACAGAAACTCTCTCTCTGAGTGCCTGAGTGAACTCTTTTATACACTTATATTCCCGCCTCCGGCACACAGGGTAAACACATTAACATACAGACATGAAAGACATGTACATACATTAACATGACATTGGCACACAAGTCACAGAGCAGGTCTTACTACCATACATTTGCACCCCGTGCGTCCTTAGGTGTGAACCTGGCGCAGCGGGGGGCGAAAGGCACATCTTTGTTTGTTTAGATCCTCTCACCTTTCTCCATTAGCATCCCTCTATCTTCTCCCCCACCAACCCCGTTTTCCTGGGTGGCATTCCATATGTATTGTGTCCACCACACAATCCCCCCCCCAACACCCAGAAGGGGCTCTAACCCTCTGGCGCGTTGGGCTTGAGCCAGCGCCCGTAACGGCTGTAACGTGGAGTCGCCGGTCCGGCTGAAGCGTCTTGCTGTTGAGGTGGGCAGGAGACAAACTCGGCCTCCGGTGCGCAGTCCTGTGGAGGGGGAAAGGGTGGGGAGGGGGAAAACCTAGTCTGCTGCCAACAGTTCTCTGCCGGTGGAACACCAACTTGTGGAGCCACTGTAGGTGGGCGACCACACCAGGGAGCTTGAGCCAATACAACCTGTTCGTCTGCCAACATATAAGCGGGCTTAAGCCTGTCGATGCAGACAGTTTCCTTACACCCCCCAAAGTCTAACACAAAATGCTTTGCCCTGGTTTCCAGCACTCTGAATGGTCCGTTAAACGGTGGGTGCAGCGGGGTTCTGTGTGCGTTGTCCATCCATCCATCTATGGATGCATCCATCTATGCATCCATTCTACCGCTTTTCCGGAGGTCCGGGTCGCGGAGGCAGCAGTTCAAGCAGAGAAGCCCAAACTTCCCTCTCCCCAACCATCTGCTCCAGCTCTTCAGAGAGGATACTGAGGCATTCCCAGACCAGCTGAGAGACATAGTCTCTCCAGCAAGTCCTGGGTCTGCCCTGGGGTCTCTTCCCAGAGGGACGTGCCCAAACCACCTCAAGTGGGAGGCGTCCAGGAGGCATCCTGATCAGATGCCCATACCACCTCAACTGGCTCCTTTCAATGTGGAGGAGCAGCGGTTCTACTCTCTCCCGGATGACTGAACTCTTCACCCTATCTCTGAGGGTGAATCCAGCGATCCTACGGAGAAAGCTCATTTCAGCCACTTGTATCCGCGATCTCATTCTTTCAGTCATTACCCAAAGCTCATGACCATAGGTGAGAGTAGGAACGCAGATTGACTGGTAAATGGCTACACGGTGACACAGTGGTTAGCACTGCGGCAGCACAGTTTACCCTTGGCCGGGGGATCGTGGGGATCATGGGATCATGGGTTCGATCCCAGCCCCCGACCAACAGTGATCTGTGTGGAGTTTGCATGTTCTCCCCGTGTATGCGTGGGTTTACCCTGGGATTTCTCCGGTTTCCTCCCACATGCCAAAAACATGCAGGTTAGGTTAATTGGAGACTCTAAAGTGGCCCTAGGTGTGAATGTGTGTGTGAATGGTTAAGGGATAGTGCCGTATCGTGGCTGCTTCATCTATCCAGGTGGTGAATGACCCTCAATTTCCCCTCTGGGGATCAATAAAGTATACTAAATCTAAAAAAAAAAAATTAAAAAAAATCGACAGCTTTGCCTTAGAGTTCAGCTCCCTCTTCACCACAACAGACCGGTACAGCGTCCGCATCACTACAGATGCTGCTTTGATCCATCTGTCAATCTCTTGCTCCATTCTCCCCTCACTCATAAATAAGACCCTGAGATTCTTAAACTTAAACCCCTCATGAATCGTCACCTTATTGTGGTGGGGGGTTTGCATGCCCTAGTGATCCCAGGAGCTATGTTGCCTGAAGAAATTTGACTCTGGTAGGGTCACCCAAGACAAACTGGTCCTGGATGAAGGGCCAGACTAAGAACGATCCAACAGACTCTCATGATAAATACTAGAACAAGGATTCAGTGTACCCCAACCGGTATGGGGTTACCGGGGCCCCACCCTGGAGCCAGGCCTGGGGGAGGGGCTCAATGGCTAGCGTCTGATGACCAGGTTTCCGCCCATGGGACCCAGCCGGGCTCAGCCCAAATTTGCTGCATGGGTCCGCCCTCCAGTGGGCTCACCACCTGCAGGAGGGGCCATTGGGGTCCGGTGCTATGTGGATCTGGTGGCAATCAAAAGCGGAGACCTTGGCGGTCTGATCCCAAGCTTCCTAAACTGACTTTCTGTCTGTGTCGTGCCTAATAAAAATGAACATGGCACTCTGTAAACTCTTTGGGACAAAAGTGTGGGGAAAACAATGGTGCGCCGGGCCCGGCACATTGGCCGGCCCTGTACCATGAAAAAATTGTGCGGGCAGGTCGGTCCCGGGTGCGGGATTTTCCCGGTCAAAATTCCCCGGGGATCCACAGCAGCTGAGAAAAAAACGAGTTCTGCCGGGGAGGCTGCCAGATCCTCCTTAGGCACGGAGCGCAACCCTAACAGGACCCAGGGCAGGCGGCCAACCCAATTTGCATCCCCGAGTGAAGCTCTGAGGGCTGCTTTAAGCAACCTATGAAAACATTCGCATAACCCGTTAGTCTGGGGGTTGTATGTGGTGGTGCGGTGGATTTTGACCCCTAGGCTATGGGCCATTGCGGACCAGAGTTCCAAAACGAATTGCGGACCCCTGTTGGAAGTGATGTCCGACGGGGATCTGAACCGTGCAACCCAAGCCAACAAAAAAACGTGAGCCACTTCCGCAGAGGTGGTGGAAGCCAGCGGGATCACTTCTGGCCAACGCATGGTGCGGTCCACGATAATCAAAAGGTGCGTGAAACCTTGTGACGGTGGGAGGGGGCCCACCAAATCCACGTGGACATGGTCAAACCTCCTGCCCGGAATTTGGAATGGCTCGAGGGGGGCTTTGGTGTGCTTGTGCACTTTGGCCCGCTGGCACGTGACGCACTCTGCAGCCCACTCTTTCACATCCCTGCGTAAGTACGGCCAGACAAATTTCGCCCCCACCAGTTTAACCAAGGCGTACACGCCGGGGTGTGAAAGGGATTGGACTGACTCAAAAATGCAGTGGCGCTAAGAGCTCGGAACCACCGGCCTCGGGTGACCGGTGGAGACATTGCAGAGCAAGGGGGGGGACCCTTCTTTCACCACCCTGCTCTCCAGTTTTAACCCAGTAGGCGCGGACTGGAGACACGCAAATGCCCACATCCCCGGTTTGCTCCACAGCCATGGCAGGGAAATCTATTCCTATGCAGACCGGGAAGACTAACGCATGTGACAGGCAACGGGCCACGACATTAAGTTTACTGGCTACGTGCTGGATGTTGGTCGTAAACTCCAAGATCACGGCCAAATGTTGTTGCTGCCGGGCTGACCATGGTTCCGAGACCTTGGACATTGCGTACGTTAGTGGCTTATGATCAACAAACGTAGTGAACTTGCGCCCTTCCAGCCAAAACTGGAAGTGGCAAGTCACCAGGTGGAGAGCCAAAAACTCTCTGCCAAACATACTGTATTTGCGTTTGTTGTCGTGCAAATTACGGCTGAAAAATGCGAGTAGCTGTCACGCACTGGAAATGTACTGCTCCACCACTGCCCCTATGGTAATGTCAGACGCATCAGTGATGAGTGCTATCCACGCTGACGGGGCAGGGTGGGCTAGCAAAGCAGCATTAGTGAGCGCTGTTTTGGTGTTTGTGAAAGCCTGGACTTGCTCAGGGGTCCAGTCAATGTTTTCTATGGGCTTCTTTCTGTTGAGCATGGCATACAACAGCTACAGCAGCTGGGCTGCTCGGGGGAGGAAACGGTTGTAAAAGTTGACCATGCCCAAAAATTCCTGCAGGGCCTTCACGGTCTGCGGACGTGGAAAACCCGACACGGCATGCACCTTATCAGGCAGCGGAATCGCGCCCTCCAGCGAAATGCGGTGACCCAAAAAATCAATCACTGGCACACCGAACTTGCACTTCGCTGGGTTAACAATAAGCCCATGCACTTCCAACCTCTGGAAAAGTAGTTTGAGATGGGCGTCCTCCTCAGATGCGCTAGCCACCAGAATGTTGTCTAAGTAGACAGAAACGAAAGGCAGGTCACGGAGCACCGCATCCATCATTCTTTGGAAGGTTTGCGCCACGCCCTTTAACCTGAACAGCATGCGTAAAAACTCGAAAAGGCCAAAAGGAGTTATTACCACTGTTTTGGGAATGTCCTCTGCATGCACCGGGACCTGGTGGTAACCGCAGATCAGATCCACTTTTGAAAAAACATGCGTCCCAGCCAGGTGCATGAAAAAATCCTGGATGTGCAGGATGGGATACCGATCATGTTCCGTGGTGTTGTTCAAGCACCGGAAATCACTGCATGGTTGCCATGACCCACTGGCCTTAGGCACCATGTGTAGTAGGGATGCTCACGGGCTGTTGGAGCGCCTAACGATGCCCAGCTGCTCTAAGTTGGTAAACTCCTCACACACGCAAAAATCCTGGATGTGCAGGATGGGATACCAATCATGTTCCATGGTGTTGTTCAAGCGCCGGAAATCACTGCACGGTCGCCACGACCCGTTGGCCTTAGGCACCATGTGTAGTAGGGACGCCCAGGGGGTGTTGGAGCGCCTAACGATGCCCAGCTGCTCTAAGTTGGTAAACTCCTCACACACGCTGGCTAGTTTAACCGTGTCCAGGCGCTGAGGTTGCGCAAACACCGGCGGACCTTTTGTGGTTATGAAATGTTCGACCCCATGTTTGGTTACTGTAGCAGAAAACGTTGGAACTGTGAGTGCTGGGAACTGTGAAAGTAAATGCTGGTACTTGCCCCCGGAGCTATAATGTTAGCCTGTGTTTTTGTCCCAACTCCCCGAGTTGTGCAGGGCAAGGAGGAAAAAGAGACAGCATCCACTAAACGTCTGTTGGCAACATCGACTAACAACCCATAAGCACATAAAAAGTCTGTGATTAAAATGAGGATAGAACATGCCGCTACCACAAAATCCCATTGGTAATTGCGTCCGTGTAAGCACACCGTCAACATCCATTCGCCAAACATCCTGATGTTGGATCCGTTGGCGGCCGTGAGCTCAGGACTGCTGCCTCCTGCTGATCTGTCTGCTTTGACCGGCAGAATGAGGCTCTTCTGAGAAGAAATGTCTTCCCAAATGTGTGTCTGTGATGAAAAGCAGCTTGTTCCTGTCACCAACAGTCACAGCTGCTGCTGACCGCTGGCTGTGCCGTTTCCCTGGCTTCTTGAATTGGCACAATGGCAGATAGCGTTGGACATTTGAGCTGAAGCGGCGGTGATTAAAAACAGAGCATCCCGCTCCTGCATCTGTTGACCTTTGTCCCAGCCACCACCAACGGCTCCTCGACCTCGCTGGAGTCCCTCCCAGATGCCGGTGTCATTGCGTGCACACTGAGAGTTCTGGTCGCTAGGATGATGCGGTCCGCTTCCTGTCCCAGAGCGTGGTAGTTCTTGGTTACCAGCCATGACGAGTTGGCCAGGATTGCCCTCGCTGTAGCAGGTAGGTTCCTGAGGAAAAAGTGGGCAAACAGGAAGAATTCATCATTCTTCCCCATTAATGCTGACATGCTCTCCATCAGCTCCACAGCTGATGTGTCACCTAACTCTGAGTGCATTAGGAGTCTCTCTGCGCTCTCACTGTCCAACAGGGTATACCGCTGAATTGGCATCTGCACGAGCGCATTGTATTTCCCCTGGGCTGGCGGTTCGTGGAGCAGGCACATTACTTGCTGTGTGGCGCGCACATCTAGTGCAACGACCACATGATAATATTTGGTGTCGTCCGTGGAGATCCTGCAGAGTGCGAATTGGGCTTCCACATGTAGAAACCAAGCGGACGGATTGGGGAGCCAGAAGTCCAGGAGCTTGACTGTGACAGTGCATGCCGTGCTGCTGTTCTCCCTCTGGGTTGTCTCTGGGGCAGTGTTCGGCTTGTTCTCCATTGCATGTCCTAGGGTCACCAATGTGGAAGATGAAAGCAGATGAGGCAGCGAGCTAGACGACACACGAACTTTATTCATCTTCCAACATGAAACACAGAAACTCTCTCTCTGAGTACCTAAGCAAACTCTTTTCTACACTTATATTCCCACCGCCGGCACACAGGGTCAACACATTAACATACAGACATGAAAGACATGTACACACATTAACATGACATTGACACACATCACAAAGCAGGTCTTGCTACCATACATTCGCACCCCCTGCATCCTCAGGTGTGAACCTGGCGCAGCCGGGGGTGAAAGGCACATCTTTGTTTAGCTCCTCTCACCTTTCTTCATTAGCATCCTTCTATCTTCTCCCCCACCAACCCCGTTGTCCTGGGTGGAGTTCCATATGTATTATGTCCACCACAGACTTTGAATTACTGTAGCAGGTGGCAGAATAATCTACCTTGCTGTGCGGGGAGGACGGCAGTCCACCCGTCTGCCCTAGTTTAGATTTGTTGTTTGTGTGTGTGCTAGGCCATTTGGAAATATTAGTTTTCATTTGTTAGTGCATGATTCAGGTCCCAAATTGGGGAGGGTCTTAACTGAGTGAGTGGTTTTGGACTTTTTCAAGGGTGTGGGGGGGATGTTATATAGTATTATATAGTACTTTTACTACGAAGTGCTGTGGTGATGCACACCTCTGGTGACATCACCGGCCCCTCCTATGTAAGGCGGGGGTCGGCCATCTTACAGCCTCTTGCTTGCCTGTACCTTGGCCGGGGCCTTTGTTATGTATGAATAATGTGAGACAGGAGTCGTGCTGAACTGAACAGCGAACCACACACTTTATTATCAGAACACAGAATTATATACACCAGTGGCCGTGCCCGCCTGATGTCACTCTGTGGGTGGGTACGGCAGTACACACACACTACGCTCATGACACCACACTTCCCCTCTGTCATGTTCAGGTGAGTGCACGCCCCCTCCTTCCTGAGAAGAATTTCTCCGACCTCACCAGCAATCAATACACCTGGGTGATCAGACGCACCTGCCACTTGCGGTGCCAATGCATAAAAGACCTCCAAGCAGAGACTTCCGCGCTGGCTCATTGGGTATACTGCCTCAACAAGTATAAGCAATTTCTGGCTTAGGATAACCTAATTAATTCCTTTGCTTTTTGTCTTTCTCAGGTTGCTGCCATCTGCGTGGTGCATCTTAGGGGATTGCAGTGTGCTCACCGTCCCCATCAACCTCATCCCGCTTCAGCAGCCTTCTTCCACCTGGTCAGACACCACCCAGCTCCTTCCCTACCTGCTTCCTGCCTGCGTCATCCCACTGGTTCATCTATTCCTGCTGGGCCTTTCTCTGTCGGGTTCTCTGCTCGGCTCACATAAGTGGTAATTTGACCATCCACTTCCATAGCCGCCTTCCTCCACTCATTTTCCCTTGTCTCTCCCCACAGGCTTGTCTTCCTCTGGCGAGTGGCGTTTTGCCTAACTGTGCTCCTGTTGTTGAAATTAATAAACTGTTTAAACGTTGTTTCTCTGTGTCATGAGTGTTTCCTCTGGTGTGGTTCCCAGCGCGTGAGCTGATCATTCTATCAATATGACACCCTCCCCCTTACAAAATGCAAAACCACACACACAATTGAGACCCTCCCCAATTTAGGACGCAAATCATGCACTCTGAAAACAGGGGAACATTCAACTGTGATAAAATAACCTACCACATTCACACAAAACAAACTAAAATTGGACTAAGTCTCTAAAATACGTAAAATAATCCCATAACACACCACATACATACTCTCATGCACACCAGCACTATGTACATGTATTTACAGACGTGGACAAAATTGTTGGTACCCCTCTGTCAATGAAAGAAAAAACCACAATGGTCACAGAAATAACTTGAAACTGACAAAAGTGGTAATAAATAAAAATTCTATGAAAATTAACCAGTGAAAATCAGACAATGCTTTTGAATTGTTGTTCAACAGAATTATTTTAAAAAACAAACTCATGAAACAGGCCTGGACAAAAATGATGGTACCCCTAGAAAACATTGAAAATAATGGGACCATAGGGACATGTTCAACCAAGATGTGTCCTCTAATTAACATCACAGGTGGTAAATGTAAAGGCTATAAGACCATCTCCAAGCAGCTTGATGTTCCTGTGACTACAGTTGCACATATTATTCAGAAATTTAAGATCCACAGGACTGTAGCCAACCTCCCTGGACGTGGCCGCAGAAGGAGACGGATAATACGAATGGTAACAAAAGAGCCCAGAACAACCTCTAAACACATTCATGGTGAACTCCAAGGTCAAGGTACATTAGTGTCAGATGGCACCATCCGTCGTTGTTTGAGCCAAAGTGGACTTCATGGGAGACCACCAAGGAAGGACACCACTGTTGAAAACAAATCATAAAAAAGCCAGACTGGAATTTGCCAAACTGCATGTTGGCAAGCCACAAAACTTCTGGGAGAATGTCCTATAGACAGACGAGACAAAACTGGAACTTTTTGGCAAGGCATATCAGCTCTGTGTTCACAGACGCAAAAATGAAGCATACCAAGAAAAGAACACTGTCCCTACTGTGAAACATGGAGGAGGTTCTGTTATGTTCTGGGGCTGCTTTGCTGCATCTGGCACAGGGTGTCTTGAATCTGTGCAGGGTACAATGAAATCTCAAGACTATCAAGGTCTTCTAGAGAGAAATGTGCTGCCCAGTGTCAGACAGCTTGGTCTCAGTCGCAGGTCATGGGTCTTGCAACAGGACAATGACCCAAAACACACAGCTAAAAACACCCAAGAATGGCTAAGAGCCAAACACTGGACTATTCTAAAGTGGTCTTCTATGAGCCCTGATCTAAATCCTATTGAACATCTGTGGAAGTAGCTAAAACATGCTGTCTGGAGAAGGCACCCTTCAAACCTGAGACAACTGGAGCAGTTTGCTCATGAGGAGTGGGCCAAAATACCTGCTGAGAGGTGCAGAAGTCTCATTGACAGTTACAGAAATCGTTTGATTGCAGTGATTGCCTCAAAAGGTTGTGCAACAAAATATTACGTTAAGGGTACCATCATTTTTGTCCAGGCCTGTTTCATGAGTTTGTTTTTTAAAATAATTTTGTTGAACCACAATTCAAAAGCATTGTCTGATTTTCAGTGGTTAATTTTCATTGAATTTTTATTTATTACCACTTTTGTCAGATTCAGGTTATTTCTGTGACTATTGTAGGTTTTTCTTTCATTAACAGAGGGGTACCAACAATTTTGTCCACGCCTGTACATTAAAATTTTTAATGTTACTCCACAGTCCCTGGACAGCATTGAACAAAACTGGCTCGGAGGCCCAGGGCAACCCTACGGCATGCACACCGCCCTTGGCTGCCGTCTGCCCCCAGGATTGAAGCCCCCCCTCCCCGGTGAAAATGTCTCCTCTTGCCATCAACTGCTTCTCCTCTCTGGTCCGGCAGTGCTGCTGTCTGGCACGTCATCCCACCGTGCCCACTGGTCCGCTGCCGACTGCCTTCAACATCGCCGTCATGGCTCCAAACACTCTGGCCCCCTGTGGCCGCACTCTGGGGAAAACCAAAGCCCGCTTGTCGCTGCCTCTCTCTGCTTCGGGCACCTCGCTGTATCGCCCAGCACCCTCGTCCAAGGCGCATGGAGCTCTGGCACTGAGACACTGCCCGACCTCCGTGGCGCACGGCTGCTGCTGCTCACTCCCAGGGTCCACAGCATCGCTCTTGTCGGCGTCGTTCTCCGACCCAGGTGTTTCATCGCTGCTCTCAGCACCCTCGTCCCAAGTGCTCTGCTGCGTCGTTTCCATGCCCAACCGTAGCTGCTCTCTCCCAGGGCTCTCAGTTTCACTTTGGTTGGCGTCACTCTCCGACCCATGTGCTTCGTCACCGCTCTCGGCACCCTCATGCCAGACACTCTGCTGCATCGATTCCATGTCTGGCTGCAGCTGCTCTCCCTCGGGGCTCCCAGCGTCACTGTCGTTGGCTCCACTCTCCGACACAGGTGTCTCGTTGCTGCTTTCAGCACCCTCATCCCAGGCGCTACCCTGTGTTGTCTCCATGCCTGGCTGTCACTGCTCTTCCCTGGGACTCTCAGCCTCCATGGTCCCGCTCACTCGCTGCCTAGCCTCCAGCTGCAGGGATGACTCCTGCTGCTCTTCCTCTCTGCTGTCGTTGCACACCGTGCCTTCCAACTCATCAGTGCTCCGGTCCTCCACCTTTCTGTGCTTCGCGGCTGGCCTGCCGTCTTCAGTGACAGGGGACTCCCCCGGTCCCACCTCGACACCTAGCTGGTAGCTTGAAGCCCTCTTTTGGCATGCAATTAGCTTCATGGCTAGCCCATCCATAGACACTGACTGTGCTGTTAGCTTCTCACAGCTAACTAGCTTAGCCTCATTTGGCGCCAACACTCCCGCCACCCACAGTGTTGTGGTCCTTGTCTGCCCGGCGAAAAAATCAGCCAACCGCTTGACAGCATCCTCATAGTGCTCCGTCTCTCCCAACGTACCTCTGCGCTGAGATGATGGGCCAAGAGCGCTCGTCGTCTTCTCCCGTCAAGTCCACCTAGACCCAGCGCCCCGATGTAACCCTCAAACATGGCCCTCCACTTCGGCCACAGGATCACTGGCTTTCCCGTGTACTCCAGAAATGGCACTAGGGGTTGAGGTAGCCCATACGCTGCCATAATTTTTCTCGTCGCCAAATGTTATGTAGGAATAATGTGAGACAGAGGCTGTGCTGAACTGAACACCGAACCATACACTTTATTATCAGAACACAGAATTACATATACCAGTGGCCGTGCCCATGTGACAGAGATCATCCTGCGCAGTTCGCCCCACACGGGACACGAACCCGCGACCTCTCAGTCAACTACACAGTTCGAGCATGGGAGACACAGCACGATCGCGCTGAGCTAAAGGTCCGACCGGTAGCTCAGCGCTACCGATACTGTATGAGGCTTTGGGAGGGAGGTTTACTAACGTTCTACGCCGAACAGTACTAGTTGGCATCCGTTACACTCTCCCCCTTAAACCTCACTCCCATGCCGGGTTCACGGCACCAGTGTGACAGAGATCATCCTGCGCAGTTCGCCCCACACGGGACACGAACCCGCGACCTCTCAGTCAACTACACAGTTCGAGCATGGGAGACACAGCACGATCGCGCTGAGCTAAAGGTCCGACCGGTAGCTCAGCGCTATCGATACTGTATGAGGCTTTGGGAGGGAGGTTTACTAACGTTCTACGCCGAACAGTACTAGTTGGCATCCGTTACACCCACCTAGCGTCACTCTGTGGGCGGGTATGACATTGCACACACACTACACTCACGACACCACAGCCTTGTCAGTGGCCGCCACATCCAGTGTCCACAATAAAGCTGTGTTCTACAAATCACCTCGCCTCATCTGTGATCCAGGGTAATATCATAACAGGTGGCTCCATGTTCCCCACAACTTCTGTCCTCCTGGACAGAAGCCTCACCACCGGATGCAGTTTAATGTTGTACCCAGGACCAAAATACAGTAAGATACCGTGGCAGTTGCTTGCGGACCGAATCCTGCAACCATAAAAAGTAAACTCGTGTTTTTAGCAATCTGGTGAGCCGGAATTGTTCTTCAACTAGGTGGGGAGCATAGACTGTATAATGGTGGGGATATGGCGGCACATGGGGAGTGCATAATTGTATAACATCTTAGACAAGAACAAAGAGCAGAGGTTCCCTGGGAGATAACAGGGAGGTGTGAAGGATGAATGCAGTGTGACCTTTTGTGTGTTAGAAACTTCTAGAGGTGTAGAAGAGCTCGGAATGACGAGGCGATGTGACTTATAAACCAAAGTTTATTATCAGCTTTGCTCCTCTAACAAGTCTCATCTAGTGCAGCAGCAGAAGAAGTAAGAGAGCGAACACATTCGGCTCTGTGTACTTATGCTCACACACAACAAAAGACATGCATACAAAGCTGACATCCCCCATTAACCTAATTACCCTCCTTTGTCTCCGTACCCCTCCACCTGGCCCTGGGAGGTCAGGGCGACCTATCTGGTCTCCACCGCAGTGCCTCGGATGCTCTTTGATCTTCACTGGCGCTTGAGACCCTTTGTCCTGTTCTGAGGTGTGAAGTCGCTTTACATATGTAATCACCAAACATTCTCACATGCTTATACATATGTAGGTTATGGGATATATGATTAATATAGACCACAGCCCCCCCCAAACGACTAAGAAAAGGACAATAGGAAAATTCACAGTTTAAGATAATTCTTATGACATAATAACTGCTATACCTCTTAACAAAGAAGAAACTTTCCAGCAGCTATGCTCCTGTAGAGAATTCAGTGGTAATCATAACAGCATAGTAATATCACAAGTCAGTCCTAAACTGTTACAGCACAATTAGTGAACAACTTTTGAGTAGTTTGCATCAGTCCTTGTGCCGTCTGGGCTTTAATCTTCTTCCGAATCTGCTGTGGGTCCGTTCGGGCGTCCTGGTGGGACCCTCCTGTAAGGAATCTGCAGCTTGGGAAGGAGAGTGATTATTTGTTCCCTGCAGGGGGGCTGAGTCTTTTCTCTTGGGGGGTCTACCCCGCCGAGGTGCTCTCGCCAACCGTGCAGGCTCGTCTCTCAACAAGAAGGCAGGTTTAAGTCTGTCAATGCTGACTGTTTCTTTTCTGTCCCCAAAATCAAGCACAAAATGTTTATCACCAGGTTCCAGCACTCTGAATGGTCCATCGTATGGTGGGCGGAAGGTTGGTTTTAAAGCTTCATGCCTAAAACGAATTCAGCGTTTTTTTAAAGCTTGGGGGACAAAAACCCGTGGAAAAGAGTGATGTGCCGGCCCGGGGAGAGAGTCCAGTCCGTTGCTGCCTAAAAACCTCGGGGCTGGAAGATGCCCTGGCTCTGGGTTCTCTGGTAAAAATTCACCTGGGAGCCTGAGAGGTTGTGCAAAAACTAATTCTGCTGGGGAGGCATCTAGATCCTCTTTAGGTGCAGCACGCAACCCCAATAAAACCCAAGGAAGTTTATTTACCCAATTTGTATCCGTTAGTGAGGCTCTGAGGGCGGCCTTTAAAGACCTGTGAAAACGCTCGCATAACCCATTAGCCTGAGGGTGATAAGCGGTGGTGCGGTGAATTGTCGCTCCTAAGCTGCTGGCCATGGCTGACCAAAGCTCCGAGACAAATTGAGGCCCCCTATCGGACGTGATGTCCGATGGGACGCCGAAACGTGCCACCCAGTTTGTCAAAAAAACGCGAGCAACTTCCTCCGCTGTGGTTGACGCCAGAGGGACCGCCTCTGGCCAGCGTGTAGTACGGTCTATCATTGTTAACAGATGTGTGAAACCTTGGGAGGAAGGTAGTGGTCCCACGAGGTCGACATGAACGTGGTCGAACCTTCTAGCAGGGATTCGAAAAGGCTCTAGAGGGGCTTTTGTGTGTTTGTGTATTTTGGCGCGCTGACAAGAAATGCAAGTCTTTGCCCATTCTTTTACGTTTTTGCGCAGGCCAGGCCACACAAACTTTTCGGCGACCATTTTAACCGAAGCGCGCACACCTGGGTGCGCGAGGGAGTGAATTGAGTCGAAAATACGGCGGCGCCATGCAGCTGGGACTACTGGGCGAGGTCGGCCGGTTGAGATATCGCATATTAGGGGGGGCACACCGTCGCGTAAACCCCTTTCCTCCAGCCTTAACCCTGTTGGTCCAGACAGGAGTGCGCGCACGTCCGCGTCACTACTTTGCTCCTCCGCAATGGCTGCATAATCTATCCCTACGTGGATTGGGGCTGCGTATGTGTCCGCATTGGCGAAGAGTTCTGCGGCTGAGGTAGTATAATCTGTCTCCTCACGCTCTGGCGATGTCACAGCGCGAGAGAGGCAGTCTGCTACCATGTTAAGTTTGCCTGCCACATGTCGAATGTCTGTGGTGAACTCTGAAATCGCAGCTAGCTGTCTTTGTTGCCTGCCTGACCACGGTTCAGAAATTTTAGCCATCGCAAAGGTGAGCGGTTTGTGGCCTACAAAAGCCGTGAAACGCCGCCCCTCCAACCAGAACTGGAAGTGGCGGATGGACAAATGAAGCGCTAGCAGCTCCCTGTCAAAGGTGCTGTATTTACGCTCAGTTTGGTTTAGCGATTTGCTGAAAAATGCCAAAGGTTGCCAGGTTCCGCCGACGTGTTGTTCCACAACCGCCCCTATGGCCAGGTCTGAAGCGTCTGTGGTTAGCGCAATGCGGGCCGAGGGATCAGGGTGAACCAACAATGTGGCATTAGCTAGGGCACTTTTTACTTCCGCGAAGGCGCGTTTGCGCTCCGGGGTCCATTCGACCACGTTGGAAGGTTTTTGTTTTCTGAGCGCGTCATATAGGGGCTGCATGAGCTGAGCTGCGCGGGGGAGGAAACGGTTGTAAAAATGAACCATTCCCAAAAATTCTTGCAGCGATTTGACCGTTTGTGGCCGTGGGAAACTTTTTACTGCGTGAACTTTGTCTGGCAGCGGGACTGCCCCCTTCGGTGAAACTCTGTGTCCCAAAAAATCAATTTGTGACACGCCGAATTTGCATTTGGCTGGATTGATTATTAACCCGTGCTCTTCTAGTCTCTGAAAAACCATAGTGAGATGCTGTTCGTGTTCCTCCTCAGATGAGCTGGCTACCAGCATATCGTCGAGGTAGACGAACACGAAAGGGAGGTCGCGTAATACTGCATCCATCATCCGCTGAAAGGTTTGAGCGGCGCCTTTGAACTAACTAACTAACTAACCTGCACTTATATAGCGCTTTTCTAGTCACAAAGACCACTCAAAGCGCTTTCACTAATACTAACCCTCTATTCTAAGGGCCTATAGGAAACAGATATCTAGGGACAATTTAGAACAGCCAATTAACCTAATATGCATGTCTTTGGATTGTGGGAGGAAACCGGAGCCCCCGGAGTAAACCCACGCAGCACAGGGAGAACATGCAAACTCCATACAGAAAGGTTCCAACCCTTGCCAACCTGGGGATTCGAACCAGGAACCTTTTAGCTGTAAGGCAACAGTGCTAACCACTGCACCACCGTGCTGCCCAACCATGCAAAATATGCTCTCCTCTGTCACACCAGTGCGGGTCGAAGCTGATTCTGAAGCCAAAAGGCATCCGCAAAAATTCAAAAAGACCGAAGGGGGTTATTACAGCTGTTTTAGGAATGTCTTCCGCTCTAACGGGGACTTGATGATAGCCGCGGACCAGGTCTATTTTTGAAAAAATGCGCACACCCGCCAGATGTAGTGAAAAATCTTGGATGTGAGGAATAGGGTAGCTGAGGAATAGGGTAGCGGTCATGCGCTGTCGCATTTTTTAATCTGCAGTAATCGCCGCACAGTCTCCAAGAACCGTCGGATTTAGGGACCATATGAAGCGGTGACGCCCAGGGGCTTTTTGAGCGCCTGATAATGCCTAGTTTTTCCAGGGTGGTAAACTCGTCCCGAGCTATGGCGAGCTTGGTCGCGTCTAAGCGCCGAGCTTTGGCGAATACGGGTGGGCCCGTTGTGGGAATAAAGTGTTCGACCCCGTGCTTAGCCACTGTAGCTGAGAATTTGGGAATTGTGAGTGCTGGAAATTGGGTGAGGAGTTGATCAAACTTACCTCCTGTTGTAGTGACGCTGGCCTGCACGGGTGGTGGAGAAACTCGAGCTGAGCAGGGAATAGAAGCAAAGGACAATGCATTAACCAAGCGTCTGTTCACTAGATCGACCAATAACCCATGTGCACACAAAAAGTCTGCGCCCAACAAGTTAAAACTCACCGCCGCTACAACAAGTGTCCATCTGTAGTTGCGGCCATGGATGCGGAGGGGCAGGTTCCTTTCGCCAAAAGTGTCGATGATGGAGCCGTTGGCTGCCACCGCTCCATTGCCCCGGGGGCCCATGGCCCGGTCTGCTTGGGAGGGCATTATAAAACTCAGTTGAGCTCCCGTGTAAATGAGGAACTGCTTGCCGGTGTGTCCGTCCGTCACATATAGAAGCTTGCTTTTTTTGCCGAGAACTGCCGCTGTTAACGGTTCTCGGCTTTGGCGTTTTCCCGAAATCGTGAATCTGCAGGGGGGAAGGCATTTGTAAGCCTTCTCGGCGAAGCAGTGGTGGTAATAACAGACGTCGCTCCGTCTGTTATGTCTTGGCCGTGTCGCTGCCATGGCGGGCGGATTCTGCTCAGTGGTTTGTGGCTCCCCGTGGCTCCAGACATCGGCGTTGAGGTCTGCGGATGCTGCCGTGGGTGTCTGTTCCCTGCAGGCGTTGACGAGTCGCTGCGCTTCGCGAGCCAGCGTGCGGAAGTCTTGCTGGGTGCTGCATCACATGTTGGCAAGCGTCCCTCTCATGTGTGGCGGCAGCGTACTGAGGAATACAAATTGGAAGAGGAAATTGTCATTGTCCTCTTCTTTGAGTTGCAGCAAGTCCTCCATGAGGGCCTTGGGTCTGCATCCTCTGTGGCCGTAGACCGCCAGGATCCTTTCGGCTCTCTCCTCAGCAGAGGGGACGAAATTCGCCCCGATGGTCGCTTTTAGTTCTCTGTATTTGTCCTGGGCCGGCGGCCGCTGGATTACGCTCCGCGCACATCTCGAAGTGGCGGCGTCGAGTTTGGCGACGATGTGATAGAACTTTGTATCGTCAGCCGTGATGCCTCCAAGTGCAAACTGGGCTTCAGCTTGCTGAAACCACGAGGCGGGGTCTTCCTGCCAGAAGTCCGGCAGCTTGACGGTGACGGCATTTGTGTGGACCGTCACTGATGTGTCCGCAGGCTGAGAGTGTCTTCCTTCGGCTCTCACGGCGACGCTGGTGCTCGGTTGAGCCCTCTCTATCACTTCTGCCGTGGGGGAACGACATCCATCTGTTCCCCTGTCTGCATGGGCGCCGGCGTCTGCCTGGGTCGCCACAGATGAGTCGATCGCTGGGGAACGCCTCTGGTCCATCCTCGCGTCAGGGTCACCAGTGTAGAAGAGCTCAGAATGACGAGGCGATGTGACTTATAAACCAAAGTTTATTATCAGCTTTGCTCCTCTAACAAGTCTCATCTAGTGCAGCAGCAGAAGAAGTAAGAGGGCGAACACATTCGGCTCTGTGTACTTATACTCACACACAACAAAAGACATGCATACAAAGCTGACATCCCCCATTAACCTAATTACCCTCCTTTGTCTCCGTACCCCTCCACCTGGCCCTGGGAGGTCAGGGCGACCTATTTGGTCTCCACCGCAGTGCCTCGGATGCTCTTTGATCTTCACTGGCGCTTGAGACCCTTTGTCCTGTTCTGAGGTGTGAAGTCGCTTTACATATGTAATCACCAAACATTCTCACATGCTTATACATATGTAGGTTATGGGATATATGATTAATATAGACCACAAGAGGAATGATAAAGGATTAGGGAAGTGAATGCAATGTGACCTTTTGTGTGTTAGAAGCTTCTAGAGGAATGCCATGCTATTTAAGAGAAGAGTCTCTGCTGAGTTGTGATTCTGTCTATGCTTCTTGTGTGAGATGTGTAATAAAATGTCTGAGCCAAATCCGCCTAGTTATTTACACGCTCCACACTGGTGACCCAAGACGAATCATGGAACACGATGAAAGACCCCCGGAGCCAACCTTGATGGGAACCCCCAGCCACGCATGTGCTGTTGCAATCAAGCTACCGGATTTTTGGCAGCACAACCCGCGCTCCTGGTTCCACCTCGTCGAGGCGCAGTTCGCCCTCCGGAGGATATCGGCGGATGACACAAAATTCTACTATGTGGTCGCAGCGCTCGACGCCCGCACGGCTCAGCACGTAGAGAGCCTGCTCGATCAGCCACCAACCGACGACAAGTACGGCACGCTGAAGGATGCGCTCATCCAGCACTACACACTCTCGGATGGTGAGAGAGCAGAGTGACTCCTGACTCGGACCGGGTTGGGAGATGGGTCAGCCATAGACCTGATCAGAATCAGAATCAGAATCAGAATCAGATTTATTGCCATTGTTCATGTAGTACACAAACTAGGAATTTGTCTCGCTGCAATGCTGCAACATTAAAACATGATAAGATAAAGAGATAAACCAAAAAAAAAAAAAAAAAAAAAAAAAGACTAAGACCATGCAATAAGTGTAGAATAATAAGTAATAATAATAATAATAATAATAATAATAATAATAATAATAATGAGTAATACTAGTCACAGCAGTTTTAAATAAATTAGCAAGTAGCAGATGATGTGCAGTCGATAATGCAACAGAAAAACAGTGATGAATGACATGAGTCTGGTTGAGCTGCTGTATATAGTGCACGAGAGTCAATAAGTCATTTAATGTTCAGCAGTCTGATGGCAGAGGGGAAAAAGCTGTTCATGTGCCGGGAGGTTTTAGTCTGAATGGACCGAAGTCTTCTACCTGAGGGGAGGGGGGCAAACAGTACGTGACCAGGGTGTGAAGGATCGGCCATGATCCGGCCTGCACGCCTCCGGGTCCTGGAGATGTACAGATCCTGGAGAGATGGGAGCTTGCAGCCGATCACCTTCTCAGCAGTGCGCACGACGCGCTGCAGCCTTAGTTTGTCCCTGGCAGTAGCTCCTGCGTACCACACGGTTATGGAGGAGGTGAGGATGGACTCGGTGATGGCCGTGTAGAACTGCACTAACATCTTGGTGGGTAGCTTGAGCTTCCTCAGCTGCCGCAGAAAGAACTTCCTCTGCTGGACCTTTTTGATGAGGGAGCTGATGGTTGGCTCCCACTTGAGGTCCCGGGTGATGGTGGTGCCTAGGAAGCGGAAGGAATCTGCAGTGGTGATGGGAGAGCCTGTGATGGTGAGGGGGGGCAGGGGGGTTGTGACTTTCCTGAAGTCCACAATCATCTCCGCTGTCTTCAGAGCATTCAGCTGCAGGTTGTTGTGGCTGCACCAGGACACCAGCTGGGCCACCTCTCTCCTGTAGACGGACTCATCGCCGTTGGAGATGAGTCCGATGAGGGTGGTGTCGTCCGCAAACTTGATCAGCTTAACAGACTGGTGGGTGGAGGTGCAGGAGTTGGTATAAAGGGAGAAGAGTAGGGGGTAAAGTACACAGCCCTGGGGTGATCCGATGCTGATGCTAACAGAGTCTGAGACAGACTTCCCCAGCCGCACATGCTGCCTCCGGTCCGTCAGGAAGTCGGTGATCCACCTGCAGAGGGAGTCAGGCACGCCGAGCAGGGGCAGCTTGTCCTGGAGCAGAGCGGGGCGGATGGTGTTGAATGCAGAGCTGAAGTCCACAAACAGGATCCTGGCGTAGGTTCCCGGGGAGTCCAGGTGCTGCAGGATGGAGTGGAGGGCCAGGTTGACTGCGTCGTCCACAGACCTGTTGGCATGGTAGGCAAACTGCAGCGGGTCCAGGAGGGGAGTGGTGATGGACTTGAGGTGGGACAGGACCAGGCGCTCAAAGGACTTCATGACTACAGAGGTGAGCGCTACAGGTCTGTAGTCGTTAAGTCCAGTAATCCGTGGCTTCTTGGGGACAGGGATGATGGTGGAGGATTTGAGGCAGGTCAGCACGTGGCATTGCTTAAGGGAGGTGTTAAAAATGTCTGTGAAGACAGGAGCCAGCTCTTTCGCACAGTGTCTCAGGGTGGAGGGAGACACGCCGTCCGGACCGGGGGCCTTGCGTGGGTTCAGTCTGGAGAACTGTCTGTGCACGTCCTGCACACTGATGACAAGGGCAGGAGGGGAGGAGGAGGAGGGGGGGACCGCTTTTGATGAATTAGCGGCCAAGGAGGCAGTGGAGCTGGGTGGAGTGGGGGAGTTGGACACAGCTGACGAGGTGTCAAAACGGGCGTAATGTTGGGACAGTTTTTGACAAAGGGCTTTGTCATCCTGACCTTTAGAAGCCTGAGGCTGATAGTTGGTGATTTGCCTCAGTCCTCTCCACACAGAAGCCGAGTCATTAGCAGTGAACTGCTGCTGGAGTCTCTCAGAATACACAGATTTAGCTCTCTTCAGCTCTCTGTTAAACCGATATTTAACCTCCCTGTAGCAGTCCCTGTCTCCACTTTTCAGCGCTGCTTCCTTCTCCTTCCTGATCTGTCTGAGCTTGGCAGTGAACCAGGGCTTATCATTAGAGTACCTCACCCTGGTGCGCGATGGAAGAATGTTCTCCTCACAAAAGTTGATGTATGAGTTCACAGTGTCTGTGTACTCATTAAGATCATGTGTGGCTCCTTTAAACATGTCCCAGTCAGTTATTTCCATGCATGTGTTCAGTTTCTCTCCAGCTTCACTGGTCCATTTCTTCCTGATGGTCACAACAGGTTTACTAACTAACTAACTAACTAACCTGCACTTATATAGCGCTTTTCTAGTCACAAAGACCACTCAAAGCGCTTTCACTAGTACTAACCCTCTATTCTAAGGGCCTATAGGAGACAGATATCTAGGGACAATTTAGAACAGCCAGTTAACCTTTAGTGAGCTTCAGTCTCTGTCTGTATGTGGGAATGAGGTGGACCATCACGTGATCAGATAGTCCGAGCGCAGCACGGGGAACAGCGCGATACGCGTCCTTCACTGTGGTGTAACAGTGATCCAGCGTGTTTATTCCTCTGGTGGGGCATTTAATAAACTGTTTGTAGCGGGGGAGCTCGTGACTCAGATTGCTCTGGTTAAAGTCGCCAACCACAATAACCAGGGAGTCCGGGAACGTCCGCTCCGCATGTTGGATGTGATCTGCGAGCGTGCGCTGAGCCACGCGCGCGTCCGCGTCGGGAGGGGCGTACACAGCAATCAATACGAATGAAGCAAACTCCCGCGGGGAATAAAATGGCTTGCAGTTAATGGAGAGAAATTCTAGGTCGGGAGAACAGTGCCGGGAAATCACGGTTACATCAGAGCACCAACTGCTGTTAATGTAAAAGCATACTCCTCCTCCTTTAGACTTACTGGAGAGCTCTGTGACGCGATCAGCACGAAACAGCTGAAATCCCTCAAGGCTGATCGCGCTGTCCGGAGTAGAATCATTAAGCCAAGTCTCAGTAAAACAGAGGGCGGACGAATTAGCGAGGTCCTTAAATCGCATCAGCAGTCTCAGTTCGTCTACCTTGTTAGAGAGAGAGTTGGTATTGGTCAGAAATATTCCAGGCAAGGCTGTGTGCGTGCCCCTCTTCCGAAGCCGTTCGAGAGCTCCCGCACGTTTTCCTCTCTTCCGCCGTCTCACTTTTTGGACTAGAAAGTGGACCAGATCGGCGGCAGGAGCCAAAAAAACCGGGAGAAGGTCCGTGGGAGTGAAAGACCTGATATTTAGAAGCTCTTCTCGGGTATAAGAGCAGGCAGACACACAACTGATGAACAGAAACAAACAAATTAAAGGGCAGCGAAGCACCATGGCGGCCACTGTGGGCACCATCTTAGATACAGATATACTGTGTGTAGAGTGATGGATGGAGTGATGGAGAAGATGCTGAGGTTAAAGGGCACAGACGACGACCATTTCATTTTTACCCACCTCTTCCTCCGGAACCTTCCATCAGCGGCAAGAGCAACCCTGGCCAGTTCACCGTTGCTGGCCAAGCGGGACTATTGTGCGCTAGCTCGGGAAGCAAACCGGATCATCGTCGCCAGCAGGGCATTCACGACCATTGGGGCAGCGACGGAGCTCGGCGCGATGGCCGGAGGAGGCGAGGAGCCATTGACGGCAGCAGCAGAGCCACCGACGGCAGCAGCAGCGGGGGCCAAGGAATGCGGGGGAGACACGCTTTGCTTCTACCACTGCTGCTTTGCAGAGAGGGCATGCAAATGTATACCACCGTGCCAATTCAAGTGACTCAGGAAGCGCCAAGACCGGGGGTCGGTAGCAGGCACGACCCTCGGGGAGGAGAACAAGCTGCTCTACTTGACGGACGCACGCTCGGGGAGGCATTTCCTTGTGGACACCGGCGCCCAGAAGAGTTTCATCCGGCTGACCTACGCTAACCGGCTGGCAGGAGCTAGCGGCCCCGAGATGGCAGCAGCAAACGGCTCGGGGATTAAGACCTTTGGTGAGAGGACTCTACTCTTGTCTCTACACGGCCGTACATTTGAGTGGACTTTTGTCATAGCAGCATTGAATTTCCTTATACTGGGGGCTGATTTTCTATGTGCACATGGTTTGTTGGTAGATGTCGCTAACAGACGCCTCTCTCCCCTGTATAGCTTGTGACCCGGCCAACAGCACAAGCCAATGTCACAGCTACATGTGGTAAGTTCCACACACTGTTCACTCAGTTCCCAGCACTCACTGTCACGACGTTTTCGGCAGCCATCGCTAAACACGGGGTGGAGCATTTTATCACCACCACCGAGCCGCCCGTTTTTACAAGACCTCGGCGCTTGGACACAGCTAAACTGGCCATAGCGCGCGAGGAGTTCGCCAACCTGGAGAGGTTGGGCATCATTAGGCGCTCAAACAGCCCATGGGCTTCCCCGCTACACATGGTCCCTAAAGCTGAAGGCTCGTGGCGACCTTGCGGGGATTTCCGCAGGTTGAACAACGCCACAGCGCACGACCGCTACCCAATTCCTCACATTCAGGATTTTTCCATTCACCTTGCAGGAGCGCACATTTTTTCTAAAATAGACCTGGTCCGCGGTTACCACCAAGTCCCAGTGCGCGCTGAGGACATAACCAAAACAGCGGTAATAACTCCGTTCGGTTTATTCGAGTTTTTGCGCATGCCTTTTGGCCTTAAAGGGGCTGCACAGACGTTCCAACACATGATGGATGCAGTGCTGCGCAGCAACAACTCTTTCTAAGATTTTTGAAATGAAAGGGAGATTAGAGATTGGTCTATAGTTAGCTAAAGCTCCTGGATCTAGCGTTGGCTTTTTGAGTAAGGATTTAATTACAGCCGTTTTAAAAGCCTGCGGTACATGGCCTAAAGTTAATGAAGAATTGATTATATGAAGAATAAAGCTACCAATAAGTGGGAAGACTTCTTTAAATAACCTGGTAGGAATAGGGTCTAAAAGACAAGTTGAAGGTTTGGATGAGGAAACTATTTTGTCTAAATCGTGTTCGTTTCGTGTTCATCTACCTGGACGATATCTTAGTAGCCAGCACGTCCGAAGACGAACACGAAACCCCCCTCACGACGATTTTCCGGAGGTTGAAAGAGGACGGGTTAATAATCAACCCAGCAAAATGTCAGTTCGGGGTGACGGGGATTGATTTTTTTGGGGCACGCGTCTTTCCCGAAGGAGCAGTCCCGCTGCCTGACAAAGTGCGCGCGGTAGCAGATTTTCCCCGGCCGCAAACGGTCAGGGCGCTACAAGAATTTTTGGGAATGGTGAATTTTTATAACCGTTTCCTTCCCCGTGCAGCATAGCTCATGCAACCACTGTACGCCGCGCTCAGAAAACAGAAGCCCGCGGATAAGGTTGAATGGACCCCGGAGCGAGAGCGGGCGTTCTCGGAAGTCAAAGCAGCCCTGGCAAACGCCGCATTGCTGGCACATCCAGACCCAACGGCCCGCATAGCGCTCACCACTGATGCTTCAGATGTGGCCATAGGGGCGGTCGTGGAGCAGCGCGTAGCCGGGGCTTGGCAGCCGCTCGCCTTTTTCAGCAGGACTTTGCGCGACAGTGAACGTAAATACAACGCGTTCGACAGGGAGTTGCTGGCTCTCCACCTGGCCATTCGCCACTTCCAGTTCTGGCTGGAAGGGCACAGTTTCACCGCGTTCGTTGACCACAAGCCACTAACATTCGCGATGGCCAAGGTTTCAGAACCGTGGTCGGGCCGGCAGCAGAGACAGCTGGCCGCGATCTCAGAGTTTACTATTCAATTCAATTCAATTCAACTTTATTTATATAGCGCCATTTCACAACAACAGTCATCTCATAGCACTATCAACTGTAGGGGGGAACCCCCACAGTTGCAGAAAGACCCCAGCAATCAGGTGATCCCCTGTGAGCAAGCACTTGGCGACGGTGGAGAGGAAAAACTCCCTTTTAACAGGAAGAAACCTCCAGCAGAACCAGGCTCAGGGAGGGGCAGTCATCTGCTGCGACTGGCTGGGGGGTGAGGGGACAGAGAAGATGAAAAGAACAGACATGTAGAGAGCAAACAGCACGATGGGGACTCAATCTATGGGAGAGAACAAACAAATGTTAATGACCAGCAAAAAAAAATATTTCATAGAGAGTGAGGAAAGGAGTGAGGCCCAGTGCATTACTGGAGGTCCCCCGGCTGACTAAACCTATTAGCAGCATAACTAAGGGAGGGTTCAGAAACACATGATCCCTCCCTAATTGTAGGCTATATCAAAAAGGTAGGTTTTAACCCTAATCTTAAAAACCGAGATCGAGTCTGACTCCCGAATCCAGATTGGCAGCTGATTCCACAGGAGAGGAGCTTGATAACTGAAGGCTCTGCCTCCCATTGTACTTTTGGAGATTCTCGGTATTACAAGTAGTCCTGCATTTTGGGAGCGTAGTGCTCTGTTAGGATAATACGGTAGTATCAGATCTTTTAAATAAAAAGGAGCCTGATTGTTTAGAGCTTTGTAAGTAAGAAGAAGGATTTTAAACTTAATTCTAAACTCTATGGGAAGCCAATGAAGGGAGGCCAGAACCGGAGAGATATGATCTCTCTTTCTAGTACCTGTTAAAACTCTTGCTGCAGCATTTTGGATCAGCTGAAGACTTTTTAAAGATGTTTTAGGACAACCTGATAATAAAGAATTACAATAATCTAATCTCGAGCTAACAAAAGCGTGGACCAGTTTCTCAGCATCACTCTGATACAAGATGCTCCTAATCTTGGCAATATTACGCAAATGATAGAAGGCAGTCTTAGAAACAAATTTAATATGTGAATTGAAGGACAAATCCTGATCAAAAATAACTCCAAGGTTCCTCACAGAGCTATTAAGAGAAAGAGTAACTGCATCCAAACTGAAAGTTTGATTTGGAAAGGAATTTCTAAGGTTTTTTGGACCAACAAGAATGACTTCAGTCTTATCTGAATTTAATAGCAGGAAATTACAAGTCATCCAAGCTTTGATTTCCTTAAGACAGGCTTCTAACTTGGCTAATTGATTACTATCATCTGGCTTCATTGACAGGTATACTACCGATATTCAGCATGTCTCGGGTAAACTGAATGTAGTGGCAGACTGCCTCTCGCGCGCTGTGGCGGCCCCGGTCGGCGTGGGGATAGATTATGCAGCCATGGCCGCGGAGCAGGTTAGTGACGCGGACGTGCGCGCGCTCCAGTCTGGACCAACAGGGTTAAGGCTGGACAGCAGGGTGCTGCAAGACGGCATGCCCCCCCCCCCCCAATCTGTGATGTCTCCACGGGGCGCCCGCGTCCCGTGGTCCTGGCTGCGTGGCGCCGCCGCGTGTTTGACTCGATTCATTCTTTGGCGCACCTGGGAGTGCGCGCGTCGGTCAAAATGGTAGGGGAGAAATTTGTGTGGCCGAGCCTCCGCAAACAAGTGAAAGAGTGGGCGGCAGCCTGCATGGCGTGCCAATGAGCCAAAGTACACAGACACACGAAGGCTCTCTTGGAGCCGTTTCGCATCCTGGCTAAGAGGTTCGACCATGTTCACGTGGACCTCGTGGGCCCCCTCCCGCCATCACAAGGGTGCACGCACCTTCTGACAATGGTGGACCGCACCACGCGCTGGCCGGAAGTGGTTCCACTGGCGGCAACCACAGCCGAGGAGGTGGCGCGCGCGTTTTTAACAGCATGGGTGGCGCGTTTTGGAGTCCCGTCGGATATTACGTCTGATAGAGGCCCTCAATTTGTTTCCGAACTCTGGTCAACAATGGCCCGCAGCCTGGGTGTCACAATTCACCGCACAGCCGTGTACAATCCACAGGCTAATGGGTTATGCGAACGTTTTCATAGATCATTGAAAGCGGCTCTCAGGGCTTCACTGACAGATGCAAATTGGGTAGACAAGCTACCGTGGGTTTTATTGGGGTTACGTTCTGCGCCTAAAGAGGATCTGGAAGCTTCCCCGGCTGAACTCATTTTTGCGCAACCACTTCGGCTGCCCGGGGAGTTTCTTCCAGATAATCCCGCGCTGGGCAGCTCCCCGTCTCAGCTGTTGCAGCGTAGCATAGACCCAAGCACGCTGCCGGGCCCTGCCCACCACAGTTTTCCGCGCGTTTTTGTGCCTAAAACTTTGAAAAACGCGGAGTTTGTTTTTGTCAGACACGACGTCCATCGCCCTCCACTGCGCCCACCTTATGATGGACCGTTCAGAGTGCTGGAAACAGAGGACAAGCATTTTTTGCTAGATTTGGGGGGTAGGAGGGAAAAGATTGGCATAGACAGACTCAAACCCGCTTTCGTGGTGGCGGACGAGCAACTGCTGTTGGCGAGGGCCCCTCAGCGTGGAAGACCCCCACGGGGAGCTTCCCAGAGAAAAGATTCCCCAGAGCACCCACACGGACAGACTTTTACCCCTCAAACATCAACCCCCCAGCATGACAGCGGCGTGGAGGCGGTGAATCCTGGTTACAGCAGATACGGGAGAAGACTGAAGCCCAAGCAGCATGTGGATTGATGTTTAATGATTTTACCACAGCATACGGACTGTTATTCTATTGTTCTATCCAAGATGCTCGGGGGGGGGGGGTCATATGGCGGCACATGGGGAGTGCATAATTGTATAACATCTTAGACAAGAACAAAGAGCAGAGGTTCCCTGGGAGATAACAGGGAGGTGTGAAGGATGAATGCAGTGTGACCTTTTGTGTGTTAGAAACTTCTAGAGGAATGATAAAGGATTAGGGAAGTGAATGCAATGTGACCTTTTGTGTGTTAGAAGCTTCTAGAGGAATGCCATGCTATTTAAGAGAAGAGTCTCTGCTGAGCTGTGATTCTGTCTATGCTTCTTGTGTGAGATGTGTAATAAAATGTCTGAGCCAAATCCGCTTCGTTATTTACACGCTCCACAGGGAGTAGAATGAAAACTATTTGTTGTGGAGTCCAGACTGCAGCAATAATGGATCACATCTGGGGTCAGTGGAAATTCTGGATTATTTTGAAAAAAATCTGAAGGAAGTCAACATGATATTGGTAGTATTTTCCTTATTTTGGAGTAAGAAATAAGTTTGTGACATGAGACAGATGGTAAAGGAATGAGACTCACTCCCAAAATAGATGGTCCTTCTTACTCACCTTAGTTTCTGAAATGTGGCTTGTTTAAAAAAAACTGTGGTTTTTAATCATTTGCAATGCCACTACAAAAAAAGTATGTTAAGTTTTATGTTTAAAACACAGGGTTTTTTTTTTAATCTACGTGGGCTGCTCCTGCTTGAAACGTGTGACGCAAATCCGTTCGACGTGAAGTACGTTGTGACGTAATGACGTAGTTAAAACAGCGCCTCCGCTGCTGGCGGTGAGTTTAAAGAGTCAGTTGAAGGTAACAGAGAAAACAGTTTTCTGCCATATGTTTAAGTTTTTTTTTTTTAATATTCATTTTGATCTAAGCAGGAGAATATGCCAAACGACAGGTACAGTCTGAATGGTTTTCATTTTGTTAGGATAAAACCGGTACCGTAGTTGCTAACCGTAGTGATTTTATTCCTAAAACGGTAGATGCTAGGTACCTCACAGTCAGGTTAACGGTCACCTCTTGTTTTAAGATTTTAAAGCCAATATCACAGCATTTTTGTGTGTAGAAAGTATTATCATTCTCATGTTGGCTTGTGTGTTTTGTAAACCATTTTTGTGAACAGCTGTATTTCGTTTTGGAGCTGTTATTTATCGATACCGCGCTTTCTTCCTCACATCCCGGCCCCCGTACTTACTTAATATTAGTGTTCCTGCTTTAAACTGTATTCTAGCTCCAGACTATGACATATAAAAGCTACCATTACTCTCCTTGTATTTGTGTTTATGTACATATCTGGTATAGTATCATAATTTTGACGTTAAATTAGGGATTTGCGCGGTCAGGCGGAGCATTAATATGGCGGGCACAGAGGGAGGAAGGTAGCTCGATAACGAACCTACGTTCTCTTTCACACCCAGTGAACCGCTGCAGGACGTGACCTGCCTGAGCGTGCAGGGCTCCATGTTGTCTCAGTCCAGGAGGGTCAACAGCAAACGCAAGTCGGCAGTGCTGCTCAGTGACGGCCTGGATACAGAATGCACCCCGTCAGACCACATCCAGCAGTGTTTACCACGACAGAAGCACCTGAGACCCTCTGGCAAGGGCAAGGAGAACGACGACAACCGGTTTGTCATCTCCAGGAGATATAGGAGGAGGAAAGAGTCCACATCAGGTAGAAGATGGCTGTGTTATACTTCTGCATGTTATACGTTGATGCACCTGGCTCTTTTTCATTCATTCATTCCTTCCCTTGTCAGACATTTCGTGGGACCACATTCCAGATGAGCTGCTCCTCAGGATCTTCTTCTGCCTCCCCCTGCAGGACCTACTCAGAATATCTGTCGTCTGTAAGCGCTGGCAACGTTTGGCGTAAGTCTCCCACACTAGAGATTCTTGTTTCCTCACTCTGTGACATTTACATGGAATCTGTCATTGTCACTTTTTTAATGTGGTTGTTATAGTGTGCAAAAAATGACTGCTGAACAAAATCCATACTCTAACTACACATAATTTATAGCAGAATTTCTCAGAAATGGACTCCAGTTTGTATTTTATCTATATTTACTAGGGCTGTTCAGGATATATTGGAGAGCAATCCAGAGTGAATATCCAAGTATTTTGTCCTGTCCTTTTCTCCCTCAGATGCCTGCATTAGTGCATTAGTGTCATATTTTTCAGAATTTTGAATTCTCTGATAAATGGTGTTGGGAAAGTTACTTTGAAAATGTAAGGCAGCAAATTACAAGTTATCCTATTTAAAATGTAATAGCAGTCTTTTAATTACTTTATTGAAGTAATGAAAGTTATTTCATTCAGTTACTTTTTTGTTAAATTTTTCCCAGTTTGAACATTTTTAACTGTTAACCGTTTTCAAATGTTTAAATAGAGGCCTACACAATATGAGAAAAAATGTGTGGTTGTGATTTTGGCCCCAAATATTGAGACTTGCGCTGTGATTTTCATTATTTACATTTTAATGTTTTTTGGTTTTTTTAAATGAAACAGATCTACCTATAAATGTATGAAATCTGTGTGTGTGTGTGTGTGTGTGTGTGTGTGCGTGCATCTGTGTGTCTGTTCCTCATATATCTCTCGAACCATTTGTCAGACTGACCTCAGATTTTATAAGTGCTTTGCTGAGATTATGAGGGTGTACATGCCCGAGTATGAGGTTGTTCAGTCAAAATGTGTAATTATTATCAATAAAAGTTTAGTCATCACTCTTTCCTCATGCTGTGGCTTCTAGAAGTGTGGGTGGGGTTTCGAATTTACTCCGTACTGATTGGATAATACACGGCATCAGTAACCACAGCGCTCCGTGAGCAAAACAAGGAAACCAAAAGCGGCAAATTTGACTTGAAAAAGATAATAGTGAAGATTTAATGCTTAAAAAAATTATACCTTAAAGTTGGTGGGATTGCATAGGTCCAAAGGATAATTCGGCATATGTGGATGACATGAGGTGCGTGAGCAGACTGGGCGGAGCGTCAGCGGGGACCCGGGTCTGACAAAGAACACTGGTGTATCCAACACGGGACACGCTGGGAGAAGCAGCTGCCCGACTGGGCGGACCACGGTCCTTCGCGGGGAGGCATGCCCAGTCAGTGGTAGACGGGAGTCCTGGCTGCTGCTTCACCCATGTGGTACCACTGTACTTTGCAGGATGGCGAGTCCCCCCTCCCACACGAGTTTCTAAAAATTAAAAACTTAATAATCCCGCCATGACTGTGGAGCAGAATGGCTGGAATGACTTAATGACCAAACGCAGGACACAAAAACACCCGTCCATCCATCCATCTTCTTCCGCTTAATCCTTTTCAGGTCGGGGGGGGGGGGGGGGGGCTGGAGCCTATCCCAGCATCTTTGGGTGAGAGGCAGGGTACACCCTGGACAGATCACCAGTCCATCGCAGGGCCAACACAGAGAGACAGACAACCATTCACTCTCACAGTCATACCTAAGGACAATTTAGAATCCCCAGTTGAGGCCAGTTAACCTAACTTGCATGTTTTTGGCATGTGGGAGGAAACCAGAGAAATCCTGGAGTAAACCCATGCGGACACACAAAAACACCCAAATAACAAAATAAATCATTTTTAGTTAAATATTTACTGACAAATGGACAGCACTGATGCAGTGGTTACAGTCAAATGGGTCCTTCTGCCGTGTATAGTAATGTTGGGTGTTTTGTAGTTAATTTGGTTGATTACAGTTTTAAACAACCTTTTAATAACAAAATATTGCTAAAATATAAAATGATGCACTGCAATGGGTCTCAAATATTTGTAAACATGTCCTGTTACAGTACTGCATGAGTTTATTGACAATACACAGAAGTTCAATATTACACTTAACTCAATCACTGAACAGTGATATAAACTAATATAATCATGACTGAACAACTCCCATTCCCCAAAGTGCAAGATACACTATCTTGAATATGTGATAAAAGATCCCACAAATAAGTGATCTGTCAAACAAATGAACAAGGGATCTGAAACAGTCACTAATATTGGATGTCCCATTCATTTTCAATAATTAGGTATTCTGTAATTAATATTCACACAGTCAAATAAATCTTAGTGCCATTTAGTCCCTTTTATATTTGTCAAAGTCTAACATGTGACTGCCTGCATATAGCGTACACGTTTTTGTATTCCACTTTCAAACAGCTTACATTTGGGCCTGTAAAGCCTAATTGGGATACCTGTTTAAGACCACACCGTTTCTACCACGGTGGCGCAGTGGTTAGCACTGTGGCAGCATAGTAAGAAGGCCACGGGATCGATTCCACCCCTGACCGGCCAGGCTTTTATTTGTGGACTTTTCCTCCGCCTTTAATACAATCCAACCTCATATCTTAGTTGAAAGGCTCCTGCAACAATTTGATTTGAGCAATAATCTGGTGGGTTGGATTCTGGATTTCTTAACCAACAGGACACAGAGAGTAAGGGTCAATGGTACATTGTCTGACCTAAAGTGCTCTTCTACTGGCTCTCCTCAGGGGTGTGTGTTGTCACCACTACTCTTCATCCTGTACACATGTTTATGTGTCGGAGCAGACATGACAACAGACACATTATAAAGTATGCTGATGACTCAGTTATTGTCAGTCTCCTCCAGGATGGTGAGAGTGGCCACGGCCCAGTAGTTGATAATTTTGTTCACTGGTGTGAGGATTCCTACCTGCAGCTGAATACGACAAAAACTAAAGACATGATTATTGACTTTAGGAGGAAAACTCCCAGGCACAAAATCACCGTACTAAAAGGCCAGACCACCGAATGTGTACAATCTTACAAAAATCTTGGGACGATTATTGATAGTAATTTAAACTTTGAAGAGAACTGTGAAAGGGTGTGCAAAAAGGGTCAGCAACATTTGCATTGCTTGAGAAAACTTGCACGCTTCCAAGTTGACCGAACCATAATGGCAATGTTTTATTGGGCTTTTATTGAATCTGTTTTATCCTTTTCTTTAGTGTCATGGTTTGGTCAGATAAAACTGAAACAGAGGAAATCCTTGGATCAGGTAGTTAGATGGTCCAGTCGTTTGCTTGGTGAGTCACAGCTGAGCCTGACATCCCTGTACACCAGACAAGTACAGAGGATGGCTACCTCCATTTTAAATGATGACTCCCACCCTTTGCACTGCAACTTTCAGCTTCTTCCCTCAAGACGGAGGTTTGCTGTCCCAAAATGTAAAACCCAGCGCTACAAAAACAGCTTTGTCCCTGCTGCTGTCAAAGAGTTGAACAAGATGTAACAATATATTGCACATAATTTAGGTGCCTATTTATTAACTCCATTTTATATTTACTTATTTTTGTAGGATGTTACTTGGGTTCTAAATATTTTATTGGGTTTTAGACCTTTGAGTTTTTAACCTCTTTGACTAGTTTTTAACATTTAATATGACTCTTCTCTCTTACCTCTGGTTTCTCCCTCATCTCTTTGTCTTTTTATACCCTGATTGATGGAGCCTTGAGTATTTTTATCATGTTTATAGTCAGCTTCATGTGTGCCTGTGTTTGTGTCTATGTTGAATGTAATTTGTGGCTTGTAAATATGGATGTCACCAGACTGCAAAACAAATCTACCTACGGGTACAAATAAAGGAACCTGAACCATCGTGGGTTCGATCCCACCCCCTGACTATCGGTGACCCTAATGTGTGGAGTTTGCATGTTCTCCCCGTGCCTGCGTGGGTTTACTCCAGTTTCCTCCCACACACCAAAAACATGCAGGTTAGGTTAATTGGAGACTCTAAAGTGGCCCTAGGAGTGAATGTGTGTGTGAATGGTGAAGGGATGGTGTCGTACCGTGGCTGCTTCATCCATTTAGGTGGATGCCCTGAATTTCCCCTCTGGGGATCAATAAAGTACACACAAAAATTAAGACAGGATTACTTGCATTCTACGGGTAATGCACTAGTGTTTTGAGTCTACTTGCTTTTATCAAAGAAATTGCAGAGTAAATTGATCATTTTGAAATTATTTCTTCTTAACTCAAGTATTGCATGAAAATGCTGGAAATGGCAAAAGAAGACATTGTGCACACAAATGTGCAATGAACATTCCTGAATGCATAGCCTAGCTCGAGGGTCGGCAACTTATAGCTCTAGGACAGCGTGCTCTGGCTCCCTGCAGTTATATCTCAAAACACATGGAAATTAATATTCATTTTCATTATTATTATTGTTATTCAAATAATTTTTTTTTCCCACAATATTTTTTATTGAACCTTTTTTTTAACAAACATGACACAAACAATCAAACACTAACACTAAAGTAATTTAAAAATTAAAAACAAATGTACTAAAAACAACAACAACCACTAACAAAGGCAAGTCATCAACAATGCTCCTCTGTTTAGTCTAGGTAATCTATTACATAAGTATACATATTATACATTCACCAGTTTGGAATTTACAAGGCCCACACACATCATTCACCTTCTTCTTCAGAAGTTATGTTTAATTTCTTTACATAATCAATGAAAGGTCTCCATATATTCTCAAACACATTTTCCTTTGATTTCAGTATGTATGTTATTCTTTCTAGTGGAAGGTTTGTTAACATCTGTCTTAACCACTGAGTCACATCTGGTCTGAGTCTTTTTCCACAGTAATGCAATGCATTTTTTGGCATTAAGCAAACTGAGGTCTATGAATGCTGTTTCACTCTTATTAAAGTTATGTTTTTCTGGATACAGACCCAACAAAAACAGTTTTAGAGTTCAATATGAATTGTTTTGAAATGATTATTTCAATTGTTACCCTCACCTCTTCCCAAAACATTCTGATTTTTCTACATTCCCATAAACAATGAAATAGGGTTCCTTTACTTTCCATACATTTTGTGCACGTATCTGGTATGTTTTTGTTATATCAAATCTATAAAATATAAATACTATAAATTCCGTCTGGTAATCTTGGTCACTATTCCTTCTCAAATACACGTGAGTTTCAAGTCACTGCTCTCTGTCAGTCATGGCCGGCGACATCTTGTCTCTTCCATTGCCAGTTTCAGCACAGATGGTGACGGACAGTCGTTTTCTTTGTGCGATTGACTGGGCTGCAGTATAGCAGTCGAGTTTTAGCATCAGAATTTTATGTAATTTTTTACAACCATGTACAAGCAAATCTATCCGCATATAATTTAATGAAATAAAATTCTAGTATATCAAGATTTATTCAGCATGTTTTGAAGTTACTTGACTGGGAGCTTGCCTGTTCGTTAGGTCTCCTTCAGCTGCAGGTCCCTGGAGGTACTTGCAGACCATGCTGTCAATGAAGGCCATTTCCAAGGATGGTTTGTGCAGTATATAGCCGTGCAGACTTTGTGCTGTTTTCAGCTCGGATCTCGACCCACTGACCATCTGCTGAACGCGTTTCCTCATCTGCGGTAAAGCCGGAATCAATGACTGTACGTCATTTCCGGCCGGCAGTGGCTGCTCCCCATTGGTTTTGACCGAGGGGTTTTCATGGGATACAATTATTCAGTATACTGACTCTAGGGGGTTATTTTTTTTTTTTCCACAATATCTTTATTGAACCTTTTTTTTTTTTTTTTTAACAAACATGATACAAACAATCAAACACTAACACTAAAGTACTACAAAAAAAAATGCACTAAAAACACCAACAACCACCAACAAAATCAAATCTTCAACAATGCTCCTCTGTTTAGTCTAGACAATCCAATACATAAGTATACATATTATGTTCACCAGTTTGGAATTTACAAGGTCCACACACATCATTCACCTTCTTCTTCAAGAGTTATGTTTAAATTTTTTACATAATCAATAAAAGGTCTCCATATATTCTCAAACACAATTTCCTTTGATTTTAGTATATATGTTATTCTTTCTAATGGAAGGTTTGTTAACATCTGTCTTAACCACTGAGTCACATCTGGTCTATGAGTCTTTTTCCATAATAGTGCAATACATTTTTTGGCATTAAGCAAACTGAGGTCTATGAATGTTCTTTCACTTTTATTAAAATTATGCTTTTCTGGGTACAGACCCAACAAAAACAGTTTAGGATTCAATATGATTTGTTTTGAGATTATTTTTTCAATTGTTACCCTCACCTCTTCCCAAAACATTCTTATTAATCTACATTCCCATAAACAATGAAATAGGGTTCCTTTACTTTCCATGCATTTTGTGCATGTATCTGGTATATTTTTGTTATATCTATTTAACTCCTCCGGTGTAACATACATCCGCATTAACCATTTGAAATGTATCAATTTAAGGCGTGCATTTATTGATTTGGTTTGAGCTTCTGTACAAGCCAATTCCCATTGTTCCTCTGAAATTTCAATTTGCAGATCTTCTTTCCAGTAGTTTAATCTTTTCAGTGAATTTTCACTTGAAGATAGTGTCAATGAGTTATAAAACTCTGAAATAATACCCTTTCTTTTACTATCTTTCATCATCATTTTTTCCAAGGATGAATAAATAGGTCGAGTGAGAGCTTTATTTTGATTTGATCGAATAAAGTTTCTAAGTTGAAGATATTTAAAAAAATGTGTTCTATTGAGATTAAATTTGATCCTCAGCTCTTCAAAAGACATTATGTTGTCTGCACATGGCAAATATAAATCCTGAATCTTTTGTATCCCTTTTAAATTCCATACTTTAAATACAGCGTCCGCTCTCCCTGGTTTAAAATATTGATTACCCCATATTGGACTAAATTGTGACAATAACTGTGGTTCTTTTAAATAGTTTTTAGCTTCACACCATATTTTGATCATATGCTTTACAAATGGATTTTTAACTTGTTTTTGTAATTTTTTTGCCGAATCTGAGTATATGAATATGGGAAGAGGTAAAGGTAAATTGTATGATTCCATTTCAGTCCAGTGAGGGAGATCATTTGATGAAAAATAATATGTCATAGACCTCAGTTGTGCCGACCAATAATACAACATAAAATTTGGACATTTCAGACCTCCACGATCAAATGGTAAATATAATAAAGACAAACGTAATCTAGCCCTCCTGTTGTTCCATATAAATTCCACTAACTTTTTTTTTATTCTTGAGAATAGATCTAAAGGTGGTGATAAGGGAATGTATTGAAATAAATAAAGTATTTTAGGTAAAATATTACTTTTAAGTATATTGATTCTCCCGATCATCGACATTGGTAGTGACATCCATCTCTGAGTTAACTCACTGATATCTGACATTAAGGCTTCATAGTTGACACTGGCGACTGATTCTAGCTTAGGCATAATTTGGATTCCTAAATATTTAAACTGATTTACAACATTGAATTGATTTACCTCAGGGGCTGGGTAATTTCTCTGGGTCTCATTTAGCATTAATATTGAAGATTTAGTTTTATTTATTTTATATCCTGATATTTCCCCAAAATTCTTTATTAAATTCAACAAGGTTGGAATTGATTTTTTTAGATTCGACATAAACAAAATTATATCATCGGCGTACAGGGAGATTTTATGTTCTGTTGGTCCAACTTTAATTCCATATATTTGTGAATGTAAACGTATCGCTATCGCTAAAGGTTCAATTGCCATAGTAAACAGTAAAGGTGAAAGTGGACAGCCTTGTCGACATCCTCTATTGATTTTTATTGGTTTTGAAATATTGTTATTTGTTAGGATTTCTGCTGTAGCATTATTGTATATTATTTGAACCCATTTTATGAAATTATTTCCAAGTCCAAACCTTTGTAGGACTTCAAAAAGAAAGGGCCATTCAACTCTATCAAAGGCCTTTTCGGCGTCCAATGATAGGAGAGCTGTATCCGGTGCTTCTTTATTAAAATAAATAATATTAAATAGTCTTCTTACATTATGGAAGCCTTGTCTACCCTTTATAAAGCCATTCTGATCTCGATTAATAATATTTGGTAAAATTTCTTGTATTCGTCTTGCTAAAATTTTACAGATTATCTTAAGGTCGGCGTTTAATAGGCTTATTGGTCTCATATTTTCACATTTATTAGAGGGCTTACCTGGTTTTGGCAGCAGTATAATTAAGGCATTATTTATGTATGATGGTAAATTATTATTTTGAAATGCTTCTAAAACCATTTCCAAAAAAGGTTTTATTAATTTATTCTTAAATTTTTTATAAAGGTCAACTGGAAGACCATCTGGTCCTGCACTTTTTCCTGATTTCATATTATCAATGGCTAGCCCAACTTCTTCTTGACTAATTTTAGACTCCAATATCTCCCTGTTTTCATTTGGAATACACGGTATAGATAGTTCGTTCAAAAACCCATTTAGTTTTGTTAAATCAGGTTCATTTTTGGTATCATATAATTTTTCATAGTAATCTCTAAAGGCTCTATTAATTTCTAAAGGATCTATAACTACCTGTCCGTTACTTATAATACTGGTAATTGGTGTTTTAATTTCCAATTGTTTAATCTGCCATGCTAATAATTTTCCTGATTTTTCACCTTGTTCATAAAAAGATTGTTTCAATCTTAGAAGACTCGAGGCAGCTCTATTCGCTGATTTTTTGTCGTATTCAGCTCTCAAAATCAGTAATTCATTCTCCAACCTTGGGTCACTTCCTGCATACACTTTTTCCTGAAGATTTTTTATTTTATGTTCCAATTTAGCTCTCTCCTCTCGAGTCTTCTTAGATTTTGATCCTGTATAACTAATAATATGTCCCCTAATAAAAGCTTTGAAAGCCTCCCACTTTACACATGCTGATGTTTGTGTAGTATTGATGTCAAAGAACTCGTCTATCTGTTTTTCTATATACTTGACAAATTCCTCATCCTGAAGCCATTTATGCTGAAATTGCCATCTACCTGATTCCTTTGTCAATTTTTTATCTACATATATTAGACAACAGGGTGCATGATCAGAGATCACGATGTTATCATAAAAGCAGTTTTGAATCTTGGACCTTAATTCTGTGGAAATCAAAAAATAATCAATACGTGAGAATGTCTTGTAGGTACTGGAATAACAAGAATAGGCTTTAACTTGTGGTTTCATTTCTCTCCATATATCTAACAATCTCAATTCTTTCATAAAATGATTAATAGTCATCCTACATCCAATGTGCGTACAATCCAGTCCTGTTGATCTATCCACACCTGGATTCAATGTACAATTAAAATCCCCTGCTATTATATGTTGCCCTGTAAGTGATGATAAGATGAGAAATAAATTAGCAAAGAACTTCTGATCATCTATATTGGGACCATATAAGTTCACAAGATTTATATTTTCTAATAGCAAAGAACCTTGAATGATTACATATCTTCCAAATTTGTCTCCAATTACATTTTTCACTTGAAAAGGAACTGATTTATGTATGAGAGTCATAACTCCCCTGGCTCGGGATGAAAATGAAGAGGTGAATACACTTCCCTGCCATCTACTCCTAATTCTTTTAACATCCTCCTCTATCAGATGAGTTTCTTGTAAAAACACAATTCTTGAACCCATGTCCTTTATTTTATTCATAACTTGTTTAAGTTTTTTTAAGTTTTGTAGACCTCTGCAATTCCATGAAGTTAAATTAAGATTAACACTTTGGTCCATGATCAATAGAGAGTTTGGGATTACCTTGCAGTGTAAACATGCTCATACAGAGAAGCAAAAACATGAGTGGTTGAACATTCATCCTACAAACTACACACAAACAAATTTCCCCTTCCCACACTTGTGGCAAACCCCCCAAAATCAAAAGAAAAATTCTGTCTCCCGATATAGCCATCGACCGTTCCACACCCACGGGGAACAGCCTAAGCCACTCCTTCTTCATCCTCCCAATCACCCCAACTCTACTGCTTTTAATGACGTAACATTAACTCTCCTCTGTAGTTTTCCAACTTAACTCCAAAATTTTTAACAACTTTGTACATCATAGTTTTTTTTTTTTGTTTGTTTGTTTTGTTTTTGTTTTGTTTTTTTAATATATAATACAATCTATATTTTGTAAACTTACTATTTACTTCAAGTCAGTCAGATGCCTGTGCAAATGCTTAATTATTCTACCTTATATTTTGTTCATGCTTAGCTCCCACCAGTCTCTTCTTCTTCTTTGATCTTTTTGATGAACTCCTGCGCCTCCTCTGGGGTCTTGAAGATGTGGGTTCTGCCCTCATACGTGGTCAGCAGTCTCGCAGGATAGATTACACCATGACGAATCCCAAGGTTGCGCAGCTCCTTACGTACGGGATCAAACTGCTTCCTCAATTGCTGGATTCCTGTGGCCAAATCTGGGTAGAACCGCACCTGCTGGTCCTGGTGTTTAATCTCTCCTTTAGCACGTGCAGCGTTGAAGATCTTCATCCTGTCTCTGTTGCTAAGAAACTTCATAATTAAGGTCCTCGGCGGTCCCTTATCTCTCCGTGGGCCAATACGATGTGCTTTTTCCAGAACCACTGCTGATTGCAACTCCTCGCTGCCCAGCACCTCCGGAATCCACTTTTCCAGAAAGGAACATACGTCCCGACCTTCTGATTCCTCTGGAAGACCCACCAGCCTCAAATTATTCTGTCTCAACCGAGATTCCAAATCCAAAATATTATCTTCCAGAGATTTATTTTTTTTTTCCAAAGTGCGCACCTTTAATTGAAGACGGGTGACGTCATCTTCAGCACTAGCGAGACGGAGCTCCATCTGCGCCGTTCGTTCTACACAGTCACCCAATTCCTTTCTTATTCCTTCCAACGCTGTCATAATCCCATCAAATCTAGAGGAAAAGTCCGCTCTCATTGAACTCATGGCTGCCATCAGCGCATCTGCGCCATTCCCCGCAGAAATCGCAGCGTTGCCAGCCTCCTCCGCCATATATGGAGTTTTATTTGCTGCGTCACAGACCTGAAAGTCCGTTAATTTGGACTGTTTCGGCGGCTCGCTTTTTCCTTTTCCTGGTTTTCCAGCCTTAGGCTTCGCCGACATATCCTCGCCCAAATGCTGGGATACGTTCTGTCCCAAATGAGAGAGTTATTTGCCGATTTTTTTTTTTCCAGGAGCAGAGCAGAGCGAGACACGTCCGTCCTACGTGGCAGCCATAACCGGAAGTCTAGGGGGTTATTTTTACTGAATAAACACATTTTTATTTATAAGTAATACCTAAAGCACGATTAATGTTGTTATAATGACCAGTACTGGTTTCCTTTAATTGTTTTTAAAAATGAGAAACAATCCTTGAATCCCTGCTCAATAACCTTAAAATGAGTCACCTGCACTATAAATGCTGGATTCACAGACATGACAGAAGTCTGAATTAATGTGAATTTATTTTCACCGTCACAACTCAATACTTAGTTGTATAAAAATAAAAGCCCTTTATAGCAATTCATTTTTAAGAATGGTTGTCTGTTGTGTGCTATTATTGTGAAACGCTGTCAACCTTATTGTGAAACGCTGTCTTGCCTCCGGTTCCGGCGCCACACGAGTCGGCTGCCTTTTGCAACAGCGGCTCAATTCTGAGTCTTTTTATCTTCCTTCTTCTTTCTGATCCGGTGATAACTTTCTGATCCGGCACACCTTTCACTCTATATATATCACGGACGCACAGATCGCCCCAAAGGTCTCCCGAGTCGGCGGACGGAGCCTCTGTTTACAGCAGGAGATGATACAGCAGGGAAGAGCTAGCTAGCACTCAACCGCCACCCGGTGCCAACGGAGAAACTCGACATACCGGGAGAACTGAAGCGAAAACGACGCGGGTGCCGGGCTGGAGTTTAGGTGGCGTGCAAGAAATATAAGACAGAATAATAAAGAGCGATGGCAAGAACCAAGCAGACCGCTCGTAAATCTACTGGAGGAAAAGCCCCCAGGAAGCAGCTGGCCACCAAGGCTGCTCGGAAAAGTGCTCCGTCCACCGGCGGAATGAAGAAGCCTCACCGTTACAGGCCCGGTACCGTGGCTCTGACAGAGATCTGTCGCTACCAGAAATCCACGGAGCTGCTCATCCGTAAGCTGCCCTTCCAGCGCCTGGTAAGGGAGATCGCTTAGGACTTCAAGACCGACCTGCGCTTCCTGAGCTCCGCCGTCATGGCTCTGCAGGAGGCCAGCGAGGCCTACCTGGTGGGTCTCTTCGAGGACACCAACCTGTGCGCCATCCACGCCAAGAGGGTCACCATCATGCCCAAAGACATCCAGCTGGCCCGCCCTATCCGCGGAGAGAGAGCTTAGACTTTCTGCTGCACATCCACTAACCACAATGCTCCGCACTGTGTCTATATACTGTATATATATATATATATTAATATGTACATATGTATACTAGCTGCTCTTGTTTTTTCTTGCCTTCTGATTGTTGCTCTGAGTGTTGCTATCCCTGTGCTGTTGCAATCCTGGAATTTCCCCATTGTGGGACTAATAAAGGCTTATCTTATCTTATCTTAAAATAAGACCTACAGCTGATGGTTTTCCATCACAATTTGTAAAGAAAAAAGGAGAGAAGATTCTCTGACAGTGATGTAGAGGTAAGCCTTAGCCTATACAGTGGGGAAAATAAGTGTTGAACACATCATCATTTTTCTTATTAAACATATTTCTGATGGAGCCACTGACCTGAGATTTTCACGAGATATCAGTAACAACCAAAGTAATCCATACATACAAGGAAATCAAGGCAACTGTGTTCACAAAACAAGATATATTTAATAAAGTGGAATGACACAAGGAATAAGTATTGAACACGAAGAAAAAGGGTTGCAAAAAAGCATACAGCCATGGACGAAATTGTTGGTACCCCTCTGTTAATGAAAGAGAAAAAAAACACAGTGGTCACAGAAATAACTTGAATCTGACAAAAGTGGTAATAAATAAAAATTCTATGAAAATTAACCAATGAAAATCAGACAATGCTTTTGAATTGTGGTTCAACAGAATTATTTTGAAAAACAAACTCATGAAACAGGCCTGGACAAAAATGATGGTACCCCTAGAAAAGATTGAAAATAATGTGACCATAGGGACATGTTCAACCAAGATGTGTCCTCTAATTAACATCACAGGTGTCTACAAACTTGTAAACAGTTAGTCGGCCTATTTAAAGGGTGACAAGTAGTCACTGTGCTGTTTGGTGACATGGTGTGTACCACACTAAACATGGACCAGAGGAAGCAAAGGAGAGAGTTGTCTCAGGAGATTGGAAAGAAAATTATAGACAAGCATGTTAAAGGTAAAGGCTATAAGACCATCTCCAAGCAGCTTGATGTTCCTGTGACGACAGTTGCACATATTATTCAGAAATTTAAGATCCACGGGACTGTAGCCAACCTCCCTGGACGTGGCCGCAGGAGGAGACAGATAATACGAATGGTAACAAAAATGCCCAGAACAACCTCTAAACACATTCATAATGAACTCCAAGGTCAAGGTACATCAGTGTCAGATCGCACCATCCGTCGTTGTTTGAGCCAAAGTGGACTTCATGGGAGACAACCAAGGAGGACAACATTGTTGAAAACAAATCATAAAAAAGCCAGACTGGAATTTGCCAAACTGCATGTTGACAAGTCACAAAGCTTCTGGGAGAATGAATGTCCTATGGACAGACGAGACAAAACTGGAACTTTTTGGCAAGGCACATCAGCTCTATGTTCACAGACGCAAAAATGAAGCATACTAAGAAAAGAACACTGTCCCTACTGTGAAACATGGAGGAGGTTCTGTTATGTTCTGGGGCTGCTTTGCTGCATCTGACACAGGGTGTCTTGAATCTGTGCAGGGTACAATGAAATCTCAAGACTATCAAGGTCTTCTAGAGAGAAATGTGCTGCCCAGTGTCAGACAGCTTGGTCTCAGTTGCAGGTCATGGGTCTTGCAACAGGATAATGACCCAAAACACACAGCTAAAAACACCCAAGAATGGCTAAGACCCAAACATTGGACTATTCTAAAGTGGCCTTCTATGAGCCCTGATCTAAATCCTATTGAAGATCTGTGGAAGGAGCTGAAACATGCCGTCTGGAGAAGGCACCCTTCAAACCTGAGACAACTGGAGCAGTTTGCTCATGAGGAGTGGGCCAAAATGCCTGCTGAGAGGTGCAGAAGTCTCACTGACAGTTACAGAAATCGTTTGATTGCAATGATTGCCTCAAAAGGTTGTGCAACAAAATATTAAGTTAAGGGTACCATCATTTTTGTCCAGGCCTGTTTCATGAGGGTTTTTTTTTTTTTTTTTTTAATAATTCTGTTGAACCACAATACAAAAGCTTGTCTGATTTTCATTGGTTAATTTTCATAGAATTTTTATTTATTACCACTTTTGTCTGATTCAAGTTATTTCTGTGACCATTGTGGGTTTTTCTTTCATTAAGAGATGGGTACCAACAATTTTGTCCACGTGTGTAGAAAGCCAAGAAACCAGCTGAAATTCATCAGAATTTAGGAAACCATCCCATCCCCCATCAGTGCAAATTAATTTCAACTGGTTAAGTCCAAACTGATGGCCTTTAAAAAGGTCTGTGAATATCATATTGTCACACCATATAGAAATCATGATGAGTAGAAGCAAAGAGCTCTCTCTAGACCATCACAACCTTATTGTTGCAAAACAACCTTATTGTTGCAAAACATCATGATGGCATTGGTTACAAGCGCATTTCTAAACTGCTGCATGTCCCAGTGAGCATTGCAGGAGCTATCATTCAGAAGTGGAAAGATCATTTTGCCATAAACAGGCCATGACCAGGAGCTCCTCACAAAATTTCTGACAGAGGAGTCAAAAGAATTGAAAAGGTAAAGGCCTCTCGTGGAGAGCTCCAGAAAGATCTGGAGTTGGCAGGCACTGCGTTTTCAAAGAAAATGATAAGTAATGCACTCAGCCGACATGGGCTCTATGCCCGCACACCTCGTAAGACTCCATTCCTGAAGAAAAAGCATGTTGAAGCTTGTTTAAAGTTTGCTGCACAACATTTGGGCAAGACAGTAAAATACTGGGAGAATAGTCTGGTCAGATGAGAGCAAAATTGAACTTTCTGGATGCAACAACACACATTTGGAGGAGAAATGGCACTGCATATTGGCCCCAAAACACCATACCAACAGTGAAGTTTGGAGGTGGGAGCATCATGGTGTGGTGTGTTTTTCACCACATGGTACAGACAGACTTCATATAATTGAAGGAAAGATGAATGGACAAATGTACAGAGACATCCTTGATAAGAACTTGTTGCCATCTGCCAAGATGCTGAAGATGAAATGAGGGTGGACATTTCAGCAAGACAGCGACCCCAAACACACAGCCAAAGAAACTCTCAACTGGCACCAGAGAAGAAAAATAAAGCTGCTAGAATGGCCGTCATTCACCTGACCTGAATCTAATTGAAAATCTATGGAACGAACTGAAGATCAGAGTTCATAGAAGACACCCACAGAACTTTCAAGATTTGAAGACAGTTTGTGTGGAAGAATGGGTTAAAATCATTCTTGAGCAATGCCTGCTACTAGTTTCTCCATCCAGGAGACATCTGGAAACTGTTATTACCAACAAAGGTTTTTCTACTAAGTATTAAATGAATTTCACTAAGTGTGTTCAATACTTATTCCCTGTCATTCCACCTTTTTAAATATAATTTGTTTTGTGAACTCAGTTGCCTTGATTTCTTTGTATGCATGGATTACTTGGGTTGTTACTGATATCTGGAGAAAATCTTGGGTCAGTGGCTCCATCAGAAATATGTTTAATGAGAAAAACGTTGATGTGTTAAATACTTATTTTCCACACTGTATAGTCATTTTCTTAGGGCTGGTTCCTTTATTTGTACAGGCTACTTGGGATGTTGAGAGCGGCTCTTAATGCATTCTTCATATTGTAGTGGATGACATCTCAAGTGGTGAAACAAATTAGTGGTAGTGCGACATAATTTGCACAAAACTGTACTTTGTTGTTTTTTGATGTGTTCAATACTTACTTTCCACGCTGTGTTTTAAGGATGTGTTCAGCTTTTTGTCTGTAGTATAACTGCTAGTTTGTTACATGTGGGGTTTTGGACAGTGAATTATATGTGCAGACTGTCTATTAATGCCACACATTTAAAAAAAAAAAAAATATATAACCAATATTTAGCTCAACAGAAGAAGATATTTTTAAACTTTATCCCCACTCTGCTGTAATTATTTCTAATTGGCTTAATTTGCACCAAATGATTTTAAAGTTGTATTATTTAGAAAGTTGTTTAGAGTTCTTTTTGTTTTATTCCAAAATAAAGAAGAATATCTGATAACTAATCCACTAGTTGTCAAATTGAGAGTCTGGAGAACAGGTGAAGGATACAGATTTATATTATATTAATACATCTGAATGAGGAGCATTATGAGGTGAGTTTAACATTTGCCTCCATGTGTGTCTGTGGCAGGTGTGATGAGTCTCTGTGGCACAGCGTGGATCTCGAGGGGTTGACCCACACTGGTCCAGCTCTACGGCAGGTGCTGAAGACTGGAGTACGCAGACTTCGCTGCCCTCGCTCCTTTGTGGAAGAGCTTCACTTTACAACCACATGGTGAGTTGGCTCATTGTGTTGCAGTGTACCACTCAGACTTCAGACTGTGACTTTTTGTCTCTAAATCAAGAAAAAGGCAAAACCATGTAGTAGTGTAGGGTTCAAAACCTGATCTCACTTCTCTGTGCTTCTGATTTTATCTGATATTTAGGACTGAATGATGTGTTTACTGTCATTCAGCCCACTGCAGCTAGTTCAGATGGATTTGTCCAGTTCCATTATTCCCACTTCAGCCCTGGAGAGCATCATCTGTCATTGCACACTGCTGGAGTATCTGAGCCTGGAAGGTCTGCAGCTGTCTGACGCCATCATCAGGTGAGGCTGTCTCCAAGGAATCCCGTCAGAGGCCAGTTACTCACACACACAAAAAAATATGTTTGTTAAAACTCAAACTTTGAAGAAAACATAACATAGTAGCGATCATCAGATGTAGACTTCAAGGTTTTGCATTGTTTAGCAACAGCATTTACAACCTAAAATGTGCTTGCTACACATTAATCACAGGGCACATGTTTAGCCATAAACGGCAAAGCACCCTGTGACTGGCTGTTGGGACTCGGGTCATAGTCGCCCAAGTTGTAGTCTTTTCAGTGATCCCATCAAAAAAAATAGCTGCTACAGGCAATGAGGCTCCACTCAGGCTATGGGGGAAGTGACATTCACTTGGTCAAACGTTGGTGTACCATCAAAATAATTTTACAAACATTATTTTGAGGTGAAAATCTTCCATAGTAATGCTTTAAAATGCACAGGAGAGGCATGCTGTACTTCAGTTGTTGTTCAGAAGAATGAGAGCTCCCTGGCACGATTTGAACCTGGGACACCCTGCATATCATTCTATCACTTTAACCACAACACCAAACAACTGCTTCAGCTCACACTCAAATGATAAATGTTCTATTGAAAGGATTCCCAGCAGCATGGCAACATTCAAAACTTATGGTGTGCTACACCATCCATCCATCCATCCATCTTCTACCGCTTTTCCGGAGGTCCGGGTCGCGGAGGCAGCAGTTCAAGCAGAGAAGCCCAGACTTCCCTCTCCCCAGCCACCTGCTCCAGCTCTTCAGAGGGGATACCAAGGCGTTCCCAGACTAGCTGGGAGACATAGTCTCTCCACCGAGTCCTGGGTCTGCCCCGGGGTCTCCTCCCAGTGGGACGTGCCTGAAACACCTCAAGTGGGAGGCGTCCAGGAGGCATCCTAATCAGATGCCCATACCACCTCAACTGACTCCTTTCAATGTGGAGGAGCAGCGGTTCTACTCTGAGCCTCTCCCGGATGACTGAGCTCCTCACCCTATCTCTGAGGGTGAGTCCAGCAATCCTACGGAGAAAGCTCATTTCAGCCGCTTGTATCCGCGATCTCATTCTTTCGGTCATTACCCAAAGCTCGTGACCATAGGTGAGAGTAGGAACGTAGATTGACTGGTAAATCGACAGCTTTGCCTTAGAACTAAGCTCCCTCTTCACCACAACAGACCGGTACAACGTCCGCATCACTGCAGATGCTGCTCCAATCCGTCTGTCGATCTCTCGCTCCATTTTCCCCTCACTCGTGAACAAGACCCCAAGATACTTAAACTCCTCCACTTGGGGCAGGAGCCTGTCCCCAACCCGGAGAGGACAATCCACCTTTTTCCGGCTGAGGACCATGGACTCGGACTTGGAGGTGCTGATTCTCATCCCAGCCGCTTCACACTCAGCGGCAAACCGTCCCAGCAAGAGCTGTAGGTCATTGCTGGATGAAGCCAACAGGACAACATCATCTGCAAACAACAGAGATGAGATCCTGTGGTCACCAAGCATGACACCCTCCATTCCCTGGCTGCGCCTAGAAATCCTGTCCATAAAAATTATGAACAGGACCGGTGACAAAGGGCAGCCCTGGCGGAGTCCAACTCTCACTGGGAATGACTCCGACCGAGTGTTGGCAATGCGAACTAAACTCTCACAACGGTCGTACAGAGACCGAATAGCTCGTAACAACAAGCCCGATACCCCATACTCCCGAAGCACCCCCCACAAAAATCCACGAGGGACGCGGTCAAATGCCTTCTCCAAGTCCACAAAACACATGTAAACTGGTTGGGCAAACTCCCACGAACCCTCAAGAATTCTCGAGAGGGTAAAGAGCTGGTCCGATGTGCCACGGCCAGGACGAAAACCACATTGCTCCTCCTGAATCCGAGGTTCGACCAACGGCCGGGCTCTCCTCTCCAGTACCTTGGCATAGACCTTCCCAGGGAGGCTGAGGAGTGTGATCCCTCTAAAGTTGGAGCACACCCTCCGGTCCCCTTTTTTGAAGAGAGGAACCACCACCCCGGTTTGCCATGCCAAAGGCACTGCCCCCGACCTCCACGCAATGTTGCAGAGGCGTGTCAACCATGACAACCCAACAACATCCAGGGCCTTGAGGTACTCGGGGCGAATCTCGTCCACCCCCGGGGCCCGGCCACCAAGGAGATTTTTAACCACCTTGGCGACCTCAGCCCCTGTGATAGGCGAGTCATCCCCCTCGTCCCCAAACCCTGCTTCCTCTGTGGAAGGCGTATCAGTGGGATACGTGTGTGTGCCGGTGTGCTACACATTGTTTTCAAATATACAGAAGAGGTATGTTGCACTTCAGAAGAATGACACATTGCTAGGAGGATTGCCAGGAGGTCCAGCCCCATCTTAGTTCCCAAGATTTGCATTGAGTCACACACTGACTTTCTCACACACTAACAAAATGTTCCATTGATGAGACACAAAGGCTGATAGACATTTTATAAACATAATTTTGGAACAGTAACAGAATTGCATGAAATTTGGTGTTTGGCTGAAGAATACTGTTGTGAATGTGAAGTTTCATCAAGTTTGGATCACTGCATCAGCAGAAGTGAAACCCAAAAATACATGCCAAAGAGAAACTTTCCAAATTGATGGCATATAAAATCAGAACAGATTTACATTTATGCAGAATCTTAACAACTTTTCATTCTCAGTGTCTGTAGATGATCTCTGCTTAATGTCAAATAATTTGGAATGAATGAATGGACTAGGAGGACTTCATTTTGACTTCACATGCACATTTTTGAAAATGTGGGGCGGGAAACCTCATTTTTAAGATAAGATGAGCCTTTATTAGTCCCACAATGGGGAAATTCCAGGATTGCAACAGCACAGGGATAGCAACACTCAGAGCAACAATCAGAAGGCAAGAAAAAAACAAGAACAGCTAGTATACATATGTACATATTACTATAAATATATACACATATATATAGACACACAGTGCGGAGCATTGTGGTTGGTGAATGTGCAGCAGAAAGTCTAAGCTCTCTCTCCCTCTGCGGGTGCGGCGGGCCAGCTGGATGTCTTTGGGCATGACGGTGGCGACCCTCTTGGCATGGATGGCGCACAGGTTGGTGTCCACGAAGAGACCCACCAGGCAGACCTCGCTGGCCTCCTGCAGAGCCATGACGGCGGAGCTCTGGAAGCGCAGGTCGGTCTTGAAGTCCTGAGCGATCTCCCTCACAAGGCGCTGGAAGGGCAGCTTACGGATGAGCAGCTCCGTGGATTTCTGGTAGCGACGGATCTCTCTCAGAGCCACGGTACCGGGCCTGTAACGGTGAGGCTTCTTCATTCCGCCGGTGGACGGAGCACTTTTCCGAGCAGCCTTGGTGGCTAGCTGCTTCCTGGGGGGCTTTTTCCTCCAGTAGATTTACGGGCGGTCTGCTTGGTTCTTGCCATCGCTCTTTATTATTCTCTTATATTTCTTGCACGCCGCCTAAACTCCAGCCCGGCACCCGCGTCGTTTTCGCCACAGTTCCTCGGCATGTCGAGTTTCTCCGTTAGCCCGGGTGGCGGTTGGAGCTAGCTAGCCAGCTAGCTCCAACTGCTGTATCGTCCCCCGCTGCAAACAGTGGCTCCGTCCGCCGACTCGGGAGACCCTTGGGGCGATCTGTGTGTTTGTGATATATATAAAGAGTGAAAGGTGTAGAAAGAAGAAGGAAGATGAGAAAAGGGCAGTTGCAAACGACAGCCAACTCGTGTGGCGCCGCCGGTGTGGCGCCGCCGGTCCGGCGGAACCGGAACTGGGAAAAAAAAGACCAGTATATTTCAGAGACTTGAATGATGAAAGAATTTTGAGGCTTGGCCCAGTTATTCTCGAGATATTTTCAAAAAACGTACAACTGTTGATTATAGCGCCACCTATGGACACTGGCCTGATTTTTGGTCCCTGACTAGTGGGGAGAACTGACCAGACTGTAAAATTTCATGTTTCTACATATTAGTTTTTGCTCTCCATGCACTTTTAACTGAGAAAATTAGAAAAATCAGAATCATTACAATAGGTTTCCCACAACACAGCTGGTTGGAGCCTTGAAAAGTTGCAAATTTAAAAGAAAAAGTTGTTTAGTTCAGTGAAATCTTTGTACAGAGTGTTCAATCCCTCTGTTCTTGATGTCGTCTGATGATGAAAGGAGTTCACTGCTTTCTGATCTAACTGGATATAAATTTTTAGATTTCGGACCATAAAAAGCATTGAGAGTTATGTAAAATGCTACAGTTCTTCTACCTTGCATGCTGCTCTGCCTGAAGTGCTTTTTGTTGGAACCATTCATTCTAGAGTTTCCTGATTTTTGTCCCCCCCCCCCCCCCAAGTGGTTTCTTGTCTGCATAATTTCTTATCTCTCAAAAATCTTTGAATCTCATCATCAAACCAGTCTTCACATCACTCTCTCTTTTTCTTTCCAAAGACATGTTTGGCAGTGTGCTGTAGCACCTTCTTTAGATCCTTCCAAGATTCTTCACAACATGGATGCTTTTCTTTCAGTAGCTTTTTCCTTTGAGCATTTAACGTGGTGTCTGGTCTGGCTGGTGGTTTTGTTTTACTCTTCTTTTTGACCATAAAACAGCATTTGGTGCTGAGAAGTTTATGGTCTGTAAAGCAGTCTGTTATGAGGTTGGTCTTTGTTACATTAATATTTTGTCTAGCGGTTCCATTTGCTAGCACATGGTCAATTTGGTGCCAATGTTTGGAGCATAAATGCTGCCAGATATTCTTGAGATGGTTTCTGAGTTGGAACATTGTGCCCATTATTGCCAGATGAAAGCCGGTACAAAATTCCAAGTAGCATTAAACCATTAGAATTCATTTTGCCTGTAGGTTTTCCACAGACTGAAGGCCACGACTGCCAGTCCTTGCCACCATGGGCATTGAAGTCTCCAGTGTTTCCTCTGGCTTAAAGACCTTGATGTGGTCTCAACATATTTTTCTGGGGGATGGGGGGCAGAAAACACATGACACTATTATAACCAGAATATGCGGTTTTGATACTTTTTTTTTTTTTTTTTAAACTTTGCACAGTAACTTTGCATATGGAACTTACCATTTGAAGTATTGTACAACCGAGGCTTGAATGTTGGAATATTGGGCCAGTTGGGGTCCCACCCAGAAATCCTGTGTTTGGACTTTTTACTGGCGCCATCCTTCTCTCCTTCCTCTGCTCTCACCTCTCCTGGACCCTCTGCCTGAACACTTTCCTCTCCTTGGCTCCTCTCTTCTGTCTCATCTTGCCCTCTCTGAGCTCTGTCTAATTCAGGTTCCCTCTCTGTCTATGGTGGTATACAAACAGGTTAGAAAATATCAAGTGTCATGTTTTGTCCTGCGGGATGTTTTGTTTTGTTTTTTTTTTTTTTGTCATGGTCAAAAATATGTGTATTTTTGTGTATTTTTATTCTAGTGTTTCTTTTTTCCAATGAGAGAGTAGGGAAGGGGGAAAAAAAGCATTCATAATAATAATTTACTCATGCATACATTTTTACATACATGTAAAAGCGGGTGCTTTGAAATTAATAATTAAGTGGACAACCAAAAATTTCTAGTTGAGTTAAGGGTACAAAGAGCACCCACTTAAAAACTTGAGTAATGACTTCAGTCTTGAAGGTTTGAGGTTTTTCTCGAAAATTTAAAACAATTTTCTTATAGTTTTCTACTTTTCTCTGCAAATTTATCTAAATTTGAAACCATTTTCCTCAAATTTTTAATTTCCTCTTGTAAAATTGACTTTTCTTGTACGTTTGAGACTTTATTATAAATTTGTGGATTATTTTATGGCTAATTTTTTTTTTTTTTTTTTTTACTAAAATTACATTTTAAAAAAATAAAAAATAAACTTGAAACAGACTGTGGTAATTTTTTAACTTTTTCCTTATAACAGTTTACATTTTTGACCATAATTTTGCAGAACCAGAACAGAGCAATAACTCTGATTTCAAAGGAAAAAAATATTAATAAATGGTATTTAATGAAATAAATTAAATGACCAAAGAGGCAGTTATTTCTATTATAATATTTCTCTATATTTATATTGGGGGCTTTTTGTTTGCTTTGTGTTTTTTTTTAAGAAATGTCCTCACCACCCAGAGAGCAGGAAAACGTCCCTTATTTTGAAATCCAAATGTTGGCACGTTTAGTTTATCTGAAGGCTGCTGACGGATTAAAGTCATTGACTTTGTGAATTTCAGTCATCTTAATTTGCCAGGTACATAATAGGGAACATAAATTAGTTAATATTAACTAAGGTAAAGGTTAAAACCAGCTCCTTTTCATTATTGTCTGAAATAAGAAAAACCAAAAACTAATGATTAAAAAGAAGACAAAATGAGCCAACTCGAACTCTTAACCACACCTGTTAGCTAAGCGACTCTTCCATTATTGTTCCTGTTACCTGCGGGCTAAAACCATGATAAATGCCTCCACTGCTTACATACCTCTTCTGCTTTTTTCCACATTTAAAGTACTTGAATAAGCTCCTGTTTCTCTCAGGGTGCATTCACACGGCCACTGTTTGGTCTGGACTAAAGGACCAAAGTGTGTATTCTGTGGATAGTTCAGTTTGTTTCGTGCCATCTGAATGCGCGTTGGAACTCTGGTGCACACCAAACAAGGGAACTCTGGTCCCCCTGAAAGGGGGGGGGGGGGTCTCGGTTCGCTTGCAAATGCAGTCTGGTGCACTTTGCTTGCCGTATGAATGTAAACGGAGTATCCAGTGGACCAAAGGGTGGACGTGCCCCTCGGCATTTGTGTAACCACAGCAACACATAGTGAGAAGAGAAAGTGGTGTTTACTGTAAAGGCGCCTTCACATCAAACGCGAACGGGTGAATTTTTCGTGCATTATTACTCAATGTAAATGCATGAAAAGACATGAATTCACTGTCTGGGTGAGATGCAGACAAATGAAGTTCCCACTCACCTGAAAAAGTTGTCCCTCTTGAAAACTTGACGTGTGTTTCTGTGGCAGCACGTCCGTGGTAGGAATCCATGTGTAAATAAATAAATCGAACACCCCGATTCAGCTGAAGAGCTCCCAGTTCTTCAGCCTCCATTTTGGGTCGAAAATAACAATAAAGACAGCCGCACGCATCCAAGAAATACTTTTACTGGAGAAAACCGAGTAGAAAAGTTTAAAAAAATGTCTCGGACTTGGAGGAGTGAGGAGGAGATGCAGGCTCTGATAGATATTTGGTCTGAGGACCAGATTTCTCAGCTGCTTGTGGCTACACACAAGAATACCGATGTTTTTAAAACATTCAGCGACATGATGGCGGCATGGGGGTTTATACAGACAGCGGAGCTTTTTATTTTTATTAGTTTGTGGTGGATAAACACCTCGGCTGAAGGGAACGGTGTTATGCTGAGAATTGCATCCCATTGTCAAATAAACATAATTTAAAGATAATTTACAACAGATAATAACAATTTTTACTTATAAAAATGTATAATGGGTACTTCTAAAAATGCACAAATGGTTACAAGCCTGGCTGTAGTGCTATATTTTATAGTTTTTGGTGGATGGGATGCAATTCTTGGCAAGGGAGCAATTCTCGGCATAACAGTGGTCCTGGCCAATCGATGAGCCGGATTTCTCTTCTTCGCCAAAATTTTTTCTTCCTGGTCAGTGGTGGCTTTGGCTACAGCACTACAAACAAGCAGCCGTTGTAACTGCGTGACGTTGTCCAAGCAGTTTGGTCTGCTTGAGTGAAGTGGTGTGTGAATGCAAACCGAACCAAACAAAGGTGTGACGATTCTCGCCATCCCCCGCCGAGTCGAACCGAGACCCCCGGACTATCCTGGTGTGAATACAGCCTCAGACAGTCACACTAGTAGCGAGACACTGCCTGGCAACTGGAACATGCAGCTGGGTCGCTTCTGAACTCCGCGCAGATGGTGGTCACGCGTGTTGTTCGTGTGCGCGCTTGTGGATCATCATTCCTTAATAAATTTTTCTTAAATTTATATTTCCTGTTGGAATGGTGGAAATTTTTCAGGCGTAGTGGGCCGCCACTGGGAAATGTTACCAGAGGAAACTCTGAGTCTCCCAAGACAATTGTACTTTTTCCCTTGGCTTTGACAGTACACTCAGTTTCTCATCGAAACTTTCCTTCTTGACCTCTGAACGCTGCATTGTAGGTGGATAAACGCTGACCACGGTGAGGTGAGTGTTGTCCTTGAGTGGGATCCTAGCTATCATTAGCCTGTCCTTTACAGGCACATGATTGATGTAATCAAATTTGTTGGAAATGGTGGAGCCAACTCTGGCAGTTCTGTCTGTGCCACCACTACAAAAAATGGTATTGTGGAGAGAATAACCAGGCCGAACTTTTCCGAGCAGATGAAGCTTTATTCCACTCTCTCACATTCTCCAGAATCAGAAAACTTCCCCCAGGTTGCAGGCACTCTCTTTTATATCACAACACTAACACTTCTCATTAACATTAACATATCACATTAACATATCACTCCCCCACTCCCCACCTTTGATCTGCCACTTCAGTCTGAGGGGAAACTACTGAGTAACTACTGAGTGGGTTCCCCACAGTATGACTTTTCTCTCTAGTGTTGTCAGAGCACAGATATCTATATTGGCTTTTCAAGCTATCTGCAGATAACTGCGGTGACTCATTCGGGTCATTGTAATCACCATCATTGGTTGTATGAACATTCCAGGCTGCTAGTTAGGTGTGGAAATTTTTCGATTCCTAGATGCATCACAGTGCGGGCTTATGCATCAGTGCAGAATGTTATTGATTTAGATCTCACTGTCTGTGCAAAGAGCTGAAGTGCTCATCTTGATTGCCATTTGTCCAGCCTCTGCTTGTCAATAAAGTTACAACGCGGCACTGAAAACTGCTGCCGTGCACACATAGTTGCGGGCTTGTTAATTGCATCACTGCAGCGAAGCGAGCTACTTCAGCTTTTCTTTGCTGGGATGTGGGTGCACAAAGCCGGCCAACGGGAGTGCGTGTAGCTGCTGCCTTCTCTCCATGTGCTCACGTGGGCTATGTTGTATGTCTAAAAATTAAAAGGTTGGTGCTACCGTGGTTGTGGAGAGGAATGGCCAGATCAATTTTAAGTCATGTGTGGCCGCACTTTCCTTGGGTTGGTGTGGACACGGTGGAGAGGGAAACGCACAGGGCCGGTGGCTCGGGCTATCCATGGCCGGAGGCTGTCTCCACACCGTTGGCCAGCCCAGGGCTGAGTCCCCACTGGTGCTGCTTATGGAGCTCTGGTCCTCTCATGCCTCTCACAGTTACTGGACAACAGCAAGTTGGTCCCATACACTCCGCTTTCCATGGCTGACCCTGTGAACTTGGACCTTTTGATCTCAAAATAAATGCATGTCTAGAACCTTGCACTTACTTTTCCAGCACCATGTTTGGAATGGATAACTGAAGTTGTCATTTTAGAGTATGGGGAGGAAAACACAAAAAGCCTACCCATGCTATAATTACCAAGGGCATGGGTAATAACATGATATTATGGTATTATCCATGGTATCATGGTATTAACATGATGATTAAATAATCAGGGTGGGTAAACCTTTAATGTTTAATTAATCAAACTCACAAGTGCACTTTGCATGTTCTCCCTGTGTCTGCGTGGGTTTACTCCGGGATTTCTCTGGTTTCCTCCCACATGCCAAAAACATGCAAGTTAGGTTAATTGGCATCAAACTGGGGATTCTAAATTGTCCTTAGGTATGACTGTGAGAGTGAATGGTTGTCTGTCTCTGTGTTGGCCCTGCGATGGACTGGTGATCTGTCCAGGGTGTATCCTGCCTCTCGCCCAGAGATGCTGGGATAGGCTCCAGCCCCCCGTGACCCGAAAAGGATTAAGCGGAAGAAGATGGATGGATGGACAAGTGCACTGCTAACTGGCTTTACTCCTGTAGTTTCCCAAATCTAAGAAACATCAGCGTTACTATAGTATAGATACTTTATTTCGAACAAAAAAGTATAACAAAAACAAAACAAATGACAAATGCAATAAAGTAACAGTATACAGTGTTCGAAAGGGAGAAGGAAGAAGTGAACACTTATTAATTCCATCTCCTCTTTTCCATAAATACACCCATGTGAATTATATACAAATTACCACATTTAAGACCCCAAGTATATGAAAGTTTCTGCAGTTTCTCCAATCAATCCTTTGTGTTCTGGATTCACTTCAATCTCTCTCTCTCCCCCCCCCCCCCCAGCTCTCTGGCCAAGAACTCCAACCTGATCCAGCTCAACCTGAGCGGCTGCTCTGGCTTCTCTGCTCCCCCTCTGGGCAACATGCTCAGCTCCTGCTCCCGGTCAGCTGCTCGCTCCATTTCACACAGTTACAACCTCTGTTTTCACTCACTTTCTAGCTCTGACATTTACTCATGCTGTACTGTTTTTTTATGTTTTTTGTGTCATGCAGTATAGATGAGTTGAACATATCATGGTGCAGCTTCAACACTGATCATGTGAAGAGTGTTGTTAATAACGTGGGCTGCAGCATGACACACCTGAACCTGAGCGGATATAGACAGACTCTCACTCTAGATGGTGAGTAATTGTATAACAGTCTGTTCCTGCCAAGCAATTTGACTGGATAATAGAGATTCTAGGATTTACTATATTTCCTGATTTTACTGGATATGTATCACTCCACTTCAGTGTTCTAGTAATTATTTACAGTAACTGCTGACTGCTTCTTGTAATATGTGTGAATTGTAATGCTGTTTTGTGTACCTTAATTTCCACAGTGAGGGACTGGTTGAAAAGAGGCAGTCTTCACAACCTGGAAAATAGGTTCCGGATTCATGCTAATAGTTAGCCTGGTTAGCTGTGTGTTTTAACGTTTGAAGTAGGGATGGGCATAATTTACCGATTAACCGATAATTGATCATTAAGAATTTCACCGAGGAAGTTCATTTTCGTCGACAAACCGTTTTTTTTTTAAAACAATCCGAGGTTATTAGGCCTACTGCACGGCCGTCCTCAAACAATGCAATGGCAAAATTTGGGCACCAGGGGGCAACATTACACCATCGCCGTACCCTGGCGTGCCTCAATTGATACATGTGGGCTTCCGTAGGGCAATCGCCAAATCATGAAGCGGTTACGGCGAAGTGTTGCGTGGGACCATTTCAATTTAAAAAATGACCAGGTGTACTGCAATCACTGCAATGCAGCATACAAATATACCTCATCGACAGGGTCCATGGAACACCCTTATTACGCGAAGAAACCGCCAACAGTGGTTGCACGCTGAGTAATGGCGGTCGTGAAGATTCTTTTTTTTTTTTCAGAAACTTTATTGAGAAGGTCATGAAGATTCGGTGTACACACGTCGAGGGAAGCTGAAGGAGGCGGCGTAGTGGCTCGACGGGAAGACTATTTTGCACAAAATGGCACAAGAGAACAGCAAAAAGTTCTGCGCGGCTAGACTAAGTAACACGAGCGATAAAGAGCAATGAATGCGGTCTTCCTTCGCTGGGTGGGCGCTCGGCAGGGAGAGAAGCTGGGTAAAACGTCTCGGCCAATCAGCTTGCGAGATTCCCGAGGGCTCTGCGTGCTGATTCCTGATGTTCTAATGTAGTCTACCTGCCTTGTTACGTACCTAAAAATGTTAATGATTAACCGATTATTAATCATTAATTCTCCCGACGATCGGTGAAGAAAATTTCACCGAATGCCCATCCCTAGTTTGAAGTGAGTTTACCCCCAAGCTGACTCTAAAACCTCACAGTGTACAATTTCTGCTGAAGCTTCACAGTGTAATATGTGTATATTATGTCGTATGGGTATACGACTCTTTAATTCATGTGAAGTTGTTAATAAGAAGGCTGTGAAGAGAAGATGAACAAGAGTTGAGATACGAACCCAGCTAACTACTGCAGGCCCAGCTAACTAAGGCTGTCGCTTGCCAGTATTTCTTGTTGCAAACATCAGGCCCCTTACCTATGAGATGGATGAGCTGAGGTTTTAGTCATCATCCCAATCAGGCCCTTGGACTAGCTGTGTGTTCATGATGATGACTGAATCGCATCTTCATCCAGGAATCCCGAGCGCAGCTGTCAAGAGCTAGCTGGCTTGCAGGCTCCTTGACCAAAGTGACCTGAGTGATTTACTTTGGAAGGATTTGTATATACTGTAAATGAGTGATTTACAATAGCAAAATTCTTTGAACATAAAAAACTAAAATAACAAAAGTTATTCTATATTATCCTCAGTGTTGTGTTAGTTATCAGCATTCAAGTATAACAGTTGGGAACTACAGGTACAGTACATCTCAAAAAATTAGAATATCATGAAAAAGTTCAATATTTTTTGTCACTCATTTCAGAAAGTGAAACCCATATAGTATATAGATTCATTTCACAGAGACTGATATATTTCAAGTTTGGTTTTATTTTAATTTTGATGATTATGGCTTACAGCCCATGAAAACCCCAAATTCAGTTTGTCAAAAAATTACATTATTACATAAAATTAATTTTAAAAAGTAGTTTTTTTAATGGAAATGTTGGCCAACTGAAAAGTATGTCCATGTACACACTCAGTACTTGGTCAGGGCTCCTTTTGGATTAATTACTATATCAATGTGGCGTGGCGTGGCATGGAGGTGATCAGCCTGTGGCACTGCTGAGGTGTTATGAAGGTCCAGGTTGCATTGATAGTGACCTTCAGCTCGTCTGCATTGTTGGGCCTGGTGTCTCTCATCTTCCTCTTAACGCTCCATAGATTCTCTATGGGGTTTAGGTCAGGAGAGTTTGCTGGCCAATCAAACACAGTGATGCCATGGTCATTAAACCAGGTTTTGATACTTTTTGGCAGTGTGGAGGGGTGCCAAGTCCTGCTGAAAAATGAAATCAGCTTCTTCATAAAACTTATGGAGAAGCTGATTTCATTTTCCAGCAGGACTTGGCACCCCTGCCCCTGCCTGCTAGCAGAGGGAAGCATGAAGTGCTCTAAAATTTCCTGGTAGACGATTGCGCTGACTTTGGTCTTGATAAAACACAATGGACAAACACCAGCAGATGATCTCTGTTCAGATAAAAGTAAACTTTGCATTTGATTTGGAAATCAAAGTCCCAGAATCTGGAGAAAGAGTGGAGAGGCACAGAATCTAAGTTGCTTGAAGGTTAGTGTGAAGTTTCCGCAGTCAGTGATGATTTGAGGAACCATGTCATCTGCTGGTGTTGGTCCACTTTGTTTTATCAAGACCAAAGTCAGCGCAGTTGTCTACCAGGAAATTTTAGAGCACTTCATGCTTCCCTCTGCTGACAAGCTTTATGGAGAAGGTGATTTCATTTTCCAGCAAGACTTGGCACCCCCCCACACTGCCAAAAAGTATATCAAAACCTGGTTTCATGACAATGGCATCACTGTGTTTGACTGGCCAGCAAACTCTCATGACCTAAACCCCATAGAGAATCTATGGCGTATTCTCAAGAGGAAGATGAGACACCAGACCCGATAATGCAGACGAGCTGAAGGTAACTATCAAAGCAACCTGGACCTTCATAACACCTCAGGAGTGCCACAGGCTGATCACCTCCATGCCACGCCACACTGATACAGTAATTAATCCAAAAAGAGCCCCGACCAAGTATTGAATGTGTACGTGGACATACTTTTTAGTTGGCCAACATTTCAATTAAACTATTTTTTAAAAATAAAAAATCTCTTAATTTTTTTGAGAGACTGAATTTGGGGTTTTCATAGGCTGTAAGCCATAATCATCAAAATTTAACACTTAAAATATATCAGTCTCTGTGTAATGAATCTATATATGGATTTCACTTTATGAAATGAGTGACAAAAAATATTTAACTTTTTCATGATATTCTAATTTTTTGAGATGTACTTGTTTTCGCATGATGCTTAGGGGTAGGGGGAAAAATCGATGTGTTATAATATCACAATATTTTATGGTGGTTAGTATCGTGATCCTTTATTAAAAATATTAATAAATGTTACAAATACAAACTTACCTATACCAGAGTAATAAAAAGCAGTTGACTTTTCGGTCCATTAAATGGTGCTGTAGCGCACCGATCCCTAAATGCACGTACCAATCTTTATATGGATGTACACACTTGGACAAAATTGTTGGTATCCCTCTGTTAATGAAAGAAAAACCCACAATGGTCACAGAAATAACTTGAATCTAACAAAAGTGGTAATAAATAAAAATTCTATGAAAATTAACCAATGAAAATCAGACAATGCTTTTGAACTGTGGTTCAACAGAACTACTTTAAAAAACAAACTCATGAAACAGGCCTGGACAAAAATGATGGTACCCCTAGAAAAGATTGAAAATAATGTGACCATAGGGACATGTTCAACCAAGATGTGTCCTCTAATTAACATCACAGGTGTCTACAAATTTGTAATCAGTAAGTCTGCCTATTTAAACGGTGACAAGTAGTCACTGTGCTGTTTGGTGACATGGTGTGTACCACACTAAACATGGACCAGAGGAAGCAAAGGAGAGAGTTGTCTCAGGAGATTGGAAAGAAAATTATAGACAAGCATGTTAAGGGTAAAGGCTATAAGACCATCTCCAAGCAGCTTGATGTTCCTGTGACTACAGTTGCACATATTATTCAAAAATTAAGATCCATGGGACTGTAGCCAACCTCCCTGGATGTGGCCGCAGGAGGAAACTTGATGAAAAATGGAAGAGACAGATGATGCGAATGGTAACAAAAAAGCCCAGAACAACCTCTAAACACATTCCTGGTGAACTCCAAGGTCAATGTACATTAGTGTCAGATCGCACCATTCGTTGTTGTTTGAGCCAAAGTGGACTTCATGGGAGACGACCAAGTAGGACACCCCTGTTGAAAACAAATTATAAAAAAGCCAGACTGGAATTTGCCAAACTGCATGTTGACAAGCCACAAAGCTTCTGGGAGAATGTCCTATGGACAGACGAGACAAAACTGGAACTTTCTGGCAAGGCACATCAGCTGTATGTTCAGGCGCAAAAATGAAGCATACCAAGAAAAGAACACTGTCCCTACTGTGAAACATGGAGGAGGTTCTGTTATGTTCTGGGGCTGCTTTGCTGCATCTGGCACAGGGTGTCTTGAATCTGTGCAGGGTACAATGAAATCTCAAGACTATCAAGGTATTCTAGAGAGAAATGTGCTGCCCAGTGTCAGACAGCTTGGTCTCGGTCACAGGTCATGGGTCTTGCAACAGGATAATGACCCAAAACACACAGCTATAAACACCCAAGAATGGCTAAGAGCCAAACATTGGACTATTCTAAAGTGGCCTTCTATGAGCCCTGATCTAAATCCTATTGAAGATCTGTGGAAGGAGCTGAAACATGCTGTCTGGAGAAGGCACCCTTCAAACCTGAGACAACTGGAGCAGTTTGCTCATGAGGAGTGGGCCAAAATACCTGCTGAGAGGTGCAGAAGTCTCATTGACAGTTACAGAAATCGTTTGATTGCAGTGATTGCCTCAAAAGGTTGTGAAACAAAATATTAAGTTAAGGGTACCATCATTTTTGTCCAGGCCTGTTTCATTAGTTTTTTAAAATAATTCTGTTGAACCACAATTCAAAAGCATTGTCTGATTTTCATTGGTTAATTTTCATAGAATTTTTATTTATTACCACTTTTACTTACTAACTAACTAACCCACACTTATATAGCGCTTTTCTAGTCACAAAGACCACTCAAAGCGCTTTCACTAGTACTAACCCTCTATTCTAGCAGCAATTGGATTGGCGTGCACTCTTTGTGGGTGACTCTGCCGCTCACGCATGGGCCTTGTGGTCCACCAATGCTCCTGCAAAAGCTAACGTTATCAAGTCAGCATCAATGGACTACTGAATGGTATCGCAGTACTGAAGGAATCGTCATATCGTGATAGTATTCCATCGTGACCCAAATATTGTGATACATATTGTGTTGTGAGGTCCCTCACAAGTTCCATCCCTCGTGATACTAGTCTTGGTGGAATAACATTAAATAAAGGCATCATAATCCGTCACTTGTTACTGTCAACTCATAAATTGCATTTGTGGAACTGCTGTATAAAAGCAATACCACCCTCCCTCTCATATAGTATTGTGAAATTATCTAGAACAGTCTGTGTTCATCTGGTGGCCTGTATTACCATAATTCTGCCCAGTAATGTCTCTTTCAGTACATGCCAAACCTCTCTAAGTGTAGATCTAAAGTTTGAATTATTTGCTTTAAGACTATGTCAAAAAAATGAATGTTGTGAAAGTCGATTTTCCCATTCACAAGTGTAAATATGGTAGCCTCCAGACTGAAATCCCTAAAGATGAATTATTAACAGCCTTGCTGTTAAGTGTGGCTTAACAGCCTTGAACTTGAACAAGCTGTTAAGCTTGAACTTAACAGCCTTGCTGTTAAGTGTGGCTTAAATTACTGTAAAATTGGGTATAAATGACAGGTTATCCTTAATGGATCAGTATAGCATATCTGCTGTTGGACACAATAAAATATGAGGTTTAACAGGATAAAGCACTTGGTCAAGTTAAATAGAGAGCTTATATTGATGTGTGAATAGTCAGATTTCTAAATCATTTATAATCTAATAACACTTATAAACGGTTTGTAAACCTTTTATAAGTAGGATGCTTACTGTAAAGTGTTACCACTCTTATTAATTCAAATGGGAATGATCAGTGTCTACAGTCCACATCTACAGTTTCAGTGTTTACAGAGAAGGTCTCAAAAATGAAACTGCAAGGCCACAGACTGAATCAGTTTGAGTGTGAACAGCCTGTATTTTTAAAAAGCTCAGCATCATGTCTCCTTTACAGACGTGAAGGTGCTGGTGGAGAGATGTCCCAGGATTCAAACTCTAGATCTGAGGTAAGTCATTCCTTACACTCTGGTTAGACGATCTTTATGGTAGACATCCAAGGAGGTCTTGTGTATTTATCAAAAAAAATCACTTTACACAGGTACAGTATCATATTTATGATGATAAATAATGAAACGGCATACATTTGCTCCCCTCTGTGGATTGTCACCTGATCATGGTGGAGGGGTCTGCATGTATTAATGATCCCAGCTGCTATGTTGTCAGGGACAACTTGCCCCCTGGTAGGATCTCCCAGGACAAATTGTTCCTGGGTGAAGTGCCAGACCAAGAGCAGTCCAGAAGATCCCTATGGGGGGAAAAAGGAAAAAAAAAAAAAAAAAGTTATATCACGAACCTAGTGCATCCAAAGGATCCACGTAAACTGGGTGGCAGTCCGGGCAACTGTGTGGACTGCTGCTTCTGCGACCCAGACCCCTGGATAAGCGATTGACGTCGGATGGATGGATATACATTTGCTTCTTTCCTGTGGTCAAATAGTGTGGAAGGACTCCAGTTATGTTCACACACTTTTTAAGGTCACAGTTTTGTCATAAAGGTTCTTAAGCAGTTGCTAGTGCTCCCTACTTGGCGAACCAAAAAGAACTTTTAGCGACACGTTACAACCGTTTGCCAGATGCTGCTGTCGACCTTAAAAACTGCTTGCGGACTGTTTTGCAACCTTTTACAAACCCTGACCAAACCCCCAAATCTCTACATTCATCAGCATTTGCCGCTGTGACACACAAGCTTCTAACTACAGCTGTGCTCATCTCACCTCTTGTCAGCAGCAAGTGACCGTTACAGGAAGCAGAAAGTTGGAGCTGCTTTGGTGTTTCCACCTGTTGCTTCAGTTTCACATCAGAAAATTTATTTTAAAAAAGCTGTATACTGACAAAAATAGTCAGCTGCTGCTCAGACTGCTGGAAACGGAACCTTTCAAAATAAAACATGGATTCTTACAATAAAAGTGAGAAGATTCTAAGTAAATTCAAGTCTTTCTCTGACAAATGTAACATTTTTTTCTAAATTAATCATAATGGTTATAAAATAATGGAATAATAATGAACATTTATACCAGGAATGGCGGTTTAGTGGTAGAGCTTCTGCCCCACAGCCAGGAGGTTGTGGGTTCAAGCTAACTAACTAACTAACTAACCTGCACTTATATAGCGCTTTTCTAGTCACAAAGACCACTCAAAGCGCTTTCATTAATACTAACCCTCTATTCTAAGGGCCTATAGGAAACAGATATCTAGGGACAATTTAGAACAGCCAATTAACCTAACATGCATGTTTTTGGCATGTGGGAGGAAACCGGAGAAATCCCAGAGTAAACCCACGCAACACGGGGAGAACATGCAAACTCCACACTGTTGGTCGGGGGCTGGGATCGAACCCACGATCCCCACAATCCCCCGGCCAAGGGTAAACTGTGCTGCCGCAGTGCTAACCACTGCTCCACCGTGCAGCCCAAGCACGGTCAAGCCCCAGCAGGGTCACACCAAAGACCATAAAAATGGAACTTTCTGCATTCTAGCTTGGTGCTGAGCATGATAGAATGGGAAAAGGAAAGCTGGTTACCACAATGGAAGCACAAAACCAGTGTACTCCTGTGCTGGTCCCAAACCCAGGTAAATGGGGAGGGTTGTGTCAGGAAGGCCAGCCGACGTAACTTCTTTACCAAATCAGACATGTGGACCCATGATCCGCTGTGACAAACTGTAACGGGGAGCATAAGTAATTTCAGTATTGGCCACATTTCTTCATGTGTGTCTGTCATTGACCTTTTTTCCACTTCATACCATGTCATAAAGTCTGAAGTTAATTGGGATCTGTTCTGTGGTTGATTGTCCACCTTCATGTTGCAAAGAGAAGACAACCATACCAGATTCAAACTTGTCTGTGCTTCTTCCTCGTTTCCTGTCACAGTGACAGCACCCAGCTGATGGCCGACAGCTTCGCCGTCCTCAGCCAGCTCAAGGGTCTACTGCATTTGTCCCTTAGCCGCTGCTATCACATCCACCTCGCTGCTCTCACGTAAGTCCCCCCACCCACCCATGTAGCAGACACCAGCTGTGGTAGAGTTGAGGCTAATACATGAAATTATGGATGAGATTAAAAATCTTTGAAAATGGGGGAAAAGTTTGTTGAAAGATTGCTTCAATTTGGTGATCATTGAGTCAAAACTTTGAGGACTGTGGAGATTACTGAAGATCATTTAGAAGTCTTGAAGATCATTAAGACCATTGAGAGATCTGGTCATTTTTTTCATTACTCAATGATCTCTCAACAATCTCCACTCCTGTATAAAGGGGGTATAAGCTGTTAAACTAACATCCACAATTTGAAGGCGGTTGCTGTATTTACTTGTTCAATACAGCCTCTTAAAATATTTAAGTTGCAGAATGCTCAAATTGCCATTTTTGGCTGTCCATGAAACAAACAGTTCCTTTTCTCTAACTGGCTGCCGTATCCACAGTGACCTGGGTAAGCTCTTCCCGTTGCTGTGCACCCTGGATGTGTTTGGCCTCGTGCAGGACAGCCAGCTGCCATTTCTAAAGAAGGAGATGCCTCACGTCAACATCAACTGCCGGCCTTTCTCCAGCATCGCCCGACCCACGCCGGCCACCAGGCTTGCAGGCTCCTCTGTCGATCGCACAATGTGGAGCGTGAAGTGTCGACTGGGCGTTTGGCAGTAACCACCAGAGCTCCGTTGTCTCCCCCGAGTTGGTTTCTGTTCAAGGAGAATGGGGATTGTGGTCTGGTGTGCAGCATTGGAGAAATGTTTCAGTATTTGCTGCTGCCACAGAGGATGGTTTTATTTTGAAATTTGGCTGGCATTAAATGGTACCATGGGCCACATGTTGGACTAGGCCTTAAAGTACCAAATGTGCAGGCTTGTAGAAAATTGTTTTTAGAAGAGCTAAAATTGTTCGTGGAAACGTTAAATATTTTTGTTTTTAGGTTCTAATGATGTTAATTTAAAACATTTCATAAGACAAACGTGTTTTAACCCACTTAACTGAAACGACGTCCTCTCAGGTGTTTTGCCTCCAAGTGTTTTTTTTTTTTGTTTTTTTTATAGTGCGATGGTTGTCGGCTGTCATAATGGGAGAACAGTTTATATTAATCAGTGAACAAGTTTGATAGTGAAATGACGCATCTTAGTCTTACTGTCATACCACATGGTTTATACGCTCTGTCATCAGGGTCACTGATGTGTTCATGGCTGTAGGAAATGGACTGAAGTATCATCGTGCACAGTGAAGCCTGAAGCTTCTCATTACTGCGCAATTCTGATGTCTAACAAACTATGAAAGCATATATCACCATCTTCAGTCAAAATAGGCATTACGGTACCGTAACAAGTCTACATCATCTTTGTGGTTAATGAAGTGTTTTCTCTTGGGTGAATAAAAAAAAAAAAAAAAAAGTTTAGGAAAAAAAGTGAAAATATTTTTTATTCCAGTGCCATATGTTTGTGAGGGAAAATGCTGTGGTTTGACCTGTGAACTGTAGATTTTACCTTCTCAGTCTTAACCAGTAAACATGGAGTCCCACATCTTCAGTCTTTGATAATAAATGATCTGAGCCGAGGTCATGTTAACTGAGAATTCTCCTTCATTCATGGATTTTATTTATTTTTTTAAAGCAGTGATGGAAAATTTTCAAGGTGGTCTGTCGTTTTGAGGAATTGTGATTTGGAGCCTCATCTGTCTGCTGACTTGCTCATGCATTTTGACCACCAAAGAAAAAAATACCAGCTCACAGTTTCTGAAGGGGTGTCGGGACTCAAAATGATGGAAATGGGACGCGCTTCACAAATTAATTTATTAAAAAAAATTAAGGAAACAAAAAATGACAAGTCATGGGGCAAAACAAAAATTACTGCATTGTTCACCCTCCCCCCCCATCTACATTTAGAATTGTAATATTAAAATAAAAAAAGAATCATATTATGTCTTTGATTTTCATTACCATTTTGATAAAAAAAAATCTTAACATCTACAGTGGGGCAAAAAAGTATTTAGTCAGCCACCAATTGTGCAAGTTCTCCCACTTAAAAGATGAGAGAGGTCTCCAATTTTCATCATAGGTATACCTCAACTATGAGAGACAAAATGAGGAAAAAAAAAAAAATCCAGAAAATCACATCGAAGGATTTTTAAAGAATTTATTTGCAAATTATGGTGGAAAGTAAGTATTTGGTCAATAACAAAAGTTCATCTCAATACTTTTATATACCCTTTGTTGGCAATGACAGAGGTCAAACGTTTTCTGTAAGTCTTCACAAGGTTTTCACACACTGTTGCTGGTATTTTGGCCCATTCCTCCATGCAGATCTCCTCTAGAGCAGTGGTGTTTTGGGGCTGTCGCTGAGCAACACAGACTTTCAACTCCCTCCAAAGATTTTCTATGGGGTTGAGATCTGGAGACTGGCTAGGCCACTCCAGGACCTTGAAATGCTTCTTATAAAGCCACTCCTTTGTTGCCCGGGCGGTGTGTTTGGGATCACTGTCATGCTGAAAGACCCAGCCACGTTTCATCTTCAATGCCCTTGCTGATAGGAGGTTTTCACTCAAAATCTCATGATACATGGCCCCATTCATTCTTTCCTTTACACGGATCAGTCGCCCTGGCCCCTTTGCAGGAAAAACCGCCCCAAAGCATGATGTTTCCACCCCCATGCTTCACAGTAGGTATGGTGTTCTTTGGATGCAGCTCAGCATTCTTTCTCCTCCAGACACGACAAGTTGAGTTTTTACCAAAAAGTTCTATTTTGGTTTCATCTGACCATATGACATTCTCCCAATCCTCTTCTGGATCATCCAAATGCTCTCTAGCAAACTTCAGACGGGCCTGGACATGTACTAGCTTAAGCAGGGGGACACGTCTGGCACTGCAGGATTGGAGTCCCTGGCGGCGTAGTGTGTTACTGATGGTAGCCTTTGTTACTTTGGTCCCAGCTCTCTGCAGGCCATTCACTAGGTCCCCCCCCGTGTGGTTCTGGGATTTTTGCTCACCGTTCTCGTGATCATTTTGACCCCACGGGGTGAGATCTTGCGTGGATCCCCAGATCGAGGGAGATTATCAGTGGTCTTGTATGTCTTCCATTTTCTAATAATTGCTCCCACAGTTGATTTCTTCACACCAAGCTGCTACCTATTGCAGATTCAGTCTTCCCAGCCTGGTGCAGGTCTACAATTTTGTTTCTGGTGTCCTTTGACAGCTCTTTGGTCTTGGCCATAGTGGAGTTTGGAGTCTGACTGTTTGAGGTTGTGGACAAGTATCTTTTATACTGATAATGAGTTCAAACAGGTGCCATTAATACAGGTAATGAGTGGAGGACAGAGGAGCCTCTTAAAGAAGAAGTTACAGGTCTGAGAGAGCCAGAAATCTTGCTTGTTTGTAGGTGATCAAATACTTATTTTCCACCATAATTTGCAAATAAATTCTTTAAAAATCAGACAATGTGATTTTCTGGATTTTTTTTTTCTCATTTTGCCTCTCATAGTTGAGGTATACCTATGATGAAAATTGGAGACCTCTCTCATCTTTTAAGTGGGAGAACTTGCACAATTGGTGGCTGACTAGATACTTTCTTGCCCCACTGTATATTTTAACCACTTAATTTCTGACATCAAAACGTGGCCAACTGTATCTATCCTTGGGCTTTTTATTTTAGACTTTTAACTTTCTTCAGGAATAATCTGAATTAATTGTGCTGCAGCCTCTTGTAATCACCTTTTTAAACTGCATAATTAACCAAAACTCACATTGCTTCAATGGTGGTCAATTCAGCAGAAGCTTTGTCATATTCTATTTTGGCAAAAATCTTAAATTCTTGTCAAATTTTTTTTTGGGCGGGGGGTGAGGGGTGAGGTAGAGCAGGGGTAGTTGGTGTCGAATTGGGAGCTTTCCCTTGAGATACCCCAGCATGGTGCTCTGAACTGTGAGTAATTCCCAAACGGCATCTGAAGGGCTTGAAAAGTCAGTGGCGAAGCCCTCAGCCACTTCATGATTTCACGCTGGGACAGCCCTAAACCCTCAGACACCATGAACGCACCTCCAAGTCGATTCTACAAGGATGGAGATTGAGATTCGGCCATTTGTTCGCTTTCCGAGGTCATGATCTCAAGACCTTTGGACCCCAAATGCATAGCCACAAGTGCTAGCCCCAAAGCCAACCTGCGTGCCAAGTTTAGTGAGCCTAAAAAGGTTATAAGGCTGCACAATTTCAGAAAATATGTAATTGCAGACTGGCATTGTGATTGGATTAATTGTGAAGTCCCATCAGAGTATTAAGGGTCAAGACACATTTTGACCTTTGATGACCTTGGCCTATACTTACTCCAAAGGTCTAACCTGTGAGTCACATTTAGTCAACCTGCCTACAATACTACTAAGGCTGTTTTGGGTCAAAATTGATTGACCTTTCACAGCATTGACCTTGAGGGTGCCAAGGTTAATGACCTTATCGCTTAACATTGAAGGTCAAAATCAATTTGACTTTTATGATCTTGACTTTTTAACTCCAAAAGCAGGGTCACAGGTGAGGCTTCCAAGGCCAAACCATGTGCCATGTTTAGTGACCCTATGGGTCAAAACACATTCTGACCTTTTATGACCTTGATCTTTTGACCCAAAAGCACAGATACAAGTATTAAGCCCAACCTCTGTGCCATGTTTAGAGACTTGGCCAAAACTGATTTAGACCTTTACAGTCTTGACGTGCCACAGGGTGAAGTTCCAAGGCCAATCCGTGTGCCATGTTTGGTAACCCTATAAGGCTGTTATCAGTCAAATCATTTTGTCCTTTTATACCCTTAGGGCCTGGACCTATTTACCACAAGTGCAAGTGCCAAGGTTAAACCCTTTACCAAGTTTAGTCACCCTAACTTTATTTGCTGTTGATGGAGCATGGACCCGACTCACATTCTGAATTGTAAATAATCAGGTTTATCTTTGTAAATGTGTTGTTACCATCTTGCATCTAAAAATAACAAAATGGAATCAGTGGAATCAACAGCAATCGCTTCATTCAATTGTAGGGGGTTGTGCCAGTTTCAGGTCCGTGTGGCAATCCTGGAGAAACAATGTGGTCTGGACTGACAACTCAGAACTTTCAGCAATTTTGAATCTAGTAAAGTTGTGGTCACATATTCTTTGGAATTTAGCAAAAAGCCTTGAATTTTTATCAAATGGTCTCATAAAAGGACTGAAACTTAACTCCCATAAGTTTGAATAAGTTTAAGGTTGGGGAAAAAATGCATGTATAAACATTAATAGATTCAGAATGTAACGGCATGAAAATCCTTGTCAACAGAAGCTGCAGGGGTCAGTTATGTCCTGCACCAGGCTGCCTGTGGTAGAGCCTGTAGGTTACACCCAGAGCTTCTGTAAAGCAGAATCGCTTCAGTGCAGTTTGGTGATTCTTGATAAGACCGGCTCGCTCAGGGGATGAGTCAAAATCTCGGCTTTTCGACAGTTGAGTCCTGCCCCCCCCCCCCCACACACACACACACAAACTTTGAGTGATCAGACTGCATCAGTTACTTTTTGTTATGCATAGTTTTTCTTTTTTAGATCAATTTCATCAGTCAAGTTATTCCAGTAAAGTATCAAACTAGCTGCTACATCCACAACCAAGTCATAACTTATTGTCAACTTCATGAAAAAGTCATTTTGAGGGGAAAAAGCTGCAATTTTATGAGAAAAAAATTGATTTAAATCACATTCATGTGAAAAAGTAGCAAATTTAAAATTTTTGATTGCTGTTGATTTTGCTCATTTTATTTTCCCTTATGTAAAAACACAAATGTTAACTACAAAAAAGGATTTCCCTTCATAAATATAGCTTTCATGTTTATCACCTCCACTGTCGAAGCAGTAGCCCAGAGCTGTGGCTGCAAGGTCGTCGGGGCATCTCGTGGTGGCAACCCCTGAACCAAGTGGTGGACACCAGTGGTGAGGGAGGCCATTAAGCTGAAGAAGGAATCCTATCAAGCTTGGTTGGCTTGTGGGACTCCCGAAGCAGCTGAGGTGTACCGGCAGGCCAAGCGGAGTGTGGCTTGGGTGGTTGCTGAAGCAAAAACTCGGGTATGGGAGGAGTTCGGTGGGGTCATGGAACAAGACAGCGTCGAAGAGATTCTGGCAAACTGTCCGGTGGCTCAGAAGGGGAAAGCAGCCCCCATCCACACTGTGTATGGTGTGGACGCCCCGGGGCGCTGCTGACTTCGACTGGGGATATCGTCGAGCAGTGGAAGGAATACTTCGAGGAGCTCCTCAATCCCACTGACACGCCTTCCACAGTGGACAAGGGGGACGACTCGCCTATCATAGGGGCTGAAGTTGCCAAGGTGGTTAAAAATGTCTTTGGTGGACGAGACTCGCCCTGAGTACCTCAAGGCCCTGGATGTTGTAGGGCTGTCATGATTGACATGCCTCTGCAACATTGTGTGGAGGTCGGGGGCAGTGCCTTTGGCATGGAAAACCGGGGTGGCAGTTCCTCTCTTCAAAAAAGGGGACCGGAGGGTGTGCTCCAACTTTCGAGGGATCACACTCCTCAGCCTCCCTGGGAAGGTCTATGCCAAGGTACTGGAAAGGAGAGTCCGGCTGTTGGTCAAACCTTGGATTCAGGAGGAGCAATGTGGTTTTCGTCCTGGCCGTGGCACATCGGACCAGCTCTTTACCCTCTCAAGAATCCTTGAGGGTTCGTGGGAGTTTGCCCAACCAGTTTACATGTGTTTTGTGGTCTTGGAGAAAGCATTCAACCGCATCCCTTGTGATTTTTTTTGTGGGGGGTGCTTCGGGAGTATGGGGTATTGGGCTTATTGTTATGAGCTATTCGGTCTCTGTATGACCGGTGTGAGAGTTTGGTTTGTATTGCCAACTTTCAGTCGGACTCATTCCCAGTGAGAGTTGGACTTCACCAGGGCTGCCCTCTGTCACGGGTCCTGTTCATAATTTTTATATGGACAGGATTTCTAGGTGCAGCCAGGGAACGCAGGGTGTCATGCTTGGTGACCACAGGATCTCAACTCTGTTGTTTGCAGATGATGTTGTCCTGCTGGCTTCATCCAGCAATGACCTACAGGTGTTACTGGGACGGTTTGCTGCTGAATGTGAAGCGGCTGGGATAAGAATCAGTACCTCCAAGTCTGAGTCCATGGTCCTCAGCCGGAAAAAGGTGGATTGTCCTCTCCGGGTTGGGGACAAGCTCCTGCCCCAAGTAGAGGAATTTAAATATCTTGGGATCTTATTCACGAGTGAGGGGAGAATAGAGCAAGAGATTGACAGACAGATTGGAGCAACATCTGCAGTGATGCGGACGTTGTACCGGTCTGTTGTGGTGAAGAGGGGGCTAAGCTCTAATGCAAAGCTGTCGATTTACCAGTCAATCTACGTTCCTACCCTCACCTATGGTCATGAGCTTTGGGTAATGACCGAAAGAACGAGATTGCGGATACAAGCGGCTTAAATAAGCTTTCTTTGTAGGATTGCTGGACTCACCGTTAGAGCTCAGTCATCCGGGAGAGGCTCAGAGTAGAACCACTGCTCCTCCACACTGAAAGGAGCCAGTTGAGGTGGTATAGGCATCTGATCAGGATCCCTCCTGGACGCCTCCCACTTGAGGTGTTTCGGGCACGTCCCTCTGGGAGGAGACCCCAGGGCAGACCCAGGACTTGCTGGAGAGACTGTCTCCCAGCTGGTCTGGGAACCCCTTGGTGTCCCCTCTGAAAAGCTGGAGCAGGTGGCTGGGGAGAGGGAAGTCTGGGCTTCTCTGCCTGAACTGCTGCCTCCGCGACCCCGACCTCGGGAAAAGTGGTAGAAGATGGATGGATGGATGGGATGGTTTGTCACATCTGTGGTATTTTAAGACCTTTAAAACACAGATTTAAGGCCTTAATTTTGGACAAATTTAGGACTTTTTAAGGGACCATGAACAACCTGAATGTTTCTTTTGCCAAAAAAAAAAGGTATTTTTTATGAAGTGAGCTTTTTGTATTTTTTAACAGTATACATATGACCAGGTCACTAACAGTATTTTTAAAAGTAAATACCTAAAGAACAACATCCACCATCTTACCATTAATGGGACCTTTGAAGGCTTTTTTGAGTGCTTTTCTTGGCAAATGAAGTCAATGGTCTAGTGGGGAAAAAGCTCATCTCCCTTATAATTTTCAATTCTATGGTCAGCAGGGAGGAAAAACATATTTGCAAACTGGGCAAAGCATGAACTCAAAAAAGGGCTGCATGGTGGCGCAGTGGTTAGCACTGTGGCAGCACAGTTTACCCTTGGCCGGGGGATCGTGGGTTCAATCCCAGCCCCCGACCAACAGTGATCTGTGTGGAGTTTGCATGTTCTCCCCGTGTATGCGTGGGTTTACCCTGGGATTTCTCCGGTTTCCTCCCACATGCCAAAAACATGCAGGTTAGGTTAATTGGAGACTCTAATGTGGCCCTACGTGTGAATGTGTGTGTGAATGGTTAAGGGATAGCACCGTATCGTGGCTGCTTCATCCATCCAGGTGGTGGATGACCCTCAATTTCCCCTCTGGGGATCAATAAAGTATACTAAATCTAAAAAAAAATAAATCTAAAGTTGTCACAATGAAAACAGGAACGTGCAGGTGAAGATTGGTGGTGAATTTGGGATCAGGGTCCACTGAGATAATTATGTCCCTGAGGGCTCAGAGATTTTACATGCTCCATGTCGTGATGGCAAAGTCAAAACAACCGAAATCTAGGTGGAACTTCTGATTCGAATCACTGCTCCGAGGTCTATATTAGAAAGAGGATGTCATGTGGCTGTTCCATGTTGCGTTCCGTCACCGACTGTTTTGAAACGTCACAGTTGTTTTAGATCAGTGAAACTCGTGAATATGCGGTGATTTTATCCCGTTTCTAAAATGGAATAATAAATAAAATACTACCATTACACAATATGAAAACGCCTATTCTATGCACAATATATGTATTATATACTTTATATGTAAAATAATAATTTCTCGTGTCCTTGCCTGATTGGCTGCTGATTCATCACCCCACATGTCTAAAACAGTGTCTCGTACGGAGTGTGCTTTTGGATTTAGACTATTTGGAACTGGATGGGGGTAGAAAGCGTCCCAGGTCAGCTTGCATTTTGTAATGATACATCAACTATGTGGAGACAACTATGGACAAAACATCCTGACGCCTGCATTCCTAGCACAACACAACCCAGTGCTGAATCAAGCCATGCCCAACATCATAGTGTTTATGGTATGTATACATGGTCTTTTAATACACATACGAGTATACATTTATTATTATTTACAATAAATATAATTATGCATTTGATCACTAAAAGAAGCCATACTGTATATTTACATATATTTGCAATATTTACCATACATCAAATTGCATGGCAGCGTTCCTCCTAACAGTCTTTTTGTTGTTCCTTGACAGGAAGGCAAAAAGAATTAGATGAGGCCCTAGTTGACCTTATTGTGAAGGACTCACAACCTTTTTCAATTGTGGAAGATGAGGGTTTCAGGCACTTTGTCAAGAAACTTGACCCCAATTACATCCTTCCATCCAGAAACAATGTTGAAGTCCAGATATACAGAGAGCAAGGACAAAGCAATGGCTGAAGTGAAAAAGGCCAAAGCTGTGAGTTTGACCTCATATGTGGACTTCAATCAACATGGATGCCTACCTAGCAGTTACATGCCACTTCATTGATGAAAACAAGCTTTCCACCACTGTCCTTGGGGTCACTAAATTCCATGAGACACACATAGCTGAACACCTGAAGGAGGCCAAGAGTGTTCTTTTGTGTTCATGGGGGATAGAGAAGAATGCCACATGTTTAGTCACTGATAATGCAGCCAATGTGATTGCCTGTGCACAACTTTTACAAGTACGACATGTGCCTTGTTTCGCTCACACCTTGAATTTGGTGGTGAAAAAGCCACAAGCAGGCACTGCATCTACAATCGAGGCAGATAGTTGGCCTCTTTAGATCTATTGCCACAGCTAAGCAGAAGCTCTCAGACATCCAGCAGTGAATGGGAAAACCAGTGCCGAAATTCATACAGGAAATTGAGACTAGATGGAACAGTGTGGAGGAACAAATAAGTTCAGGTGAGACACGGCGAGCTAAAGGTTTAAGAGTTTTATTCCTCCATCATCATAAGACACACTGCAGCGCTGTGTGTGCGCTAGTGAGGCATGTAAAGTCAGCTCTTTTATACAGACAAGAGAATGCATGGCACATTTACATATTGATATACATATCAGACAATATATATCAATCGCGTGATTAACTGGTGCCAGACTCCTTACTCCGGGGATGAATAACAATAGTCATTGTTCTGGTTGTCCCCCTAGGGCTCTCTGTTCGTATGCAATCCCTGCTGAGCGTGAATATTATCAGTCTGCATTGTGCTAGGTGCCCACACCAGAACATATTCAATGTTTCAGCGTCTGCTGGAACAGCGTGAAGCAGTGGCAGCAGCCCTGTCCTCTCTGAACACAACTTTGACTCCTTTCAACAGTGCTGACCAAGAAACAGTGAGTGAGTGCCTTCAGCTTCTTGCTGTCCTCAATGAAGCAACTGTGGAGCCATCATCTGAAAAGAGTTTCTGCCTCAAAAATAATTCCATTAGTTAGGCAAATTCATCGCAAGGTTCATAAACAACATGAGAGTTTAACAAGCCCAACTGCCCTTCAGTTAAGCAAGTTCTTCAGAAGAACTTGAGGGAGCGATGTGGGGTGGAGGTTGTGAGGGTCCTTGCAGTGTCAACTGTCTTAGATCCTCGATTCAAAGTTCTGGCTTTTGGATGTCCAGAAAATGCAGATAAACCTGTGAAGGCTTTGACAGCTGAGTGCCGTGCTGTCATTCGAGCAGCTTCTCAATCACAAGCAAGCTCTTGTGTGCCGTCAACATCAGCTACAACAGGACCACAGGCCAGTGAACATGAGGAGGAGAGCCTCTGTGATGGTTTTGACAGCATGGTAGGGGAAACCACCCAAAGACAGAGTGCCACTGCTGATGCTACTATTGAGGTAGGCAACCCCCAGACACCCACTATGCTCAGAATGATTGAATGAGGTGGTAATTGTTTGATTCCCATTTATTGTTATGTAACTTGTCTGTTTATCTATCAATCTAGGTTCAGCACTATCTCTCAGCCCCATATCTGCCCAGACAAGATGACTCTCTCGATTACTGGAAACAACATGCCACTATATTCCCTCATCTGTTCCAGCTGGCCAAGACATATCTCTCCATTCCAGCCACATCAGTCCCTTGCGAGAGAATATTCTCAAAAGCAGGAGAGATTTTAAACAAGAGGAGAAACCGTCTAAGTCCGAGCACTGTTGAAGAGATTGGTTTTCTGAATAAAAATATTTGAATGGACACAAGCACCCCCTTTCAAATACTAATTGGAAAAAAAAAATTCATACAAATAATATGATAAACCCAACCAAAACACGAAACGTTGAGATAAAAATACACACAAAAATCAAATCAAATCAACCTTTGTCATGTTGCTGTACATACAACTGTAGTGCAGGCAAAATGAAATTACGTTTCTCTAGGCATCCATATATGTAAAAAGAACATAATTTAAAACACACTCACCCCCACCCCAACACAGCCATTCATACATCCCTAATGTGGTATATATCACTCAGATATTCCATACCTACATTGGTTAGAGCATGTGGAAATGTTTGGGACAACATATACAAAGGAACTTCACACCTCTGAAAGAACAAAGGAATCTCACCGCCGTGTGAAGACCCATGACGTCACAGGACGCCATGGCAACAGACTCGACACCTTCACCCCTGAGGGAGGAGAAGGTTTTCCCATCACCTCCCAAGGCGAAGGGAGGAGTTAACAGGACTAATAGGGGGTTTAGATAACGGGGAGATGTTACCTTTTTCAATGAGTGGACTCTGACGTCAGCTGTTTCAATGAGTGGTGCTATGTGTACTGTATTTAACCAGCGAGCAAAGCAGAGATCTCTCTCTTGCCTTCTGCCAAGCTCTGCACCTGATGAGATTTGATAGAGGAGCTATTCATTAAAAACCCTGTTTTTAATTCAAAGCCGCCTCGTTATTTCAGCTCCACTACACTGGTGACCCTGACGCGAGAATATGGACCGGAGGCGTTCTTCAAGCTGCTCATCCATGGTGGCTCTGGCACACGCCAGCGACGACGCAGACGAGGGAACAAGCAGACAGCTGTTCCCCACGGCAGAGGGCACTGAGAGAGCTCAACCGAGCTCCAGCACCGCCGCGAGAGCCGTAGAAACGCACTCTCACCCGGCGAACACGACGATGATGGTGTGCACGAACGCCGTCGCTGTCAAGCTGCCAGACTTCTGGAGAGAAGACCCTGCATCTTGGTTCCAGCAAGCCGAAGCCCAGTTTATACTGGCGGGTATCACAGCAGATGATACCAAATTTTATCACATCATCTCCAAGCTCGACTCCGCAACTTCGAAGTGTGTGCGGAGCTTGGTCCAGCAACCACCAACCCGGGACAAATATGAGACACTCAAGGCGACCATCGTGGCGAATTATGTCCCGTCAGCGGAGGAAAGAGCCGAGAGGATCCTGGCGGTCTACGGCCACAGAGGGAGCAATCCGAGGACCCTCATGGAGGATTTGCTACAACTCAAGGAGGAGGATAATGATAATTTCCTTCTCCAATTCATTTTCCTCAGCACGCTACCACCGCATTTGAGAGGGACACTCGCCAGGATGAAGTGCAACAATCATCAGGATTTCCGCACACTGGCCAACGAGGCTTACCGGCTCGTCAACGCCTGCAGAGAACGGACACCCACAGCGGCATCCGCAGATCTGAGAACTGACACCCCGAGCCTTGGAGAGACTCAACCCACGGTGACAGCGGCGCAGCCCAAGCGCAACGAGCAGAACGACGTCTGCTATTATCACCACCGCTTCGCAGAGAAAGCCCGCAAATGCGTTCCCCCCTGCAAGTTTACGATGTCGGGGGAACGCCAAAGCCGAGGGCCATTAACAGCAGCAGTTCTCGGCGAGAAGAATAAGCTGTTATACGTGACGGATGGATACACAGGCAAGCAATTCCTCATCGACACGGGAGCTCAGCTGAGTTTCGTCATGCCCTCCCACGCAGAGCGAACCATGGGCACCCGGGGCAACGGAGCAGTGGCAGCCAACGGCTCTGACATCGACACGTTCGGAGAAAAGAGCCTGCACCTCCTCATCCACGGCCGCAGCTACAGATGGACATTTGTTGTAGCAGCGGTGAGCTTTAACTTGTTAGGCGCAGATTTTCTGTGTGCACATGGGTTATTAGTGGATCTTGCAAATAGGCGCCTGGTTAATGCACTCTCTTTTGCTTCTATTCCATGCTCAGCTCGAGTTTCTCCACCACCTGTGCAGGCCAACGTCACTACGGCAGGAGGTAAGTTTGAGCAACTCCTCACCCAATTTCCAGCACTCACAACCCCCAAATTCTCAGCCACTGTAGCTAAACACGGGGTTAAACACTTCATCCCAACAAACGGACCTCCCGTTTTTGCCAAAGCTCACCGCTTAGACGCGGCCAAGCTCAACATAGCAAGGGACGAATTTGCAGCTCTTGAAAAATTAGGCATTTGCCGACGTTCAAAGAGCCCTTGGGCCTCACCACTTCATATGGTCCCGAAATCCGACGGTTCTTGGAGACCGTGCGGAGATTACCGCAGGCTAAACAACGCTACAGCGCATGACCGCTACCCCATTCCTCACATTCAGGATTTTTCATTACATTTAGCAGGTGCGCGCATTTTTTCAAAAATAGACTTAGTCCGCGGTTATCACCAAGTCCCAGTCCGAGCTGAAGATATTCCTAAAACAGCGGTTATAACCCCTTTCGGCCTTTTTGAATTCCTAAGAATGCCATTCGGCCTCAAAGGCGCGGCTCAAACTTTTCAACGGATGATGGACGCAGTCCTACGCGACCTACCCTTTGTTTTTGTCTACCTCGATGACATGCTGGTAGCCAGTTCATCCGAGGAAGAACACGAACAGCACCTCACTACCGTTTTTCAGAGGCTGGAAGAGCACGGACTTATAATCAATCCAGCCAAATGTAAATTCGGCGTATCACAAATTGATTTTTTGGGACATAGGGTCTCCCCGGCAGGGGCAATTCCACTTCCAGACAAAGTTCGTGCGATAGAAAGTTTTCCACGGCCTCAAACGGTTAAGTCGCTACAGGAATTTTTGGGGATGGTTAATTTTTACAACCGTTTCCTCCCCCACGCAGCTCAGCTCATGCAACCCCTATATGACGCGCTCAGAAAAAAGAAAGCTTCCAACGCGGTCGAATGGACCCCGGAGCGCGAACGCGCTTTCGCAGAAGTAAAAAGCGCACTAGCTAACGCCACAATGTTAGTTCACCCAGATCCCTCAGCCCGCATTGCTCTAACCACAGATGCTTCAGACCTGGCTATAGGGGCAGTTGTAGAACAACTTGTCAATGGGGTCTGGCAACCTTTAGCATGCTTTAGCAAATCGCTAAACCCAACTGAACGCAAATACAGCACTTTTGACAGAGAGCTGCTGGCGCTTCATTTGTCCATCCGCCACTTCCAGTTTTGGTTAGAAGGGCGGAGTTTCACGGCTTTTGTGGACCATAAGCCGCTCACTTTTGCTATGGCTAAAATTTCAGAACCATGGTCAGGCAGACAGCAAAGACAGCTAGCTGCGATTTCAGAGTTCACCACAGACATTCGACACGTAGCAGGCAAACTTAACGTAGTAGCTGACTGTCTCTCTCGTGCTGTGGCACCGCCAGAGCACGAGGAGACAGATTACACTGCTTCAGCAGCTGAGCTTTTCTCTAATGCAAACACATATGCAGCACCTATCCATGAAGGGATAGATTATGCAGCCATGGCGGAAGAGCAAGGTAGTGATGCGGACGTGCGCGCGCTCCTGTCTGGACCAACAGGGTTAAGGCTGGAGGAAAAAGGGTTGCGCGACGGCGTGCCCCCCCTAATATGCGATGTTTCAACCGGCCGACCTCGCCCGTTAGTACCAGCTGCTTGGCGCCGCCGCATTTTTGACGCAATTCACTCCCTCGCGCACCCAGGTGTGCGCGCCTCGGTCAAAATGGTTGCCGAAAAGTTTGTGTGGCCAGGCCTACGCAAAAACGTAAAAGAATGGGCAAAAACTTGCATTCCTTGTCAGCGCGCCAAAGTACACACACACACAAAAGCCCCTCTGGAGCCTTTTCCAATCCCTGCTAGAAGGTTCGACCACATTCATGTCGACCTCGTGGGGCCACTACCTTCCTCCCAAGGTTTCACACACCTGCTAACAATGATAGACCGCACCACGCGCTGGCCAGAGGCAGTCCCGCTAGCGGCAACTACAGCGGAGGAAGTCGCTCGCGTTTTTCTAACAAATTGGGTGGCACGTTTCGGCGTCCCATCAGACATCACGTCAGATAGGGGGCCTCAATTTGTCTCAGAGCTCTGGTCAGCCATGTCCAACAGTTTAGGGGCAACAATTCATCGTACCACCGCTTATCACCCTCAGGCTAATGGGTTATGCGAGCGTTTTCACAGGTCCTTAAAGGCCGCCCTCAGGGCCTCATTAACGGACACAAATTGGGTCAGTAAACTTCCCTGGGTTTTATTGGGGTTGCGTGCGGCACCTAAAGAGGATTTAGACGCTTCCCCTGCAGAATTAGTCTTTGCTCAGCCTATCAGACTCCCAGGAGAATTTTTACCAGAAAACCCGGAACCAGGGCACCTCCCAGTCCCAAGGTTTTTAGGCAGTAACAGTCCGGACTTTCTCCACGGTCCAGCTCATCACTCCTTTCCACGAGTTTTTGTTCCTCAAACTTTAAAAAACGCTGAGTTTGTTTTTGTTAAGCATGAAGCTCTAAAACCAACGTTACGCCCAGTATACGATGGCCCGTATAGAGTGCTGGAAAATGGTGACAAACACTTTGTGCTTGATTATGGGGATAGAAATGAAACGGTCAGCATTGACAGACTCAAACCTGCCTTCTTGTTGAGAGGCGGACCTGCACAGCTGGCCCGAGCACCTCGGCGAGGTAGACCCCCCAAGGAGAAAGTCTCAGCCCCCAGGCAGGGAACAGATAATCTCTCTCCTTCCCACACTGCAGATTCCTCACGACAAGGTCCCAGCAGGACGCCTAAACCAACCTACAGCAGCTTTGGGAGAAGATTGAAACCCAGACTACACAGGGACTGATTACACCACTATGCAAATTTTCGCTAATTGTGCCGCAACAGTTTAGGACTGATTTATGATTATACTATGCTGTTATGTTTTCACTGAACTCTCTTAGGAGCATGGCTGCTTGAAAGTTTCTTCTGTGGCAACAGCTGTAACACGTAGTATGTCTTAGTAATTAACCTAGACTGTGAATCTTTCTGTGTCCTTTCATAGTTGTTTGGGGGGCCTGTGGTATATATCACTCAGATATTCCATACCTACATTGGTTAGAGCATGTGGAAATGTTTGGGACAACATATACAAAGGAACTTCACACCTCTGAAAGAACAAAGGAATCTCACCGCCGTGTGAAGACCCATGACGTCACAGGACGCCATGGCAACAGACTCGACACCTTCACCCCTGAGGGAGGAGAAGGTTTTCCCATCACCTCCCAAGGCGAAGGGAGGAGTTAACAGGACTAATAGGGGGTTTAGATAACGGGGAGATGTTACCTTTTTCAATGAGTGGACTCTGACGTCAGCTGTTTCAATGAGTGGTGCTATGTGTACTGTATTTAACCAGCGAGCAAAGCAGAGATCTCTCTCTTGCCTTCTGCCAAGCTCTGCACCTGATGAGATTTGATAGAGGAGCTATTCATTAAAAACCCTGTTTTTAATTCAAAGCCGCCTCGTTATTTCAGCTCCACTACACTAAGACACATTTAGTTATTACAGCAATATTAACTTTTTACAGTTGCAGTTTAAAGTGATAACTACCTATGTATAAAATACCAATTAAAGTGGCTGAGTGAGTCAAAGTGGCTACTTGAAACTAACTAGAACTATAATATACATAAATATACATAATGTCTATAAGGTGCAGTAGCATGTAAGAAAGATTCCGGCTCAACTGTTCAGTATCTTAACAGCTTGTGGAAGGAAGCTGTTAATCAGTCTGGTGGTTCTGCCTCTGATGCTCCGGAATCGTTTGCCAGAAGGCAGCAGTTCAAAGTGTTTATGCAGAGGGTGAGAGTGGTCCTTGACAATGTTCAGTGCCCTACTCCTACAACAGCTCTGAAAAAGTTCTTGGACAGAGGGAAGGGAAACTCCAATTACCCTCTCAGCTCCCTTAACTATCCTCTGCAGGGCTTTTTTGTCTGACATACTGCAACTGGAGTACCATGTTGCAATGCAGTACGTCAGAACACTCTCCACCACACCTCTGTAGAAGGTCCTGAGGATGCAGATGGGGAGAGAAGCCTGTCTGAGTTTCCTCAAGAAGTGCAGTCTCTACTGGGCCCGCTTCCTGATCCCCGAAGAATTTCTGCTCCAAGTCAGGTCCTGTGAGATCTGCACTCCGAGGAACTTGATGTTCTCCACTCTCTCCACCGAACGGCCGCTGATGCCGAGAGGGACATGTTCAGGCCGTGACCGCCGGAAGTCAATAATCATCTTCTTTGTTTTGTCCACATTGAGCACCAGATTGTTCTCCCTGCACCAGCCCTCCAGGTCTCTCACTTCTTCCCTGTACATAGATTCCTCATCCCTCTGAATAAGTCCCACCACTGTGGTGTCGTCCGCAAACTTAATAATCTGGTTCCCCTCGTGTCTGGACACACAGTCATGTGTTAGAAGTGTAAACAACAGTGGACCGAGTACACAGCTTTGAGAGGATCCAGTGCTCAGCGTGATGGAGTTGGAGATGTTGTTTCCAACACGGACAGACTGAGGTCTCTCGGTCAGGAAGTCCAGGATCCAGAGACATGTGGCGGTGTTCAGACCAAGAAGGAGTAATTTCTCCATCAGTCTCTGGGGAATAATGGTGTTGAAGGCTGAACTGAAATCAACGTACAGTCTGGCGTAGGTGTCTTTCTGCTCCAGGTGGGTGATGACAGAGTGCAGGGTGGTGACTATGGCATCCTCTGTGGAGCGATTTGAACGATACGCAAACTGGAGTGGGTCATGTGAGGCAGGCTGTGATGTGTGGTTTGACAAGCCGTTCAAAACACTTCATCACAATTGGTGTCAGTGCGACAGGACGACAGTCATTCAGACAAGACACAACTGGTTTCTTTGCCACCAGTACTATGGTAGAGGTCTTAAAGCATCTGGGAACAATGGCCTGGCTCAGGGAGATGTTATAAATGTCAGTCAGGACATCCGCCAACTCACTTGCACAGACTCGGAGCACACGTCCCGGGATGTTGTCCGGACCTGCAGCTTTACGTGGGTTGACCCTGATTAGGGTCCTCCGTGTGTCCGCTGCGTTGATGAAGATAGCTGGCCCAACAGATGGTGGAGATGGGCCAGCCCTCCCTCTGATTGTCGGGTTTGATGCTTCAAAACAAGCAAAGAAGTTGTTGAGCCTGTCTGGAAGCGAAGCATCATCATCATTGACCCCCTGCCTGGACTTATAATCCGTCAGCGCCCGAACTCCCTGCCACATCCGTTTGGTGTTGTGTCACGGAGGTGTCCCTGGATTTTCTCCGCATAGGCGCGTTTCACCGTCTTAATTCCTTTTGAGAGCGCAGACCCAGCTGAGCGGAGGGCAATCCTGTCCTTTGCTCTGAAGGCTGCATCTCTGGCTGTGAGCAGCGAGCGCACCTCTGCAGTCATCCAGGGTTTATAGTTGCCCCGTGCAGTGAAGGTCTTCACTATAGTGACATCCTCTGTGCACTTTGCGATGTACAGTAGCTGATGACCGTTTCAGCGTACTCCTCCACATCTGTCCTGTCTCCCTGGGAGGCTGTTATTTTAAAAACCTCCCAGTCTGTATGCAGAAAACAGTCCTGAAGTGCCGAGGCTGCACCCTCTGGCCAAGTCCTGATTTGTTTCTCTACTGGCCTGCTGCACTTCAGTAAGGGTTTGTAGGCAGGCACCAGTATCACGGATAGGTGGTCAGAATGGCCGAGGTGGGGGCGCACCAAGTCCAACATATTCTCTCCTCTGGTCTTAAAGGGCCTATATCATGCTATTTTAAGCCTTTCAGAGTAAACTATATGCATGTATGCGATAGTATATTACCTTTGGTACACTGGAGAATGAATTTCTTATGAAATATGAGTTATTTTCGCGAGCCCGGTAGTAAGATGCCTTGATCTCTGAGGCTCCGCCTCTCCTTCTTGTGGCTGCCGCCCATTTCATGACATAACCCCTGAGCCAGCTGCTGCAGCGTGTCGCTGGGTTCCGCCCACGAAAACAACATCTACAGTAAACTTAAGAAAAGATGGATGAGCATGTTGAACTCTTTAGCCTCCTGTTATTATTTTAGCCTATATTATTATGCTTATGTAGTGTATGGTTAATCACGTTTAATATTGTGATTTTAGCCTCTGCATTCTGGTCTATTTTGACCATTTCTGACGAGTGGGCTCTTCTTTAGGAAGGCTGAACAAACTCCTAAATCTCTCACAGCCAAAGACACATTTATGCCACTTAGAAGACATTGTCTTACGTAAAAAAGCAAACAGTTGTTGTCACTGAGCAGATTAGGTGCAAGAGGAACTACTTCTTCACAGCGTCAATGCTAAAGTGAAAGAGTATCACCAATCACTGCTCCGTTTGCTGTGCGGAGAAAGTGGGTGTGTGCGTTAGCCTGGGGGCGGTGCTGGCAGCACAGGCACTTCCTGGAGTGGGCGGCTCACCCACGTTCATACGTATGAATGTGGGGACCCAGTCATTATCAGGGACAGGGTGGAGCAGTAGCTCAGAGAGCAGGGTTGAGGGGGAATACTCAGAGATGCGTGAATGGAGCAAAATACCACTTTGGGGGTGTTTTTGATGAGGAATTAACATTATAACATGCTTAAAAGCTCAAAAAAGTCGATTTTGCATGATATAGGCCCTTTAAAGTCCACAAATTGTTTGAACTTGGGGAGCACAATCTTTAAACTGGTGTGATTAAAATCCCCTGCAACCACCACAAAACTGTCCAGATGTGAAGTTTGAAATGCACTAATAGCATTGTGCAGCTCTCCGAGTGCCTCGTTAGCATTAGCTTTAGCATTAGCACTAGGAGCTATGTAAACAGCAGCTACAAACACGTTGGTGAATTCCCTCGGTAGATAGAATGGCCGGCAAGTCACGATAAGGAACTCCGCCAACGGAGTGCAGTGTTTAGTTGCTAACACGGCGTTAACACACCAGTTCTTGTTAATATAGATACATAGACATGCAGGGGATGGTGCAGTACGACGGCAACGTCTCAGAGCCATTCAGTATACACAGCGGAGTGAAATAGGGCTGTGTACTTGCGCCAACCCTCTTTGGGATTTTCTTTGCTATGCTTCTGAGGCATGCCTTCAGCACAGCAACAGAGGGAATCTACCTGCATACAAGATCTGACGGCAGGCTTTTCAACCTCGCCTGTCTAAAAGCCAGAACCAAAGTACGTGAGGCTCTAATCAGAGATATGCTGTTCGCAGACGACGCTGCAGTCGCGACCCACACACAGTAGGAGCTTCAGACCCTGATGGACCACTTCTCCCAGGCATGCATGGACTTCGGGCTTACCATCAGCCTGAAGAAGACTAACGTCTTGGCGTAAGGCACGGAAGCACCACCAACCATCACCATCGATGACTACGAGCTGGAGGTTGTGAATCAGTTCACGTACCTGGGGTCCACGATCAGCAGCAGCCTCTCCCTTGATACAGAGATCGACAAGAGGATTGGAAAATCAGCCTCCACACTCGCTCGCCTCACCACACGAGTGTGGGAGAATCCCAAACTCTCTGTCAAGACGAAGATGGCAGTGTACAACGCCTGCGTCATCAGCACACTGCTCTATGGGAGTGAGACGTGGACAACATACGTCCGGCACGAAAAGAGACTGAATTCCTTCCACTTGCGCTGCATTCGCCGCATCCTGGACATATCCTGGCAGGACAAAGTGCTCAACACAGAAGTCCTGTCCCGTGCCGGCCTTCCCTCCATGTTCTCTCTACTCAGGCAGCACAGGCTCCGCTGGCTAGGCCATGTTCACCGTATGGAGGATGGCAGAATCCTCAAAGACGTCCTCTACGGAGAACTGGCGACTGGCAGGAGAGATGCTGGCCGCCCACAGCTGCGCTTCAGAGACGTCTACAAGAGAGATATGAAGGCCCTGGAGATCAACACAGAGCGCTGGGAGGACCTCGCAACAGACCGCTCCAAATGGAGAGGCACCCTGACCAGACAGCTCAAGGCGGGTGAAAAGAAACTGACTGCTGCAGCAGATGAAAAAAGGACCCGCAGGAAGAACCGCCACAGACCCAGCAGCACAGAGACCATCCACAAGTGCGACCTGTGTGACAGGGACTGCCATTCGCACATCGGCCTGTTCAGCCACAGGCGGTGCTGTTCCAGCAGAGTAGACATCTAGGATTCTCTTCCATGGTGATCATAGACTGACAGAGGCCGATGAATAGACACCCCCCCATCCCTCGGCTCTTACCGGAGCTAGCAGCCTCCCCGTCCGCCCGCAACGATGTTATCCCTTCCAGCTGAATGGCCGCATCAGGGATGTTGTCGTGGAGCCATGTCTCCGTGAACGCAAAAACACAGCAGTCCCTCCACTCTCTACAACACTCAATTGTTGACATTTGGTGTTGACATTTGACCACCAGGTGTTGCTGTAGGGAGATGTTTCAAATGTTCCAAAAGATCGATTCTTTTTCTGAATCAATTATTCCAAATGATTCGATCTCTTGAATGTTCCATTTCTGCCATCACTAGCTCCATGTCTGCAACTTGGCAAGGATGGGATTAGAAATTAAATACAACTGGAACTGCCATTTAATCTCAGCTATCAGCTATTTATTGTCTAAGTTGTTTTAGCTGATTTAGAACAATTTTGATGAGCTGAATCCAAAAATCACATTGGTTTTGCTCAATCAGTTCAACTTTTTCAACTATGGCCACGTTTTTTACGTTTTTGTTTACATGTATGGGTATTTTTGCTCTATATGATGCAACATTCTTTTTTATTTCTTGAAATTTCTCGAACTCTGAAGAGTTTGCATGCGCCAATTTAGTATACTTTACTGATCCCCAGAGGGGAAATTGAGGGTATCCACAACGACATGTCATATGTCCCATGTATACAAATTATACATGTCATAATAGCATTACAAAAATAATTTTTTATAAGTTGTCTGTGGGGTTTTTTTTTTCAACTGATTTTAAGACAATTTTGCACCGCTGAATCTGAAAATGACATCCATTTCTTTCGGTCAGGTTTTTATGCAAAGTTGATTTTTAAAAAATCTGATCTTCTGACTAAATCGATTACATTTTTGTGACATTATCAGTTGATAATGTACAGTGGGGTAAAAAAGTATTTAGTCAGCCACCAATTGTGCAAGTTCTCCCACTTAAAAGATGATAGAGGTCTCTAATTTTCCATCATAGGTATACCTCAACTGTGAGCGACAAAATGAGAAAAAAAAAAATCCAGAAAATCACATTGAAGGATTTTTAATGAATTAATTGGTAAATTCCTCAGTAAAATAAGTATTTGGTCACCTACAAACAAGCAAGATTTCTGGCTCTCACAGACCTGTAACAACTTCTTTAAGAGGCTCCTCTGTCCTCCACTCGTTACCTGTATTAATGGCACCTGTTTGAACTTGTTATCAGTATAAAAGACTCCTGTCCACAACCTCAAATAGTCAGACTCCAAACTCCACTATGGCCAAGACCAAAGAGCTGTCAAAGGACACCAGAAACAAAATTGTAGACCTGCACCAGGCTGGGAAGACTGAATCTGCAATAGGTAAGCAGCTTGGTGTGAAGAAATCAACTGTGGGAGCAACACACTACTGTGTTACACTCAGTAACACACTACGCCGACAGGGACTCAAATCCTGCAGTGCCAGATGTGTCCCCCTGCTTAAGCCAGTATATGTCCAGGCCCGTCTTAAGTTTGCTAGTGAGCATTTGGATGATCCAGAAGAGGATTGGGAGAATGTCATATGGTCAGATGAAACCAAAATAGAACTTTTTGGTAAAGACTCAACTTGTCGTGTTTGGAGGAGAAGGAACACCATACCTACTGTGAAGCATGGGTGTGGAAACATCATGCTTTGGGGCTGTTTTTCTGCAAAGGGACCAGGACGACTGATCCGTGTAAAGGAAAGAATGAATGGGGCCATGTATCGTGAGATTTTGAGTGAAAACCTCCTTCTATCAGCAAGAGCATTGAAGATGAAACGTGGCTGGGTCTTTCAGCATGACAATGATCCCAAACACACCACCCGGGCAACGAAGGAGTGGCTTTGTAAGAAGCATTTCAAGGTCCTGGAGTGGCCTAGCCAGTCTCCAGATCTCAACCTCATAGAACATCTTTGGAGGGAGTTGAAAGTCCGTGTTGCCCAGTGACAGCCCCAAAACATCACTGCTCTAGAGGAGATCTGCATGGAGGAATGGGCCAAAATACCAGCAACAGTGTGTGAAAACCTTGTGAAGACTTACAGAAAACGTTTGACCTCTGTCATTGCCAACAAAGGGTATATAACAAAGTATTGAGATGAACTTTTGTTATTGACCAAATACTTATTTTACTGAGGAATTTACCAATTAATTCATTAAAAATCATTCAATGTGATTTTCTCGATTTTTTTTTCTCATTTTGTCTCTCATAGTTGAGGTATACCTATGATGAAAATTGGAGACCTCTCTCATCTTTTAAGTGGGAGAACTTGCACAATTGGCGGCTGACTAAATACTTTTTTGCCCCACTGTATAACCCAATTTATGACATATCATAAATTGTCATGATGGCTGATTACTGCTGGACTCTGAAGAGAGACATCCCTGTCGCTGAGCATTCTTGAGGTTTGAATAAACGAAGTTGAAGCTCTGAATTTTGAACAATGTTGATGTAACATTCAATTTACATGTACTTACCTTTATCAGTGTCTACTATTCAATTTACAGTAATCCAAGTTTGTAACATTTAATCAATAAATTGTTACAAAATGATTTTTTTCTCTTAAAAAAATAAATTTCGGATGAGAAATATTCACAAAAATCAACTGATAATGTCACAAAAATGTAATCGATTTAGTCAGAAGATCAGATTTTTTAAAAATCAACTTGGCATAAAAACCTGACCGAAAGAAATGGATGTCATTTTCAGATTCAGCGGTGCAAAATTGTCTTAAATCAGTTGAAAAAAACCCCCCAAAAACACAACTTATAAAAAATTATTTTTGTAGCCCTATGTTATAGATTATGACAGAATTTTTACAAACCTGTGTCAAAATGACAAAGTCTAGTGCAAACCTCTGGTTGGAAGATGCCTTTTTGTATGCTCCAAGTGTAGAGCCTCCTCTGTATGAGTAGGTAAGAGTCTGACACGATCCTCTATGCCTATGATCCTAATTAATCAGAACCATTGGTGACAGATTTAAAAAAAAAAAAAATCATACAAAGTTGACATGGGAAATTCTTTGAAGGAGTTGCAGTTCATGTCTTGTGAAAAAGATTTAAGATCAGGAATAAACTATTGACGAGAAGGAGGCAGTCATGGGAATAACCACACAGAAGCTATTTAGAGTTTTATACACCTTTATCTCTGTTCAAAACATCCTACCATACAACACAGTCTCCATGGCTCAACCTTGCCTTTGGCACACCGTTTATCACAACACATTTTCCTCATCAGTCTGTAAACTAACCCCCTCAAAGAGAACAGGTCCCAGCTCAGAGTTCAGGTCCTGAGTTCTGGACTCTAAGGAGAAGTACAACTGATTACGGACGGGAGTATGATTAAAACATTTGAAATCAAAGTCGTGTGCTTACCAGTATTTTTTCAAACCTTGGAAAACATCATTGTTCAAACATTAGCTGAATGGGTTTAATTAGATTTAAAACTCTTTCAGTAGCACAAAGCTCCAGACCTCCAAACCAGCCTCCTTTTCTTTAGTGCATCTGACTCTTCCCTCTCTAAAACCAACTTCACATATTATTGTCATGGCTCAGACAGCTAGAAAAAATAAACATTTTCCAAAAATATCTTTAATGCAACAACCTAACAGATCCTGTGCTTTTCAGTTCACCTGGACTGACATCTGTAACACCGAGAAGTCCTATCTACATTTTACTTAGTGATAACAAGCCTCCAGGCCCCATCTGTCAACATCAGTGAATGTTCTTTAATTGCCATGAACAGGTCTTGTAGTTTATTTAACTTGGTGATATATATAGTACATTGTCCTGCTGCCGTTAATAATAGAGCACCATATGTCAAGTATTTCATCACCTCTGAACAAGTCTCCAACAGCTGACAGAATCTTCTCACAACATACTGGCGTAGTATATACGCATCCTTCGACATTTTACATCCAGGCAATTCCCACCCAGGAATATTCTCACAGGTCAAATCCCAGCGAGGAATATTCCACCCAGGCGTATCCCTCCCAGGAATATAACCTCAGGGCAATTCCACCCAGATATATTCCCCCCCGCAAAGCCAGACTTGTTTTACTACTGTGCCGTCATTTAAATATTGTTAATGAAAGAGGAGGCAGTATATCGTCAATTCACACCTCCGAGATCATTATTACCCTGGAGGTTGATGAACAAATAAAATAAGACTTTTACTGTAAAGAGTTTAAAGGTGAATACAACAAAGATAGGATTACATTATATGATTGGAGTCATTTTGAATTAGATAATTCATGTTTGGTCTACTTCTGGGGTAAAATAGCCCATGGGGAAATACTTCTCGGGGGGCACTGCCCGGGGGCATGGGCCAGAACCCCTGCAGGTCATTAAATAAATGGCATCATTACATATGATGTAATGACTGATGATCGTCTACAGTCCAAATGAACAGCAACACAGCGGCGTCTTTCCATGAAGTTACCAGCAGGGAAACAATGAATCAGTTGTCTCAGCTTCTCTTTCATGATAAAACTAATATAACCAATATTGTTATCAGAATTAATTACACTCTAAAAATCTGTTTTCTGCCTTGTTTCAGATTCCTCATCCCAACTTTTAATAAACCGTGATCAGCCATTTTGTTACAATTTCAGCAGGTTCTCATGACAACAGACGGTTCAGTCTTTGGTCAGATAAATAAGAGTTTCCATCTTGTTGAGACTTGCTCCACTACGTGGATTTTGTACATAACTCAAAATATTTGAACAGTTTCACATGCTAAGTTTGATTTTTTTTTTTTTTTTTTTTAAATATGAAAGGTGTCCGTTTGCTTTGTAAAAAAAAAAAAAAAAGTCCTCTTAACAGCCCTAAAGTGATCCGTATCACCACGGAAGTTAGCAGCATGTTATCTAGTTTAAATCCACAAACCTAACATCCCTTGTTCTGGCTGCAGCGTTCATTAACAAAAATGTACAGCTCTGCTACAGCTGTTGAAGATGAACATGGAGAAATTTAAGTCCGGGCTACTAAACCGAGCAATTTTAGGGTTTAAATGTTCTCAATGACGGTCCATGACGAGGTTTGATCGGTCTGGGAAGAAACATCCAAAATGTGGATGATAATTCCATGTCAAATGTGTGGTTTGAATCATTTGTGATGAAAAGGTTGAGAATATTTTCACATTAAATTTTTGATTTTGTATCATCTTTTATGAATTAGTGTTCAGAACATGATGAGCCCAGAGGCTGTAGTGTAAGCAGCACATTTTTTACACTTTAAAGGGTGTATAAGACACGAATAGCACTTTAAAACTGTATAATGAGCAGAATTCCAATGACTGATTTGGACTTCCCTATTCAAAAAGTAACTGGAGCTACTGTAAATAACATAAGTTGAGATGCTATAAGCAACTATGAATTAATTCCAACAATCAACACCAGGTGGGAGCAGCGTACCTAAAAAACTGAATCTCTGACGGATCATGATCACAGGTGGGCAGTAACTATTCACTCCAGTAAATGTACTTAAGTAATTTTTTTCACAAAACTATTTTACAGATTACTGTTGTCAGAATATGTTTTACTCCTACTTGAATACATTTATTTATTTTTTAAAAAAAAACAAACCATACTTTTAAGTAACTGGTTGTACTGCAAGTTACTATTAATTTCTGCTACTGCCGATTTGAAAATAGGTTAGGGATTAGTTTGACAGTACTGTAGTAACTCAGTTTTACTGGAACTCATCTTCATGTGTTTTATGGAGGCTAATGACCTTGTTAAGACATGCTAGCGGTCACGGTGACTAAGTGAAAAACAGTAATGGATGAATATCTGAAGAGGAAAGATTCAGATTCTAAACTGGGACCTGGACAAAATTCTTACCTAGGTGAAGCACTGAGCAGGGTTAAAAGAAAGCCAAGATGGTAAAGGCAAGACAGTACAGCGAAAGTTAGCTTTCCTTTGATTTACTTCCACCGGGGATCCCAACGCTCCGAGTCAGTTATGCTAAAGCTGGATTTACGCACCCGCATCACGTCAACGCCATTACCGATGTCCGTCGCAGACACAGTGATTGGCAAATTTTTCTTGTGTGTTGGGTGAAATGTATTCCGTTATCAAAACAGGTTTCAGCCGATGTGTGCAGTGATTTGTGTTCGTCGTGTGTTTTTGTTTATGAAATAGTGACGGACAAAAGCAGACTGTGATGGAGTTGGAGCTAATAAATGTTAAGAAAAAGCAACTTACAGTGGTGTGAAAAAGTGTTTGCCCCCTTCCTGATTTCTCATTTTTTGTATGTCATACTTAAAATGTTTCAGATCAAACAAATTTAAATATTAGACAAAGATAACGCAAGTAAACACAAAATGCAGTTTTTAAATGAAGGTGTTTATGATTAAGGGAAAAAAAAAAATCCAAACCTACATGGCCCTGTGTGGAAAAAGTGATTGCCCCCTAAACGTACTAACTGGTTGGGCCACCCTTAGCAGCAACAACTGCAATCAAGCATTTGCAATAACTGGCAATGAGTCTTTTACAGCGCTGTGGAGGAATTTTGGCCCACTCATCTTTGCAAAATTGTTGTAAATCAGCCACATTGGAGGGTTTTCGAGCATGAACTGTCTTTTTAAGGTCATGCCACAGCATCTTAATCGGATTCAGGTCAGGACTTTGATTAGGCCACTCCAAAGTCTTCATTTTGTTTTTCTTAAGCCATTCAGAGGTTGACTTGCTGGTGTGTTTTGGATCATTGTCCTGCTGCAGAACCCAAGTGTGCTTCAGCTTGAGATCACAAACAAATGGCCGGACATTCTCTTTCAGGATTTTTTGGTAGACAGCAGAATTCATGGTTCCATTTACCACAGCAAGTCTTTCAGGTCCTGAAGCAGCGAAACAGACCCCAACCATCGCATTACCGCCACCATATTTTACTGTTGGTATGATGTTCCTTGTCTGAAATGCTGTTACTTTTACGCCAGATGTAATGGGACACACACCTTCCAAAAAGTTCAACTTTTGTCTTGTCAGTTCACAGAGTATTTTCCCAAAAGTCTTGGGGATCATCAAGATGTTTTCTGGCAAAACTGAGACGAGCTTTTATGCTCTTTTTGCACAGCAGTGGTTTTCATTTTGGAACAGTCTCTTTCTTATGGTGAAGTCATGAACACTGACCTTAACTGAGGCAAGTGAGGCCTGCAGTTCTTTGGATGTTGTGGGGTCTTTTGTGACCTCTTGGATGAGTCGTCACTGTGCTCTTGAGGTAATTTTGGTCAGTCAGCCACTCCTGGGAAGATTAACCACTGTTCCACGTTTTTGCCATTTGTGGCTAATGGCTCTCATTGTGGTCCACTGTAGTCCCAAAGCTTTAGAAATGGCTAGAAAATTGAACTCAGCTTTCAAAGATCTGATAAACCACAGTTAATTTATGTTTTAACAGGAAGGCAATCACATTTTCACACAGGACCATGTAGGTTTGGATTTTTTTTTTTTTTACCCTTAAACACCTTCAAAAACATGCATGTTAGGTTAATTGGCTGTTCTAAATTGTCCCTAGATATTTGTTTCCTATAGGCCCTTAGAATAGAGGGTTAGTATTAATGAAAGCGCTTTGAGTGGTCTTTGTGACTAGAAAAGCGCTATATAAGTGCAGGTTAGTTAGTTAGTTAGTTCATTTAAAAACTGCATTTTGTGTTTACTTGTGTTATCATTGTCTAATATTTAAATGTATTTGATGATCTGAAACATTTAAGTGTGACAGACATACACAAAAAATGAGAAATCAGGAAGGGGGCAAACACTTTTTCACACCACTGTAATACGATCATTGCCCAGAGAAAAAGAAAAGTTGGAGAAAACTGTGTGTGTGACACTGTGTAATTGCTGGGGTTAACAAGCCACAAAATGTTCTATATCTGCTTACTAGCTCAACATTCTTTCCAATTTGGACCACTGTTTAACCAACTCACCTTGTAAGTTGTGCTGCTATGAACAAGCAGAGTGAAGCAGTGATGAGAACCAGGAAACGTGACAGAGGAGACAAAGCGGACAATCTGTGTAATTATTGGGGTTATGACAAGCCACAAAATGTTCTGTATGCGCTTACTTCCCCAATATTCTTTTAAATTTGGTCTGTTGTTTAACCGACTCACTTTGGAAGTCGTGCCACAGTGAACAATCACAGCGGAGCAGTGGAGAGAACCAGGAAATGTGAAGGAGACGACAAAGTAGACCTACGTCAGGCGACACAACAGGAATGCACGTCGACACTGTCGCAGCTGTGTCGTGGTGACTCGGATGCATAACTTGTGCTTTAGTGTGCTGGGAAAAGCTATTCAACAGGGGCATGGTCTCATGCAAGCTTAAACGTAGTTTTGAAACAAAACACCCATTACATTCAAATACATCATCAGATTGTTTCCTCTATGCCATGTGTCAACACAACGGAAATAAGCTATAGAAAGCTTGCTCCTTCTGTAATTGATAACATGGTGGATAGTGTTTCAGCTTCTCTGCATCAGACTCTAGACTTGGTGGCCCCCTTAAAAAAGAAAAAGTCTAATCAGAGATTTCTAACTCCTTGGTTCAACACAGAAACTCGTACCTTAAAACAGAAGACTCGTCAATTAGAAAGAAAATGACGCTCTACTAATTTAGATGAAATCTATTTAGCTTGGAGAAATCATCTTTTAATTTATAAAAAATCTCTTAGAAAAGCTAGAACGAGTTATTACTCTGCATTAATAGAAGAGAACAAGAATAATCCCAGGTTTCTTTTCAGTACTGTAGCCAGGTTGACAAAGAGTCAGGACTCTGTCAATCCTAGCATTCCCTTAGAGCTTACTAGTCAGGACTTTATGAACTTTTTCAATAATAAAATTTCATCCATCAGAGATAAAATCAATCAGATTCTTCCCACAGTTAACTTAAATACTGTAACTACTACAACTCCTTCTATTGATGTCTGTCTTGATGAGTTTACTCCAATCGACCTTTGTGAGTTGGACAAAATAGTTTCCTCATCCAAACCTTCAACTTGTCTTTTAGACCCTATTCCTACCAGGTTATTTAAAGAAGTCCTCCCACTTATTGGTAGCTTTATTCTTCATATTATCAATTCTTCATTAACTTTAGGCCATGTACCGCAGGCTTTTAAAACGGCTGTAATTAAACCCTTACTCAAAAAGCCAACGCTAGATCCAGGAGCTTTAGCTAACTATAGACCAATCTCTAATCTCCCTTTCATTTCAAAAATCTTAGAAAGAGTTGTTGCTACGCAATTATTTGACCACCTGCAGGGAAATGGTTTACTTGAAGAGTTTCAATCTGGGTTTAGAATCCATCATAGTACTGAAACAGCCTTAGCGAAGGTCACTAACGACCTCCTCATTGCATCTGATAATAGACTAGTTTCTGTACTTGTCCTTTTAGACCTTAGTGCAGCTTTTGATACTATCGATCATAATATTCTACTTGATAGATTAGAACACTATGTTGGACTTAATGGAACTTCGTTGCAATGGTTTAGATCTTATTTATCTGATAGGTTCCAGTTTGTTCATGTAAATAATGAGTTTTCTTTCAACTCAAAGCTTAGTCATGGAGTTCCACAGGGATCTGTGCTAGGCCCTACTCTTTTTAGTTTATATATGCTTCCGTTAGGCAACATTATTAGAAAGCACTGTATACATTTTCATTGTTATGCAGATGACACACAATTATACCTGTCAATGAAGCCAGATGATAGTAATCAATTAGCCAAGTTAGAAGCCTGTCTTAAGGAAATCAAAGCTTGGATGACTTGTAATTTCCTGCTATTAAATTCAGATAAGACTGAAGTCATTCTTGTTGGTCCAAAAAACCTTAGAAATTCCTTTCCAAATCAAACTTTCAGTTTGGATGCGGTTACTCTTTCTCTTAATAGCTCTGTGAGGAACCTTGGAGTTATTTTTGATCAGGATTTGTCCTTCAATTCACATATTAAATTTGTTTCTAAGACTGCCTTCTATCATTTGCGTAATATTGCCAAGATTAGGAGCATCTTGTCTCAGAGTGATGCTGAGAAACTGATCCACGCTTTTGTTAGCTCGAGATTAGATTATTGTAATTCTTTATTATCAGGCTGTCCTAAAACATCTTTAAAAAGTCTTCAGCTGATCCAAAATGCTGCAGCAAGAGTTTTAACAGGTACTAGAAAGAGAGATCATATCTCTCCGGTTCTGGCCTCCCTTCATTGGCTTCCCATAGAGTTTAGAATTAAGTTTAAAATCCTTCTTCTTACTTACAAAGCTCTAAACAATCAGGCTCCTTTTTATTTAAAAGATCTGATACTACCGTATTATCCTAACAGAGCACTACGCTCCCAAAATGCAGGATTACTTGTAATACCTAGAATCTCCAAAAGTACAATGGGAGGCAGAGCCTTCAGTTATCAAGCTCCTCTCCTGTGGAATCAGCTGCCAATCTGGATTCGGGAGTCAGACTCAATCTCGGTTTCTAAGAATAGGGCTAAAACCTACCTTTTTGATATAGCCTACAATTAGGGAGGGATCATGTGTTTCCGAACCCTCCTTTAGTTATGCTGCTAATAGGTTTAGTCAGCCGGGGGACCTCCAGTAATGCACTGGGCCTCACTCCTTTCCTCACTCTCTATGAAATATTTTTTTTTGCTGGTCATTAACTCCAATTAATTAATTAATTAATCCTCCGTAGGATTGCTGGACTCACCCTCAGAGATAGGGTGAGGAGCTCAGTCATCCGGGAGAGGCTCAGAGTAGAACCGCTGCTCCTCCACATTGAAAGGAGTCAGTTGAGGTGGTATGGGCATCTGATTAGGATGCCTCCTGGACGCCTCCCACTTGAGGTGTTTCAGGCACGTCCCACTGGGAGGAGACCCCGGGGCAGACCCAGGACTCGGTGGAGAGACTATGTCTCCCAGCTAGTCTGGGAACGCCTTGGTATCCCCTCTGAAGAGCTGGAGCAGGTGGCTGGGGAGAGGGAAGTCTGGGCTTCTCTGCTTGAACTGCTGCCTCCGCGACCCGGACCTCCGGAAAAGCGGTAGAAGATGGATGGATGGATGGTCATTAACATCTGTTTGTTCTCTCCCATAGATTGAGTCCCCATCGTGCTGTTTGCTCTCTACATGTCTGTTCTTTTCTTCTTCTCTATCCCCTCACCCCCCAGCCAGTCGCAGCAGATGACTGCCCCTCCCTGAGCCTGGTTCTGCTGGAGGTTTCTTCCTGTTAAAAAGGAGTTTTTCCTCTCCACCGTCGCCAAGTGCTTGCTCACAGGGGATCGCCTGATTGCTGGGGTCTTTCTGCAACTGTGGGGGTTCCCCCTACAGTTGATAGTGCTATGAGATGACTGTTGTTGTGAAATGGCGCTATATAAATAAAGTTGAATTGAATCAAGATAAGAGCATGGACTATTTTTCTTGTCTCCATGAGCACATGGACAAACAGGTAACTTTAATGCAAAAACCCCAAAAGTGCCTGAGAAAGTTCTCAAAGTTAGCTACTTAGTAACCAAACTTGTAGCCAAATCAAAGAAAGCCACAAAGACATTAACACTACCTGCCTGCAAAGCTTTTGTGAATGAGATGCTTGGCCCTGATGAAGTTAAAGAAGTAGCTAAAGTCTCTCTCTCAGACTTATTGATGACATGTCTGCAGACAGTGAAGAGGATTGTTTTAGAAACGCTAGACATCAGTGGGAAATTTGAGTTGCAACTTGATGAATCTATGGATTTAAGTGGACCCGCGCTCTTGGTCACTCCCATTTAGTAGATCAAGACTGCAGCGAAAATATTCTATTTTGCAAAGTTTTACCACAAAAAATAACAGGAGGGGAAATTTTTCGGGTTACATCAGAGCATCATGAACAAGGAGGACTTCAGTGGGAAAACTGTACGAATGTGTGAACTGATGGAGCAGTTGTGTGTTCATCTAAACAGGACCAGGTTTCACATTGGGTGAGTATAATCTAATTACAAGACTAAATTGTCATTATATATGCTGTAATAAGCTACAATATGTCATTTTGTAACATTTCTGGTTGGTGAGGTTCCCCAAAGGTTTTTCCAATGGAACAAAGGGGTTCGTTGGCTCAAAAAACACTGAAAAATACTGATCTACCCACCTCTGCTCACAAGTGAAAACTCACCAAACTGGCAAAACAGTGGTAAAGCAGGAAGAAATGGCCTAAACCCGAGGGATAATTCATTATGGATGTAATGCAGTATATCTGCATATTTGGTATAATGTCATAACTACTGTTTCCAAATACAATTATAATCATGTCAATGAAGTATAAAAACTACATATAGCCCCTTTAACACATAGAACTCATTGTTACAGCTACATTCTTTTCAGTTACCTTCCAAGATGCTATCAGAGGCTTTGTGAAGGATGTTAAACTTTATTGCCATGTTGCTGTGATCCCAGTGAGCACATGAATTACTTTGAAAATACAGCCTGCGGTACTCAAACATGTTCCATCATCAAAAACTTGATTGGGAGGATGGGACTTCTTCTTCTTTTAGATTTGATTGGCGGTTGGCAACCAGCTTACAGGTGCATTACTGCCACTGACTTGATTATCATCACTCTATATCTTTGTGTAAGGAGTTCTTATAAGGAGTTCTGAACAACTCCATGTGTGAAAAAATCATCCGCCTTGGCCGTAACCAGATATGTAATTGCTGTCTGAAATCTCATGTGAAACAGATACATATTTACAGCAGTTAGCACATCCTTTGTTTTTTCCATAGTCTGGACATTTACTCTGATGCAGCAACAGGCAGCGTACAGTAAATTACTCTACATGCTGTCTGAAACAGTGATGGACTGTCATGTGCTGAAGCATGGGAGCTGTGAGATTAAAAATAAAATTAGATCAAAAATGGCCAAAAGCACCGATTTGTGAAAAGAATAAAACAGCAGCAACAGAGATGCATTGTGCCAGGTAAAAACATCTAACATTTTTGGCGGCAGTAAGCTAAAACTGGTACTTCCCTTTGACACATCCTATTCAACACTGGTCGAGAAACAGCAGTCAGACTCGTCTCAGTTTTCTAGAATGACTGTCCTGAGCTGGTCCTCCTCACTCATGCTGATCGTAGCAATGGCACCGTCGTTGAACTCAAATGAAGTCCCACCGTCCACCACCATGCAGGCGTCCCAACAGCGGGAGCGGACACACACCCTGAACAAATAAAAAAGTTCAGAGGTTAAAACATAAAACCTTAAAGGTCCCATATTGTGCAAAACTGTATTTTCATTGACTTCAACATCATAAAATACAGCCACAGGTCACTTCTATACCATTAAAATGTTAAAACACTTATTTCACAAAGTGGGAATACACGCTGCATTTATTTAAACTCTTAGAAGGACTGCATTTCCTGGATTTTTAAATCAAACCAGCAAGCTCCGCTTCCACTTCTTCCAGTTAACAAATCAAACATCTGGAATGCCTCCTAACTTGTGACTGGCCCACTCAAACAACTGTAACATTAATAGATAAGGGACTCAAATATTAATGAACAGATTGTTTCAGACAAAACTTTACAGTAGCAATGTGCATCACAGTTTATTTACCTGTACTGAATCACTACAATCAGTTCATTAAAAGAAGTGTTAAGAACATTTTTTCACTGAATCATTCAGTGCTTTAATGGAGCTTCACTGCCAACTACTGACTGAACTGAAATGAGGCTGAATAGTGCCGTGATTCTCCTCGAGATCCCAGGGTTGCAGAAGTGCTTTCTTTAACTCGCTTAACACCCCATATAAATCGAACGTTTACGTATGTAAACACGGTTTTATGAATGAAAGCGAACCTGTAACCATGTGACTATGATCCTCGGGTCAGGAATATTATACCAAATTAATCACACCTGTAGATGCACACCTTATATATATATCCCTTGCATCCACCCATTCTTCCTCCTTCTAACGACTGGGAGGAGCCAGCCTCCACAGATGAAGGACAATGAATGGTTACAGTTTCACTTTCATTCATAAAACCGCGTTTACATACGCAAATGTTTGTTTTATTTCATTTCAGTGAACCTGTAACCATGTGATAACAGTATACCAAATGAGTCCTGAGGAGAATGGAGGTGGCGTCACCAACAGGCCAAGGGAGCACAATGCTCCAGTCATGCCATTAAGCATGGAACACAGCCAGATGAGTTCAACTGCTTATTGTACTTAACTGACTGCGTACAAGTTAAGCCGGTTCTTCCAGGTAACCGGAGATGAAACAAAAGCATTTTCGAGCACAGGGTACAAATGCTAGCTTAAATGAGGGTGAAAAAAACCCAACTAAGATGCAACTGCTGCGACCCCCAGAACAGATGAGGGGATGACTGATGAGACCAGGCTGAGCCTATAGAAGCGGGTAAATGTTGAGGAAGAAGCCCAGCCAGTGGCTGTGCATACAACCTCCAGGGGTGCACCCCTAAATGGTGCCCATGTAGTGGCCATTCCCCATGTCGAGTGAGCCACCAGCCTAGCTGGTGGTTCCACTCCAGCCTGTACACATGCGAAGGCAATCAGGTCAATTATCCAATAGGACAGGTGCTGCATAGAGATAGGCCTGCCTATTGTGGACTCCCCATAGAACACAAAAAGCTTGTCTGAACAGTGGACAGACCTTGTACGGTCAACATAAACCTTAAGGGCCCTTAATGGGCACAAACTATGGAGCCACTCAGCCTCTGAAGAAATGTGTGGGGTAAAAGGCTTCAAGCACAAGAGGGTGGGAAACAAACCCACTAGTCAGCACTTTGGGTTGAAAAGCTGGGTTGGGCCACAGGTGGGCCATCCGATCACCATCAAACCTAAGACATGCTGTGTCCACAGAGAGCGCATTCAGTTCACTGACCCTCTTGGCTGAGACAATTGCCAAGAGAAAAGCAGTCTTCCCAGAGCTCAGATGAAGGTCAGCAATGGGGAGTGGCTAAAAAGGGGGCAAGCATAGAGCCCCGAGAACTGGCTGGAGATCCCAAGTGGGCAGCAAAGGACGCTGAGATGAGCGGCTCCATCTCATGCCTCTCAAAAATTGCTTAGCCAAGGGATGTTCCCCAGGTGACAAGCCATCACAATTTCCATGGACAGTTGACACTGCTGCCAGGTAGCCCGATAGTCGACTCCACCCAACCTCGGGCGAAGAGGTACTGGAGGAAAAAACAAGATGACAGAGATGTGACATGTTAAGGGATTCTTATCCTTGGTCTGACACCAGTTCAAAAACACTCTCCACTTCACACTGTATTGCAGCTGGATAGATGGAGCCCGTGAAGCCTGCACAGTGCCTATAACCTCCTTCTCTAAGCCAAGTTTACACAATTGCTCCTGTTCAAGGGCCATACACGAAGCTTCAGGAGCTGGGGATTCAGATGCCAAATCCAGCCCTGTGCCTGTGACAGCATATCCCATCTGACTGGGAGAGGCCAAGGATGGCCCTCCAACATCTCATGGATCTCCACCATCCATGGTCTTTATGGCTAATTCGGGGCTATCAAAATTACTTGAACAGACAGTAGTCTCATCTTCATGAGGAAAGCTGGCAGAAGAGGCAGTGGTGAAAATGCAAACAGTTTCACTGGAGGCCAGGCAACACTCAGAGCATTTGTACACAGTGGACCTGGCAGGCTTGAGCCCACAAGAGCAGATGGCACGCAGTCGCATGGAGAGAGGGAGACCTCAGTTGGTCCTGCCGGTTCATGTACGACACCACAGCTGCGCTGTCCGTCCGTACCAGAATTTTGCTGCCCTGAATGACTGGAAGAAAATGCCCCACAGCCAAATGCACCGCTTCCATCTTGGGATGGTTTATATGCCCAGACTGCTGTGCCGGACCCCAGTGTCCCCGAACAAACCTGCTCTCCCAGACTGCACCCCAGCCTGCTTGGGAGGTGTCGCATTGTAATGATCACCCTACAGCCCTCTTGGCCCAGGAAAACAACATCTTGGACTGCTGATGAGTGTCTCCACCACCTGAGGACCATGAGGCTCCTTTCAGAAAGAACAAGCCTCCTCCTCTTGTCACTGAGCAAAACCACCTTCTGAAGCGCAAACCACCATTGAAGGGAGTGAGTGTGTAAAAGACCCAATGGCACCACCTGGGCAGCTGCAGCAAAGAGACCTGAGATCCTCCAGCATTGCTGCACTGACACAGTCCTCTGTGAAATGCAGCCCTTGATGCATTCCTGATAGTATGCCTTCTCTTTGGAGTTAGGGATGCCCTCATGGCAACTGAATCCAGGGTGAGCCCCAAGTCCTCAACAACCTTGGTTGGAACCAGGCAGCTTCCCTCTGCATTTAAATGCAACCCAAGTACAGCCAGGTGAGCCAATATGGTCTCAATGTGGCTCCTCGGCACAGCCTCTGATGGAGCACAACCCAGCCAATCGTCCAGGTAATTGAAAACTCGAATGCCCTTCTGCCACAGTGGGGCGAGTGCAGCACCCATGCACTTTGTGAACGTCCGAGGTGACAGGAACAGACTCAAAGGTAGGACATTGTATTCGAAGGATTTGCCCGGAAAGGAAAACCTGAGGAACTTCCTGTGGGCTGGGTTTATGGGAATATGAAAATAGGCATCGCGAAGGTCCACTGCTGTGAACCAGTCGCCTGGCCTATTGCCTGAAATAATGTCCTCAGCCTGAGCACCCGGAAAGGGAGCGCCTTGAGATACCAGTTCAACTTCAGGTCTAGAACCGGGAGGAGACCCCCGGTTCACTTAGTTGGTTAGTTAATTCCCTTCCACAGCATGTGGGACACCATATGGTGTATAGGGGTGGTGCCTATCTCCGTTTCTCTGACCCTAGGCCACACAGCTACTGTAACTAGAGAAAGCTACAGTGGGGAATCAGTCCTCTGGTAGCTCTGTGCGTTACGCACCGGTTCGCTTGGGGACAAGAATATAGGCAGAGTAAAAGCCTCGCCTCTCTTCTCCTGAAGACAGAGACCATATTACACTCTTTCCCAGCAGGGCAGAGGCCTTGCTGCCCAGAACCGCAGAGAGTCCTCCTTTACTTTTGTTTCCAAAACCCCTTTAAGTTTGGGGTGCGTGTGTGGATGAGATCTGAATTGTAGGTGGTATTCAAATTCCTGTGGCATGACACTTCTTGTTAGGGTGGCGGATAGACTTGCTGCCTGTAGGGAGAGCCCCAGCCAGCAATGCAAAGATAGGGCCCACCTTCAACGCACCATCTAAGCCCTGCTCCGCAGCACCACTCAAAATACTGAGTGTAGAATGAGGAGCAGCAGCCTGCTTTGGACGAGCCAAGACTTGTGCAGATTTTCCACAAAGTCAGGATTAACTGGCAAGGGAACCTGCCTCTGGGTTGCAGGACCTCTGTCCAAAGCTGAAGCTCTAGGTGAAGAAGACGGGGGAGGAAGCCCTGCAACTGATACTGCTGTAGAGAGCAGTGCCTTGACAGATGTAACATTGGGCTCAGGAAGGTCCTTCTCGACCGGAGAATCACTGTCGACCTCATCATCATCCTCAGAGACATCCACTCACCCAATGGAGCCACAGCCAGAGCTGCTGGTCTTACCCAAGTTATCAGAGGTCATGAGAGACCCTACATCAGGATGCGGCCCAGGGGCACATACGGGAGCCTGGTGTGGCATATCCAAAAGGCGATGTTGATATGCAGCCATATATTAAAAGGAACTCCGATTATATTGGCATGTTAGCTCTATATGCTTTATTTTTATGTTAGTAACATAACTATAATATAATTTTTTTGAAAATAATTCCCAGTTTTATATATTTTTAAAAAACTTTATTACGATGTAAATCGCCATTTTTGTTTACGTTGCAATGCATTCTGGGTAGTGACGTAGAAGGGTTGCAGCCGTTTTTTCAGGAAAGCTATGGAGGCTTACCTCGCTCTCTTTATTTCCCTTCGATTGGAAATTACATCCAAAAGCCGCGCAATGTGGCATTTTCACTGACAAATGGCAGTAGTTAGTAGCTTCGCTTCTTGGTTTGTATAAGACAGAAAAAAACGGCTGCAACCATTCTACGTCACTACCCAGAATGCATTGCGACGTAAACAAAAATGGCGATTTACATCGTAATAAAGTTTTTTAAAAATATATAAAACTGGGAATTATTTTCAAAAAAATTATTACCTCCGCCAGGCCGAAAAGGCCAGGAGGAGGTAATGTTTTTGCCGGGGTTTGTCTGTGTGTTTGTTTGTCTGTCTGTCTGTCTGTTGGTTAGCAAGATAACTCAAAAACTTTTGGACGGATTTCAATGAAACTTTCAGGCGTTGTTGGAAATGGTACAAGGAAGAACTGATTAAATTTTGGGGATGATCCGCATCACCGTCTGCATACAGGAATTTTTTAAAGCATTTTTCCACACTGTGACATACGGCCATTTTCAACATGTGCGCAGGCGCAATGGAGGGCGCTGGGCGTCGTGTCTGACCAACACAAACTCCGCGTTCTTCAACGTTTTAGGCACAAAAGCACGCGGAAAACACTGCTGGCCTGGGCCCGCGAGCGTGCCTGTTTTTGCGCCATGCTGCAAAACCTGACACGGCCACCTGTCTGCCGCCCGATTATTTGCCACAAATTCCCCGCCCAGCTATAGGCGCTGCGTAAAAACGACCTCTCTGCCGGGGAAGATTCTAAATTCGGTTTTGCCGCGGAGCGCAACCCCAATATAATATAAAATCCACGGCAACCTGTTTAACCAATCTGCATCCGTCAGTGGAGGAGATGGACACACCAACACTTCAGTTTATTACCTCCGCCAAGGAGGCAATGCTTTTACAACCGTAAAACGGGGCTATAAGGGACGGCGGGGTAATATGGGACACTTTTCTAAATGTAATTCTGCTTTTTTAATTTTGCTTCCGCCTAGATTTGATGAAGGATTCATGGATATTTGACAATAACAACACAACTCAGCGTCCTGCTCAAAATAAAAAAAGCAGAATTACATTTAAAACATTTCCCAGAAAAGTGTCCCTTATTAACCCGCCGTCCCTTATAGCCCCGTTTTACACTACTGAACCACTAATCCTATCACTATCACATTGATTGTCAGTCATTAATTGTCTGTTTATTGCACTGTCCATGTCAAATAAACAAATAATCATTGTGAATCCAATTGCTAGTCATATCTTTTCATGCTCAGGGAATCTGAAAACGTACACACAAACACTGTATGGGGGGAACTGTGCCGCTTGGCGGAGGTCTGCGCTCTCCGAGTGCTTTTCTAGTATTATAGTTATGTTACTAACATAAAAATAAAGCATATGCCAATATGCCAATATATGAGCTAACATGCCAAAATAATCGGAGTTCCTTTTAAGTGGTCTTGCGCATTTCCTCCAATTGCCTCTGCATGAAATCCCCCCATGGATCGCATAGCTGGCTTCCTTCAATCCGCTTCTGCTTCCTGCTGGCCTTCCCAGTTCCAGCTGGAGCACTTAAACCTGGAGGGATGGAGCCCTGAGCTGGTGGCATACCAGGGTCTGGGCTATTTCCCCCTTCTTCACTCCTCACAGAAGTCATTATTCCTCCAAGAAAACAACAGGAGAGAAAACAAGACAGTTATGTTTGGGGCGGCAGTGGCTCAGGAGGTTGAGCAGGTCGTCTAATAACCGGATGGTTGGCGGTTCAAATCCCGCTCTCCCCAGATATCCTGCCGTTGTGTCCCTGGGCAAGACACTTCACCCGCATTGCCTCCAGTGTCCATAACACTTGGGTATGAATGTGCATAAATGTATAAAATGTTCGGTGGTGGCCGGAAAGGCCGTTGGCACAGATTGGCTGCCACGTTCCCGTCAGCCTGCCCCAGGGCAGCAGTGGCTGCAGAAGTAGCTTGCCACTACCATTGTCTGTTTGGAGTGAATGAATAATGTACCTATTTGTAAAGCGTCTTTGAGTATATATGACAAAGCGCTATATAAAATCAATGCATTATTATTATTATAATAAACAGGCCAAAGGGCTGTTCCAGGAGGTACAAGCGCACTTGTCAGAAGACAACACAGCAATATCAGATTTCAGTTCCCACCTGTATGCAGTACCACTCCCCCACAAAAGGTGGCAAGAGTGCACTAAGCATAGGAGCGCTCAGTACCTAGACAAAGAAGACGACTGTCTCTTTTTTAAAAAGACAACTGTCCGTCGAAAACAAAAAAAGAGAAAACAATACAGAATTAACGGCAAATTGTACTGTGCTGTTAAATTGTTCAGCAATTCTTGCTTGAAGAAGGCAAAATATATCACATACCCCGAAGCAGATAAGGATAAAGCTTATCATGTGCTGTTGAGCTGTTGAACAGTTTTCTGCCTGAAGAGAAGGCAAAAATATATCACATACCTTTAAGCAGATAAAGGTAGTACATACCTCATGCTGTTAAACTGGTAAACAGTTTCGGCTGAAGAAGGCGGCAAATGTATATCACATACCTCTAAGCAGATACGAATAGTGCATGTCACGCTGCACAGAGCTGCTGCAAACCTTCTCTCACTAAGCAGAAAACACAACAAATATGACGCAGCGATGGGGTACCAAAGATAAGGTAGCTCAATACAGCAGAGAAAACTTAATGCCAAACAGACTGGTATATGCTCTTACTGGCCAGGAAGATAGAAAGAGGAAGAGTGGGTGGATGAAAGGGAGATATATAAGGTGTGCATCCACAGGTGTGATTAATTTGGTATAATGCTCAGGACCTGAGGATCATAGTCACATGGTTACAGGTTCACTGAAATGAAATAAAATTTGACATCTTTGAAGATTTCTTGATAAATGCTAGACATGACTGTTGGTTTTAAAAGTTTTTTTTTTAGTCTTTTAAACAGTTCAGCATTACTCTTAGACTTGCTAAGCTTGATTCTGACAGTGTAAGCCACTTGTGATGGGATCCACAGATCACTAAAGCATACTGAATCACTTGTAGTTTGTTCACTATAAAGATCACTTCGAAATATTAGTACATCAAATCACTCAGTGCTGTACTGGAGCCCCAAGTAGCCATCACTCACTTAAGTGCTGAAGTGAGAGGCTAAAAGGAGCAGGCAGGACTTGTTTGCTGCCTGAGGGGGTGATTCAGCTGGTGATCCCATGGCTTCCTGTACAGTTCCAGTAAGTGATTCAGTACAGTGCGTTCACCCATAAAAACCAGTACATTAAAACAAATTGTTTGTAGATGTTACAGCACTATAAGCCACTGACTATCACTCAGAGCTCATGCTCACTATATACTAGTACTGTATGTTCAGTCACTGAATGGATGCATACCATTTTTTGGCAGTGAAAGAAAGGATATGAGACTGCCTCAGTTCCAGGCGGTGACTCTACACTGTCCTCTCATTAGGCTACAAGCCAGTCTAACATTTTCACTTTTCATTTATCAGTAAAGTCTGTTAAAACAACTGGGAGACTTGAAGGTGTTCATTTGTGTTCTTCTGGTTTTATAAGTGCATCTTGTGTTATCTTGTGCTCCTGACTACACTAGACACAAGCGTAGGGGCTACAAGCCACCACCCAAAACTACCACAACTTTTGACCGAATCATTCATCAACAACACATTTCTTTGCAGTCCGTTGTTCTGATGAGCTGTAAAACAGCAAAGAAATGTGTTTTGGTCCATAAAACCTATGTTGTTGAAGATGTCAAAATGTAAAACCCACAATATGGGACCTTTAAATGGTGTTCACTTATATAGCACTTTTTTTCTCATCCCTGGATGACCAAAGCACTTTACAAATCCTGCTATCTACCCATTTACACACACATTCACACTGATGGTGGCAGAGCCACCATGCAATGTGCTTGCCTGAGCCACCAGGAGCAACTCCGGGCTCAGTGTCTTGCTCAAGGACACTTCGACATGTAGGTTGCACAGAGAGCAGAAATCGAACCACCGACCCTCCGGTCAGAGGTCGACCATTCTACTCCTGCCCCACAGCTGCCCCGGCTTTTGACACATCTGGAGTTAACACACATTACTTACTTGCTGGCAAATCCTCTCTGGCGACTGTTGGAGAACACTCTGTTGACGATGGGCTCCCTGACGCTGTAGAACAGGTGTCTGTCATCAGGACTGAACACTAGAGACTTGTTGTATTCGTCTGTAACTGGACACAGACACCAGCGAAACATAACAAAAATATATCTAAGAAATTTCACATGTCAATAATAATGACAGGAGCGATATGAGCTCACCCTTTTCAATAAATGTCTGTTCAAGAGGGATGTCAAGACCTGTCTGGGCCTTTCCTGGGGAGAAACAAAAACAGTTAGGGCAGGTGTCAATAATGTGGGGGTTATTCCAAACCTGCCACACTCAAAAAAAAAAAAGCCCCTCACTGTATTGTAAAAGAAATCTTAACATTATAATACAAAGGTATATAGGTTTATACTATAGATAACTTTAATAATCCCTGGAGGGAAATTAAGGACATACTACATGAATTTAAAAAAAAAAGACATCAACAAAAAAATGAAATGACCCAAAGTTTGATGTTAAATTACATGAAACCATAGATGACACGATGTTTCCATGACACAGCCTTAGCCCGATTACTGAGAAACTGGATTACACCTGAAGTATCCACCCCATTAACCAGACCAGACTTGGTCCAATTTCAACAGGATTTACATACTTCGATGACACAGCTTGAGCCCGATTAACACCACGATGACCACATACATGATACTGGTTACAGCACACAGTATGGACTGTGGTGAGTTAGCCAATTCTTCCAGTTAATTTTTTTTAAATTAAGGTACCCTGCCTCTCGCCCAAAGATGCTGGGATAGGCTCCAGCCCCCCCGCGACCCTAAAGGATTAAGCGGTAGAAGATGGATGGATGGATGGTACCCAGCATAACCAATAATGAGAGCAGTTTTATCCATTTTTTTCCTAATCCACTGTAAGCATATTTAGTATAATCTTTTTTTTTTTATTTTAGCACCAATGTTCACCTCGGTTCCACCAAAGCCCCTTTTTTGAGACAAATCAACAAATGGAGAAAACCCACTCCTCAGCTGACACTCAAGGGCAAAAAGAAAGCGGCTCACAAAGAACTGAAGGACATATTGAGCACCAAAATACAGGTTTAGTACAACTAAGCATCTAAAGAAATTTGATTATGGTGGCACCAAAGTCTTCAGATAAGCACAAACTTGCACTTTCTCATTTTGTGCATACCAATTTTTAGAACCTCCTCCACTGCTTGTTCAGCAAGTTTGTTGATGTTATATGACCTGTGGAGAGCAAGAGAGAAGGCCATGAGCGACCAAAAAAGACACAATTAACACATCAGAGGTCAGTGTGCCAGCCAAGTGTGTCTTCTGTGGTTTTCAGTGGAGGATCACTCATGTTTTGGGGCTATTCTGCTGCTTCAGGTACTGGATGTCCTGACTGAGTACATGGCATTAGAAAATGTGAAAACTATGAAGGAATTCTGGTGTGAATGTAGGGTCAAGTGTCAGAAAGCTGGGTCTCTGTCAGAGGTCAAAAGTCTTACAGCAGAACAGTGACTCAAAAAACTTCAAAAAGCACCCAGAACGGATGTGGAGAGATCTCATGCCAGCAGTTGGGAAAAGGAGCCCTTCAAATCTGAGAGACCGGGAGCAGCTGGCAAAAAAAAAAAAAGACCAACATTCCAGTAGAGAGTTGTAAGAAAACTGCAAGAAGTGCCATTCCACTAGTGCAACCAACTGAAGAATTTGAAAAATTCAAACTATGCTTAACACATGTGACTTGGCTACTAAACAGAGAGTGAGAAATAAACTTTTCATTGAAATTCTCTTTGGGCTCATGTCTGTGGATTTTTGGTTAATCCAAGTGAAAGTGTCCCTGCTGTTAAATCCCCAGCTTTGCAGAACTAGCCTCCTTTTTGCTGTGCCCACAATCCTACCAAGCTGGATAAATAGATTTACTTCCACTTCTTTTAAAAGAGATCTATGCAATGTTTTAAAAAAACATCTGCACACTTAGCAAGCCACCTGTTCATTAAGTGCTCATACTCCTCTGTTGGTGAAGAACAAACAGCAGTATGGCTGTTTGGCTGCACGGTGGCGCAGTGGTTAGCACTGCGGCAGCACAGTTTACCCTTGGCCGGGGGATTGTGGGGATCGTGGGATCATAAGATAAGATAAGATAAGATAAGCCTTTATTAGTCCCACAACGGGGAAATTCCAGGATTGCAACAGCACAGGGATAGCAACACTCAGAGCAACAATCAGAAGGCAAGAAAAAAAAAAAAAAAAAAAAAAAGCAAGCAAGAGCAGCTAATATACATATGTACATATTACTATAAAATATATATATACACACACACACACACACAGACACACAGTGCAGAGCATTGTAGCTGGATGGAATAAATATATGAATATATGAACACAGTGCAGAGCATTGTAGCTAGATGGAATAAATATGTAAATATATAAACACCCACAGTACGGAGCATTGCAGCTAGGTGGAATAAATATGCAAGTATATAAACACACACAGTGCGGAGCAATGTAGCTAGATGGAATAATATGTAGATATATAAAAACACAGTGCGGAGCATTGTAGCTAGATGGAATAAATATATAGATATATAAATATAAACACACCCAGTGCTGAGCATTGTAGCTAGATGGAATAAATATATAGATATATAAATATAAACACACCCAGTGCAGAGCATTGTAGCTAGATGGAATAAATATGTAAATATATAAACACACACAGTGCAGAGCATTGTTGCTAGGTGGGATGAAACAGCATAACCGTCTATTTAGTTATCCTACATGGTATGATTATGTGCCCATACATATTCTCACCCTCCATAGCGACCGGTATGTTCCTAGTTGTATGCCGGAGAGGACCATTGTGTAAGTCTATTGCATCTTTTGCATTCAAAAAAAAACTATTAGTTTGTTACGTCTTTTTGCTATCTCTGCGAGCAGCCCTGCTTAGGTTGTACAGTCTGACAGCCGTTGGTAGGAAGGACCTACGAAACCTCTCGGTTGTGCACCTGGGATGATGTAGTCTGCTGCTAAATGAGCTCCTCAGTGCATCCAGTATGTCCTGCATAGGGTGGAACTCGGACTCCAGCAGAGATGACAGTTTAGCCACCGTCCTTCTCTCTCCTATCTCCTCCATCGGATCAAGGCGTTGCCCCAGGACAGAGCTAGCTTTCTTAATCAGTTTGTTCAGTCTCTTCCTATCGGCTGCAGTAATGCCACTGCCCCAGCAGACCACTCCAAAAGTGATGGCTGATGCCACCACCGTGTCATAGAATGACTTCAGCAGCGCCCCTTGTACACCAAAAGACCTGAGTCTCCTCAGCAGGAACAGTCTGCGCTGTCCCTTCTTGTAGAGTGCGTCAGTATTGTGTGACCAGTCTAGTTTATTGTTCAGATGAATACCCAGGTACTTGTAGGATGTCACCATCTCGATGTCTGTTCCCTGTATATTTACTGGTGCTGTGAGGGGCTGCCCATGCCTGCGGCAGTCCACCACCAGCTCCTTAGTTTTCCTCGCGTTGATCTGGAGGCAGTTCCGATGGCACCAGTCCACAAAGTCCTGGATAAGCCCTCTGTACTCAGCTTCATCTCCGCTGGAGATGAGACCAACGATCGCAGAGTCATCAGAGAACTTCTGTAGATGGCAATGTGTTGTGTTGTGTGAGAAGTCCGCAGTATAAAGAGTGAACAGGAAGGGAGCCAGCACCGTTCCCTGGGGGGGCCCCCGTGCTACTGATGATCGTGTCGGAAACACAGTCCCGGGTTCTCACAAACTGAGGCCGGTTCGTGAGGTAGTCCAGGATCCATGATGACAGGTGCTGGTCCACCCCTGCGCGCAGCAGCTTGTCCTTCAGGATCATCGGTTGGATGGTGTTGAAAGCACTGGAGAAGTCAAAGAACATGATCCTCACCATATTCCCGGGCTTCTCCAGGTGGGACAGAGAACGGTGAAGGAGGAAGATCACCGCATCCTCCACCCCAATGCCATGCTGGTAGGCGAACTGGAGTGGATCCATCGCTGGTTCCACCAGGGGGCGGAGATGAGCAAGGAGCAGTCTCTCCAGGGTCTTCATCAAGTGGGACGTCAAGGCCACCGGTCTGAAGCTGTTCAGGTCTTTGGGGTGGGAAGTTTTTGGTACAGGTACCACACAAGATGTTTTCCACAGCTGTGGTACCCTCCCCAGTTTCAGGCTCATGTTGAAGATATACGTCACAATCCCACACAGCTGGTCTGCACAGGACTTGAGGAGCTTTGCGCTGATGCCGTCCGGTCCCGACGCCTTCCTCGCCTTGATCTTCCTCAGCTCCGTCCTCACCTAGGTCTTGGTCAGGGTCAGGATGGGGGGCTGTGTGTTGGGAGTGGGGGGGGGTGTCGGTGGAGTGGGGAGTGGGCAGCAGGACTTGATTTCTTAGTGGCAGCAGTGGTTGTTGTGCAGACAGGGGGGAGGGCAGTTGGTCAAATCTATTGAAAAACAGATTCAGGTTGTTCGCCCACTCCCTGCCCCCCGTGGCCTGGGGGGAGGTATTCTGGAGCCCCGAGATGGTTTTGAGGTTTCTCCAGACCCCGCTGATGTCGCTCTGTTGCAGCTTGTCCTCCATCTTCTTTCTGAAGCTGTCCTTGCCTTCTCTGATCTTTCTCCTCAGCTCCCTCTGTACGGACTTCAGCATCTCCCTGTTCCCCGACCTGAAGATCCTCTTCTTCTCTCTCAGAAGTGTTTTTATCTCAGGGTTGATCCAGGGTTTGTTGTTTGAGTGACGCCGTATGGTCTTGGTGAGAACGGATTTGTCCACACAGAAGCTGAGGTAGCCCGTGAAGGTGTGAATGAGGCCATCGATGTCCTCACCATGTGGATCGCAGAGCTGCTTCCAGGCAGTGGCTTCAAAACAGTCCTTTAGAGTGTCCATTGTCTCCTCAGACCATAACTCCACAGTGTGCATGGCCGGAGGTTGTCTGTGCACTAGGGGTTTGTACACCGGTCGGAGATGAACCAAGTTGTGATCCGATCTCCCAAGTGGGGAGAGTTGTGATGAGGTGTACGCCTCCTTAGTGTTTGCGTAGAACAAATCCAGTGTTTTATTGTCTCTAGTGTGGCATGTGACATACTGGGTGAAAGTGGGCAGAATGGGAGACAGTGAAACGTGGTTGAAATCGCCTGAGATGAGGAGAAGAGCATCTGGGTGTTCTGTCTGCAGCCTGCTGGTTACTGAATGGATGACGTCACGCGCTGTCCCAGCGTTCGCCGTCGGATTTGCATAAACAACAATGCAGATCACGTGTGAGTGTTCTCTCGGGAGATATGTAGGCCTCATGCTAACAGCTAGCAACTCAATGTCTTTGCTGCAGTGTCGTTGTTTAACAGTGATATGTCCCGGTCTACACCAGTTGTTGTTAACATACATCATCACTCCACCGCCCCTAGTTTTGCCACTCTCTGGTGTTCGGTCAGCTCGTATCATGTGAAAACCCTCCAGCTCAATGTTAGCATCTGCTGCTAGTTCAGTTAGCCACGTCTCAGTAAACAAAAGGAGAGAGCACTCCCGGTAAGTGCTATCATAACGGGAGATAGCCGCTAGCTCATCTAACTTTCCCAGTATCGACCGTACATTTCCCATGACAACAGATGGAAGGGAGGGTCTGTACCTTATATTTTTTGTCCTCCGCCTTATTCCAGCCCGGCAGCCGCGGCGTTTTCGCCTCAGTTCTCTCGGTATGTCGAGTTTTTCCAGTGGGACCGGGTGGCGGTTAAATGCTAGCAGCTCTTCCCTGTTGTATCGAATCCTGCTATAAACAGTGGCTCCGTCCACCGGCTCAGGAGACATTTGGGACGATCTGTGTGTCCGTGATATAAGTGGGGTGAAAAAAAAAGTGATCAAAAGAGAGAGGAAGGGGAAAAAAAACTCGGAATCGAGCCGCTGTTGCAAAAGGCAGCCGACTGGTGTGGCGCCGATATAATCATGAGTTCGATCCCAGCCCCCGACCAACAGTGATCTGTGTGGAGTTTGCATGTTCTCCCCGTGTTGCGTGGGTTTACTCCGGGATTTCTCCGGTTTCCTCCCACATGCCAAAAACATGCATGTTAGGTTAATTGGCTGTTCTAAATTGTCCCTAGATATCTGTTTCCTATAGGCCCTTAGAATAGAGGGTTAGTATTAATGAAAGCGCTTTGAGTGATCTTTGTGACTAGAAAAGCGCTATATAAGTGCAGGTTAGTTAGTTAGTTAGTTAGTATCCTACATAAAAACACTTATTTATTCTGAACTCTGTGTCTCTGATGGAATAGCTGGCTGGACAATACATTCAGACTGTTTTACACTATGCAGAGATTTCTGTCAAACAAAACAAAAACAAGAAAATTAAGTTGAACAGATTGAACAGGCTGTGATTGGCACATACGCACTGCTACAGAATATTTGTACAAGTGAAAATTTATCTGCATGGACATTGTTAGCCACGGATTAAAGAAAAAATTCTATCCAATAAACATGAGTACTCAAGGAAAGCACAAGGCTCAACATCAGTAAGAAGCTGCGGTACCAGGGTGTCATGTACTGTAGCTTGGAACATTTTATGCTGGTACAGAAATGAGCTAATATTAGCCACAACAGCTACCATAATCATCACATCCAACATCCCTTCATCTCTCTCATCATCACCTGATACTGTAATGACCCGCATATTGATTTGGAAAGGATTTTTATGCTGGATGTCCTTCCTGATGCAACCCTCCCCATTTATTCGGGCTTGGGACCAGCACAGGGAGTACATTGGCTTGTGCTCCCCTTCTGGCTGGGTAACCACACCTGACATTCATACGGACGTTAAAACACTCCGTAATATTGTTATGAGCCAAAACATAAAACAGCTTTGGGCAAGCAGGCCCACACTGCTCCAACGTCAGCTAAAAATAGTGCGTGAAGTTACCGACTGGAACAAAACTGAAACTCTCTACACTGGAAATTTCACACAGGACTGGTGTGAATAGTTATCATACCAAGAAAAAAGTGACCCTAGCTTTACTTGTTGTACAGCAATAACGCAAAGGGAATGTTAACCATTTCAATATACGCATCATCAGTGTATATCAAACACCGGCACCAAGTTTCAAAACAAACTGAGCAAAACTCTAGAAGGAGCTGATTTCATGAAAGTGGACCAGCCGTCCAGCCCATAACATAATCCCCTGCAGATTTGGTTTCAGAAAAGGCTGGCACCGCTGGTATAAACTGTAGTCTGTCATGCATAATACAGTTATTGTGGGGGAAAAGTGGAGGATCACTGCTGAAACCGTATCCACTACCGGTGCAAAGAGGATAATTAAGTACATATGGCAGGGTTAAGTCTACCATCTCCGACTGTCTTATAATAAAATTTATATATCTGCCTTTTGTATATTTATACACCATCACACCACAGACTCACATCAATTCCTAGACTGGAATGTTTTTAATGCCAACATCTTCCTTGATCAGTTAAAATAAACTGGAACTAACTACCTAAAAATATGAGCAGATCCACTGAACTGTCTCACTGTATTTTGCAAAGGGCAGAACAGGATATCTGCATATCTGGGTTGGGGAAAGACTCCATCCAACAAAAATGCAGGTTATGCGAATGTTCGAGTGTCACAACTCATGCAGATACCAAACATTTAGTCAACAGTTGCTTTAGTTCTTTAATTCTGGAGCAGCTTTACAAGGCCTTACGTATAACTTAGCCTAAACTTTAATAGCTGTGCTGTCTGCCTACTGGTGAAATAAAGACAACTGCTGAAACACTAAAGCCTTGTTTAGGCTCCACCTCCACCCTGCGTGTCAATGATGCGTGTACACTTTGGACAAGGCTGGTACACATACGGCTATTCTCTCTCTCTCTCTCTCTCTCTCTCTCTCTCTCTCTCTCTCTCTCTCTCTCTCTCTCTCTCTCTATATATATATATATATATATATACTGTATATATACTGTATATACTGTATATATATATATATATATATACACATATACACTGTATATACATTACCGTTCAAAAGTTTGGGGTCACCCAGACAATTATTTTCTGTTTTCCATGAAAAGTCACACTTATTTACCACCATGAGTTGTAAAATGAATAGAAAATATAGTCTGTGAATATGTTGTTAGTATGTGAATATGTTGGTTACATATTCCCCACAATTGTGTTGCTGTATGTTTATTGTGTGCTTCACGTCTCATGGAACAAAGAGGACTGAGACTCTGGGATTCAGCAGAGGAGTGTGAGATTCGCCCTTTGTTTCCGGGAGACGACCGGGGAAGATTTCCGGGCCACAGAGACTAGAGGACAATGGCGTGAGATCAAAGGGGTTACTTTGGGATTGAGATTAAGTACCATGTGACTGTATGTTTGATTAAACACCATGTGACTGCTGTTTCGTGCCCGGGGTATAAAACCCCTGATGTGAGATGAAAACTTCCTCTTGATTTGCTTTGAGATTTGATGGAGATGTGCTCTGTGAATAAAGCTGAATCTGAGGAACAAACTCAGCCTCATCCTTGAACACATTCTCCACACTGGTGACCTTACAACTCAGAATGAGCAGAAATAATTCTCCCGAGCGGGGCTCAGCAGAAGCCAGCCTGATGGCTGCCTCCACACTCCGGCTGCCTGACTTCTGGCAGCATAGCCCGCGCTCCTGGTTCAGCGCGGTCGAGGCGCAGTTCAACCTCCGTAGAATCTCGAAGGACGACACGAGATTCTACCATGTTGTGGCGAAGCTGGACAGCCACACAGTTCAGAGGGTGGAAGATTTGGTCAACCACCCACCGGACAGCGACAAATACGGCGCCTTGAAAGCTGCGCTTATCAGTCATTTCACCCCCTCCGTGCAACAGCGAGCAGAGGGGCTCCTAACGTTGACGGAGTCGGAGAACGACAGATCCGTAGACCTGATGGTCAAAATGCTGAGGCTGAAAGACTCCGAGGACTGCGAATTTATCTTCGCCCACCTTTTCCTCCGGACCCTACCGCCAGCGGTGAGAGTTACCCTGGCAGATTCACCCCGGTTGGCCGAGCGAGACTACCACAGGCTGAGCAAGGAGGCGCAGTGACTCGTCGACGCCCACAAGCGCAGCGCAGTTTCGGCTGCAGCAGCGGAGCTAGGAGCGACGCCCGGAGACGGCATAGGGCCAGTGGTTGCAGCACCAGACGTGCCGACGACAGCAGCAGTCAGCACCAAGCGACACGGAGCGGGCGACGTCCTGTGCTTCTATCATCGCCGTTTTGCAGAGAGGGCACACAAGTGCCTCCCGCCGTGCCACTTCAAGCGTTCGGGAAACGCCACAACCGAGGGTCGGTAGCGGCTGCGGCCCTCGGGGAAGAGAACAAGCTGCTTTACCTGACGGATGCACGTTCGGGGAAACGATTCCTCGTGGACACGGGCTCCCAGATGAGCTTCATCATGCCTTCCTACGCGGACCGGCTGATGCCGTCCCAAGTTCCCCGGGTGTCAGTGTCAGCAGCGAACGGCTCAGCTATTAAGACCTTTGGTGAGAAGACTCTGCTTCTGTCTTTGCAGGGTCGTTCATTTGAGTGGACTTTTGTAGTAGCTGCAGTCAGTTTCAACATGTTAGGGGCTGATTTTTTGTGCTCACGGGTTCCACGCACTCCTCACTCAGTTCCCAGCACTAACAGTCCCAACGTTTTCGGCGACAGTGGCCAAACATGGCGTGGAGCATTATATCACCACCACCGGGCCGCCCGTTTTTGCAAAAGCTCGGCGCCTGGACTCAGCTAAACTGGCCACAGCGCGCGAGGAGTTTGCCAACCTGGAAAAACTGGGCATCATCAGACGTTCGAAAAGTCCCAGGGCTTCACCATTGCACATGGTCCCAAAGACTGATGGCTCGTGGTGACCTTGCGGTGATTTCCGCAGGTTGAATAACGTCACCGCACACGACCGCTACCCGATCCCACACATTCAGGATTTTTCGGTTCATTTGGTGGGAGCGCACATTTTTTCTAAAATAGATTTAGTGCGCGGCTACCATCAGGTTCCAGTGCGCGCCCAGAACATACCCAAAACAGCGGTAATAACTCCTTTCGGGCTTTTTGAGTTTTTGCGCATGCCTTTTGGACTCAAGGGGGCCACGCAGACGTTCCAACGCATGATGGACGCGGTGCTGCGCGACCTCCCTTTCGTGTTCGTCTACTTGGATGACATTTTAGCAGCCAGCACGTCCGAAGACGAACACGAAAACCACCTCACGGCAGTTTTCCGAGGCTGGCAGAGCACGGGTTAATAATTAACCCAGCGAAGTGCCAGTTCGGGGTAGCGCAGATTGATTTTTTGGGGCATCGCGTTTCACCAGAAGGAGCGGCCCCTCTCCCCGATAAAGTGCGCGCAATAACAAATTTTCCCCAACCTCAAACGGTCAAAGCGTTATAGGAGTTTTTGGGAATGGTTAATTTTTATAACCGTTTCCTCCCAAGTGCAGCGCGGCTCATGCAACCATTGTACGCGGCACTAAAAAAACAAAAACCCACAAATAAAATCGAATGGTCTCCTGAGCGGAAGCGCGCATTCTCTCAAGTCAAAACAGCGCTGGCAAACGCGGTTTTGTTGGCACACCAGTTCCAACAGTCCGCATGGCCCTCACCACTGATGGGTCCGATTTAGCGGTAGGGGCGGTCGTTGAACAGTGGGTAGCGGGGACCTGGCAACCGCTCGCATTTTTCAGCAAAACCTTGTGCGATAGCAAGCGAAAATACAGCGCGTTCGACAGGGAGTTGTTGGCCCTACATTTAGCCATCCGCCATTTCCAGTTCTGGCTGGAAGGACGCCGTTTCACCGCATTCGTGGACCACAAACCGCTGACTTTTGTGATGGCCAAGATTTCTGAATCTTGGTCGGGCCGGCAGCAAAGACAGCTGGCCGCGATATCAGAGTTCACCACCGATATCCAGCGTGTCGCAGGTAAACATAATGTAGTGGCAGACTGCCTCTCGCGTGCTGTGCCGGAGCCAGACCACGTGAGGGCAGACTCTGCAGCCATGGCCGCGGGCCAGGGTAGCGACGCAGGAGCGTGCGTGGCCCCGGTCCGCGTGGGGTTAGATTATGCAGCCATGGCCGCGGAGCAGGTTAGCGATGCGGACGTGCGCGCGCTCCAGTCTGGACCAACAGGGTTAAGGCTGAAGCACAGGGTGCTGCAAATGGGTATGCCTCCCCTAGTCTGCGATGTCTCCACGGGACGGCCGCGCCCGCCCCGTGGTACCAGCTGCGTGGCGCCGCCGCGTTTTTGACTTGATCCATTCTCTGGCGCACCCGGGGGTGCGCGCGCGGTCAAAATGGTGGGGGAGAAATTTGTATGGCCGGGGTTGCGCAGACAGGTCAAGGAATGGGCGACAGCCTGCGTAGCGTGTCAGTGAGCCAAAATACACAAGCACACTAGAGCTCCTTTGGAGCCTTTTCACATTCCTGCTATGCGCTTTAATCACGTGCTTGTTGACTTGGTAGGCCCCCTCCCGTCGTCACAGGGGCACACACATCTTTTGACGATGGTGGATCGCACCACGCGTTGGCCAGAAGCGGTTCCTCTGGCGTCAACCACAGCAAAAGAAGTGTCACGCGCGTTTTTAACAGCTTGGGTAGCGCGTTTTGGAGTCCCGTCGGACATAACATCAGACAGGGGTCCTCAATTTGTCTCCGAACTCTGGTCTTCGATGGCCCGCAGCCTAGGGGTAAAGATCCACCGCACCACCGCGTACAACCCCCAGGCTAACGGTTTATGCGAGCGTTTTCACAGGACATTGAAAGCGGCCCTCAGAGCGTCACTTATGGATACAAATTGGGTTGACAAATTACCATGGGTCTTATTGGGGTCGCGTTCTGCACCTAAGGAGGATTTGCAAGCCTCTCCAGCGGAATTAGTTTTTGCACAGCCTCTCCGTTTGCCAGGGGAATTTCTCCCCAATAATCCTGCCCCAAATTGCCCCCCCCGCTCAGCTGTTGCAGAGCGGCACAGGATCAAACGCGCTTCCTGGCCCGGTTCATCACAGTTTCCCACGCGTTTTTGTGCCGAAGGCTTTAAAAAATGCAGAGTTTGTTTTTGTGAGACATGATGCTTGTCGCCCCAGCCTGCGCCCGCCTTACGATGGGCCGTTCAAGGTGCTGGAAACAGGAGAGAAGCATTTTTTGCTAGATTTGGGAGGCAGAAAAGAATTGATTTGTATTAACAGACTCAAACCTGCTTTTGTTTTGGCGGATGAAGAGGTGCAGTTGGCGAGAGCCCCCCGTCGCGGTAGACCCCCTAGAGGGCATTCTACAGGACTCCCACAGAGATTGACTAACAGTTCTAATCCACAGGTGCAGACAGCAGCAAAGCCGGCTTTCAGCAGATACGGCAGGACACAGAGTTAGGCAACTGATGGATTGATGTGTAGTGATGTTATGATGTCATGTGTCTCTGGTTGTGTTTGTCCCATTTAGACGTTTGGGGGGGGGTCTTGTGGCGCATATGTTGGTTACATATTCCCCACAATTGTGTTGCTGTATGTGTATTGTGTGCTTCACATCTCATGGAACAAAGAGGACTGAGACTCTGGGATTCAGCAGAGGAGTGTGAGATTCGCCCTTTGTTTCCGGGAGACGACCGGGGAAGATTTCCGGGCCACAGAGACTAGAGGGCAATGGCGTGAGATCAAAGGGGTTACTTTGGGATTGAGATTAAGTACCATGTGACTGTATGTTTGATTAAACACCATGTGACTGCTGTTTCGTGCCCGGGGTATAAAACCCCTGATGTGAGATGAAAACTTCCTCTTGATTTTCTTTGAGATTTGATGGAGATGTGCTCTGTGAATAAAGCTGAATCTGAGGAACAAACTCAGCCTCATCCTTGAACACATTCTCCACAAGTCAAGACATTGACAAGGTTAGAAATAATGATTTGTATTTGAAATAATAATTTTTTCCTTCAAACTTTGCTTTTGTCAAAGAATCCTCCATTTGCAGTAATTACAGCATTGCAGACCTAACATGATTGCACAAGGGTTTTCTAATCATCCATTAGCCTTCTGACGCAATGAGCAAACACATTGTACCATTAGAACACTGGAGTGATAGTTGCTGGAAATGGGCCTCTATACACCTATCTAGATATTGCACCAAAAACCAGACATTTGCAGCTAGAATAGTCATTTACCACATTAGCAATGTATAGAGTGTATTTCTGATTAGTTTAAAGTTATCTTCATTGAAAAAAAGTGCTTTTCTTTCAAAAATAAGGAAATTTCTAAGTGACCCCAAACTTTTGAACGGTAGTGTATGTATGCGTGCACACACACACACACACACACACACACACACACAGTGGTGTGAAAAAGTGTTTGCCCCCTTCTGATTTCTCAATTTTTTTGTACGTTTGTCACACTTAAATGTTTCAGATCTTCAAACAAATTTAAATATTGGACAAAGATAACTCAAGTAAATGCAAAATGCAGTTTTTAAATGATGGTGTTTATTATTAAGGGGAAAAAAATCCAAACCTACATAGCCCTATGTGAAAAAGTGATTGCCCCCTAAACCTAATAACTGGTTGGGCCATCCTTAGCAGCAGCAACTGCAATCAAGCATTTGCGATAACTGGCAATGAGTCTTTTACAGCGCTGTGGAGGAATTTTGGCCCACTCATCTTTGCAGAATTCTTGTAATTCAGCCACATTGGAGGGTTTTCGAGCATAAAGTGCCTTTATAAGGTCATGCCACAGCATCTCAATCAGATTCAGGTCAGGACTTTGACTAGGTCACTCCAAAGTCTTCATTTTGATTTTCTTAAGCCATTCAGAGGTGGACTTGCTGGTGTGTTTTGGATCATTGTCTTGCTGCAGAACACAAGTGTACTTCAGCTTGAGGTCAGAAACAGATAGCTGGACATTCTCCTTCAGGATTTTTTGGTAGACAGCAGAATTTATGGTTCCATTTACCACAGCAAGTCTTCCAGGTCCTGAAGCAGCAAAACAGCCCCAGATCATCACACTACCACCACCATATTTTACTGCTAGTATGATGTTCCTTTTCTGAAATGCTGTGTTACTTTTACGCCGGATGTAATGGGACACACATCTTCCAGAAAGTTCAACTTTAGTCTCGTCAGTCCACAGAGTATTTTTCCAAAAGTCTTGGGGATCATCAAGATGTTTTCTGGCAAAACTGAGACAAGCCTTTATGTTCTTTTTGCTCAGCAGTGGTTTTTGTCTTAGAACTCTGCCATGCAGGCCATTTTTGCCCAGTGTCTTTTTTATGGTGGAGTCATGAACACTGATCTAATCTGAGGCAAGAGAGGCCTGCAGTTCTTTGGATGTTGTTGTGGGGTCTTTTGTGACCTCTGGGATGAGTCGTCGCTGCGCTCTTGGGGTAATTTTGGTCGGCCGGCCACTCCTAGGAAGGTTCACCACTGTTTCATGTTTTCACCATTTGTGGATAATGGCTCTCACTGTGGTCCGCTGGAGTCCCAAAGCTTTAGAAATGGCTTTATAACCTTTTCAAGACTGATAGATCTCAATTACTTTGTTTCTCATTTGTTCCTGGATTTCTTTGGATGTTTAGCTTTTCAGGATCTTTTGGTCTACTTCACTTTGTTAGGCAGGTCCTATTTAAGCGATTTCTTAATTGAGAACAGGTCTGACAATAATCAGGCCTGGGTGTGACTAGAGAAATTGAACTCAGCTTTCCAAAGATGTGATAAACCACAGTTAATTTATGTTTTAACGGGGGGGTAATCACTTTTTCACACAGGGCCATGTTTGGATTTTTTTTTACCCTTAATAATAAACACCTTCATTTAAAAAAATACATTTTGTGTTTACTTGTGTTATCTTTGTCTAACATTTAAATTTGTTTGATGATCTGAAACATTTAAGTGTGACAAACATACAAAAAAAAAAAGAGAGAAATCAGGAAGCGGGCAAACACTTTTTCACACCACTGTCTATGCTTCATTTTTTCATCTATTAGGTCAAGCGTGATCTGTAATTTCAACCCAGCCTGATAGGCAGCGCAAATGCGTTGCCATACCAGTTTGTTCACCGGTTACACAAAGCAGAAGAAAACCAAGAGCCACACACAATGTCAACAATGGTGACTGCACACACGTGAGAAGAGCAGCTCCTGTGTTCACTACCTTTGGTGCAAGAATAAGCTAAAAAAAATAAGAAGAAGGTATAAGAGTGCACTTTTGCTTCTCTGTGTCTTAATTTTCCATTTTCTCGTCGTCTTCTTCGTCTACTTTGACTTGGTATGCTGTGTCGATAGCGCCATGTCATGAATGGGAACTTGGATCTCGTGGATGAGTAGTCAACTCCCCACAGAGACTAGCAGACTACAGACGATGTAATTTTCATCACACGAATCTCATACTCGAGCAGAAGCACAGAACAGAGGGGGAGCATAAACCCAGCTTTAAAACTGAAATACACAGTCGAGTGATATAGTGGAAGAGTGATGATATAGAGTGAAGTACGTGGTGGTAATGCACCTGTAGGCTGGTTGCCAACCACCAATCAAATCTAAAAGCAGAAGAACAGCTGCACCTCAATAGCTCCGACTGAGTCTTATTCCAAAAAATGCTCAAACAATGTTGCTTCAAGTACACTATTCATGAGATTCATCCCAACAGCAGCCATAAATAATAGTACCTTAAGAAAAGGTTATACTTATGTGTACCAGGCTTTGGATCCTGTTCCAGTGCAAACGCTGAGTCCCGAGCTCTTCTGCTTTTCCCAAGGGCCATCATCCACCGAGATCTCATAATAGGAAGCCCTATGGAGTAAGAGTTTAACATGGGGTGTGAAGGGTTTTAACTTCACCCTGTGGTGGACAGAGATTTCCCTTGATGAGTGGTGAAAAAACAAGTAGCGTGCTGTTTAAGGGGCAGGGAATTAATGAGGATTACAACATGCTCAAGGATGGAGATATTAGTCGGCAGGAGTTTGGATGGCTGAGGTACCTGGAGGACAGAGATTCTCCAATGAAGATTTCATTCAGGCTTCTAATAGGGAGAAGACTAGGCTTGGAATAAGTGTCATATAGTGTTCCTCTCTCTGAAAAAAGTAATTAAATTAGTATAACAGTTTGGAAAAAAACACCAACATATCACCTAAAATAACAAGTTTAATCTACTGCATAGGTTAGCGGTCATGCAGACAGATGGATGGACAAACTGGGAGAGCCGCTTGTGTTGGGGAGTGATGGAGTCCTACTGTGCTGGTTGTCCATGGTAGTGATGCGGTGAGCCTGGGTGTGCTGCTCCAAGCTCAACTGCTGGTCATGCAGGTCCACGGGGTGGGGGTTTATTCCCGTGCCCTCTAAATGCAGACGGAGCCTCTGACGCCACAGCCACCTGAACACAGCACAGGGGGGAAAATGACAGTGTGAGGCATTTGCTTCTCTTAAATGAAGGATGACAGATTTTAATCAATGATACCGTAGGGTAATTATGCATATTAGCATGTAAAAATACCAGTAATGACATCTTTATTTATTGTTCTTTATAAACGTCGTCAAGATCATCATGGTTGTTAGGTTTAAAAAAAAAAAAAGTATTTGATGACCTCTTTTCAGATGAAAGTAAATTTTGCTTTTCATTTGGAAATCAAGGTCCGAGTCCGGAGGAAGAGTGGAGAGGCACAGAGTCCAAGTCGCTTGAGGTCCAGTGTGAAGTTTTCACAGTCAGTGATGATTTGAGAAGCCAAGTCATCTGCTGGTGTTGGTCCACTGTGCTTTATTGAGTCCAAAGTCGGCCCAGTCGTATACGAGGAGATTTTTAGAGCACTTCATGTTTCCCTCTGCTGACAAGTTTTACGGAGAAGCTGATTTCATTTTCCAGCAGGACTTGGCACCTGCCCACACTGCCAAAAGTATCAAAGCCTGGTTTAATGACCATGGTATCACTGTGCTTTATTGGCCAGTAAACTCTCCTGACCTAAACCCCATTGAGAATCTATGGAATATTGTCAAGAGGAAGAAGAGAGACACCAGACCCAATAATGCAGATGAGCTGAAGGTCACTATCAAAGCAACCTGGGCCTCCATAACACCTCGGCAGTACCACAGGCTGATCACCTCCATGCTACGCCGCATTGATGCAGTAATTCACACAAACAGAGCTCCAACCAAGTATTGAGTGTGTACTAGGAAATACTTTTCAGTCGGCCAACATTTCTATTAAAAATCTCATTCATTCATTCGTCTTCTTCCATTTAATCCTTTTTCGGGTCGTGGGGGGCTGGAGCCTATCCCAGCATCTTACGGTGAGAGGCAGGGTACACCCAATCGCCTGATCGCCAGACCAGATCGCCAGTCCATCGCAGGGCCAACACTGAGAGACAGACAACCATTCACTCTCACAGTCAGACCGAAGGACAATTTAGAATCCCCAGTTTTGATGCCAATTAGGTTATTAAAAATCTATTTTTTAAAATGAATTTTATGTAATAGTCTAAATTTTGAGAAGCTGAATTTGGAGTTTTCATGAGTTATAAGCCATAACCATCAAGATTAAAAGAAAAACACCTGAAATATATCACTGTGTGTAATGAAACTACATAACATACAAGTTTCATTTTTTCAAATGAATTACTGAACCAAATGAACTTTTCAATGACATTTTAATTTACTGGGACACACCTGTATCCACAGATATTCTTGTAAATTTGGAGCTTTCCCCCCTATTAAGTGTACATTATTTTCTTGTAAATTTTTGACTGACTACAGTAATACAGTGCAAAGTACCTGCAGCTGGAAAGCTGTTGCTTGTGCAGAAACAGCGAAAAGCATAGAGAAGACCATCTATTCACACACACACACACACAGAGTTACAAAGCAGTGATACCCACAGTGCAGATCTTGGAGGTACTAGCAAATATTCAAACAAGAACTTTGAAGGGTGAAGTGGAGAAGGGTTCCATTTGAACAGCAGAAGGCCTCACTCTCTGTGGAGTGTCTGAGGGCCAGATTGTCAGCCAACATTCGACAGAACTTGCAAATCTGTGTCCAGGTTGCTTCAAACTACCACGAGCAGCTCACCACTGAAATTTTTGAGTCATTTAAAAGCTTCGAGGGGTTGTTCTACCCCTCATGCCACCATAACTCAGCACTGAGTCTGCTGCTTTATCCAGTGTTTAAACGTGCATACCACTCAGGCGTTCACAATGGTCCTTCCTGCCTAACAACCTGAACTTTTTACACTATCTGATGTGATTTTTTCTGCTTAGACAGATGACGGATGCAGCAGTTGCAATTGTAGCAACAGCGGCAGCAATTTCCTTTTTAGGTTCAGCAATCGTTGCAGCTTTAGGGCCACGTTTCACAGGAGTTGGGGTACTGCTTCCCACAGTTTTCTTGGGACTGGAGGTCTTTGCTGCAGCTGGTTTGGAGCCAGGAGTCTTCCTTGGAAGGTGTCTTATCCTGCAACCCTAAATATGCAAGTCGTCTTGGTTCATTATTGTACAAAATGTGCCTCAGAACTGAATTAACTCGCTGTAAAAATGTGTACCTTCACTTCTCAAAATTGAATCTCTCAACGATCTCTGTGCTATGTACTGTAAAAGGGCCCTTACATAGAGCTGCTTTAATAAATGATAACCAACTAAAATAGTTTTTAACACTAATGTCAGGATAAGTCAGCAAGATGAGCAAAGATTCAGATTCACTTTATTTGGTGTCCCATAAGGGCAATTCGGTTTGCAGCAGCAACAACAAAGAACACAATTATACATACAAGTAAATATAAAACTTCAAAAGAACCTAAACCACAGAGAAACACACTAATAAATATTTAGTGCAAATCATCTTAAAATTTCCCAGGGGAGCATGTTTTAGTAGGTGCACTAAAATGTACATACATGAATAAACGATAGCAACACTAAAAGAGTGAGTACATAAAATAGAATAAAAATGGCAATAAATAGTTAAAAATTTTAAGATCACAAGAAATAAAATGCCAGTTTAGAAAGCTTGGGATGAAACACTTGAGGTGTTTCAGGTACGTCCCACTGGGAGGAGACCCCGGGGCAGACCCAGGACTCGGTGGAGAGACTATGTCTCCCAGCTGGTCTGGGAACGCCTTGGTATCCCCTCTGAAGAGCTGGAGCAGGTGGCTGGGGAGAGGGAAGTCTGGGCTTCTCTGCCTGAACTGCTGCCTCCGCGACCCGGACCTCCGGAAAAGCAGTAGAAGATGGATGGATGGATGGAAGAAATAAAATGTGTTAAAAATCAAGTTTCAGGACAACCAAAACAGCTGAGGTCATTAGTGACTGAATAGAGACAGGCACAAAGGAAAATTTATATCCATTTCTTTTTGTTAAGGGAATGATAAGGCAGCGGCCAGAAGGAAACAACTTGTACTCGGTGTGCAGAGGGGGAGATGTGTCCAGACGAATGGATGTGGCCTTTTCCAACACGTTATTTTTTTTTTTAATAAATGTGGTCAAGACTGTTGAACTTGACACCTGCTATCTTTGAAGCCATTTTAACAGTTTTTCCAAGGGAATTTTTGTCTCTCATTGGCAAGTTACCAAACCAGCAAATAATACAAACGGTGATAACTGACTCAATAAAAGTGCAATAAAACATTTTCATAAGAGTCTTATCAACCTGGAATTTTGAGAGCTTTCTCAGACAATAAAGCCGCTGCTGACCTTTTTTGCATAAAAGTTTGCAGTTTCTGCTGAATTTCATTGTCATCGATTGTGGTGCCAAGATATTTGTAATGGGTTACAATTTCAACAGACTGACCATAAACAACACTGTACACGGAAGTTGGAGGGGATCTTCTAAAATCAGTGCACAGCTCTCGTTTTAGAAACATCGATTTTAAGAAAAGCTTTGCTGCACCATGATATAAAATCACTTAAAACTTTGCCGTGCTCGTTGCTGTAGTCGTTAAAAGGGCTAATGATTACAGAGTTGTCAACATATTTTAAAATGTATCTATTTGCATGGCAACTCTGGCAATCGATAGTATATAAAACATATAAAAAGGCTGATAAAACAACCTTGGGGTGAGCCAGAGGAAGATGACCGAAGGCTAGACAATGTACCGTTTACTTTTACTTGCTGTAGTCTGTAAGAAAGTCAAAAATCCATCCTCTAAGAGATCTGTCTATATTAAAGTTGTTAATTTTTCGACCAACACATGTGGCTGGATTGTGTTAAAAGCTGATGAGAAGTCAACAAAGAGCATTTTGGCATGATTTTTACCCCACTCCAAATGTTTAAGGAGAAGGCTGAGCACGGTAATAACGGCATCTTGCACTCCTCTTGGTTTTCTATGCAAACTGAAGAGGGTCCAATAGATGTTTAGATATGCCAAGAGCTCTGTCTTGACAAGTTTCTCAAACTGTTTCATTATCAGTGAAGTTAAGGCGATGGGTCTAAAGTCATTCAGTGAGGTTGGATTTTTTATTTTAGCAACGGGCACAATTATCGATTGCTTCCACAGGAAGGGTATTTACTTTACTGTTCTTTGTTGAGAAAGAGATAGATTAAAAATATAATTGAAAATAGAGGCAAGTTGGTCAGCACATATCTTTATCATATGTCCACTAATTTGGTCAGGTCCACGACTTTTACTAGTTTTACAACCTTTGAAGCCATTTCTTACATCATCCACGCCAAAAAAGGGGCCATGGAAGGTGCTGATAAACAGTTACTTTTAATTAAGGCGTGGGTATTTCTAAAATCATTTACATCAAATCTAGTGCAAAAATCATTTAAACGTTGGGCCAACTCTGCGTCTGATTTATAACCGTTAAGGTGTATTTCCTTTCTATTATAAGCTTTACTTCCAGTGATCAGTTTCATGCTATCACAGGCAGAGGCTGGATTGTACGTTTTAAGCTGTGGTTCAATTTTTTCTTTACATTTCCAACCCCAGATCTCATATTTTCTTTCTGTATCTTTTGTAGATCAAGTCTATTTCTTTCCCTAAAGGCTTTCTTCTTCTTCTTCTTTTTTTTTTTTCAAAAGCTCTTTAAGCGACTTGGAGACCCATGGTTTGCTATTTGGGAAAAATTTCACAGTTTTTACTGGGATAATACAGTCTTCATAGTATGAGATCCAGCTAGACACAGCATAAGTCAGTTCATCAATGTCAGCAGAGGATTCTTTAAACATTTCCTAGTCTGTGGCCTCGAGGCGGCCTTGCAAAGTAAGTCAGGCATCAGCATTCCAGTCTCTAAAACAGAACTTTTGCACTTTTCCTCATTTCAGAATAGTCTTGTAAATGTTGTATGCAAGTTGTATACAATTATGGTCCAATGAGCCCAGAGACGGAAGGGGGATGGATTTATATATGCTTCTTTAATGTTGCCAAAACAGAGCTCTAAGGTTTTATTAAGTCTGGTGGGGCATGTGCCATATTGATAAAAATCTCTCAGAGTATGTTTCAGGGAGCAGTGGTTCATACAGCCAAGAATAAAATTAGGTGCATACGGGGAAATAGACTGGAGCCTGCGTATGACTTGGTGAATGAGCACAGGTATTGCTCTCATTTGCTCTTGGGTGTATGTAAACAAGTGTTAAAAATATTTTGGGAAATTCCTGCGGCAAATATGAAGGATGTAGTGAAACAGAGCAGATTGATGTCAGCAGCACATAGTTTTTGTCGGACTAACATTTTTACAGCAACGTTCATTAATAAACAAACACACACCTCCACCAGATACTTTGCCTGTTGAAGTGACATCTCTGTCCAGTCGGATAGTTGCACTGAAACCGTCTACTGTTACATCTGTGTCTGATTTTCTATCAGACAGCCAGGTTTCAGTAAAGGCGAGGATGCAGGCATCTCTGAAGTCATGACTGTAGTGCACTTGTGTCTGGAGCTCGTCAGTTTTATTCTGCAACGATTGGGCATTTGAAAGGATTATTGAAGGTAGTGGAATATGGGAGAGTGGCTGGTTTCTCACCCTCTGACGAGCGCCTCCGCATCATCCTCGTTTCCTGGTCTTTTGAGTGCTGCCACTGGGAAATTCTCAAAGCTGGGTCGCCAGGAAGTTGTTCAGATATAGCAGTTTGAGATCGGCTGGTAGGCTCTGAGTATTCCACTGGAAAAGCAGCTCTCTGCTGTATTTAAGTCTGGGAGGCTGGTCAGTAACGAGGAGTGAGTAGCCGATATTTCAGGCTAGCTGGAGTGCTAACCAGGCTAGAAGAATATTTCGTACATCCATGGCGAGATGGATGTACGAGGTGAGGTGAGGACAATGAAGAGTGAAACCTACTACATCCTCGACTGGAGCAGTCCTGGATCTGCTGGTCTCCAGAGAAGGCAGGGCTGGGAGCGCTGGGAAGTGCCTGCCAGACGGAACGCCTTCCGCCGGCTGGTCAGCACATCCACACGCTAGTAGAGCCACCACCCACAGTAGGGAAGGAGCACGGTCAGCAGACCTGCCAGGGGAAACTCCTGGAATATCAGCACCAGCGACAGCCTGGGGTGCTGCAGATGGTCTGTGCGGCTTTCTGAGTCAGAAGAGACAGGAGTTAAAGGTAACAGCAGCCACTGTAGGCACTCAAACACTAGCCACCACAGGTGGGAAGTGGGATGGCAAGGACTTCCTTGTTGCTCACTGCCAATTTAGTCTTGTATGCAGTTAAAAAAAAAAGATAAGCACCTACACAAAACTTCTCCCCCAGACATTAAAATGAAGGCATTGACGATTAGCAAAAAGTCTATAAACTAGCAACAATAAAAACAATGTAAAAGATGAATAAAACTAGCAAACAACTCTGGCAAACACACTGCCATTCGCACCTGCTGCTGGTCGCTGCATAAGCAAAAGAACTCAAAACAAAAGTTTTGCTTCAATGGAGCCAAAGGGGAGATCATAAGTTAACTACAGTAGCATATTAGATGATCAATTACCTTCCCTAGTTTTGGAGCTGACACAGTTTGTATTCATCAATCATTGTTGTGGCACACAGGCATTTTTTAATGATTAGAATTCCATTGCATATTGAGCCCAATTCATGATGCAAAAATGCAGTGGTATGCAAGCGAGCACAGTGGATGCATTTCTGTGCAAACCAAAAGCGGCGGGTGAGTGCTGACCGAGCGCATGCAGCCCCCCAAAAGTGAATGCACGTACAAGTATGCAAGTGGTTACACTGAAGTGTGCATGAGCCAGGAAACTCCTGCCAAGGAGAAGTACTGAGCAATCTGCATCTCTGTGGAGCAATCCGCCAAAACTGGAAGAACTTATGGTCATCTTTTTACCTGTCTTGTTTTGTTCCTTTGCCACTAACAGAAAATGCTCCTGTTCAACTTGATTGTCATCGTATTCGCGTACTGCCATTGCTTCCACCATCATGTGCTCTTCTTTTGTGTTTGGATTGCAGCTGTTTTAATCAGTTTGGAGGCTCTTGGCTTCCACCGACAGTACGGGCATGTGACCTGCAGATTAAATTTAATGCGCATGTGTGAAACACGGCTGCTGAGCAGCAGCTGCAGTGCTTCAAAAACTACTCTGAATACTGCTGTGTACACAAACGTAGCCTACAGAAAGCATACGTTTTTCCCCTTGCAGGGACTCTGATGAGGCCTATACACTAAAGTCAGTGAGATGTATCTAAAGTCAGACTTTATATCTGCTGCCCTTTAATCCTAAAACAATGATACATTTCTACTTCCCTGTGGGTAAGGAAAAGTAAAAATTGTTGTCTGGTGCAATACTGTAAATATCTGCCTACCGTTATTTGCAAATCTAACTTGGCAACATTGGTAATTTGATGTGTCCTCAAGGACAAATGTAGCGGCTATTAGCAAAACTAATTTGCACTTTGATTAAAGCAGCGACCTTAGAAATAACCCAGTATCACAGTGACATGGCGCAACACTGAGGTGATTTTCACAGACACCCTAAATGGATTTAGGATATCCCACTGAGCCTGATGACACAGTGGCAGGGTTTAAGACATCATGTGACTTTTTCACCCAGACAACACAGATTTAAACTCATGAACTTTGAGTGAATGGTGGGCCGACAGCTCCTAGGTGTTCCGCCAGCTTGGGAGGATTCTGAATGATTCCCCCTGTATGATATGGCATAACGACACCAGCATATAATGTATTAAACCTACAAGTTGCATGGCCATACCAAACTGACACAGTCTTCACCAGAGAGAAGGCATGACTAATGATAGAAAATACACACCTGAACTCACCACGGCAGAGCTTCTCCAGTGCCTCTGGGAAGGCATGAGTGTACCGAACCGGCAGGCACAGATGACCCTCTGACCTTTAGTTGGAAAACAGGAGAATTTTAATGAGCTCAGTAACAGCGTGTGCTGTTAAATAATAACACTGTGGATTAGTCAGTTGACTTGCAGTGGTATGCTAAAATTTGGCCACCACTTAAACATCATATTATGATTTCTTAATTGGTGTATTTAATTAACTGTGTAGGGTGCCCAGACCTCTACACATTCCACAACTGTGTTTTTTCACCATTGTTCATATGATGAAATAAAAAGTAACTATGCTTGAATATTTGCTGGTAATATTTTCCCATATCCTACTGAGACTGTGTTAACATCTTTTTATTTCAAAAACATGCCATTTGTCAAGTGGGTGATCATTTTTAGTTCATGTTTATTCCAGATATTGTACTCGAGTAAAAGTAGTGTTAAAATACTAAATTAATTATTCAAGTAAGAGTAGTGATTGAAGAAATTACTTGAGTAAGAGCAATAAAGTATCAACTAAAAAAGTTGCTCGAATAAAGAGTAGTGACTTGACTAGTGCCAATCTGAGGTTTTTTCTCTTACATGTGACTCTTCTCGTAAATGAACAGTGGATATAAAAAGTCTACACACCCCTGTTCAAATGCCAGGTTTTTGTAATGTAAAAAAATAAGACCAAAATAAATCATTTCAAAACTTTTTCCACCATTAATGTGACCTATAATCTATGCAACCCAATTAAAAAACAAACTGAAATCTTTTAAGGAGAAAAATAAAAAACTTACAATAACCTGGTTGCATAAATATGCACACCCTTAAACTAATACTTTGTTGCAGCACCTTTGGCTTTTATTACAGCACTCAAGTCTTTTTGGGTAGGAGTCTATCAGCGTGGCACATCTTGATGTGGCAATATTTGCCCACTCTTCTTTGAACACTCCAAATCTGTCAAGATTGCGAAGGCATCTCCTGTGCACAGCCCTCTTCAGCTCACTGAACAGATGTTCGATCAGATTCAGGTCTGAATTCTGGCTGGGCCATTCCAAAACCTTAATCTTCTTCTGGTGAAGCCATTCTTTTGGTGATTTGGATGTCTGCTTTGGGTCACTGTCGTGCTGAAAGATGAAGTTCCTCTTCATCTTCAGCTTTCTAGCAGAAGCCTGAAGGTTTTGTGCCAACACTGACTGGTATTTGGAACTGTTCATAATTCCCTCCATCTTGACTAAGGCCCCAGTTCCAGCTTAAGAAAAACAGCCCCAAAGCATGATGCTGCCACCACCATGCTTCACTGTAGGTATGGTGTTCTTTTGGTGATGAGCAGTGTTGCGTTGTGCCAAATATACCTTTTGGAATTATGGCCAAAAAGTTCAACCTTGGTTTCTTCGGACCATAACACATTTTCCCACAAGCGTTTGGGAGATTTTAAATGTGTTTTTAAAAATGAAGCCAGGCGTGGATGTTTTTTAAATGGCACTTTAAATGGTAGCAGATGAGTGCTGATTCCCATTTAACATGAGTTTGAATGTGATTGGTTAACTGAACAGAGCCACATCCCCAGTTATAACAGGGTGTGCATATTTATGCAACCAGGTTATTCTAAGGTTTTTATTTTTTTATTTCTCCCCTTAAAAGATTTCAGTTTGTTTTTCAATTGGGTTGTACAGGTTATAGGTCACATTAACGGGGGAAAAAGTTTTGAAATGACTTATCTTGGTCTCATTTTTTACATTACAAAAACCTGGCATTTGCAAAAGGGGTTTGTAGACTTTTTATATCCACTGTAACTTCCTTCCTGCATAAATTTTAAGGGGGGAGGGAGTTATCAACTTTAGGTACACTGCATCTCCATACATGAAAGATTCTGAATCGATTTATTAATGTCCAAAGTTCAGCGGGAGCCCAGAGCTGAACAGGAAGTAACCAGGTACTGTAGTAGTTGTAATGGGGTATATGCTGGTTAAATGTAACATTCCAGTTGACTTATCACAACTCCCTTCCATTTGTGTCATAATTATAATAAAATATATTGAAAGTACGGGGGGGGGGGGAGGGGGCTGAAAAGTTCATAGTGGTCAAATTTGACAAATGTGGTTTATTTTTCAACACAGTCTCCCCTTCGATCCACACACTTTTTCCATCAGTGTTGCAGCACTTGGATCCCTGAAGTTGAAAAATAAACCACACTTGGTCAAATATGACCACTATGAACTTTTCAGCCTATGAACTTTTCAGGGCCCCCTCAAATTATGGGTCATAACAAATACTTTGTTTTGAAGGTACCAAGTAGTCACACTGAGAAAAAAATAAATCCTGAATAGACAGAAAAAAAAAGATGCATCAAGGTGTATAATCATTTTATCACTACATTGCAGTCCTCTTAATCATAATTCAATAACAATAAAGTGGCTAGAGATTCCCTACCTGAATAAATTTTCATTGTTCTGATAAAATAATTCCATTTTCTTGAAAACTTGGGAGTTTTTCCTCAGAAATATGTGACTTCCTTGTCAATTTGTGAGGTATATTTTAACCTTGTGACAATTTTCTTAATTTTAATTTTTGTCCTGATAAATTTGACTTTTTTAAAGTACTATTTTGCAACAAAGCCACCTCCAAACTAAAATCAAGCCAAGTAAACAACACAGTCCACTGTCCTCCTTGTGTGCAGAGATATGTCTCTGCGGAAAATTAAGCCCGCTGGAGTACGAGAATGTGGCCAGCAGAAAGGATCACAGCAGCAGACTATCCTATAAAGACTGAGAGCCTGGAGCCACTGAAATAAAAGTAACCACGGTGTGATGAAAATAGTGAAAGCTTGCACGAAACAGATATTGACAGTTGTACTTTGGGGACAAAATTTGGAGAGGGGATGTATGGTGTTGCAATGAATTGTGATAATATTGCATCGTGACAAAAGTATGGTGATCTGAATCGCTTCATGAGGTCCCACATGATTTTCACCCCATAAGCTAGGCCTCTATTGTACATGTACTAGGGATGCAAGTTATCAGTCAATTCATTAATTGACAACTGATTCACATTATCAATCTGATTAATGATTAACTGATAAGTGGCATTTTTCCTGAGACACTGAATTTCCCTCGGTACAATAGGGTCTATCTTTAACATATAAAAAGTTGCTGCTTTTCATATACTGAATAAAACATGAACATTAGAGTGGATCTGGAAAGAATTCACAGTACTTCACTTCTTTCCACATTTTGTTATGTTTGCATATTTATTAAAAATAAAAAATTAAGAAATCACATGTACATAAATATTCACAGCCTTTGTCATGAATCCCGTTTCCACTGATCATCCTTGAGATGTTTCTACAGCTTAACTGGAGTCCACCTGTGGTAAACTCAGTTGAGTGGACATGATTTGGAAAGGCACACACTTGTCTACAGTGGGGTAAAAAAGTATTTAGTCAGCCACCAATTGTGCAAGTTCTCCCACTTAAAACATGAGAGAGGTCTCCAATTTTCATTATAGGTATACCTCAACTATGAGACACAAAATGAGGAAAAAAATCCAGAAAATAACATTGTCTGATTTTTAAAGAATTTATTTGCAAATAATGGTGGAAAATGAGTATTTGGTCACCTACAAACAAGCAAGATATCTGGCTCTCACAGACCTGTAACTTCTTCTTTAAGAGGCTCCTCTGTCCTCCACTTGTTACCTGTATTAATGGCACCTGTTTGAACTCGTTATCAGTATAAAAGACACCTGTCCACAACCTCAAACAGTCAGACTCCAAGCTCCACTATGGCCAAGACCAAACAGCTGTCAAAGGATACCAGAAACAAAATTGTAGACCTGCACCAGGCTGGGAAGACTGAATCTGCAATAGGCAAGCAGCTTGATGTGAAGAAATCAACTGTGGGAGCAATTATTAGAAAATGGAAGACATACAAGACCACTGATAACCTCCCTCCATCTGGGGCTCCACGCAAGATCTCACCCTGTGGGGTCAAAATGATCACGAGAACGGTGAGCAAAAATCCCAGAACCACACGGGGGGACCTAGTGAATCCTGCAGAGAGCTGGGACCAAAGTAACAAAGGCTACCATCAGTAACACACTACGCCGCCAGGGACTCAAATCCTGCAGTGCCAGACGTGTCCCCCTGCTTAAGCCAGTACATGTCCAGGCCCGTCTGAAGTTTGCTAGAGAGCATTTGGATGATCCAGAAGAGGATTGGGAGAATGTCATATGGTCAGATGATACCAAAATAGAACTTTTTGGTAAAAACTCAACTTGTCGTGTTTGGAGGAGAAAGAATGCTGAGTTGCATCCAAAGAACACCATACCTACTGTGAAGCATGGGGGTGGAAACATCATGCTTTGGGGCTATTTTTCTGCAAAGGAACCAGGACGACTGATCCGTGTAAAGGAAAGAATAAATGGGGCCATGTATCGTGAGATTTTGAGTGAAAACCTCCTTCCATCAGCAAGGGCATTGAAGATGAAACGTGGCTGGGTCTTTCAGCATGACAATGATCCCAAACACACCGCCCGGGCAACGAAGGAGTGGCTTCGTAAGAAGCATTTCAAGGTCCTGGAGTGGCCTAGCCAGTCTCCAGATCTCAACCCCATAGAAAATCTTTGGAGGGAGTTGAAAGTCCGTGTTGCCCAGCAACAGCCCCAAAACATCACTGCTCTAGAGGAGATCTGCATGGAGGAATGGGCCAAAATACCAGCAACAGTGTGTGAAAACCTTGTTAAGACTTACAGAAAACGTTTGACCTCTGTCACTGCCAACAAAGGGTATATAACAAAGTATTGAGATGAACTTTTGTTATTGACCAAATACTTATTTTCCACCATAATTTGCAAATAAATTCTTTAAAAATCAGACAATGTGATTTTCTGGATTTTTTTCCCCCCTCATTTTGTCTCCCATAGTTGAGGTATACCCATGATGAAAATTGGAGACCTCTCTCATCTTTTAAGTGGGAGAACTTGCACAATTGGTGGCTGACTAAATACCTTTTTACCCCACTGTATATAAGGTCCCACAGTTGACAGTGCATGTCAGAGCATAAACCAAGCATGAAGTCAAAGGAAACGTCTGCAGACCTCCGAGACAGGATTGTCTCGATGCACAAATCTGGGGAAGGGTACAGAAAAATGTCTGCTGCCTTGAAGGTCCCAATGAGCACAGTGGTCAGTGGTCTCCATCATCCGTAAATGGAAGAAATTCAGAATCACCAGGACTCTCCTAGAGCTGGCTGGCTGTCTAAATTGAGCAAGTGGGGGAGAAGGGCCTTAGTCAGGGACGTGACCAAAAACCCGATGGCCACTCTGTCAGAGCTCTAGCGTTCCTCTGTGGAGAGAGGAGAACCTTCCAGAAGGAAAACCATCTCTGCAGCAATCCACCAATGAGGCCTGTATGGTAGAGTGGCCAGACAGAAGGCACTCCTTAGTAAAAGGTACATGGCAGCCCACCTGGAGTTTACCAAAAGGCACCTAAAGGACTCTCAGACCATGAGAAACAAAATTCTCTGGTCTGATGAGACAAAGATTGAACTCTTTGGCGTGAATGCCAAGCGTCATGTTTGGAGGAAAAAGGCACCGCTCATCACCAGGCCAATACCATCCCTACAGTGAAGCATGGTGGTGGAAGCATCATGCTGTGGGGCTGTTTTTCAGTGGCAAGAACTGGGAGACTAGTCAGGATAGAGGGAAATATGAATGCAGTAATGTACAGACACATCTTGGATGAAAACCTGCTCCAGAGTGCTCTTGACCTCAGACTGGGGCCATGGTTCATCTTTCGATAGGACAACGACCCTAAGCACAGAGCCAAGATATCAAAGGAGTGGCTTCAGGACAACTCTGTGAATGTCCCTGAGTGCCCCAGCCAGAGCCCAGACTTGAATCCAATTGAGCATCTCTGGAGAGATCAGAAAATGGCTGTACACTGACACTTCCCATCCAACCTGATGGAGCTTGAGAGGAAGAGGAATGGGCGAAGCTGCCCAAAGATAGATGTGCCAAGCTTGTGGCATTGTATTCAAAAAGACTTGAGGCTGTAATTGCTGCCAAAGGTGCATCAACAAAGTATTGAGCCAAGGCTGTGAATACTTACGTACAGCCGTGGACAAAATTGTTGGTACCTCAACAATTTTAATGTTTACTCCAATAATGTTAATGAAAGAAAAACCCACAATGGTCACAGAAATAACTTGAATCTGACAAAAGTGGTAATAAATAAAAATTCTATGAAAATTAACCAATGAAAATCACACAATGCTTTTGAATTGTGGTTCAACAGAATTATTTTAAAAAACAAACTCATGAAACAGGCCTGGACAAAAATGATATTACCTAGAAAAGATTGAAAATAATGTGACCATAGGGACATGTTCAATCAAGATGTGTCCTCTAATTAACATCACAGGTGTCTACAAACTTGTAATCAGTCAGTCGGCCTATTTAAAGGGTGTTTAAATAGGTGTGTTTTGTTTGTTGTGCTGTTTGTTGACATGGTGTGTATCACACTAAGCATGGACCAGAGGAAGAAAAAGAGAAAGTTGTCTCAGGAGATTAGAAAGAAAATTATAGACAAGCATGTTCAAGGTAAAGGCTATAAGACCATCTCCAAGCAGCTCGATGTTCCTGTGACTACAGTTGCACATATTATTCAGAAATTTAAGATCCACGGGACTGTAGCCAACCTCCCTGGACGTGGCCGCAGGAGGAGACGGATAATACGAATGGTAACAAAAGAGCCCAGAACAATCTCTAAACACATTCAAGGTGAACTCCAAGGTCAAGGTACATCAGTGTCAGTGTTGTTTGAGCCAAAGTGGACTTCATGGGAGACAACCAAGGAAGACACCACTGTTGAAAACAAATCATAAAAAAGCCAGACTGGAATTTGCCAAACTGCATGTTGACAAGCCACAAAGCTTCTGGGAGAATGTCCTATGGACAGACGAGACAAAACTGGAACTTTTTGGCAAGGCACATCAGCTCTATGTTCAGACGCAAAAATGAAGCATACCAAGAAAAGAACACTGTCCCTACTGTGAAACATGGAGGAGGTTCTGTTATGTTCTGGGGCTGCTTTGCTGCATCTGGCACAGGGTGTCTTGAATCTGTGCAGGGTACAATGAAATCTCAAGACTATCAAGGTATTCTAGAGAGAAATGTGCTGCCCAGTGTCAGACAGCTTGGTCTCAGTTGCAGGTCATGGGTCTTTCAACAGGATAATGACCCAAAACACACAGCTGAAAACACCCAAGAATGGCTAAGACCCAAACATTGGACTATTCTAAAGTGGCCTTCTATGAGCCCTGATCTAAATCCTATTGAACATCTGTGGAAGGAGCTGAAACATGCCGTCTGGAGAAGGCACCCTTCAAACCTGAGACAACTGGAGCAGTTTGCTCATGAGGAGTGGGCCAAAATACCTGCTGAGAGGTGCAGAAGTCTCATTGACAGTTACAGAAATCGTTTGATTGCAGTGATTGCCTGAAAAGGTTGTGCAACAAAATATTAAGTTAAGGGTACCATCATTTTTGTCCAGGCCTGTTTCATTAGTTTGTTTTTTAAAATAATTCTGTTGAACCACTTTTGTCAGATTCAAGTTATTTCTGTGACCATTGTGGGTTTTTCTTTCATTAACAGAGAGGTACCAACAATTTTGTCCACGTGTGTACATGGGATTTCTTAATTTTTTTTAAAATTTTTAATTAATTTGCAAAAATCTAAAAAAAAAAACCCAAACCTTTTTTTTACGTTGTCATTATGGGGTGTTGTGTGTAGAACTGAAAGGAACCAGTTGAGGTGATATGGGCATCTGATCAGGATGCCTCCTGGACACCTCCCACTTGAGGTGTTTTGGGCATGTCCCACTGGGAGGAGACCCCCGGGCAGGCCCAGGACTCACTGGAGAGACTACATGTCCCAGCTGGTCTGGGAATGCCTTGGCATCCTTTCTGAAGAGCTGGAGCAGGTGGCTGGAGAGAGGGAAGTCTGGGCTTCTCTGCTTGAACTGCTGCCTCCACAACCCGGACCTCCGGAAAAGCGGTAAAAGATGGATGGATGGACAGATATGTGTAGAATTTTGAGGAAAAAATTAATTTAATCAATTTTGGAATAAGACTGTAACATAAAATGTGGAAAAAGTGAAGCGTGTGAATATTTTCCAGATGCACTGTATACTCGTCAATGACTTGTACCATTTGCATTTTTTTTTTTTTACTAAAGACAATTACATTTTTTGTAGTTTAACAAAATTTGCACTATATAGTGTGTACTATGTGCTGGTACATCTTAGTAAATTACAAATGTCATGGTTTTTTATTCATTTTAAAAAGTACTAACAATATCATGAAATTTATCTTTTTTAGTTATACACAGGAAAATAATTTGTGAGCTGCTTCAACTGCTGCATGTTAAACATTATCACAGTACCCCGGCAAGCCAGGCTTTCCTGTCTAGTGGCAGGTTGAAGGGAGGCAGCGGGGATAAGTTTTTGCGCTCGTGTAGCCTGCTGCAGTCCGTTTCTCCGCCCTGTTGATTTGACAGGTGGACACTGGAACGTGCCATTAGAACTTGTTGTGGCTGTCTGACGTAACCCGGAAGGGCGAGTTTTTTCACTCTGCACAGCACATGCGCTCTGGGGGCTCGGCGTCTTCTGCTTTTTCGGTTGCAGTGGGTGACCGTGTGCACCCCCGCCTGAATGGCAAAGCCACTACATTTCATAGAATAAGCTCCCATTGAAAAGGACTGTTGAGTTATCAATTAATTGACAACTAATTTACTTTAGTCGATTAAATTCTCATTGACAATTAATCAAAAGTCAAAGTCAAAATTAATCATTAACATCCCTAACATGTACACTCAAATTTAATCCAGATCATATTAAGAAACGATAAGAAGTATTTCCTAAACCAGAACTACAGTTTCAACTCCAATAAAGAGAAAAACTGATGTCAAAAATATGTACTGCATATTTATACACCACCCTCCAAAGAAATTATCCTCATTACTGTTCAGAGAAGAATGCAACATTTAAGATTAGATTAGTTTACTTGGCTATTCATACTCTACCTCTCTGGGTCTGTGTTTACTCCAACCACTGGTTTGTCCTTGCTCAAGACCTTACTGGCAACAAGCAGCATTGTCCCATCACCTGTAAATTAATAAAAACAAGAAGAGGACTCTTGTGTTCCCCAAAATAACCTAACCTTCAACAAAGTTACAAACCAATGCAAATCCCTACCTCCAGCAGAGATAATAGCATCTGCCCATCGCACTACATCTTCATTATACTCTCCTCTCTTCAGCACTCGCACCTCAATGCCTTTCCTCCTGCAAAACACAATTATTCAAACAATATCCCAGTTGCAAAAACTTCTAAATGAGTCAAAGAAATTTGATTTAACAACATCATCTTGATGCAAATCTTACTGTAGACTCTTCACAATATGTTCAACATTGCTAGTGTGGATGTTGTGTCTTTCCAGAAGGCCGCTATAGCTGGAGCCCTTCATGGCAAGCTGCAACAAGCACACAAATCAGCACAGCAATTAGTTTTAAGAAATCTCTGCAAACAAACTGGTAAAAACACAGCAAGAAAATGAGAAAAGAAATATGAGATGAGATTTTTTTTTAAATTAAAAGACATCTTAATTATGATAAGGGGAAAGAATCTCACCTTAATATGCAATATGAGTAAATTCTGAATTACTAACAAAGTAGCAACAAACAACCATCAACTTGGTTCAGTATTGGTGTAAAAAAAAGTTTCAAATTTATGTATAAGGGGGGCTGGAGCCTATACCAGCATTTGGGCAAGAGGCAGAGTACACCCTCATGTCACCGACACGAACCACTGCTCAGCTAGGACCAGCTGCCTTTCTTCTGACTGATGGACCACAATGGCACACCAGCCACCACAGAAGGATGACACCACCTCCCGCTCCTGATCAACGAACCACCACCAAGCCGGCCCGCCCAGATTGAGACTTCACCAGCAAACGGTTTGCAGCTCCAGTGGGGCACCCACCGGAACCACCCGGCCCAGCGCAACCTGAGCCCCGCCTGGTACAAGTCCGATGGAGGCCCATTCATCTTGAGGACTATGTTACTGACTTTAAATACACTGATAGTCAGCGCATGGTCTGTTCAGTGGCAAAATAACCCACATGACCATGCGGGCACACCGGCAGTCTACCCAGTCGACTAGTTAGACCCTGTGCTTAAGGATGGAAGCAGTGGTTGTACAAAAAGGTGCAGTTCACTGTGAGGGTGGGCGTGTGTGACAATGCATACAGCAGTTATTTAATTCAAATGGCTGAGCCTCTCTGCGTTTATTCCTTAGGTTACTGCACTTCCATACATATAGAATAGATTTGTTTTTAAAGGCACTGTCCTAACCTGTGATTTTTCATGTTATTTTAGTACATACGATAATTTGGGTCAAAATACGATAAAGCGACAGTACGATATTTCTTCATTTCCCATCTGGCAACACTGGCCCAGGGCCAGCCCTCGCTCCTGACACCCTACCTACTGCCAACTACCCCAGGGTTTCCTCTGGTAACATTTCTCTGTGGTGGCCTGCTGCGCCAGAAATTTTACCGCCCCCCCCAAGGCGATATGAATTTATTAAGAAAAATATATGAAGCAATGACTTTCCGCAAGCACGCACACAAACAATGTGCGTGGCCGTCATCCACACGGAGTCTAGAAGTGCCCCGCTCACGAGTTTTCCAGTCAGTCTGCAGTGTCCCACTAAGCGCGACTGTCCGACAGAAACATGAGTTTATTAAAAAGTACTTTAAACACAGAAAAAAATCCTAACAGGTATGTAAGCACTGGCGTTTATCATGGTTTTAACCCGTTGGAAACAGGGGCAATAATGGAAGAGTCGCTTAGCTAAGAGATGTGGCTAGAATTCATAATGCAGCCGGCTTCATATGAAGGGAAAGGCAAGGGGGACTGATGAATTGCTGAGGATATATTTCACCAGCCACTACACTATTAAGTTATGTTCTGTAGGAATTGCAGGAATGAAGAGACTGGCAATTTCTCTCTTTTCTCACACAAGCAGGCGTGCCGTTTTTATTCTCCAGCGGCAGTGACAAAAAGCAACAGCTAAAAATGCTAGCTCTAAACTGAGGTCCTTCAGCAGCTGCCTAGAGAGGTGCCTGATGAGAAAGCCTGAGAGCACAACTATAACTGCCTAAACAGATCATTCTGTACATGAACACATATTGTGGTGAATTATGTCTTTAGAGTCCGCTACAGTTCCCTATTATGTACCTGGCAGGTTAAGATGACCGAAATTCACGAAGTCAATGACTTTAATCTGTCAGCAGCCTTCAGACAAACTAAACGTGTCAACATTTGATTTCAAAATAAGGGAGGATTTTCCTGCTGTCTGGGTGGTGAGGAGATTTCTAAAAAAAAACAAACTATAAATATAAAGAAATATTATAACAGAAATAACGGCATCCTTGGGCTGCACGGTGGCGCAGTGGTTTAGCACTGTGGCAGCACAGTTTTACCCTCGGCCGGGGGATCGCGGGGATCATGAGATCGTGGGTTCGATCCCAGCCCCCGACCAACAGTGAGCTGTGTGGAGTTTGCATGTTCTCCCCGTGTTGCGTGGGTTTACTCCGGGATTTCTCCGGTTTCCTCCCGCATACCAAAAACATGTAGGTTTAGGGCGCTCGCGCACGCAGCGACCAGCAGCCGGTGGCTTGTCACCAGACTGCAAACCAAGTCTACCTACGGGTACAAATAAGTAACAAAAAAAAAAAAAAAAAAAAAATTTAAGTTAATTTATTTCATTAAATACAATTTTATTAATATTTTTTCTTTGTAATCAGAGTTACATTATTGTTCTGTTCTGACCGCAAATTTATGGTCAAAATTGTAAATTGTTATATGGAAAAAGTAAAAAAAATTACCACAGTCTGTTTCAAATTTATAAAAAAAAACCAAAAAACTAATTTTATTAAAAAAAAAACAGACAAAAATTAGTCATAAAATAATCCACAAATTTATAATAAAAGTTTCAAATGCACAAGAAAAGTCAATTTTACAAGAGGAAAGCACAAATTTGAGGAACATGGTTTCAACTTTAGATTTACAAAGAAAAGTAGAAAACTATAAGAAAATTGTTATAAATTTTTGAGAAAAACGTCAAACCTTCAAGACTGAAGTCATTACTCAAGTTTTTAAGTGGGTGCTCTTTGTACCCTTAACTCAAGTAGAAAATTTTGGTTGCCTACTTTTAATTATTAATTTCAAAGCACTGCTTTTACATGAGTAGAATTTCTGGTCACTATACCCACCTGATCATATAATTTAAGTATGCATGAGTACATTACTATTATGAATGTTTCTTTCCCTTCCCTACTCTCTCAATGGAAAAAAGAAACACTAGAATAAAAATACAAAAAATACACATATTTTTGTCATTTATGTAAACCATGACAAAAAAGTCCTGCAGAACAAAACATGACACTTGATATTTTCTAACCTGTTTGTATACCACCATTGACAGAGAGAGAAGCTGAATTAGTCAGAGCTCAGAGAGGGCAAGATGAGACAGAAGAGAGGAGCCAAGGAGAGGGAAGTGTTCAGGCAGAGGAAGGAGAGAAGGAAAACACCACTAAAAAGTCTAAACACAGGATGTCTGGGTGGGATCCCAACTGGCCCAATATTCAAGTCTCGGTTGTACAATACTTCAAATGGTAAGTTCCATATGCAATGTTATGTATAAAATTTTAAAAAGAAATAAATAGTATAAAATTAACATTCCGGTATGTTTACCCCAAAATATGTTGCCACTAGGGATGGGCATAATTTACCGATTAACCGATAATTGATCATTAAGAATTTCACCGAGGAAGTTCATTTTCGTCGACAAACCGTTTTTTTTTTTTAAACAATCCGAGGCCTAGTGTACGGCCGTCCTCAAACAATGCAATGGCAAAATTTGGGCACCAGGGGGCAACATTACACCATCGCCGTACCCTGGCGTGCCTCAGTTGATACACGCGGGCTTCCGTAGGGCAATCGCCAAATCATTAAGCGGTTACGGCGAAGTGTTGCGTGGGACCATTTCAATTTAAAAAATGGCCAGGTGTACTGCAATCACTGCAATGCAGCATACAAATATACCTCATCGACAGGGTCCATGGAACACCCTTATTACGCAAAGAAACCGCCAACAGTGGTTGCGTGCTGAGTAATGGCGGTCGTGAAGATTCTTTTTTTTTTTCAGAAACTTTATTGAGAAGGTCATGAAGATTCGGTGTACACACGTCGAGGGAAGCTGCAGGAGGCGGCGTAGTACCTCGACGGGAAGACTATTTCGCACAAAATGGCACAAGAGAACAGCAAAAAGTTCTGCGCGGCTAGACTAAGTAACACGAGCGATAGAGCAATGAATGCGGTCTTCGTTTGTTGGGTGGCCGCTCGGCAGGGAGACAAGGTGGGTAAAACGTCTCGGCCAATCAGCTTGCGGGGTGAAACGTCTCGGCCAATCAGCTTGCGAGATTCCCGAGCCGAGCCAACACGAGAACAGAGAGAGGGCTCTCCGTGCACCTGATGTTGTAATGTAGTCTACCTGCCTTGTTACGTACCTAAAAATGTTAATGATTAACCGATTATTAATCATTAATTCTCCCAACGATCGGTGAAGAAAATTTCACCGAATGCCCATCCCTAGTTGCCACCGCGCCAAAGTCTTTAAGCCAGAGGAAACACTGTACCCACTGTTGTATACTGTTCTCCTCATACTAACAGAGGCGGACTTACCATTAGGCAAAGGTAGGCGACTGCCTTAGGCCCCGATCTGCTAAGGGCCTTGATCTACTAGGAGCCCCATATATATATATTTTTTTTTAATGTTTAGCATATTTAACATGTTCTCCCCGTGTCTGCATGGGTTTACTCCGGGATTTCTCTGGTTTCCTCCCACATGCCAAAAACATGCAAGTTGGGTTAATTGGCATCAAACTGGGGATTCTAAATTGTCCTTAGGTATGAATGTGAGAGTGAATGGTTGTCTGTCTCTCTGTGTTGGCCCTGCGATGGACTGGCGATCTGTCCAGGGTGTACCCTGCCTCTCGCCCAAAGATGCTGGGATAGGCTCCAGCCCCCCCGCGACCCGAAAAGGATTAAGCGGAAGAAGATGAATGAATGAATATTTAACATGATGTCTGACAAAATAAAGAAACACCAGTATTTACATAAACGGCAAATCAAATCACGAACGCAATGTCCTCCCCCCTTCTCCTCAGACTGTTGGACTCTTCCATGGTGTCTCTAGACATGCGCACATCGTTGGTTGCACTGTAAACAAACTGTACAGTGTGTAGAATAGCAGCAAAATAGAAACGAAGTTATTAGAGTGGTGCAGAGAAATGGAGAAAAAGGGAAGAGCACAGAAAATTTTTATCAAAGCAACTTTTTTCACTTCAACCTGGGAAGAGACTTACCCTCCCAAAGAGCACATAGAGAGCAACACTGCTTGTTACGAGCACACATGATGCTAATGACAAGCACCTGTTGTTAATGAGGAAGCAGCGGTGGCGCCAGTTGCCGACAATACAGGTAAACAACAAAATGTTTTTACCATTTTTGCAGAGGCCAAGGCTCACAAGGTTAAATTTAAATATGACCAACTGTGCTCCCCAAGCATGCACAGGAGATCTGCAGCCTCAGCAGATGACATTACATGAGATTAAATACAGTTTTGAGTTTTTTTGCACTAAAAGTTGTGGGAAGAATTACAAATTTTAAAGCAGATGCCTTTTTCCATAGTTTACTGCAATGTAAATGCACCAAATCTGTCTGTGTTTGTGTCTGACTGTTCCACGCATATCTCTTGAACCGTTCCTCAGACTGGCCTAAGATTTTGAACGTGCTTTGCTGCGGTTACGAGGGTGTGCATTCCCGAATATGGACTCACTCAGTCAAAATATGTAATTTTTATCAATAAAATTTTAGCCACCGCTCTGTCTCTTCATGCCCTTCAGTGTGTGGGGGGTGTTGGATTGACTCCATGCTGACTGGATAATACGCAGCCATCACAACCATGCTGATTGGACAATACACGGCACCACGACCAGTCAGTCACCACACTGTTTTACAAACAAAAAAAAGGAAGTAAAAAGCAACAAATTTGACAAGAAAGAGAGAATAGTGATGATGTAATGCTTAAAAAAATTATACTGCAACGTTGCCGTGATTGCATACGTCTAAAGGATAATTCGGGGAATGCCAGCGGGGACCCGGGGTTTGCCTTCTCCAACACAACAGGCGGAACACGGTCCTTTGCACTGAAGCAAGCCCAGCCCGCCCGGTCAACAGTAGACGGGAGTCCCTTTGCAGGACCACAACTCGTCGATGCCGCTCCTCTCGGTGTGCTTGCACGGCTATCTAAAAATTAAAAGTTAATAATTGTGGAGCAGAACGCCCAGATCAACTGCATATCATATGCAGCCACATGCACGGTTTGACTAAATGACAACCCAAACTGGACACAAAAACACTCAAATAATGAAATAAATAATTTTTATTGAAATATTTACTGACAAATGGGCAACACTAACGGGGACCGGGTCTGACAAATCAACACAGAACATGCCGGGAGAAGCAGTGGCCAGACACGACCTGGTACGCTTAGTGATGGCGATAAAAAAAAAAAAAAGAAGTTATTTTCAATAAAGTGAAAAAAAAAAGATAATGCATGGAGTGTGCCTTTGCCCTGAGGCTGATTTATCATGGAAAACAGCTGAGCTCTGTGGTTCGAGCGATCAGCTGATTGGATCCACCTCCTCCAGTGTTCTGACTAGTACAGACTGCAAAGGTCTTGTAGGGGAAGGCCCTACAACCTTTGCTCCCCGAATGCAGGACGCATCAACCATACGCTGGATAAATTTACAGCATGAGGCACATATTTTTTCCAGTTTGTAAAATTTTTCACTGGGTCTGAGGTGTGTGCGAAAAAAAAAAAAGTGTTTTGGTTAACGTTTAGAGGGTCAAAAATGTCATTGTTTAGGTGGAATAATAATAATAATAATAATAAATAATCTTCTCCCATCAATAAAAAACAAACCACTTACAATAGAGCCATGGCGATCACATCGTTAGTGTTTGCCAGTCATGCCCTCAAGGTTTAGATCATTATTTGGCCTCAGAATCGCCCCAGCGCGATGATATAAGCACCACCTCAATCTTGGCATTAAAGTTTTTAAAAACTTTTTAATAACAAAATATTGCTAAAATATAAAATGATGCACTTACAATGGGTCTCAAATATTTGTAAACGTGTCCTGTTATAGTACTGCATGAGTTTATTGATGAAACACAGAAGAAATTCAGTATTACACTGAATTCCATCATTGAACAATGATATAAACTAAAATAATTATAATGGTGACTGAACAACTCCCATTCCCCAAAATGCAAGATACACTATTATCTTGAATATAAGTGATAAACGATCACACAAATAAGTGATATGACAAACAAATAAACAAGGGATCTGCTAATACTGGATGTCCCATTCATTTTCAATATTTAGGTATTCTGTAATTAATACTCACACAATCAAACTCCCTTTTATATCTGTCAAAGTCTAACAGGTGATTGCCTACATATAGGCTACACCTTTTTGTATTCCACTTTCAAACACAGCCTACATTTGGGCCTGTAAAACCTGACTGGGATACCTGTTTCAGACAGGAATATTTGCATTCTACGGGGAATGCACTAGTTGTATACACCTGTAACACCACCTGAAAAGCACAGGATTGTCAAAAAATTACCATTAAACAGTGATTTGTAAATTAAGCAGAACCTTCTGCTATACAGAAAAACTCTTGCACAACAGCAAATACAGACTAACACAATTAAGTGAGAACAAAGAGCTACTCATAAATTTGTCATAAAAATGACCAACACTCCAGGCTACTCTTGCTGAGAACTTGAAAAAAAAAATGACTATCCATTACAACAGCACTGAATGTTAAAGAGTATAGATTTGGAAATTATGTCAACATCTTCATTTGAAAACTCCCTAACCACAGCAGTCCCCTACCAAATGGTACCAAGTGCAGAGAAAAAAGAAATAATTTATTCTATTGCTCTGTATTGTCTATCGAAGTCTGTTTTTCTGAAAAAAAAAAAAAAAAGACTGAATATTCTCTCTTTCCGTGCCTGACTGCTACCTGTCTGTCTATCTGCTGCACGTCTTGACACACACCTGTCTCATCAGATACTCATCTTTCCTTTACCAGAACAAGGGGCTCTCCATGGGGGTTTGTCAGGAGCGCACATTGGTCCGTGTCCAAACCGGAGATTCACAGCTTTAAAGCTCATTGACAAGATGTAGTAATGATTTTACCTCTAAAGACGTATAAAATGTTCAAGCACTGGCTGTAGTGTTATATTTGCTCGTTTGTTTATGGTTTTATGGCATCTCTCCTCAGGCGCGATTCCACAATGGGGTGCTTTTCAGGCAGGTGGACTTTTTTTCCAACATAAACCTGGCACTTCATACATGTGGTCAAGACAGAGATGTGGAGAGACATCCACTGGCGGGCCAGGGGAGACAGAGTAAGGGACGGTGTAGAAAGAAGTGCGGGTGAGTGTTTTTTTTTTTTAAACTGCACACTCCGTTTTTTGCTGATGTGTTCGATGAATACTCACTGTAAACATGGAAGTGAGCGCAGTGCAACAACACATTTTTGAGCTCTACTCAGGGACAAATTTGATTGACGAAATTGGTGGAAGTTGACAAGGATTGGCCAAAACTGCGGCAAAGTTGCAGTGATTGGACAAAGTTGCAAGGTCGCTCAAAAGATGCGGCGATGGCCTGATTTCGTGTGAATTAGTGCAATCACAATATCACGGAATCCTGGAGGAACTGGTAAATGTGAACAAACAACAGATCTTCCATGCAAATTTTCTTTTAATATAACAGACAAGAGTCCACATTCAATTTGTTAAACTCCTTTGTTTTTCTACAGATGTAATTCCTGAATGATATCATCATTTGAAGCCTTCTGAGGACAATAAGTTTCAGGTAGGATTTCAACAAGGCCTGAAAAGAAAGTGTAGAACAAAGAAAAAGTAGGGCCCCATTCTGTCTTTGCCTTGGGCCCCAAATTCCCCATTGTGGGACTAATAAAGGCTTATCTTATCTTATCTTAAATGGACTAAGTCCGCCTCTGCATGCTAACTAAAGCCAACCTCAAAATGTGGACGTGTCCACACATATTTCCAGACATAACAGCAGACCGAATTTAAAAGCTGAACCCCCTGATATCTGATGGGAAAGCCATCAATTAATGCTTTTCTCTGTACAGTGTTAAGTAGTAGTCGCCTGTGGAGTGTGTGTCAAAAGCAGGTCTGAAAGGAAAAATGCATTCATACCAGCTGTTTCAGGTCATCTTCGGAAAGCCCTGCATATCGGTACCGCTGCTGCTCGAACTCATAGCGGGTGGTCTTCGTGACCACGGCCACTTTCTCCGGATTGAAGCCAGCTTTTGGTTCAGAAGAGCCGCTGCACAGTGACCTGTGGAGGGGACGAGGTGGGGGACCACGCAGCAGCAGACTCGCAGTTCGGCTCCCCAGGCACAACACTGAGCACCGGGCCATTCTTTCAAGACGAGCACAAATCCACACACTAATCCCAAAGTCCAATTACATGAGTCGAATGGTGTTGTTGTTATTGAGCTTGCATTAGATGGTCAGTTTGTCCATTCACACATCCACGCAGCTGTCAAGGACGATCACCACGCTTGTGCCTTAGCTGCTAGGTGACCCAGTTAAAATGTGTGACGATATCCCTGTTCAAGTCCAACCCAGTTCAGTGGAGGCGACAACTACAGTTAGCTTACTGTTAACTACTCCACAAACTAGCCGTACCAGGTCAGGTTAAAAGCTAGCTTACCTTACTGAGCCCCGCGTGCTAAACGTAGCTACCAGCACGTTCACAAGTGGCGAAGCTTCACATAATTCTATCGGGTTTAAGTCTTATCAGAGCTGCCCGGTACACTGTGCATACAATACTCCTCGGGCACAAAGGCCCCTTAAACTATGAGCTGGAGGTAAAGCACGGGAGGACCTGACAAAATCAAGAAAACACAGCAGCGTAGCACATGAAGCCTGGCACGTACTCAACGATTTACGTACGGTGTGTAGCGTCTCAGCTGATTGGCTGGTCTGAGGGACGGGGCAGTGACGTTTTGTTTTGGCTCCGTGGAGCGCCGTGTGAAAGTTGCGACACTCTGGTCGGCTTCTATAGAAACTGCGGAAGTCACGTGGATCATGGAGCGCCGAATAGTTGAATGAATGAATGAATTTGAATGAATGAATGAATGAATGAATTTATTTTTTTATTTCGGATAGTACATTACAGGTTAAAAGAAACTGTATAATATAACAACAAGGTCAAATTAGACAAAGACTCCTTCTACTATACAATTCCACGTGAGTTATCCGAAATGGGTGATGGCTGAAGCCGCAGCTTATATTGCCCACCCATATTCCATCCAAGAATTCAAAAGAGAAAAAAGAGAAAACAAGACAAGAGCGATTACAATTTAAAACAAGGCTAAGACAAAATGTGAGTTCCAAACAGTGTCGTATAATATGAGATTTGCGACGCTCTTTGATCTCGCCGCTGCCCGGTCACGTGGTTCATGGAGCTCCAAATAGTTCCAAACAATGGCCAGTAGCTGTGGCAATCTGCGGTATTAACAGCATTTTTTTTTAGCCATACTAGGTAAATATTCAGAATACCTATTGGTAAGTACATGTTTAAACTTACTAGAAAAGCACTCGGAGAGCGCAGACCTCCACCAAGCGCCACAGTTCCCCCCATACAGTCTTCAGATTCCTTGATCATGAAAACATATGACAAGCAGTGGTTCAGTAGTTATTCACGAAAATGGCATTTTCCGTAATGGCGGCCACAGTTCCTCCCATACAGTGTTTGTGTGTACGTTTTTAGATTCCTTGACCATGAAAACATATGACTAGCAATTGGATTGACAATGATAGGATTAGTGGTTCTATGGCGGCACAAAAAATAAGGAGCGAACTGAGAGTTTTTAAGTAGGTTTATTAAATCATACCGCCGTCACAGGAACTCCGCTCCAGCCCTTGTGTGAGCAGACTGGAGCGGGTCCTCAGGCTCTCAGCAAAGAGACACAGGATGTGTGTGTCAGCAGCAGTTGAAGGAATGAGAGACAGATTTACAGAATAATGCAGCTTATATACCCAACTACAGACAATACATGAAAGGCATTCACAGCAGTAAGTATGGGCATTTGCATTTGAGAGACACACATAACAATGAGGAGACTGCAAGCCAGGATTCGCCTCTGCTCTAGAACTGCAGGACAAAAGAGGTTACAAGGCACATCTACATATTGTCATCAGTGTATAGACACAGTAAGGACAGGAAGCATGAACACAATGCATGAATGGCACATTAACATCACAGTAGTGAGCCGGAAAAAGCCAGGAGAAGCGGGCTGTCTGTAGACATTAATACACACATTGCTGTGCCTGTCCAGCTGTTGTGGGGATTACGCCACAGTTCAGTAGTTATTCATGAAAATGGCATTTTCCATAATGGCGGCTACAGTTCCTCCCATACAGTGTTTGTGTGTACGTTTTCAGATTCCTTGACCATGAAAACATATGACTAGCAATTGGATTGACAATGATAGGATTAGTGGTTCAGTAGTTATTCACGAAAATGGCATTTTCCGTAATGCATACCTGTCAAGTGATACGTTTTCGCCGTATTTTAATACGGGGAAAATGCAATTTTAGCAAATACGGGCGTATTGCCATTTCTGTACGCCCAAAAGAAAAATATACGGGGAAAAAAAATTAGTGAGTGTGTTGAGGAACACGTCGTGTATGTGACCCCCACAGCTAGGGGGCTGGCAGAGCGCTCAGCGTGAGCTATTATCACTACAGTGAGAAGTGTGGACTTAATCATTAGGCTGATGGCCTCACACTTTCTACTGTCCTGCGGCTCCGGAACAGAGAGGAATCGCCTTCCAAATCCAATGCATCACTAGCAGAAGTGATGGTTTGTCATTTTTTTGTGGCAGGGCACAATCTACCCCCATTGGTGGCAGATCACTTCTGATCTGCCACCTGATCTGATCTGCCACTTCAGAAATGCTAGAGTCAGCAAAGGCTGCTACTTGGAACTATAACAAGCAGCATCAGTGAACATTTTCTTGTTTCAAGTTCATCCAAGTGCATTAGTGTAACAAAGCTGACAAATAAAAACTCTTTAATTCCAAGTGTATATACAGTATCTAGCTGACAATTAAGAACTATATTCAGAATAATTCTTATTGTGTACTTTCAAATTAAGCAATCTACCTTGTGCTAATGTAAATTTGAAAAATATTTTTGTATTTTTTTTATTTATTTATTTTTTTTGTGTTACTTGGCTTATTATTTTCACATTACCAAAAAGTTGTGGTTCAAGATTGTGTCCATAAAAGTGTACATTTGAATAAACATGTTTGAAATATGTCATGTTGCAGTTGCTGTTTTTTTTAGGGGGGGGGGGGGTTCAGTTTTCTTTCATCTGCCGATAAATACAGTTTTTAAGTACTCAGTACAGGTGTGAAAGCCCCCCAATAAGGGAGGCATGAGGTATGCCTTGACAGGTATGGTAATGGCGGCCACATTTCCCCCCATACAGTGTCTGTGTGTACATTTTCAGATTCCTTGACCATGAAAACATATGACAAGCAATTGGATTCACAATGATAGGATTAGTGGTTCAGTAGTTATTGACGAAAATTATGGCGGATGATAAAATAAAGGCTGAGATGTGAAAGTTTTAAGCAGGTTTATTAAATCATACCGCCATCATAGGAACACCACCCCAGCCCTTGTGCAGGCGGGCTGAGTGTGTGTCCTCCGGCTCTCAACCAAGAGACACAGAGTGTGTGTGTGTCAGCAGCAGTTGCAGGAATGAGAGGATGAGTTACAGACTATGTGCGGTATTTATACCCAGTTACAACAATACATGAAAGAGCATTCACAGCAGCTGGTATGGGCATTTGCATATGAGAGACACAGTGAGAACAGGAAGCATGAACACAATGCATGAATGGGACATTAACATCACAATACTGAGCCGGAACAAGCCAGACGGAGCGGGGCTGCCTGTAGACGTTAATACACACATTTCACTGTTCTGTTATTTGCTCTAGCCGAGCGCTGTGTCTGTCTCAGTCTGTTGTGGGGGTCACGCCACACCGCTCCCCCCAGAGGGCTCGGCAGGGGGCCGAGACCTTGATAGTTCAGCTTTGGCAGCGAGCAGGAAAAGCTCTGTGCAGGCGAAGGTGGAGGGGGGTGGGGGGTAGTAAGTGCCGGCAGGAGACGGTGAAATCGTCTGAGCCGCGCAAAAATTGCTTGTTGTTCCGCGATGTCGACGGGCTGTCCCATTGAACGTGCAGAGATCACAAGAAGAAAAATTAGTCACTGGCTCCTCCCGCGATTAAGTCCTGCAAGGATTAATAGCGGCCGTGAAGAAAAGACAAGGCTGCATGGCGGCTGTAATAAAAGCAGAGGGACTGGCGTGTTGACTTTAGGTGCAGGCACAACCTTAAAGCTCTCGGAAACCACAAACCGCTGAATTTCCCTTGTGCGCCGTGGCTGAGACCATTAGCAAATCCTTCGTGCATGCTGCGTGCGTGCCTCAGGTGTACGAGCAACCTTGAAGTGCCTGTGTGCAGCAGCGAAGGAGGTTGGGGGTCTGCAGAGCCGTATGCGTCCCGTGCGTAGTGCCAGGGCTCCGTGCGTTGTTGGGCCAGCTGGAGAGGAGACAGGGTCAGGGAGCGTAATCATCCCTGTTCGATGTGTTGGAGCGGTGCAAGGAAGTAGACGATCTTTGTCCCTCGCGCTCGTGCAGATTGGAGTGGTGAGAGGGAGGAGACGATCTTTGTCACTCGCTCGGCCATGGTGCGTTCAGGTCCATGCGCTGCATTCTCCGTCGGCCATGGAGGTCGCCATCGTGGAGAGGGGACGAGGTGCATGCGCTCTCGTGTGGAGGAGCTGTGAGCGCGGCCGGTCCAGCGTGGATGTGCCGATCTAGGCGTGCAGATCCCACCATGGAGTTTGCTGCGGCTTTCCCGGTCGTGGGTGATGTCCTGAGAGTTCACTGAAGCAGAAAGCAGCTGCTGCGTTCGCTTGTCGTCGGAGCATCACCGCCGGGTGCTGCGTTCGCCGGCAGCATGTTTTTTTCAGCGTCGGGTCACCAATATGGCAGATGATAGAATAAAGGCAGCGATGAGAGGTTTTAAGCAGGTTTATTAAATCATACCGCTGTGGCACATATGTTTGGTTCATATTTCCCACAAGAGTGTGGCACATATGTCTGGTTCATATTTCCCACAAATGTATGGCTTATGTGGATTGGGGCTTCACGTCTGGAGGAACAAGTGTCTGGATCGACGGGGGCCGACAGGAGATGGCGAGTAGGTGTGAAGTCGAGCCCTTGTCTCAGAGAGGAGGCCCTGGGGGGTTTCCCGGAACACCAGAGAATAAGAGACAAGGGTGAATCTTCAGAGACTGGCATTGTGATTGAATGTTTGCAGAAGCACCATGTGACTTGAGTTCTTAATCCCCCAGAGGTATAAGAGTGTGCTGTAACATTATTCTGCCTCTTCTTGCTTTTGAGAATGTTGGATGATTGTGTTCTGCAATAAAGCCGAACCTGAGAAATACACTCATGTCTCGTCATTGAACACATCTTCCACACCGCCACTATAGGAACACCACCCCAGCCCTTGTGCAGGCGGGCTGAGTGTGTGTCCTCCGGCTCTCAACCAAGAGACACAGAGTGTGTGTGTGTCAGCAGCAGTTGCAGGAATGAGAGGATGAGTTACAGACTATGTGCGGTATTTATACCCAGTTACAACAATACATGAAAGAGCATTCACAGCAGTTGGTATGGGCATTTGCATATGAGAGACACAGTGAGAACAGGAAGCATGAACACAATGCATGAATGGGACATTAACATCACAATACTGAGCCGGAACAAGCCAGACGGAGCGGGGCTGCCTGTAGACGTTAATACACACATTTCACTGTTCTGTTATTTGCTCTAGCCGAGCGCTGTGTCTGTCTCAGTCTGTTGTGGGGGTCACGCCACAAAAATGGCATTTTCCGTAATGGCGGTTTAGCGCTACAGTTCCCCCCATACAGTGTTTGTGTGTACGTTTTCAGATTCCTTGACCATGAAAACATATGACTAGCAATTGGATTCACAATGATAGGATTAGTGGTTCAGTAGTTATTGACAAAAATGGCATTTTCCGTAATGGCGGTTTAGTGCCACAGTTCCCCCCATACAGTGTTTGTGTGTACATTTTCAGATTCCTTGAGCATGAAAACATATGACTAGCAATTGGATTCACAACAATTGGATTGACAATGATAGGATTAGTGGTTTAGTAGTTATTCACGAAAATGGCATTTTGCGTAATGGCGGTTTTCTTGTGGACGGTGATCCAGATCACCACCAAAATCTAATCATCTGTAGGATACCCCATTTCTGACAATCTGTGAAAATTTCATGAAAATCCGTCCATAACTTTTTGAGTTATCTTGCTAACAAACAGACAAACAAACAGACAAACAGACAAACAAACAGACAAACAAACGCCGATGATCACATAATCTCCCCCTTTGGCGGAGGTAATAATGAACAGATTTAAATGGATTATGATATAAAGAGCAGCTTTTAAAAAACTGTCAGAACTGCTGATTCACACAGATGAATCAGCACTGCCTAGATAAATATCACTGCCTAGCTGTGCAGCCTAACCTTATATTGTGGCTTCAGTGGACTGATTACTGAATTATCAATTTGTACATACAGTGGGTTATTTTGCAAGATTAGTTAGAATTATCTGAATTGAAAATATGTAGTAAAAAAAAACTGTCAGTAAGTTTAATGTGATTTAGCTAAGTTCCTGGGGGTTGTGCACTTTACTCCTAAACCTTTCAAGTTAGGAAAGATTTTGTGTGTGAATGTAAATATAACACATTAGTGCCTCTCAGTAAATTTGAATATTTGAAAAATTATTTTTTTAATAATTCCAAAAATAAACTTTCATATGTTCAATATTCATTGCAGACGCAAGGAAATATTTCAGGCCTGAACATAATGACTGCACTGTGGAGCGTGTAAATAATGAGGTGGATTTGGTTCAGGCGGTTTATTACACGACTCACACAAGGAGCATAGACAGAATGGCATACAAGTAGGAACTCTTCCCTTAAATAACATGACATCCTTCTAGACTCTTCTCACACACAAAAGATAATCTCCTTCTAGACTCTTCTCACACACAAAAGATAATCTCCCCGTCCGACTGCAGTCAGTTCATTCATCCTTGACACCTCCTGTTATCTTACTAGGGCATCTAGAAACTTCTCACACACAAAAGGTTAACTTTGCGTCCTTTGTTCCTGTCTAAGGTGGTAAACCATTATGCACTCCCCAGGTTGCCACCCCCCCCCAGCAACTTAGATAGGACAAAAGGGTAACAGTCCACATGCTGTGATAGAACCATTAACATCAGTCCACATGCTGTAGAACCATCAACATCAGTCCACATGCTGCTTGGGCTTCAGTCTTCTGCCGTATCTGCTGTAGCCAGGATTCGCTGCCTCCGTGGCGCTGCCATGCTGGGGGGCTGATGTCTGGGGGTGAAAACTTTTTGACTGTCCGTGTGGATGCTCTGGAGAATCTTTTCTCTGGGAAGCACCCCGTGGGGGTCTTCCACGCCGAGGGGCCCTCGCCAACAGCACTTGCTCGTCAGCCACAACGAAAGCAGGTTTGAGTCTGTCTATGCCAATTTTTTCCCTCCTACCCCCCAAGTCTAGCAAAAAATGCTTATCCCCTGTTTCCAGCACTCTAAATGGTCCATCATAAGGTACGCGCAGTGGGGGGCGGTGGGCGTTGTGTTTGACAAACACGAACTCTGCGTTTTTCAAAGCTTTAGGCACAAAAACGTGCGGAAAACTGTGGTGGGCAGGGCCCGGCAGCGTGCTTGAGTCTATGCAACGCTGCAGCAGCTGAGACGGGGAGCTGCCCGGCGCAGGATTATCTGGCAGAAACTCCCCAGGCAGCCGGAGTGGTTGTGCAAAAACGAGTTCTGCCGGGGAAGCTTCCAGATCCTCTTTAGGCGCAGAACGTGACCCCAATAAAACCCATGGTAGCCTGTCTACCCAATTTGCATCCGTCAGTGAAGCCCTCAGAGCCGCTTTTAACGACCTAAGAAAACGTTCGCATAACCCATTAGCATGCGGGTTGTACGTGGTTGTGCGGTGAATTGAGACATCTAGGCTGTGGGCCATGGTTGACCAGAGTTCAGAAACAAATTGAGAGCCTCTGTCGGACGTAATGCCCGACGGAACTCCAAAACGCACCACCCATGCTGTTAAAAACACGCGCGCCACCTCCTCGGCCGTGGTTGCCGCAGGCGGAACCGCTTCTGGCCAGCGCGTGGTGCAGTCCACCATTGTCAGGAGATGCGTGTACGCCTGTGATGGCGGAAGGGGGCCTACGAGGTCCACGTGGACATGGTCGAACCTCTTAGTCGGGATGCGAAACGGCTCCAAAGGAGCCTTTGTGTGTCTGTGAACTTTGGCTCGTTGGCACGCCACGCAGGCTGCCGCCCACTCTTTCACTTGTTTGCGAAGGCCCGGCCACACATATTTCTCTCCTACCATTTTGACCAACGCGCGCACCCCTGGGTGTGTCAAAGAGTGAACCGACTCAAACACGCGGCGGCGCTACGCGGCTGGAACCAAAGGCCGTGGGCAACCCGTGGAGACGTCGCAGATTAAGGGGGGAATGCTGTTAAGCAGCATCCTACTCTCCAGCCTTAACCCTGTTGGTCCAGACTGGAGCGCCCGCACGTCCGCGTCACTAGCCTGCTCCGCGGCCATGGCTGCGTAATACATCCCTACACAGACCGGGGCCACAACGGCGTGGGAGAGGCAGTCTGCCACTACATTCAGTTTGCCCGACACATGCTGAATATCGGTAGTAAACTCTGAGATTGCGGCCAGCTGCCTCTGCTGCCGGCCCGACCAAGGTTCTGAAACTTTGGCCATCGCGAATGTTAGGGGCTTATGGTCAACGAACGCAGTAAAATTGCGCCCTTCCAGCCAGAACTGGAAATGGCGAATGGCCAGGTGGAGAGCCAGCAACTCTCTGTCGAACGCGCTGTATTTACGTTCATTGTCGCGCAAGGTTCTGCTGAAAAAGGCAAGCGGCTGCCAAGCCTCGGCGACGCACTGCTCCACAACAGCCCCTGTGGCCACATCTGAGGCGTCAGTGGTGAGGGCTATGCGGGCCGTTGGGTCTGGATGTGCCAACAATGCGGCATTTGCCAGGGCTGCTTTAACTTCCGAGAATGCCTGCTCTCGTTCCGGGGTCCATTCGACCCTATTCGCGGGTTTCTGTTTTTTGAGCGCAGCGTACAATGGCTGCATGAGCTGCGCTGCACGGAGAAGGAAACGGTTATAAAAGTTCACCATTCCCAAAATTTCTTGTAGCGCCCTGACCGTTTGCGGTCGGGGAAAATCTGTCACTGCGCGCACTTTGTCAGGCAGCGGAACCGCTCCTTTGGGAGAGACGCGGTGCCCTAAAAAATCAATCCCCGTCACCCCGATCTGACATTTCGCTGGGTTGATTATTAAACCGTGCTCTTCCAACCTTCGGAAAACCATCGTGAGGTGGGTTTCGTGTTTGTCTTCGGACGCACTGGCTACCAAGATATCGTCCAGGTAGACGAACACAAAAGGGAGATCGCGCAGCACTGCATCCATCATGTGTTGGAACGTCTGTGCTGCCCCTTTAAGCCCAAATGGCATGTGCAAGAACTCAAATAAACCAACCGGAGTTATTACCGCTGTTTTGGGTATGTCCTCAGCGCGCACTGGGACTTGGTGGTAACCATGGACCAAATCTATCTTAGAAAAAATGCGCACTCCTGCGAGGTGAACGGAAAAATCCTGAATGTGGGGAATTGGGTAGTGGTCGTGCGCTGTAGCGTTGTTTAACCTGCGGAAATCGCCACAAGGTCACCACGAACCTTCAGCTTTAGGGACCATGTGTAGCGGGGAAGCCCATGGGCTGTTTGAGCACCTGATGATGCCTAACCTCTCTAGGTTAGCGAACTCCTCGCGCGCTATGGCCAGTTTAGCTGCGTCCAAGTGTCGAGGTCTTGCAAAAACGGGCGCCCTGGTGGTGGTGATAAAATGCTCCACCCCATGTTTAGCGATAGCTGCTGAAAACGTCGGGACTGTGAGTGCTGGGAACTGAGCGAGCAGTGTGTGGAACTTACCGCATGCTGCTGTGACATTGGCTTGTGCTGTTGGCCGGGTCACTCAAGCTATACAGGGGAGAGAGTCGAAAGACAGTGCATTAACCAGGCGCCTGTTAGCGATATCTACCAACAACCCATGTGCACATAGAAAATCAGCCCCAGTATATGGTAATTCAATGCTGCTACAACAAAAGTCCATTCAAATGTACGACCGTGTAGAGACAAGAGTAGAGTCCTCTCACCAAAGGTCTTAATCTCTGAGTCGTTTGCTGCTGCCATCTCGGGGCCGCTGGGTCCTGCCAGCCGGTCAGCGTAGATCGGCCGGATGAAACTCTTCTGTGCGCCGGTGTCCACGAGGAAATGCCTCCCCGAGCGTGCGTCCGTCAAATAGAGCAGCTTGTTCTCCTCCCCGAGGGTCGCGGTTGCTACCGATCCCCGGACTTGGCGTTTCCCGAGCGCTTGAACTAGCACGGTGGTATACATTTGCGTGCCCTCTCTGCAAAGCGGCGGTGGTAGAAGCAAAGCGTGTCACCTCCACGTTCCTTGGAACCCGCTGCTGCTGCCGTCGGTGGTTCTGCTGCTGCCGTCGGCGGCTCCTTGCCTCCTCGTGTCGACGTGCCGGGCTCCGTCGCTGCCACAATGGTCACGAAAGCCTTGGTGGCGACGATGATCCGCTCTGCCTCCCGGGCTAGCGCACGATAGTCCCGTTTGGCCAGCAACGACGAATTGGCCAGGGCCGCTCTCGCCGCTGTCGGAAGGTTCCTGAGGAAAATGTGGGTGAAGATGAAGTGGTCGTCGTCCATGCCCTTTAACCTCAGCATCTTCTCCATCATGTCCACGGCCGAACCGTCTCCCAACTCGGTCCGCGTCAGAAGCCTCTCTGCTCTCTCACCATCCAAGAGCGTGTAGTGCTGGATGAAGCAGCCTTCAGCGCGTCATATTTGCCGTCGGCTGGTGGCTGATCGAGCAGGCTCTCGATGTGCTGAGCCGTGCTGGCATCGAGCGCTGCGACCACATAGTGGAATTTCCTATCATCCGCCAATATCCCTCGGAGGGCGAACTGCGCCTCGGTTAGGTGGAACCAGGAGTGTGGGTTGTGCTGCCAAAAATCAGGTAGTTTGATCGCTACAGCGCACGCGAAGCTGGGGGTTCCAGTCGAGGTTGGCTCCGGGGATCTTCCATCGTATTCCATGATTCGTCTTGGGTCACCAGTGTGGAGCGTGTAAATAATGAGGCGGATTTGGTTCAGGCGGTTTATTACACGACTCACACAAGGAGCATAGACAGAATGGCATACAAGTAGGAACTCTTCCCTTAAATAATATGACATCCTTCTAGACTCTTCTCACACACAAAAGATAATCTCCATCTAGACTCTTCTCACACACAAAAGATAATCTCCCCGTCCGACTGCAGTCAGTCCATTCATCCTTGACACCTCCCTGTTATCTTACTAGGGCATCTAGAAACTTCTCACACACAAAAGGTTAACTTCGCGTCCTTTGTTCCTGTCTAAGGTGGTAAACCATTATGCACTCCCCAGGTTGCCACAGCACATAACTTGTGATTTTTTTTATGTTGAAGTAAAGCAATGATACTAATGAGGAAATTAAACTGAATCAATGTGCAGACCCATTCTAAGAAGGAGTAATTCACAAGAACCAAAACTGACAAACCCAGATCGAGGACTGATGCTGTTCCCCAAACACAAGATGAGGAGAAGTCCAACAGTAACCATGGTTACATGGACACAAATAAACCGGTTATGATTGGATTTCTGGAGTTATCTGATTATTCAAGTGGCCATGTAACTATGGTCATTAACTCAAGTGGTTAACCCTCCAATAAACCATTTAATCGGTGTATGTAAACACAACAAAACTATTATCAGTTTATTCGTAGTGATCAGTTTATTGTGACCATGTAACCAGGGCCAGTGACTGTGTACCAGAACCTCTACTGCATGTGATGAGAGAACATACTGTACGTACTGTTCTCAAAATAACCTTGGTATGAACGAGTCACAAAAATTAATCAAAATATCTGAATTCTATGAATATGTCACACCCACCTGTCCTGTAACACTAACACGTCCATGTTGTCATTTCAGAGGTCAAAAACTTCTTTAGAAATAATTTAGTTTAGTGTCAGAGTCATTTAACTATTTCTCCACAATACTGTGTTCCATTTTACTCTGACAGCTTTAATCATCATCAAACCACAGCTCCTCCATCATTCCACTGTTCCAGCTGCCCCACGAACCCTTACTGTCATATCACTGCTCACAGTAGTGAAGACTCCACCAGCCCAGATGGTCACTGCTCCAGTCTCCAACAACCCTCTATCATCTGCAGAGAAATGACAAAAAAAACCCAAACACGTCACTGTGTCTTAATACTTGATGATTCCTGCCCAAATAGGAAGGTTTTTCTCACAGATCTGCACCTTTTCTCTTTTAATTCTACTACTTTTGTTTATTCCTCCTAAATTTGAATCATTTTTGCATAAATGTGGTACTTTTAAGATGTTTTTTTTATATCAAAATAAAAAAAGTTTTTAAATAACTCATTACTTTTTTCTTATAAATAATTTTTACATTAAATGTGCAACTTTTTCATGTACATTTTTTAGTTTTTATGCATACATTAGAGAACTATTTGGAAAAGTATAGATTTTCTTTTAAATGTGTTCACATGAGGAAAAAGTTATCTACATATACCTTGTCATACAATTCAAATTATATATACATAAAAAGTAAACAGTCAAAATTAACTGTTTGGTGGATTACAGTAGAGGAAATTAGAAAAGAAAGAAAACAGATATTCTTCCTCTATGTTAATAATTCCGTTACATTTAGTTATTTTAAATTAATTTCAAGTGAGCTATTTGATACAAGAGAATATTTTACATTTGTAAATATGCCAGTTGTTTCCAGAATATTTTTGATTGGTTTTAGCATTCAGTTTTTGATTTACTGTTAAAATAAACACACTTCATTAACACATCTTCCATTACTTCCATTCCATTACGTTGCGTAGATCTGAATTGTTTCAGAGCATTGAAACAAGCATGGAGCATTCGGCTGGCACCCTGTATGTTTGGTGGCTTAAGCCTGTCATTACACCTCTCCGTATATTGTGTGGTTTAACTGAACTGAACTTGGTGATTATTGGACTTGATATTTTGTGAACTTTAATAAACATGGCACTTGGGTTTTTCATTCTCTCCCTCGTGCGCCGTGTTATGGCGCACAGGGGTTTGTGACAAAAGTTCTCTAATGTATGCATAAAAACTAAAAATGTGCATGAAAAAGTTGCACATTTAATATAAAAATTATTTATGGGACTTCCGGTCTGGACGCCATGGTGATAGCAACCTAACGGTGAAACTCCCAGACTCAATCCAAGGAAAACCTCCTCAAAATCAGACCTAACGGATTTTTGGAAGATTAAAATTCAAAAGACAATAACACCATGCCTAACCAAAAGCAGAGGAAACTGACATTCCCCAGATCAGGACGCACAGCAGCCGCGGAATCGGAACCAGAAGACCTCCGTTCAGAAGACGAGTGCCTGGGCCTAGCTAACAAAAGGATTAGCTTGAAATCGCTATTTGACGAATTACGACGATTTCGGGCCGAATTTCTTGAATTCAGAGAGGATCTAAAAAAGGCGAACAGCAGAATTGACCAGGCCGAAAACCGAATCTTGGAAGCTGAAGACAGAATAAAAGTGCTTGAAGATTCTGTACTGGATTTACACAGAAAACAGTCAAGGCTGGAGGCTAAGCTAGCCGACCAAGAAGGAAAACAGAGACGAGACAACATCAGAATTCACGGTCTGAAAGAAGGAGCTGAAGATGGTTTCAATACAGTGGCAGAATGCGTGGAATCCTTATTGAGAGAGAAGTTGGATATTCCACAATCCACCGATTTGAAGATAGAAAAGGCACATCGCACATTAGCTGCAAAGCCAGCCCCGGAAGCGCCCCCACGTTCAGTGTTGGTAAGATTCTCCGACTTCAAAATAAAACAAGAAGTTGTAAGACGGGCTTGGCAGAAGAAAGGATTTATGCATCAAGAAAGAAAAGTCTTCGTGGAACACGATTACGCCCCTGAAGTTCTTAAAAAGCGACGGGAATATAACAACGCCAAAAAGGTTTTACGGGAAAAGAATCTACGCTTTCAGACGCCATTTCCGGCGAAGCTAAGGGTCTTTTACGGGGAAGAGTCATGTCTCTACAATTCAGCGGAAGAAGCAACAACTGACATGGCAAGAAGAGGACTCCCGGTAACGGTGTTTAAACCCGCAGCGGATCTGAACGAGAAAATCAGAGCTCAAACGTGGTCCACTCAGAGACCTTCAAAATCCACGGGCCAGCAGCGGGAACACCCAGCCCCAGAGCTACAAAGATAAGCTTTCCAGTTCCAGAAAGGAATAGCGACCTTTTTGGGTTTTTTTTTTCTTTCTCTCTACAGTCACTCTGCACTTCCATCCCCCCTCCTACAAGGTAACAAACATTAAAGAAGATGCAGAATCAGCATGTGGTAAAACCTTTCATGGAGCAGTTTTAGCATTAGAAACAAATGTCTTCTTAATTTAAAGGGGGAAAAAAAAAATCATGTTAAAATAGAAATGTAACAATGACCCACATGTTCTCTCCACACTAACAAATACTGTATTAGAGTGAATGTTTGCTGTGATGGGGGTGGGAGGGTGCACACAAGCTCATAGAGTATAGGCATAAAAAAAAAAAAAAAAAAAAAAATCATTACAAATTCGGATTGGGATCTGAAATTCACGTTAAAAACATGGGACAACTTACAGGGGTAAGAGAGGGCCCTCAACACGTAACAGAGTTTGAGGAATTTCCCTCAGAGCCCATACTCCATCAGGGCTCTTACAGGGTCTTTAAAGAGACCCCAGCTCAGGAAGTTTTTTTGACAGTTTTTTGTTTTAAAGTTTCGTTCATTATGTACTTAATGTTTTTTATGTTCTTAATGTTCTTTCAGTTTCTGAGTAGCAAAAAAGAGGGCCACCACACTGTTATACTAAATAAGAAAATACAATGGAGAAACAGGGTGTAACCAAAATAGCCTCATATAATGTAAAAGGGATCCTGAATCCAGTTAAAAGATCCAAGATTCTACGCAAAATGAAAAAAGACAAAGCAGAAATAGTATTTTTACAAGAAACCCACCTAACAGACGTGGAACACACTAAACTCAGTAGACAAGGGTTTAAAATGATCTCTTCATCTTCATATAAATCAGGGAGGAGGAGGGGAGTAGCGACATTGATATCAACCAAAATTACATTTGAAAAAAAATCAGAACACAAAGATAAAGAAGGGAGGTACAGTTTGGTAACTGGGCGGCTAGAGGGAGAAGATATCACCCTGCTGAATGTATATGCACCACCAGGGGCTAAATGGAAATTTTATAAAAATGTATTCGACCTAATGATAACTAAAGCCCAAGGTTTAGTCAGAATCAGAATCAGAATCAGAATCAGGTTTATTGCCATTGTTCATGTAGTACACAAACTAGGAATTTGTCTCGGTACAATGCTGCAACATTAAACATGATAAGATAAGAGAAATAAACTATACATGTAATAAAGTGTAGGATAAGATTAAGTGATACTGGTCAACAGTTAAAATATATATTAGCCAGCAGCAGATACTGTGGAGAACTATATAGTGCAGTCGGTAATGCAGGAAGAAAACAGTGATGATTGACATGAGTCTGGTTGAGCTGCTGTACATGGTGCACGAGAGTCAATAAGTCACTTAGTGTTCAGCAGTCTAATGGCAGAGGGGAAGAAGCTGTTCATGTGACGGGAGGTTTTAGTCTGGATGGACCGAAGTCTTCTACCAGAGGGGAGGGGGGCAAACAGTATGTGACCAGGGTGTGAGGGATCGGCTATGATCCGGCCAGCACGCCTCCGGGTCCTGGAGATGTACAGATCCTGGAGAGATGGGAGCTTGCAGCCGATCACCTTCTCAGCAGTGCACACGACGCGCTGCAGCCTTAGTCTGTCCCTGGCAGTGGCTCCTGCGTACCACACGGTTATGGAGGTGGTGAGGATGGACTCGATGATGGCTGTGTAGAACTGCACTAACATCTTGGTGGGTAGCTTGAGCTTCCTCAGCTGCCGCAGGAAGAACATCCTCTGCTGGGCTTTTTTGATGAGTGAGCTGATGGTCAGCTCCCATTTGAGGTCCCTGGTGATGGTAGTGCCTAGGAAGCGGAAGGAATCAGCAGTGGTGATGGGAGAGCCTGAGAGGGTGAGGGGGGGCAGAGGAGTAGTGACTTTCCTGAAGTCTACAATCATCTCCACTGTCTTCAGAGCGTTCAGCTGCAGGTTGTTATTGCTGCACCAGGACGCCAGCTGGGCCACCTCTCTCCTGTAGGCGGACTCGTCGCCGTTGGAGATGAGCCCGATGAGGGTGGTGTCGTCCGCAAACTTGATCAACTTGACAGACTGGTGGCTGGAGGTGCAGGAGTTGGTGTAAAGGGAGAAGAGTAGGGGGGAAAGTACACAGCCCTGGGGTGATCCGGTGCTGATGCTAGTATAGTCTGAGACAGTCTTTCCCAGCCGCACATGCTGCCTCCGGTCCGTCAGGAAGTCGATGATCCACCTGCAGAGGGAGTCAGGCACGTTGAGCAGGGACAGCTTGTCCCGGAGCAGAGCGGGGCGGATGGTGTTGAATGCGGAGCTGAAGTCCACAAACAGGATCCTGGCGTAGGTTCCCGGGGAGTCCAGGTGCTGCAGGATGGAGTGGAGGGCCAGGTTGACTGCATCGTCTACAGACCTGTTGGCTCGGTAGGCAAACTGCAGCGGGTCCAGGAGAGGGGTGGTGATGGACTTGAGGTGGGACAGGACCAGGCGCTCAAAGGACTTCATGACTACAGAGGTGAGCGCTACAGGTCTGTAGTCATTAAGTCCAGTGATCCGTGGCTTCTTGGGGACAGGGATGATGGTGGAGGATTTGAGGCAGGACGGCACGTGGCATAACTTAAGGGAGGTGTTAAAAATGTCTGTGAATACAGGAGCCAGCTGTTTCGCACAGAGTCTCAGGGTGGAGGGAGACACGGCGTCTGGGCCGGGGGCCTTGCGCGGGTTCAGTCTGGAGAACTGTTTGAGCACATCCTGCTCACTGATGATAAGGGGAGGGGGGGAGGAGGGGGGGGTGCCTTAAATGAAATAGCGAATGTGGAGGCTGTGGAGCTGGAGGGAGGGGGGGAGTTGGACACAGATGACGAGGTGTCAAAACGGGCATAGTGTTGGGACAGTCTTTGACAAAGGGCTTTGTCATCCTGACCTTTAGGAGCCTTAGGTCGATAGTTGGTGATTTGCCTCAGTCCTCTCCACACGGAAGCCGAATCATTAGCAGTGAACTGCTGCTGGAGTCTCTCTGAGTATAGAGATTTAGCCCTCTTCAGCTCTCTGTTAAACCGGTATTTAACCTCCCTGTAGCAGTCCCTGTCTCCACTTTTCAGCGCTGCTTCCTTCTCCTTCCTGATCTGTCTGAGCTTAGCTGTGAACCAGGGTTTGTCATTAGAGTAACTCACCCTGGTGCGTGATGGAAGAATGTTCTCTTCACAAAAGTGGATATATGAGTTCACAGTGTCCGTGTACTCATCCAGATCATGCGTGGCTCCTTTAAGCATGCCCCAGTCAGATATTTCCATGCACGCTGATATGTGGTGGAGACTTCAATCTAAGACTGAATCCATACTGGGATGCAACAGGTAATTCTTCACATCAAAATAACACCCAAAATAGGAATACTCGGATGCTACTAAAAGAAATGGGAATCTGTGACGTATGGAGGGAATTCAACCCCAATGTAAAAGATTATACTTTTTATTCAACGCCACATTCATCTTACTCAAGGATTGATTACTTTTTTATGTTTAATAGAGACATTGGAAGAGTAAAAACATGTAAAATAGGACTGATGGATCTCTCTGACCACAGTCCGATCTATATGGATTTAAACATCCAAAAATACACAAATAATACATTTTCCTGGAGGTTGAATTCAAGTGTCCTCAAAGGGCCACTGAAAGATGAATTGGAATCAGATATTCTCAGATATTTGGAAGAAAACGATAATGGAGAAGTATCCCCTTTAATACTGTGGGATGCGTGCAAAGCTGTAATAAGGGGAAAAATTATTGCAAAACTGGCAACCCAAAAGAAACTGAGACAAGAAAAACTAATCACACTAGAGTCAGAGCTCAAGAACCTAGAAAAAGAACACAAAGATAACACTCATTCTAATGGCTCGCTCAAGATCAAAGAAATTAAAAATCAAATAAATGAGATCTACACAATAGAAATCCAGAAGAAACTTACATTTCTGAAACAAAAACACTATGAAGCAGGCAGTAAATCGACAAAATTACTAGCCTATAAATTGAGGAAACAACAAACGGAAAGAGCAATCTACAAAATCAGAGACCCAGTATCAAAGGAAATAAAATTCAGAATTCAGGATATTCTTAAAAGCTTCGAGAATTACTACAAGAACTTATACTCCCACAAAAAACATAAAAACGCATCCGAGACATTCCTAAACACATTAAACCTTCCCCAACTTACGGAATCACAAAATAAAACCCTACTGTCAGAAATACAACCTAAAGAATTGGAAAAAGCAATTATGAAACTTAAAGCTAACAAATCCCCAGGAGCAGAGGGCTATACAGCAGAATGGTACAAAACCTTTAAACAGCAACTATCTCCTCTCCTCCTGAAAACATTTAACTACGTCCTCCACACAGGGGAAATCCCCCCTCCTGGAGAGAAGGGGTCATTGCAGTCTACCTAAACCTGAAAAGGATAAACTAGAATGCTCCAACTACAGACCAATCAGTGTATTAAATCAGGACTATAAGCTTTTTACCACTATCCTTGCCAAAAGGTTAGAAAACATACTGACAGACTTAATTCACTTAGACCAAACAGGTTTTATAAGACAAAGACAGACACAAGACAACATTCGACGCACTTTACACATAATTCATCATATAAAAAAATATAACTTAAATGCAATCATATTGGGATTAGATGCTGAAAAAGCATTCGATTCGGTTGACTGGTCTCTCCTCTATAAAATCTTATCCAGTTTCAATTTTCATAACAACTTCATTAGAACTATACAGGCATTATATAAAAAACCAACAGCTAAAATAAGGATTAACGGTAATTTATCATCATCTTTTGAGCTGGAAAGAGGATGTCGTCAAGGCTGCCCCCTGTCTCCACTGCTCTTTGCAATCTTCATAGAACCTCTGAGCCAATGGATAAGACAAAATCAAGAAATTCAAGGTATTATACTTGGTCAGAAAGAACATAAAATAGCACTCTTTGCTGATGACATTTTAATATACCTAGGGCAGCCAGACACTTCTTTACCAGAACTAATCTCAGTTTTTTCAGACTATGGAGATTTATCAGGGTACAAATTAAACATGCATAAAACCCAAGTTTTAACATTCAACTATGACCCAAATCATTTTTCACTAAATGAACTCAAAACTAACTGGGAGTTGGAATCTATGAAATATCTGGGGGTCAATATCCCGAAACAACTCGACAGAATTATAACACTAAACTATGATCCACTGGTGACAAAAATAAAATCTGACCTAGCAAGATGGAATATGATACCATTCTTAGGTACCGCACAAAGAATTGAAGCAGTCAAAATTAATATACTTCCACGTCTTCTATACCTTTTCCAAACAATACCGGTAGAACCTCCCAAAAAAAACATGGCAGGAACTGGACAGAAGGATCTCAAGATTCATATGGCAGGGTAAGAGACCTAGAATCAGATATAGAACCCTACAGCTAAACAAAGACAAAGGTGGGCTCGCACTGCCAAATATCAGGGACTATTTTATAGCTGCACAAATTAAAACTTTAGTAGAGATATGTAACCCAGTCTACACTGCACAATGGAAGGAGATGGAATGCCAAATAACAAGTGACATCCCCCTACAGGCGATAATAGGGAACAATGCCTTAACTAAACTCCTGAATAACACTAACCCGTGGATAGAGACCCCGCTAAAAATTTGGTTTAAGATAGTCAGAGAGAATCAAGCTAAAGAGCCCTATCGACTTCTGCAATGGATTGCCTATGATCAAGACTTTACCCCCAATAAAACAGACACTAGATTTAAAGAGTGGAAAGAGAAAGGGCTGATAAAATATTACGATTTTTTTAAGGGGCAAACTTTAAGAAGTTTTGAAGATTTGAAAAAACAAGGTCTAATAAATCAAGATCTTTACAGGTTCTTTCAGCTTAGACACCACATAAACAATATACTTAAAAAGGAGGATTTGGAAAGGGCCCAGTCAGGTGTTCTGAAGGTCTTCTTAATGGCATATAAAGGGATCCCAGGGATCAGATACATTTCTAAAATATACCAAGGTCTTCAAGACTTAAAAGGAGACAACACATCGTATATAAAAGAGAGATGGGAAAAAGAGGGGAATTTCACTTTACAATTGGAAGTATGGGAAAAGCTAAATAAACAGCAATGGAAAAGTACCTCATCCCTGCAGTGGAGAGAATTTGGATGGAAAAACTTGGTAAGATTTTTCAGAACACCTGCACAAAACAAATTTACCCATAAGGGGTTGAACTGTTGGCGCTTGTGTGGTGAAAAGACTGCAAATCATTTTCATGTGTTTTGGTCATGCCCAGTTATCCACCAATATTGGTCCAACGTACAGACAATATTGGGGAAAATATTCAAAATAACAGTTCCCTTTTCTTTTGTAACTTTGTATTTGGGTTTATTACCGGACTCACTGGAAAGACGAGGAGATAAATACTTATTCAATGTTTTAATATTGGCAAGTAAAAAAGCCCTAACTAAAAAATGGATGCTGAAGGACTGTCCTACACCTGAAGATTGGATTAACGTGATTCAAGACATTTACTCGATGGAAAAGTTGACATTCGCACTGAGACAGGACATGGATGGGTTCATAATCTTTTGGCAACCCTGGATCGCATTTGTGTCTTCCATTAGATCTAATCTTTGACAAATACCATTTCAATAATGGTCCCGCTCTTTGTTCCAACGCTACTCAGTTGCTCTTTTACTTTTAATTACTTAATTTTCTGTTTGTTTGTTTTTTGCTGTTCTGTTTGTCTGTTTATTCGTTTGTTTGTTTTTTATTTAATTCTCCTTAACTTCACTCTTTCTTTCACTTTAAAAAAAAAAGGGGGGGTTGTTGTAATAACTATCCTACCAATGTTGTCAAATAGCAAAAAATAAGGGAACGTGATGAAAATGTAAACAATGCAATGCTGTAATGACCTGTATACCCTTTACAAAAACTTAAATAAAAAAAAAAAAATTATTTATAAGAAAAAAGTAATGAGCTATTTAAAAACATTTTTTAAGTTTTTTATTTCAATATAAAAACCGTCTCAAAAGTAGCAAATTTATGCAAAAATGATTCAAATTTAGGAGGAATAAATAAAAGTAGTAGAATTAAAAGAGAAAAGGCACAGATTTGTGTGAAAAACCTTCCTATTTGGGCAGGAATCATCAAGTATTAAGACACAGTGACGTGTTTGCTTTTTTCTGTCATTTCTCTGCAGCTGATAGAGGGTTGTTGGAGAGTGGAGCAGTGACCACTGGGGCTGGTGGAGTCTTCATAAGCGACTTTCGCATCTCGGCTCGCGCAAAGCATCATGGGAACGTGGCTACCAAACATGCTCTATCGATACATTTAATTTATGGAAAGTTCCTGATCTACAAGCATACTGTATGCGTAGGGGTCTTCCCGGTTGTACCCGCAAACGCAAGGATAAACTAGTTGCGCCTGCATTCGTGGCCACGTTGCAGAAATTGGCCAAAATGCCCCCCCTGTATGTACACTGATATAGCAGATTTTTTGTTGTCAACGGACCAAGCACCCTTACTTGCAAGACTCCAAAACGACTACAAAGAAGGTAAGTGAGTGGTTTGACAGCTCAACTTTGGTTTTGTCATTTTGAGTAAATTTCACTACAAGGCATAGTGTCACGGTGGCCGTCGCGAGCCACCTATAAGACGCACACAAGTCCACCAGTGAGTTTTAGTGAGTTTTATTACGGTGAAAAGGTGTTTACACAAGCTGCTGAGCTAAAGACAGAGTCCTTGCAGAACAGGAAGCATAGGCAATTAAGCACACTACGGGTCCAGGGCAGGAAACAGTCACACACAGACAAGCTAGGTAATGAATGCACTCGGACTGCTAAAGCAGGGACTTACAGCACAAATTACACCGGAGGAAATAAGGCTAATACAGCTCACTTACTATTGCCGGTGAAAAGACGGTCAAGCCCTTAGGCAGCCGAGGTGTATATAGTCCAGGCATCCGTGACGATGAGTGAACAAAATAACGATCAGTTCAACGATCCATGCGATCAGATTCGTGACCATTAGCGATCAGACACTGCTGCGTCTTAATGACGCTAGCACACAGCTTAAATAACCCAGGGACTGATGACAGATGACACACAGCTGACCGACTGTTGACAGGCGGAAACCCCTCCGAGCACTTTCACAATAAGAGCCCGGAGAGGCCAAAATACCGCCCGCAGTTGTCAAGGCCGGCAGCGAGACATAACTTTAACCCGAGCGCGATCAGAACTGACGCTCGGGTCATAACAGTACCCTCCCTCCACGGGCGGACTCCGGACGCCCCAAGGGACCACCCTGCCCCCCAGGGTGGGAGGTAGGGGGACAGGTACAGAGGGAGAGAAACCAACCAACAAAAACAAGACAAAGACCAAAACAAGAAATACATACAAACACATGACTCAGGGAAAAAAAACAAGACTTAAGACCAGACAAAAAAAAAACAAAAAACATACAGGAAATACATGACTCTGGGGAAAAAAACAAAGACAAAAGAAAACACATGACTAAACAAGGCTATGACAAGACTGAGACTCACAAGGGAAAAAAAAACAAGAGACAAAAAATGCTCTAACTTGACTATGGCAAAGACTCACAAGGTAACAAGAGGCAAACACAAATTGCTCAGACTAGACAAAGACAATGATTTACAAGGTAACAAGAGGTAATCAAAAAATAGCTCGGACTTAACTAAGACTATGACATACAAAGAAACAAGGGGTAAACAAAAATTGCTCGGACTTAACCGTGATCAAGACTGTGACTTAGGCTACAACAAAAAACAAGAGGCAATCTAAAATTGCTCAGACCTGACTAAGACTTTGGAAACAAGAAAAAACAAGAGGCAATCTACAATTGCTCAGACCTGACTAAGACTTTGGAAACAAGAAAAAACAAGAGGCAATCTAAAATTGCTCAGACCAGACTAAGACTATGACTTGGAAACACAACAAAAATTACTAGATGTACAAGACAAGATTTGGCACCATATGGGCCCACAGAAAATCCCACAGTACATGAACGGTCAGGTGGCCTGCCCCAGTCCCATGCCCCCAGGAATACGTCCTCTGGTGGCCGAACCAGGTCACCCCGTAACCCACACAGTATATTGGGTGGCCAACCCAAGATGCCGAACGCTCCAAGCAGTTCCTCGGGTGGCCGACCCGCATACCACAACCAGCAGGACCGTGGAGGGATTGCGTGCAGCCGCTCACCTGAAAACAACAAAACAGGAGAGCGCCAATCTGTCAAACAAAACCCACTAATGGCCCCCAGCTGGTGGCTCCTGAGAGGGGGACAACCAAAACCCTGGGCCCCCTCGAATCCTGATTGGGTCGCAGCCGCACCTGCGCTGGACCCCCACTGGACCTCGTCGGACCCCGATTGGGTCAGGACAGACCCAGATTGGGTCACCGCTGCACCCACGTTGGACCCCGACTGGGTCACCTCGGCCCATGCGTCGGACCCCGACTGGGTCAGGACGGGCCCCGATTGGGTCACCGCTGCACCCACGTTGGACCCTGACTGGGTCACCTCGGCCCATGCGTCGGACCCCGACTGGGTCAGGACGGGCCCAGATTGGGTCACCACTGCACCCATGTTGGACCCCGACTGGGTCTCCTCGGCCCATGCGTCGGACCCTGACTGGGTCAGGACGGGCCCAGATTGGGTCACCGCTGCACCCACGTTGGACCCTGAATGGGTCTCCTCGGACCACGCGTTGGACCCCGACCGGGTCACCTTGGCCCAAACGACGGACCCCGACCGGGTCTCCTCGGCCCACATGTTGGACCCCGACCGGGTCTCCTCGGCCCACACGTCGGACCCCGACTGGTTCAGGACTGCTCCGGCGACGACCTCCATCTCCGAACCTGGAACCCCCGGTCCCGTGACCTTGACTGGCTCCGGACCAGCAATGCTGTGGAGGTGCTCAGAACACAAGGAAGAACCGGGATCAGTTCCACCGGCAGCGCCAGAGCCCAGCGAGACGAGCTCGGGTGCAGCGGCCGGCTGCCCCTCACTCGCCTCCCCATGAGGCAGGCAAAAATGCTCTAACACACCATACAGGAAAACAAGAAAGAGCACTTGCCTGCACTCGGGCTCTGGAGCCGTCCAGGACTTCGCCGATCCAGGTTCAGGAAGACGCTCGTCGTCGGGCTCCCACTCGGCTGTGTCGGGTTCCACAGCCGGCCTGATGGTCTCCGCAGCTGGATCCTCATACACTGGCGTCCATGCCAATAACCCGTATGGCGTGGGGGCAGAAGACCCTGGACCTGCTGACTCGGGCTGCATCCCTGAGGAACCCTGGGGACGCTCTCTCGTCGGCTCTGGCTCCTCACTGCAGTCCGTTCTCCTCCTCTGTCCAAAACAAGGCTGCAAGACCGGGATGTCTCCCAGAGCTGCAGGCCTCCCCCTCGTTCGCCGGCGTGGGACTGACGCCGAGGACCGCTCCGCAGGAGGAGACACAGAGGCAGCAGGTTTAATATAAATAGCTACAGCTGGGGAAAGAAACTCAGGGAGCTGCGGACCCTGAGCTTCACCCCCAGGAGTCAGACAAGACAGATCACTACTATTACAAGGAAAGTGAACTTGGACTTGCCTGTCTCCCGGGGGGAGGATGTTATCAGCTGTAGCGGACGTTGCTCCTTCCCTCGCTCGCTGGATGCTGAAGGATCCAAGAACGGAGCCCACCGGCGCAGGACTCAGCTCACTCTCAGCAGCTGGCTGGTTGAGGGGGTCATCCCGGCGGCCCGGAACTGGATCCGGAGCTGGAGCTTGCCGAAGATGCGCCCGGCCGTGATGCCGACGCCTTCGCCGGCCCCCAGATGGTGCGAACTCCCGAAATGGATCCCTAGGCGAAGAGCAGGTGTGCCTCTTCACCTGCTCCATGCCGCGTTCCTCCTCCATCATCAGGAATAGTTCGCGTTGGGCGGCGATGTCCTCCCTCCTAGCGTCGACTTCCGGGTGGTTGGCGAAGCAGGGAGAGAGATTACGGAGCACATCTTCGGCGGCGTCCAGGTACCAATGTACGCCGTGGTCGTAGTCCAATATGGAAGCGGAGATGAGTAACTCATCTACCGCTTCCAAAACACACGTCAGCACGTGACTCTTCGGTGACGGCATTCCTCACATACACAGGTCCCAGACAGGGAAAACAACGTCCAAAACTCAACACACTGGTGAAAAAGCGTCTCAAAATGGCGTCACCGTAAAACGCCATTAGGCAGCAGTGTACTGTCACGGTGGCCCTCGCGAGCCACCTATAAGACACACACAAGTCCACCAGTGAGTTTTAGTGAGTTTTATTACGGTGAAAAGGTGTTTACACAAGCTGCTGAGCTAAAGACAGAGTCCTTGCAGAACAGGAAGCATAGGCAATTAAGCACACTACGGGTCCAGGGCAGGAAACAGTCACACACAGACAAGCTAGGTAATGAATGCACTCGGACTCCTAAAGCAGGGACTTACAGCACAAATTACACCGGAGGAAATAAGGCTAATACAGCTCACTTACTATTGCCGGTGAAAAGACGGTCAAGCCCTTAGGCAGCCGAGGTGTATATAGTCCAGGCATCCGTGACAATGAGTGAACAAAATAACGATCAGTTCAACGATCCATGCGATCAGATTCGTGACCATTAGCGATCAGACACTGCTGCGTCTTAATGACGCTAGCACACAGCTTAAATAGCCCAGGGACTGATGACAGATGACACACAGCTGACCGACCGTTGACAGGCGGAAACCCCTCCGAGCACTTTCACAATAAGAGCCCGGAGAGGCCAAAATACCGCCCGCAGCTGTCAAGGCCGGCAGCGAGACATAACTTTAACCCGAGCGCGATCAGAACCGACGCTCGGGTCATAACACATAGCCTGCTTACTTAGATCTATAGGTCGATACTACTGTAGTTTAAGTACCACACGTTTTCAATGATTTGCAATTTTATTTTATACCAGCCTACTTATCAATGGCCTTAATTACATGTGTGTGTAGATCAAGTTCATTACCAATATACAAAGAACTATATCCTAGATCCAGGCCTGCCTGTCCGTACCTACTACTTCAGAGTTTAGACTCGTGTCAATTAGGCTAGAACTTGAACAATACACAACACTATTTAATTATGTTATAATATATACTTACTGCTTTAATCCAACAATTCCGTCCGTCCGGATCCTTCATCTCCATGTGGAATGTATATAACGTGAATGGCGACGGACATGTGCACACTCTGGTCCTGAAGTTACATGCATGTATGCTGCAAGTTTGCTTTTTCCACCACTCTAGATGATAAATGCCATTACCACACTTCACTATGGCACAGTGTGCACCTGGCATAATGGAGATTTAAAGCTTAAAGCAGACTTTAAACGGCAATTGTTCAGGTGTGACAGTACTGTCTCTATACAAAAGCAAGGCGGCTAGCGGAATGTTTGGTAGTCATGAACTTTGAACTCACATAGTCCGCACATGCGCACTCATAATGCGAAAGTCGCTTATTATTGTGAGCAGTGATATCACAGTAAGGGTTTGTGGGGCAGATGGAACAGTAGAATGATGGAGGAGCTGTGGTTTGATGATGATTAAGCTGCCAAAGTAAAATGGAACACAATATTGTGTAGAAATAGTTAAATGACTCTGACACTAAACTAAATTATTTCTAAAGAAGTTTTTGACCTCTGAAATGACAACATGGACGTGTTAGTGTTACAGGACAGGTGGGTGTGAGATATTCATAGAATTCAGATATTTTGGTTATTTTTGTGACTGATATTCATACCAATGTTATTTTGAGAACCGTACATGTGGTCTGTCATCACATGCAGTAGAGGTTCTGGTACACGTGTCAATGACCCTGGTTACATGGTCACAGTAAACTGATCACTGGGAATAAACTGATAATAGTTTTGTTGTGTTTACATGCACCGATTAAATGGATTATTGGAGGGTTAACCAACTGAATTAATGACCATAGTCACTCTGTGCTGGCCCTGCGATGGACTGGCGATCTGTCCAGGGTGTACCGTGCCTCTTGCCCAAAGATGCTGGGATAGGCTCCAGCCCCCCGCGACCCGAAAAGGATTAAGCGGAAGAAGATGGATGGATGGATGGATGGATGGATGGAGTTACATGGCCACTTGAATAATCAGATAACTCCAGAAATCCAGTCATAACCAGTTTATTCATGTCCATGTAACCATGATCACTGTTGGACTCTTCTTCATCTTGTGTTTGGGAGGAAAGCATCAGTCCTCGGTCTGGGTTTGTCAGTTTTGGTTCTTGTAAATTACTCCCTCTTAGAATGGGTCTGCACATTGATTCAGTTCAATTTCCTCAATATCATTGTTTTACTTCAACATAAAAAAATCACAATTTATGTACAGTCATAAATATTCGAGCTTGGAGATGGAAATGTTTTGTGGAAATAAATGTACTGCATAAAGTTTTCTGTTGTTGTACTCTTTCATTAACGTAATGCTGTTTCTGCTAACTTTTCTCAGACATTTTTTCTCCTTTCTGTCTGCTGGGAACCCAAATATCTGGATCATGTTCTCATCTCGATTTGTACATCCATAAGCTGCATAGAAAATCATGCTGAGAACCTGATCTGAGAACATTTTAGGATTTCATTGTTTTGGCATCAAAATACCATTTATGAAGTCAAACCCTTCTCTGACATTGATGAAAAATATCCATTTTCCACAATTATGTGATGTTCCAATATGGATGAATAAAAAATAGAAAGGCTTGCTTTTATTTGAATCATTGGTGTTCTTATTATTTATTTAAATTCAATTATACGACCCCATTCCCACCTGGAAGAGGAGGCAATGGTGCCAACATGCTGCTCACTGGTATTAACTGACAGTAATTTTTTTTTTTTTTTTAATTTGTTAGGCAGAAGTTCAGAGACTGAATAATGAGAAAATGAAAGTATGTCTTTACATTTTTATTAAAAAAACACAATTTCATGGCATTTGTACTACACTGAATATTTTCACATAACAGGCTCTTGCACCTTGACTACATTGTGCTACAAAGGCCTCTTCTTTGATTTAATATTTTCCACCCTGTGTAGTCACTAGTTTTCAGAGTACAGTGTAATTTTTCTGTACTAGTACATCTCAGTAAATAGAATATCATGATTTGCATTTTTAATTTCAAAAACTATAATCAACATTAAATTTAAAAAGCCTGAAATATTTCCTTGTGACTCCAATGAATATTGAACATATGAAAGTTTATTTTTTGAATTATACAAAAAAAAAATTCACAATATTCAAATTTACTGAGAGGCACTAATGTGTTATATTTACATTCACATACAGAAAATCTTTCCTAATTTGAAAGGTTTAGGAGTAGAGTGCACAACCCCTAGTAACTTAGCTAAATCCCATTAAACTTACTGACAGCAGTTTTTTTTTAGATAGATACTTTATTGATCCCAAACTGGGAAATTATAGTGTAACAGCAGCATGACAGTAGAAGACCAAAACGACAGAAACACACACAGCATAATTGACAAAGGGCTTACCCATGGAAAGTAAAACTGCTAAGTAACTAACTTATATACATCATAGATGAATAGATGCTGACCCGTAGACACACATGAATTATATCCACTGTACAATGCAGGACTATCAGGTGCAGGGTGTAATGTGAGGCACCAATCAGACTGTAAGGTGCATTATGGCAGCATAGTTATGACCAGAAGTCAACATCAGCATAAGTTATTGTACAGTGAAATGGCATGTGGCAGGAAAGATTTCCTGTACCTAACCATTCAGCAGCAAAGTTGTAGCAGTTTGCTGGAGAAAGTGCTCTGCTGTCTGTCCAGTGTGCGGTGGAGGGGGTGATCAGGATTGTCCATGATGGATCGCAATTTGTTCAGTGTCCTCCTCTCCACCACAGTCTCAAAAGTCTCTGGCCTGAGACCAATCACAGAGCCAGCCCTCTTGATAATCTTGTCAGTTCTGTTGGTGTCACTGGCTCTGATACTGCTACCCCAACAGACAGCAGCAAAGAAGATGGTGCTGGCGACAATGGTCTGGTAGAAAAGCTCTAGCATCCTGTTACACATGTTGAAGGATCTCAGCTTCCTCAGGAAGTAGAGTCTGTGCATCCCCTTCTTGTATGCAGCATCGGTGTTGGATTTCCAGTCCAGTCCATTACTGATCATGACACCCAGGTATTTGTAGTCCTCAACTTCCTCCACCCTAATCTGCAATGGCTGTGAAGGCGCCCTCTTCTTCCTGAAGTCAATCACCATCTTTCTGGCCTTGCTAACGTTCAGCCTCAGATGATTCTGCTAGATCCAGTCCACAAATCTGTCTACCAGTGCCCTGTACACCCCCTCCTCTTCCCCTCTTATACACCCAACAACAGCTGAGTCGTTAGAGAATTTCTGCAGGTGGCATGACTCAGTGTTTTACTGAAAGTCAGAGGTGTATAAGGTGAAGAGAAAAGGAGAAAGCACAGTCCCCTGTGGAGCTCCCGCATCACTAACCACCACATCAGACCACCACTGCCCAGCCGGACAAACTGTGGCCTGCCTGTCAGGTAGCCAGTACTCCAGGAGATCACAGAGCTGTCAACCCCCATCCCCTGCAGCTTCTCACCCAGCAGCAGTGGCTGGATGGTGTTAAAGGCACTGGAGAAATCAAAGAATGTGATTCTCACAGTGTCTCCTCCACCATCCAGGTGCAAATGGGCTTGTTGCAGCAGGTAGATGACAGATGATGATGATGATGATGATGATGATGATGATGATGATTTTTACTACATATTTTCAATTCAGATAATTCTGCCTAATCTTGCAAAATAACCCACTGTATTTAAAGTTGATAATTCAGTAGTCAGTCCACTGAAGCCTTAATATAAGGTAAGACTGCACAGCTAGGCAGTGATATTTATGCACACTGCAGCTTTCATCAGTGTGAATCAGCAGTTCTCCTTCCCTCCAAAACATACTTTGACATTTTTTTTAAAGCTGCTCTTTATATCATAAACAACACTGCCCCCCCACCTGGAAATGCCAAGCAAGCAAGACAGCACCACCAACCCCCACAGAGCACAAATGCCCCGAAGCCAGCAAGCCCCAGGACAGCCATGCAACCACCCCAGGAGGGATGGCTGAGGGAGGTCGACCCCATGCCTCTTCACGATGGCCCTGAGTTAGAAGTCGTGGGACAGCGAAATGCCACAGCATGCCAACCCAGCAGTCAGCTCAGTTTGTCCGATGACGGCCTGAACCCACTTCATTCGGGCGCAGCCTCTCCCTGCTTCATACTGCTTTATGAGCAGAGCACAAGAGACTGGGAACTGATCCTCGCATGGTGTAAGCCTCCCCGAGCTGCTGCTCCACCACAGGCGCTCCAGACCACATTCACACAGGACCCGGAGCTGGTCCTCACGCAGCACGAGCATTCTCGAGCTGCTGCCTCATCACAGGAGATCTGGTCCACAGTCACTCAGGACTCAGAAGGAGGTAAGGCCTACCCTGTCAGTGGCAAGACTGGCCTGCCTCCACATCTTTTCTGGGACAGCTCACATCCTCCACCAGACGATACCCCAGTAATGGCACCTTTCCCCGGCAGAAGGACGGAAGAGCAATGACAAATGCGCCTCATGCAGCACGAGCCTCCTCGAGCTGCCGCATCACTGCAGGAGTTGCAAGCTGTAGCTGACAGAACCGGCCACATCCTCCATCAGATGACACTCCAACGGTGGCGATTTCCCCTAACAACAGGGTTGCAGAGCAACAACAACACTTCATGAAGAAGGAATGCAGAGCAAAGCGCCCTCTTCCATTCACAGTGCTCAACTGGGTCTGAGTACATTGACCCGGTTGCTCGTACAAGCTGCAGTCCTTCTGGCCAACACCGACGCAGATCACTGCTCAGTTAGGACCAGCCACCTTTCTTCTGATTGATGGGCCATGACGGCACGCCAGCCGTCGCAGAAGGATGACACCACTGCCCGCTCCTGATCAATGGACCGCAACCAAGCCAGCCCGCCCAGACTGGGACTTCGCTGATGAATGTTCGCAGCTCCAGCAGGGCACCTGCCGGAACCACCTGGCCCAGCACAGCCTGAGCACAAGTCCGATGGAGACCTATTCATCTTGAGGACTATGTTACTGACTTTAATATACTGATAGTCAGCACATGGTCTGTTCAGTGGCAGAATAACCCACATGACCAGGCGGGCACACCAACAGTCTACCTGGTTGCCTAGCTAGAAATGTTATGTTTAGAAATATGCCTTAGGTGGTTCTGTATGTTGGCCCATTTGGACCAGCGATGCATGCTCACTTTTACATTAGTCAATACTAGTGCATACCCGTGCATGCTCGTAGAAACCAAGTATAATCAAGCATTTCTGCATGCCCATAGAAAGTTACTGTTACCATGGCAACAGTAACCATGATGATGCCTGCCTTTGATCTTTGACATGGTTACCATAGCAACAGTAATAATGGTGAAACCTGCCTTTGATCTTTGATGTCACCACTTGTTCTGTGATGCCTGCCTTTGATCTTTGATGATGTGTCTGCCTGACGGCAGTAACCATGGCATCATCTGTGCATCTGTGATGTCATAGATATGAACACCCATAGCTTCCCTATGGATGTTCAATAAAGATTTCCACTCCTAAACCTCTGCATATCCGGACAGGCTGAAATTCGGGGAAGCACACCCTCATAACCTCAGCACAGCATATATCAAATCTGAGGCCAGTCAGACGAACGGTTCGGGAGATACGCGCGGAACACACACACACACACACACACACACACACACACGCATGCAAGTATTTTCCCAAAAGTCTTGGGGTCATCAAGATGTTTTCTGGCAAAACTAAGATGAGCCTTTATGTTCTTTTTGCTCAGCAGTGGTTTTCGTCTTGGAACTCTGCCATCCAGGCCATTTTTGCCCAGTCTCTTTCTTATGGTGGAGTCATGAACACTGACCTTAACTGAGGCAAGTGAGGCCTGCAGTTCTTTTGATGTTGTTGTGGGGTTGTTTGTGACCTCTTGGATGAGTCGTCACTGTGCTCTTGGGGTAATTTTGGTCGGCCGGCCACTCCTGGGAAGGTTCACCACTGTTCCATGTTTTCACCATTTGTGGATAATGGCTCTCACTGTGGTTTGCTGGAGTCCCAAAGCTTTAGAAATGGCTTTATAAGCTTTTCCAGGCTGATAGATCTCAATTACTTTGTTTCTCATTTATTCCTGAATTTCTTTGGATCACAGCATGATGTCTTGCTTTTGAGGATCTTTAGGTCTACTTCACTTAATTTATGTTTTAATGGGGGGAGGCAATGACTTTTTCACACAGGGCCATGTAGGTTTGGATTTTTTTCCCTTAATAATAAACACCTTCATTTAAAAACTGCATTTTGTGCTTACCTGTGTTATCTTTGTCTAATATTTAAATTGGTTTGATGATCTGAAACATTTAAGTGTGACAAACATACAAAAAAATGAGAAATCAAGAAGGGGGCAAACACTTTTTCACACCACTGTAGGTGTGCGCCAACAACAGCGACAGCCAGGAGAGATGCTGCTAACCTACGTGGTGGGCATGGAGGGACACGGTGACATGGCAGAAGAGTTCGAGACGTGGACCAGAGGACCGCTTTCAGGGGCCCCACGTGAGGTAATTGTGGACACACCATGAGAGAGCACGTTTTTGCGTGGCAAGAGGACAGCGTTGTAAGAAGTGTGGAAGATTTAATCACTTTGCCAAAGTTTGTCAGTTGCCGATGCAGTGGAGCCCACCAGCCAAGCAAAGCCGCCCGCCCGTGACGACCATCCACATGGTAAGCCCTGAGAACATCCATCCATCCATCTTCTTCCACTTAATCCTTTTCGGGTCGCGGGGGGCTGGAGCCTATCCCAGCATCTTTGGGCGAGAGGCAGGGTCCATGTTCTCAGGGCCCTGAGAACATGTGCATATACAGCATGGTAAAGTTGGACAACATTTCTGTGCCACTTCTGCTTGACACCGCTGCGGTGAGGTCGATGTTAAATTGGGCCACTGTGAAGAAATTTTTCCCCAGCCACCCGATTAGAAAGAATGCAGTGGAGCTGTATGGTTATGGTGGCCACAGAGTTAGCAATGTAGGACCATCATGCTAACAGCCTGCTAAGCGTCGAAAGTGGTTTATGATTTTGAGTTTCAAGTGGCTATGCATGTTGACAACATACTGGGACCTTTTCTACTGACTGGGCTTCTCCATCTGCGACAGTAACAGACTCTACTTGACTGACTATGGTGGCTGGGATGCAATACACACCAGTGATAATGACATTGTGTGGAACGAGATTCAACAGGATGATGCCAACGAGGAAACAACCGTCCCGTGTGTGCAGGAGGAGCGCTGCCCGGAGGGGGGACAGCGGCAGGTCTCACCTCAGATCCTTGTCCAGCATGAGCCCACAGAAGCCGCTGCAGAGTTGCAGGAGAGGGAGCCCACGTACACAGAGAACCCCGAGACACAACGGCCCAGTATGGATATTATCTGTGACGATGGTGACATAACACGGCCACATACATCAGGCAAGGGAGAAGAGGAACTGGACTGCTTCAGTATCCTCGCTCAGCGCCAGTCTACGGGAGCCACGGCTGAGCTGATGGGTGAAGAGTCCGCGATGGTAAACGACACAGGAGAGATGCCAGAGACCTTTAGTACTAAGGGTGTAACAGTATATGTATTCATATTTGGATTTTTCGGTATGGCACCTTCGGTTTGGTGCAGAGGCATACCGAGGTTCCACACGGACCATGTTGAGTGACGGACATGAAGTGTAACTGCCTCGCACCGGACATGTAAACAAACAGGGCGATCGGAACACAGCTACAGTTCAGCCCAGGGAACGTCATGGCTTGCTGTACAGAGAAGCCAGAGCTTGGAGACGGACCAAGGCAAGTGAATAAGATGAAAACTGCATCAGATACACTTTTGGCAGCATGTTGAACTTGTTAACTCATTTGAAATGGTACCCCGTGAACGTGTAGCACGAAAAAAAAAGACTAACATGGTACAAGCGCAGCTTCCAGCGGCATTTAGACAGCCTTTCCAGGGCTTTTCAGATCGATCCAAAGCAATAACAAATGCCATTGGTGTTTTTATAGCAGCGGATCTAAGGCCATATTCAGTTGTTGAGAACACCGGGTTTAAACACATGCTGAAGGTAGCTGGCCCCGGAAAGAAGTTCCTTGTTGTGCCCACTTTAGCCAGCAAATAATATCGTCCTTTTAAGAAAAAGCTAAATCTATTAATGCTGCACTTTAGGCCTGTGTTTTTCAAGGGTGCTCTGGTATGGTCAGGTTTCTGTGGAAAAATATCTACATATTATTCCATCTAGCTACATTGCTCCGCACTGTGTGTGTTTATATACTTGCATATTTATTCCACCTAGCTGCAATGCTCCGTACTGTGGGTGTTTATATATTTACATATTTATTCCATCTAGCTACAATGCTCTGCACTGTGTGTTCATATATTCATATATTTATTCCATCCAGCTACAATGCTCTGCACTGTGTGTCTGTGTGTGTGTGTATATATATATATATTTTATAGTAATACGTACATATGTTTATTAGCTGCTCTTGCTTGCTTGTTTTTTTTCTTGCCTTCTGATTGTTGCTCTGAGTGTTGCTATCCCTGTGCTGTTGCAATCCTGGAATTTCCCCGTTGTGGGACTAATAAAGGCTTATCTTATCTTATCTTAATTAATTATCAAATTTCACTTGCTAGTTGTCCAAAAATTTGGAAATAATTTGCTGTTGTGCATGGGTGCCTTCAGAATCTATACACAACAATGACAAATTATTTGCAATTTTTTGACCAATTAACAAGTGAAATTTGATAATTAATTTCCCACAGAAACCTGACCATACCAGAGCACCCTTGTTAAAAACACTGTTTCAGGCAATAAGGAACTTTAATTTCCTAAAAATACAAGAGTAATTTAGACTATTCAAACTTCTATTGTTGCACTTGTCCGCATCATTCATTTGCTAAAAAGAGAATTTATTTGTTTTATTGTATACATTTTATTTATTCAAGAATTGACTCCTGGGAGTTTGCAGGGTTTTTTTTGTCAAAGCTGTTCCTGCTTATGCAAAAGATAAGCAGTTTTATGTTTTGCATTTTGTTTCCTAACTGTACCGAAAATGAACCGAACCGTGGCCATAAAACCAAGGTACGTACCGAACCGTGATTTTAGTGTACCATTACACCCCTGTTCAGCACCCATGAGCAGCTTTGGCCTCCAGAGACTGCTGTGGTAGCATCAGGTGAAGAGTCCATGATCAACATGATGATGACGAATGTAAACGTAGCATTATGGCAATCTCAATGGCATGTGAGACCAAGCAAGGCGCCTCTTCAAGTGATGGACTGGGTGAGTGATATCAAGTGTATCAAGTGTATCAAGTGATACACATGGATGAGTGACTGGGCCTGCGGCTGGTCAAGTCACATTTTCAAGTCACATTCTATGAGACCGCGGACGCCCTTGAGGATTGTGGCACAGCTGGACCGGCGTGCTTCAGATTAATGGATGGTTCAGTGCGGCATGTAAGCTATCTCCGGTGCTTCGCAGGAGTCAGTTGGTGCAGCGCAGGACCAGGGTCACAGCAGTATGAAGATTGCTCCCGGTCCGGGGAACCCAGCATCTCCAGGGGCATGTCCATCGCAGGCTTACTGCAGAGCCCCTGCAGCAGAACTGCTTTTCCCATGGAAGACTGTGAGAAAAAAAAGTGACTGTTTAGTCAGGAGTGCGGCTGCCAAGACGAGTGGCAGAATAATCCACTCAGCCGCGTTGGGTTGAGCGGCGGTCCACCTGCTAACCCTAGTTCAGGATGTTGTTATTTATGCCAAATTGGGGAGGGCTACAAATGGTAAAAGTGTTCTGTCTTTTTTCAGGGGGTGGGTGATCGTTATAAAAGGGATTTTAACAGTGTGCGGTATGATGATGTAGCCAGCTGGAACTGTCATCACGCTGACCTATATAAGGGAAGAGCTGGCCATGTTGTGTGTCTTTGCTAGTTCTCTCACTACCGGCAACTGTTAGGAGCTGTGTGCTCATTCACGAGTGTTGTATTTTTAACAGTTTATTGTAATAAAGTTCAGTTCCAGCACAGCTTACTTGTCTGTGGTCATTCCCAAGTTTGTAGACATGACAGGTGGTAGAGGTGTCAGCAGCATTTCCATTATCCTCGTTGCCAATGGTATGTCTGGAAATGAGACATACCATACATAATCTCAACACGTGGACGTATTGAGATTAACTTTATTAGTGTTAGCATAGGAGAGTGGTACAGACAGTGGGTAGTTGGTAGTAGGCAGGGTGCTAAGACGAGGGCTGGCCATGGACAACTGTATAATATACCCCTGATGTATTGACATCACCTGTGCATGCGTGCGTCTGCAGCACAATGCGTCGTGTAGTTTCCCATACACTACAGTATTGCTTGTTTTTTATACTTTGCTTCATGCCATCTATTTACCAGTAGAAAAGTGCTTTGCGCTGGGAGGAGGAGGCTCATTTCAAAAAGGTGTAGCAGTGCACAATCTCATGTGCACCGGTATTATGGTGCATTTTATGATAATGTGCTTTTTGATCAGGATAATGTGCTTTTGATCAGCAGGACGAGCGATCGGCGCTCGTGACGGACACGCACGGGCTGAATTTCTACCTCCGTTGGATTACCCCTTTGATCGCCTTTCTCCGGCCACTGTGAGTAAACTGACCAGCATTTCCAGCGTTTCTTTGTGATTCACTGATGCGCCCTACCCGAAGCGATTGCTAAGCTAACGCTAGTTAGCTTAATGCTGGCGCTAGTCATTCCACCAAACACCAGCCTGAATCGGAGCCCAGTTGCGAGGCCCAGCGGAGATACTACCAGGCAGGCAGCTCTTTGGTGACGGGGCTCAGCAGAGATTTCACCCAGGCAGACGGCGGTAGGCGGCGGTGCTCAGCGGAGGACTTACTGTGACCCCAGCGGAGCTCGGTGGCAGCGGCGGTGTGCGACGAGACTCGGTTGGAGGAGCGGGACAGGAGCTCGGTTACGGCGGCCATGAGCAGCGGGACCAGCAGCGGAAGGGGCTAGTTGGCTAGCTGAGGCCCAGCTGGATTCGAGGACGATCGGATCGGATACTGGCGACATAAGCAGAATTTATTTTACTATCCACAGATTTTTCTTTTTCTTTCCAAGAAAGACTGAAGATGGCTGCCACCGGATTAAAAAGTGGGCTGATGGGCACCACTTCTAAGCCTTCTCTGCTTATCTACTTCCTCTTCGTTTTGTCTTTGTGTGTCTGGACCTGCAACAAGAAGGATTTTCCGGCAAACTCAACTAAAGGTGAAGTTAAAAAGTTTTATTTATATGGATTTGGGCATGGACATCTCACCCTGTACTCTATGTGGTCTTTAAAAGCCCTGAGAAAAAGCTTCCAAAACAAGGCAAACATGGCTGTTAAGCAAAAATCACAATATGGCAGAGGGTATACAGTTAAAGTACTATTAGTACTGCTACTTCTGGCAGGAGATATTCACCTTAACCCTGGACCTGCCACTATTAAACAGCAGACCACTGGGTTAGCACAAAACCGAGCTGTACAAAAGCAAAAACAACATTTATTTTTCCAAACTGTTAATCATGCACGAGTTCTTTGGGACACAAAGGCTAAACCAAAGGGGATCCTCGGCGGACATTTAAACATACGGAGCATAATCCCCAAAAGAGATGAGATTTCGGTGTTGCTGTTGGACTCAAATCTGGACTACCTTTGTCTCTCAGAAAGCTGGCTACACAGGAACATAGACACTAATATGATCAACATTGCGGGCTATCAGTGTTTTAGAAAAGACAGGCAGGTGGGGAGGGGAGGAGGTGTTTTAATTTACATCAAAGAGAAATATAAATGTCAATTGGTTGATTTGAATACTTCACTCGAATGTTTAGCTGTTAATGTATGTCTCTCTCCGGTAATGAATTTCAACATTGCAGTAGTGTACAACCCACCGTCACACAATTCTTCCTTTTATAATGAATTAAGTGATCTGGTTAAACAACTTGAGAAGAACAGAGAAACAATAATTCATGGTGACTTTAACATTAACTGGTCTGATAAAAAGGACAAACAGAAACTGAAAAGCCTCATGACTAAATTTAATTACCAACAAATGATCAAAGGACCCACCAGGATAACCAAACAATCCAGAACACTTATTGACATGGTATTTACTAATAAACCAGAATGAATAACCAGAACCTATAATCTTGTAACTGGTCTCTCAGATCATAACATGGTTCTTGCTGTCAGAAAACTTACTAAAAAGCGACTACAGTATTTTGGGGGAGTCGATATTGACAAATCAAATTTTATTATTCCCAAATCAAAAAATGAGGAGTTTGAACATTACTTAGAGAATCAAAATTGGGAGCGGCTCATGTCAATATATGAAGTAGATGATTGTTGTAATTTTATAACTGCAACAATCACAAAGTCTATAGAAAAATTTACAAAGCAAATTAAAAGTAGACAACAGAAGATTAGCCTACCATGGTTAAATAATGAAATAAGAAAACTTATGAAGAGGCGAGACTCTGCATTGAAAACATCATTAACCTCTAAACTACAAAATGATCACCTTGTGTACAAAAGTTTAAGAAATAAAGTGGTACAAGAGCTGCGAAAATCAAAAGTATCTTATTACAATAAACTGATAGATCATGCAAAGGGTAACAACAGTTCCCTATGGAGGCATTTAGATAACTTAACTAATAAAAAAAACAATCAGAAGGGGGTAAAGGAACTTAGAATCAATGGCAAGACCGTCAGTGACAAGGCTACTTTGGCAAATGAATTTAATTCATACTTTGTGGGCTCTGTGGAAGACTTAGCAAAAATTTTTGTGCTGCCAAATGTGCTCAACAACACAAATTCCATACTTCCAACAGATTCTTTTCACATCGATGAGGTAAATGAGGAGTTAATTGCTGGTATTGTTAAAACACTGTCAAACTCAAAAACTAATGATGTCTACAATAAGAGCACCTCCTTTCTCAAAATGCACAGCAAAATATTAATCAAACCACTGACTCATCTCATTAATCTCTCCATTAGGTCTAGTACATTTCCATCTGGCTGGAAAAAAGCTGTCGTCATACCAGTTCATAAATCAGGCAGTAAAGACGATATATGCAATTACCGCCCAATCTCTATTTTACCAGTCCTGTCTAAGGTTCTTGAAAAAGTTGTAGCTACACAGCTGATAGACTACTTACAAGACAATCTACTTCTTCATCCACATCAATTTGGTTTTAGACCAGGATACTCAACAGAAACAGCAAATTGTTGCCTTATTGAAAACGTCAAACAGTCCTTGGACAGGGGTAATGTGGTAGGAGCTGTTTTTCTAGATCTCAAAAAGGCTTTCGATACTGTAAACCACAGTTTGCTTTTATCCAAAATGGTATCTTTTAACTTCTCCCCAGATACATTAGAATGGTTTGCATCTTATCTCCAGAATAGAGAACAGTGTGTAAAAGTTCACCAGGATAAATCCTCATTTTTAAACAACCGCATGGGTATCCCACAAGGGTCCATTCTTGGTCCTTTACTTTTCAGCATTTTTATTAATGACCTGCCGTTACACTGCTCAGCTGCAACATGCCAACTTTATGCAGATGATGCAGTTATTTACACAGCTGCCAAGACTCCAGCACAGGCTGCAGATGTACTGTCTACAAGTATGGTTGATGTCCAAGAGTGGCTCCTCCAGAACCATCTATTGCTGAACCTTCAGAAAACAGTCTCAATGTGCTTTTCAATCAAAAAATGTAACCTGCAATGTTTTAAAGTTAATATACATGATCATGACATCAGTTTAGCTACAGAATTCATATACCTTGGCATTGTACTAGATCCTCAACTCAAATTTAATCTTCATATAAAGAAAATTTCAAAAACAGTAAAAAAAAATCTGAACTGCTTTAAATTAATTAGATATTACATACCTTACGAAGCAGCTGTACTGTATATGCATTCTATGGTTTTTTCTCATATATCATACTGTTTGACAGTCTGGGCTCAAGCAGCCCCTTCCACAATAAGACATATAGGTTCATTATATAATCAAACCCTAAAAATCTTGGACAAAAAGCCCATTAGGTGGCATCACTGTAATGTTTTAAAAAAATACAACCTATTGAGTTTTGAGAGTTTCATTGACCTCTGTTTTCTGAAATTAACGTTCAAATGTTTCCATAAATCAGCACCCGAGCCACTTGCTGGTTTCGTCCAAAGACAGGACAGCAGCAGAGCCACCAGGAGCTCTGTTAACAATAACTGTAAAATATTCCACCGCAGAACCACATTTGGACAAACAGCTTTCTCTATAAAGGGCAGTCACATCTGGAACACAATGCCAAATGTAATTAAAATAATAACAGACTTTAAAACATTCACTAAAAAGGTTAAAAACTGGCTGAAAAATAAACAAGAATGTACTCATGTATGAATTGATTGTCTGCAAGGTGAGAGTGAATGAAGGGAAGGAATGAATGTGTTTGTTTATAGTGAGTGACGAAGGGAGGGAGGCCTGAAATAGGCAAATGTGAGTCAGGTTGTTATATTTGTGTATTTATAATATTTATAATATTTATAATTGTGTATTTATAATCTTTTTTGCATTGATGTATGTGGTTATTGTGTATTTTTTTTCCTTTTTTTTTTTTTCTTTACTTGATTCTCTTTTCTAAAGCCCATCCAGGGACAAGAGTTGCAAATTAGCTAATAGCTATACACTCTATGTGCAACACATCAGATTGATTGTCATTGATTAATTGTCTATGTTTATTGCACTGTCCCTTTCAAATAAACTACTCTATCTATAAAGGAGGTCTGTCATCAGAAGTGTATTGTTTAATGCTATTTCAGTGGTGTGTTTTGAAATCACGCAGCTCCAGGGCTCCTGATGAAACAGCATGTGCTGAGATTTTCTGTTACTTTAATAGTGAGAGTTGTAACAGTCATAATATAATCAACCATCATTTTAATTATAATACAAACACTTTATTTGATGATGCACAGACATGACAGTCTGAAGATTTTTATTCCATCTACATTTTCACTTTTATCACAGACTTATTAGGCACTAATGTGTTTATTTTTAGCCAGTTTAGGAAATCTGGGATCAGACCACCAAGGTCTCTGCCTTCGGCCGCCACCTGATCCATTTAGCACCTCTGTTGTTTGCAGATGATGTTGTCCTGCTGGTTTCATCCAGCAATGACCTACCTACAGGTCTTACTGGGATGGTTTGCTGCTGAGTGTGAAGCGGCTGGGATGAGAATCAGTACCTCCAAGTCCGAGTCCATGGTCCTCAGCCGGAAAAAGGTGGATTGTCCTCTCCGGGTTGGGGACAAGCTCCTGCCCCAAGTGGGGGAGTTTAAGTATCTTGGGGTCTTATTCACGAGTGAGGAAAGAATGGAGCTGTGGTATATATGACTCTTATATCCCATATCTACATATGTTAGAACAAGTGGAAATGTTTTGTGACAGCATATGTAAGGAACTTCACACCTAGAAAGGACAAAGGATCTCCCCCGCCGGGTTAAAGACAATGGACCTCCCAAGACGCGGCGGCAGAGACGGACTTGACACCTTTACCCCCTAAGGCGAGAGGAGGAGTTCCCATCACCTCCCGAGACAAGGAGAGGAGATAGCAGAACAATGGGGGGTTAAGATAACGGGGGGATGTCAGCTTTTTCAATGTGTGGCTCTGATGTCAGCTTTTTCAATGTGTGGCTCTGATGTCAGCTTTTTCAATGTGTGGCTCTATGTGTGCTTGTATTTAACCAGCGAGCGGAGCAGAGATCACTCTCTTGCCTTCTGCCAAGCTCTACACCTGATGAGACTCGATAGAAGAGCTATTCATTAAAAACCCTGTTTTTAATACAAAAATCGCCTCGTTATTTCAGCTCCTCTACACTGGTGACCTTGACGCGAGAATATGGACCGGAGGCGTTCTTCAAGCTGCTCATCCATGGTGACTCGGGCATACGCCAGCGACGACGCAGACGAGGGAACAAGCAGACAGCTGTTCCCCACGGCAGAGGGCACCGAGAGAGCTCAACCGAGCTCCAGCACCACCGTGAGAGCCGAGGCAAGGCACTCTCACCCGGCGGGCACAACAGTGATGGTGTGCACGAACGCCGTTGCTGTCAACCTGCCAGACTTCTGGCGAGAAGACCCCGCCTCTTGGTTTCAGCAAGCTGAAGCCCAGTTTATACTGGCGGGCATCACAGCAGACGATATTAAGTTTTACCATATCGTCTCCAAACTCGACACCGCCACTTCGAAGTGTGTGCGGAGCTTGGTCCGGCGACCACCAGCCCGGGACAAATATGAGACACTCAAGGCGACCATCGTGGCGAATTATGTCCCGTCAACGGAGGAAAGAGCCGAGAGGATCCTGGCGGTCTACGGCCACAGAGGGAGCAATCCGAGGACCCTCATGGAGGATTTGCTACAACTCAAGGAGGAGGATAATGATAATTTCCTTTTCCAATTCATTTTCCTCAGCACGCTACCACCACATTTGAGAGGGACACTCGCCAGTATGAAGTGCAATAATCATCAGGATTTCCGCACACTGGCCAACGAGGCTTACCGGCTCGTCAACGCCTGCAGAGAACGGACACCCACAGCGGCATCCGCAGATCTGAAAACTGACACCCCGAACCTTGGAGAGACTCAACCCACGGTGACAGCGGCGCGGCCCAAGCGCAACAAGCAGAACGACGTCTGCTATTATCACCACCGCTTCACAGAGAAAGCCCGCAAATGCGTTCCCCCCTGCAAGTTTACGATGTCGTGGAAACGCCAAAGCCGAGGGCCATTAACAGCAGCGGTTCTCGGCGAGAAGAATAAGCTGTTATACGTGACGGATGGATACACAGGCAAGCAGTTCCTCATCGACACGGGAGCTCAGCTGAGTTTCGTCATGCCCTCCCACGCAGATCGAACCATGGGCACCCGGGGCAACGGAGCAGTGGCAGCCAATGGCTCTGACATCGACACGTTCGGGGAAAAGAGCCTGCACCTCCTCATCCACGGCCGCAGCTACAGATGGACATTTGTTGTAGCAGCGGTGAGCTTTAACTTGTTAGGCGCAGATTTTCTGTGTGCACACGGGTTATTAGTGGATCTTGCAAATAGGCGCCTGGTTAATGCACTATCTTTTGCTTCTATTCCATGTTCAGCTCGAGTCTCCCCACCACCTGTGCAGGCCAACGTCACCACAGTGAGAGGTAAGTTTGAACAACTCCTCACCCAATTTCCAGCACTCACAACCCCCAAATTCTCAGCCACTGTAGCCAAACACGGGGTTAAACACTTCATTCTGACAACAGGACCTCCTGTTTTTGCCAAAGCTCGCCGCTTAGACGCGGCCAAGCTCAACATAGCAAAGGATGAATTTGCAGCTCTCGAAAAATTGGGCATTGTTAGACGCTCGAAGAGCCCCTGGGCTTCACCACTTCACATGGTTCCGAAATCTGACGGTTCTTGGAGACCGTGCGGAGATTACCGCAGGCTAAACAACGCTACAGCGCATGACCGCTACCCCATTCCTCACATTCAGGACTTTTCACTGCATTTAGCGGGTGCGCGCATTTTTTCAAAAATCGACTTAGTCCGCGGTTATCACCAAGTCCCAGTCCGAGCTGAAGATATTCCTAAAACAGCGGTAATAACCCCTTTTGGCCTTTTTGAATTCCTACGAATGCCGTTCGGCCTCAAAGGCGCTGCTCAAACTTTTCAACGGATGATGGACGCAGTCCTACGCGACCTACCCTTTGTTTTTGTCTACCTCGATGACATGCTGGTAGCCAGCTCATCCGAGGAAGAACACGAGCAGCACCTCACTACCGTTTTTCAGAGGCTGGAAGAGCACGGACTTATAATCAATCCAGCCAAATGCAAATTCGGTGTATCGCAAATTGATTTTTTGGGACATAGAGTCTCCCCGACAGGGGCATTTCCGCTTCCAGACAAAGTTCGTGCGACAGAAGGTTTTCCACGGCCTCAAACGGTTAAATCGCTACAGGAATTTTTGGGGATGGTTAATTTTTACAACCGTTTCCTCCCCCACGCAGCTCAGCTCATGCAACCCCTATATGACGCGCTCAGAAAAAAGAAGGCTTCCAACGCGGTCGAATGGACCCCGGAGCGCGAACGCGCTTTCGCGGAAGTAAAAAACGGCTTAGCTAACGCCACAATGTTAGTCCACCCAAATCCCTCAGCCCGCATTGCTCTGACCACAGATGCTTCAGACCTGGCTATAGGGGCAGTCGTAGAACAACTTGTCAGCGGAGTCTGGCAACCTTTGGCATTCTTTAGCAAATCGCTAAACCCAACGGAACGCAAATACAGCACTTTCGACAGAGAGCTGCTAGCGCTTCATTTGTCCATCCGCCACTTCCAGTTTTGGTTAGAAGGGCGGAGTTTCACGGTTTTTGTGGACCATAAGCCGCTCACTTTTGCTATGGCTAAAATTTCAGAACCATGGTCGGGCAGACAACAAAGACAGCTAGCTGCGATTTCAGAGTTCACCACGGACATTCGACACGTAGCAGGCAAACTTAACGTTGTAGCTGACTGTCTCTCTCGCGCTGTGACACCGCCAGAGCACGAGGAGACAGATTACGCCGCCTCAGCAGCGGAACTCTTCACTAACGCACACACATACGCAGCACCTATCCAGGATGGGACAGATTATGCAGCCATGGCGGAAGAACAAAGCAGTGATGCAGACGTGCGCGCGCTCCTGTCTGGACCAACAGGGTTAAGGCTGGAGAAAAAAGGGTTGCGCGACGGCGTGCCCCCCCTAATATGCAACGTTTCAACCGGCCGACCTCGCCCGTTAGTACCAGCTGCTTGGCGCCGCCGTATTTTCGACGCAATTCACTCCCTCGTGCACCCAGGTGTGCGCGCCTTGGTCAAAATGGTTGCTGAAAAGTTTGTGTGGCCAGGCCTGCGCAAAAACGTAAAAGAATGGGCAAAAACTTGCATTCCTTGTCAACGCGCCAAAATACACAGACACACAAAAGCCCCTCTGGAGCCTTTTCCAATTCCTGCTAGAAGATTCGACCACATTCACGTCGACCTCGTGGGGCCGCTACCTTCCTCCCAAGGTTTCACACACCTGTTAACAATGATAGACCGCACCACGCGCAGGCCAGAGGCAGTCCCTCTAGCGTCAACCACAGTGGAGGAAGTCGCTCGCGTTTTTCTAGCAAACTGGGTGGCACGTTTCGGCGTTCCATCAGACATCACGTCAGACAGAGGGCCTCAATTTATCTCAGAGCTCTGGTCAGCCATGTCCAACAGTTTAGGGGCAACAATTCATCGCACCACCGCTTAAACCATGCAGGTTTACTTGTAATACCTAGAATCTCCAAAAGTACATTGGGAGGCAGAGCCTTCAGTTATCAAGCTCCTCTCCTGTGGAATCAGCTGCCAATCTGGATTCGGGAGTCAGACTCGATCTCTGTTTTTAAGAATAGGGCTAAAACCTACCTTTTTGATATAGCCTACAATTAGGGAGGGATCATGTGTTTCTGAACCCTCCCTTAGTTATGCTGCTAATAGGTTTAGTCAGCCGGGGGACCTCCAGTAATGCACTGGGCCTCACTCCTTTCCTCACTCTCTATGAAATATTTTTTTTTTGCTGGTCATTAACATTTGTTTGTTCTCTCCCATAGATTGAGTCCCCATCGTGCTGTTTGCTCTCTACATGTCTGTTCTTTTCTTCTTCTCTGTCCCCTCACCCCCCAGCCAGTCGCAGCAGATGACTGCCCCTCCCTGAGCCTGGTTCTGCTGGAGGTTTCTTCCTGTTAAAAGGGAGTTTTTCCTCTCCACCGTCGCCAAGTGCTTGCTCACAGGGGATCGCCTGATTGCTGGGGTCTTTCTGCAACTGTGGGGGTCCTCCCTACAGTTGATAGTGCTATGAGATGACTGTTGTTGTGAAATGGCGCTATATAAATAAAGTTGAATTGAATTGAATTGAATTGAATTATCACCCTCAGGCTAATGGGTTATGCGAGCGTTTTCACAGGTCCTTAAAGGCTGCCCTCAGGGCCTCACTAACGGACACAAATTGGGTAAATAAACTTCCTTGGGTTTTATTGGGGTTGCGTGCAGCACCTAAAGAGGATTTAGACGCTTCTCCTGCAGAATTAGTTTTTGCCCAGCCTATCAGACTCCCAGGAGAATTTTTACCAGAGAACCCAGAACCAGGACACCTTCCAGTCCCAAGGTTTTTAGGCAGCAGTGGACCGGACTCCCTCCACGGTCCAGCTCATCACTCTTTTCCACGAGTTTTTGTTCCTCAAACTTTAAAAAACGCTGAGTTCGTTTTTGTTAAGCATGAAGCCCTTAAACCAACGTTACGCCCAGTTTACGATGGCCCGTTCAGAGTGCTGGAAAATGGTGACAAACACTTTGTGCTTGATTATGGGGACAGAAAGGAAGTGGTCAGTGTTGACAGACTCAAACCTGCTTTCTTGCTGAGATACGAACCTGCACAGTTGGCACGAGCACCTCGGCGTGGTAGACCCCCCAGAGGAAAAGTCTCAGCCCCCAGGCAGGGAACAAATAATCTTTTTCCTTCCCACAATGCAGATTCACCACGAGAAGATCCCAGCAGGACACCTAAACCAACCTACAGCAGTTTTGGGAGAAGATTAAAGCCCAGACAGCACAGGGACTGATACCAACCACCCCGCAATTATTCACTGATTGCGCTACAACATTTTAAGGCTACTTATGATTTCACTATGCTGTTATGTTTACCACTGAACTTTCTTAGGAGCATGGCTGCTAGAAAACTTCTCCTGTGGCAACAGTTGTAACACGTAGTATTTCATAGTTATTATCTTAGACTGTGATTCTTTCTGTGTCCTTTCCTAGTGTTTGGGGGGCCTGTGGTATATATGACTCTTATATCCCATATCTACATGTTAGAACAAGTGGAAATGTTTTGTGACAGCATATGTAAGGAACTTCACACCTAGAAAGGACAAAGGATCTCCCCCGCCGGGTTAAAGACAATGGACCTCCCAAGACGCGGCGGCAGAGACGGACTTGACACCTTTACCCCCTAAGGCGAGAGGAGGAGTTCCCATCACCTCCCGAGACAAGGAGAGGAGATAGCAGAACAATGGGGGGTTAAGATAACGGGGGGATGTCAGCTTTTTCAATGTGTGGCTCTGATGTCAGCTTTTTCAATGTGTGGCTCTGATGTCAGCTTTTTCAATGTGTGGCTCTATGTGTGCTTGTATTTAACCAGCGAGCGGAGCAGAGATCACTCTCTTGCCTTCTGCCAAGCTCTACACCTGATGAGACTCGATAGAAGAGCTATTCATTAAAAACCCTGTTTCTAATACAAAAATCGCCTCGTTATTTCAGCTCCTCTACAGGAGCGAGAGATTGACAGACGGATTGGGGCAGCATCTGCAGTGATGCGGACGTTGTATTGCTCCATTGTGGTGAAGAGAGAGCTAAACTCTAAGGCAAAGCTGTCGATTTACCAGTCCATCTACGTTCCTACCCTCACCTATGGTCACGAGCTTTGGGTAATGACTGAAAGAATGAGATCACACAGTGAAAGAATTACATCTCCCAGCTGCTCTGGGAATGCCTTGGTATCTTCTCTGAAGAGCTGGAGCAGGTGGCTGGGGAGAGGGAAGTCTGGGCTTCTCTGCTTGAACTGCTGCCTCCGCGACCCGGTCCTCTGGAAAAGCGGTAGAAGATGGATGGATTGAGTTTATTTTTATATGAATGAATGAAAGAACAGGGAGTGTGCTGCCTTTTACTTTTCATTGTAACTTCCAGGAGAGACAGTAAGTGTGTCCTCCGATCAAGTCAGGACAGACCTGTGGTTCGTTGCCCTTACCAGCCGGTGCTGACCCTCTCTGTCTTCTGTTCAGAGGAGTATTATGCAAGGTTACAAAGTATTATGCCGTCCACATAATGTATAATGTCTGTGTCCCCTCAGTCATTTCCTTCAATCTTTTGTCAGATCATGTGTGCACACGTGTGTCCTTTCCAAGGTAATAAAAATGTGCACTTAGCTCTTGTTTTTCTGTTAGATGTATTAATCCAAGGACAACTATAGCTTCATGTATGCTGCACGCCTGCTGTCCACACCCGCTTGACCACAAGGCTTGTGTGACAAAAATTTCATCGTCGCCTCCAGTCTGCTAGGCTCCGCAGACCCCTCCACATCTGACCGTGCGCAGCCCAAATTCTGTGACCATGTTGTCTGGATGCGTTGACTACGCATGCACAAGATTGAACCTCCTATTCAAGAGGTGGTGTTACCTACACAGCATACAAAGTCAAAGTAGACAAAGAAAGCAAAGAGGAAGAGAAAGATAAGAATAAACATACATGAATCATTTTGCAGCAGCAGCAGCTTGAGTGGAGAGGAGCACTGAAAAATGGTAATTCCTCTTCTTCCTCAAAACATCTCCATTGTTGTTGCTACAAAAAATGTGCACCTCTCTTGTGTTTCTTCACTTTTATATAGCTGGTGAACAAACTGCCATGTAATAGTAGATTAGTTTATTTGACAGGGACAGTGCAATAAACATAGACAATTAATCAAAGACAATCAATCTGATGTGTTGCACATAGAGTGTATAGCTATTAGCTAATTTGCAACTCTTGTCCCTGGATGGGCTTTAGAAAAAAGAATCAAGATAAAAAATATACACAATAACCACATACATCAATGCAGAAAAATTATAAATACACAATTATAAATATTATAAATATTATAAATACACAAATATAACAGCCTGACTCACATTTAACATAAATATTATAAATATTATAAATACACAAATATAACAGCCTGACTCACATTTAACACATATAACATAACTCACATTTGCCTATTTCAGGCCTTCCTCCCTCCGTCACTCACTATAAACAAACACATTTATTCCTTCCCTTCATTCACTCTCACTTTGCAGACAATTAATTCATACATGAGTACATTCTTGTTTATTTTTCAGCCAGTTTTTAACATTTTTAGTGAATGTTTTAAAGTCCGTTATTATTTTAATTTCATTTGGCATTGTGTTCCAGATGTGACTGCCCTTTATAGAGAAAGCTGTTTGTCCAAATGTGGTTCTGCGGTGGAATATTTTACAGTTATTGTTAACAGAACTCCTGGTGGCTCTGCTGCTGTCCTGTCTTTGGACAAAACCAGCAAGTGGCTCGGGTGCTGATTTATGAAAACATTTGAACGTTAATTTCAGAAGACAGAGGTCAATGAAGCTCTCAAAACTCAATAGGTTGTATTTTTTTAAAACATTACAGTGATGCCACCTAATGGGCTTTTTGTCCAAGATTTTTAGGGTTTGATTATATAATGAACCTATATGTCTTATTGTGGAAGGGGCTGCTTGAGCCCAGACTGTCAAACAGTATGATATATGAGAAAAAACCATAGAATGCATATACAGTGCAGCTGCTTCGTAAGGTATGTAATATCTAATTAATTTAAAGCAGTTCAGATTTTTTTTTACTGTTTTTGAAATTTTCTTTATATGAAGATTAAATTTGAGTTGAGGATCTAGTACAATGCCAAGGTATTTGAATTCTGTAACTAAACTGATGTCATGATCATGTATATTAACTTTAAAATGTTGCAGGTTACATTTTTTGATTGAAAAGCACATTGAGACTGTTTTCTGAAGGTTCAGCAATAGATGGTTCTTGAGGAGCCACTCTTGGACATCAACCATACTTGTAGACAGTACATCTGCAGCCTGTGCTGGAGTCTTGGCAGCTGTGTAAATAACTGCATCATCTGCATAAAGTTGGCATGTTGCAGCTGAGCAGTGTAACGGCAGGTCATTAATAAAAATGCTGAAAAGTAAAGGACCAAGAATGGACCCTTGTGGGATACCCATGCGGTTGTTTAAAAATGAGGATTTATCCTGGTGAACTTTTACACACTGTTCTCTATTCTGGAGATAAGATGCAAACCATTCTAATGTATTTGGGGAGAAGTTAAAAGATACCATTTTGGATAAAAGCAAACTGTGGTTTACAGTATCGAAAGCCTTTTTGAGATCTAGAAAAACAGCTCCTACCACATTACCCCTGTCCAAGGACTGTTTGACGTTTTCAATAAGGCAACAATTTGCTGTTTCTGTTGAGTATCCTGGTCTAAAACCAAATTGATGTGGATGAAGAAGTAGATTGTCTTGTAAGTAGTCTATCAGCTGTGTAGCTACAACTTTTTCAAGAACCTTAGATAGGACTGGTAAGATAGAGATTGGGCGGTAATTGCATATATCGTCTTTACTGCCTGATTTATGAACTGGTATGACGACAGCTTTTTTCCAGCCAGATGGAAATGTACTAGACCTAATGGAGAGATTAATGAGATGAGTCAGTGGTTTGATTAATATTTTGCTGTGCATTTTGAGAAAGGAGGTGCTCATATTGTAGATATCATTAGTTTTTGAGTTTGACAGTGTTTTAACAATACCAGCAATTAACTTCTCATTTACCTCATCGATGTGAAAAGTATCTGTTGGAAGTATGGAATTTGTGTTGTTGAGCACATTTGGCAGCACAAAAATTTTTGTTAAGTCTTCCACAGAGCCCACAAAGTGTGAATTAAATTCATTTGCCAAAGTAGCCTTGTCACTGACGGTCTTGCCATTGATTCTAAGTTCCTTTACCCCCTTCTGATCGTTTTTTTTATTAGTTAAGTTATTTAAATGCCTCCATAGGGAACTGTTGTTACCCTTTGCATGATCTATCAGTTTATTGTAATAAGATATTTTTGATTTTCGCAGCTATAATGACGGTTACATGCATTCATCTAACACTTGGCCAAGTAGCTGAAAAAAAATTAAATATATACACAATCACGTGTGCACCTGTCTCGTCCAAAGTGGACATGTATCTCAGTGCACCAGAGCGAAGGTGCAGTATAAACAAGCCCTTCACTCTGGTGCGCTGAGATGCATGTCCACTTTGGACAAGGCCAGTGCGCACGTGGTTTTATATATACAGTACTTCATTCTTCTCAAATGCTTCCCATTGCATTTCATATACACAATGAATGAGAAGCAAGAAAACAATGGATCCAGTGGACACATACTGTTAAGGTTGAGGTTCTCGAGCGGCAGACGCCCTGAACTTCTGACCCCCAGCGAGTGCCTCGATGGCCACCCATCAGCCCCTGGGAGGGGCTGCTGAAAGCAGCCTCACTTTATGGTGAGGGTCAGCGGCGCTACCCTCACCTCCGGGTTATCCATAGGGTAGACACCATCCTCTCCGTCATCCTTCCCGGTCCAGACGCAGAGCCGGAGGATGCCTCTCTGCGATCAGAGCCGGCCCCTCACCAGAAGAAACGCTCCCGTTGGAGGGAGACTTCCTCCTTCCTCGGATCTCCTTCATCTCCCGGGTCAGCGCCCACCCAATCTTCGGATGAGAAGATGGAGGTGGAGTGCTGTGAGAGAGAGACACAAGGACGCGCTTCCCCGGCGGAGAGAGTTCCCACCCCCATGTCTTCCCAATCCACGGACGCGCCTAAGGAGGAGTGGCAGGCCTTGATCGCTCTGGTAAATCGCCGGGTGAAGGAGGAACGCCAGATGAAGGAGGAGCGGAGACTGGCGCAGCTCGGCTGCTGAATGGAGGAGGATCTGGACAAGGATCCCTCAGTGCTTGAACTCTCCGTGGCCACACCACCTCCCTCTCCGGAGAAGACGGAGTCTCTCTGCGTGGGTGACCTGCTGCCTGGCACGGTGCTCCGCGTCCCGGATTATCTCATCCCCGCGCCTCCCAAGCAAAGGAGAGGGAGGAAGCCCCGCAGTAAGAAGCATCCAGTCCTGCATACTGCAGCCTCACCTTCCCGCTCCGGGCTATGCGCCGCCCCGTCACGGGAGGAGATGGAGGAACGTAGGCAGGCTCTCCTGGCTGAAACGGACCTCATCTTGGAGGTGAAGCCGTGGCTCCCCCCGGAGATGGCTGAAAGACTTAAAGAGCTTTCCCCGAGGGAGGAGGAGCCTCAACCCCATGAGGAACGCCAGGAGAGTAGAGAGGATGCCTCGGAGGCCACTGGGGACCTCCAGTGCCAGGAGAACAGGCAAGTTTCTTTTCATTCGAGTTCTACAGTCAATGATCAATTTTGCCTGCCTCCTGGCAAGGAGACTCGGGGTGTACAGTCCCCTGAGTTCTCCTCCCCAGCGGCATACAGTACTCTCGTGCCTGGTCTCAATGACTCTTTTCTATGTGCCCCCACGAGCCCATCAGTCCCGGATCCAGGTCGCTTAGGGGAGGAGGAGCCAGAGGACCAGGAGGGTCCAGCCCACGGGCCAGCAAAGGAGTTGTCCACGGCTGCCACGCCGGAGGAACCCGAGGCGTGGAGGACGGTGCACGAGAGTCCTACTCCTGCTACCATCATCATGCCCGCTGTGGGGGCCGCTGCAGTGGAGTCATCCCCGGACCGGACCTCTAGTCGATGGAACCCTGGGCATCATCGAGTCCTGGATGGCGGTAGAGCTTAAGCCCAGGCAATTAGTTTCTCCTGTAGTTCATTTGTTGATGGTGGAGGGATCTTGCCTGGCTTTGGGGGAGGGAAGTCGGGTATGGCCCCCAGCCGCATCTGGACCCCCCTCGCCAGGCTCTGCCACTGCCGGCAACCCTAATCACTCTCCCTCTCCTATCCCCTTCGAGCTCCATCCTAGGGTCGCCGGAGAGGAGCTGCCACCACCTGGGCTGGCCATTGATGACGAGGTGGGTCCAGCTTCCTCGGAGGAGGCCGACGGGGATGAAGCACCCAACAGACCGGAGGAACCCGCACACCCAAGATTGACGGAGTCCTGTATGGCGGTGGATCCAGAGTTCAGGCAAGTGTGCTCCATTACATCAGGAATTTCAATATTATTGTCACACTGCCCAACTCATGATGAGGTGGACCCAGGGCAGCTCACAGTAGCCCTCGGGACCGCCACACCAGGCTCTGCCACTGCCGGCAACCCTGACTCTGTTTCTCTTTTTCTCCCTGGAGTCCACCACCGGTGCAACAGAGTCCCAGCTGTAGTCCACCGCCGGTGCAGCCACGTCCTGGGCCGGGACCATCGCGGGTACAGCCACGTCCCAGGCCCGGACCATTGTGGGTGCTATGGTGCTCCTCCTCCAAGCCTCGAATGGCAGGGGTGCTCCTGTTCCTTGGCTTGGCTGCCGATGTTCCCGAGTATGGAGGCTGCCTCTCTGCCATCCTCTCAGATCCTGGTGGCTCCACCACATTAGTCAGCCACCTGAAGGACTTGGTTTATGGGTCGGGTGGTCCATCGGCCCTGGCAGGCTGCCAGACACTATCCCACGGGCCACCTGCTGGACTTGGGATTTGGGCAGGCCACCCGATCTGCCACTTCTCACCACACTGGGGGCCTGGGACTCTGGTCGACCCCTCGGACTTTGGACTTCTGGAAAGGGGGGTTAGTGCTCCAGGTTGGGGGTTCGTTAGGAGGGGTTGTTCTTTATTCTGTTTTTTTACTATTGTGTTTTCACTAGTTGCTTCCCACCAAACCGGTTTTCCCCCACCTCCCACCCTGGGTTAGTGTTTGTCGCCAGGGGGGAGGGGTTCCCTTGAGGGGTGCTGTTTCTTCTCTTTTTTGGCTGATGGTACTGGGGTGTCTGGTATCCACCCCTGGGGAGGGGTGCTGTCATGAATCCGGGTTTGGAGGCCAAACCCGGTTCTGACTTATTGTTATGATTTGCCCTAGTTTCCTCCTGACAGCTCTGGCACGCCCCCTCCTCCTGTCAAGCACCGTCAGCTGCACTGTCACGGATGCTCACACACATACACACACACCCCCCCCCCCCACCCCCCCCACACACACACATGCACACGCTCCATTCACTCTCATTCACACGCTCTCTCACACACCGGGTGCCAATCAGTTCTGCCCAGGCATTCTCACACCAGCAATCTCTTTCCTCATTAGTTTCAGGAGTATTTGTTGGCCGCTCCAGAGGAAAGAGATTGTTGGGGCATTTGCCTCTATACGCGGCAGTTGGTTCTCCCCGTATATGGTATCACTCCCTTCGTTATTCTCCAGCCCGTCTCTGCTAACCTGTTTGATCCGTTGGTGTTTCAACAAGCCCTGCCTCTCCGCTTCATCCTTCAGACTGCATGTTGCGCCCCCGATCAGCTCCAGCCTTGTAAGTGTCTTTCTTCACCTTTTCTCCTGTGCATTGCAGCCCTGCAGCACTAGGCTGTTCGCCTTTCCTTTTTGTGCTTTACACAGCCTTGTATCACGAGGCTCCATTTTAGACCAGGCTGTAGAGCATTCAGCTGGCGCCCTGTAAGTTTGGTGACCAAACCCTGTCATTACACCGCTCCGTATATTGTGTGGTAACTGAACTGCATTTGGTGATTATTGGACTTGTTATTTTGGTGAACTTCAATAAACATGGCACTTTCTACTCCTGCGATTGGGTTTTTTATTCTCTCCCTCGTGCGCCGTGTAATGGCGCACAGGGGTTTGTGACATAAAGATTATCAAAATAATTTCTATTTGCTAAATAATGTTTTTATTTGCCAAATATTTTTGAAATAATTTTTTATTACTTTCTTCAAAGTCAGAAGTTTACATACGTTTCCTTAGAATTTGGTACCACTGCCTTTAAACTGTATGACTTGGGTCAACATTTTGGGTATCCTTCCACCAGTGGTTGCACTACACTTTTTTGTTATCTATCATTTTGACAACCAGGGTTATGAAAATTCTGTCATAGTCTATTATTTGTCATTTCAATTGATTTTAATTAGATCACCCTCAGTGTCATCTGTGAAATGACAAAGAGCTTTCAGAATTTTCTGTCATTGCTGAAAAAATATGTCAGTGAAGGAGAATTTTCAGTTAATGCAATCTCTGCCTTGTGCAAGCTTCTCACAATAGTTCGCTTGAATTTTGGCCCATTCTTCCTGACGGAACTGGTGTAACTGAATCAGGTTTATAGGCCGCCTTGCTCACACACGTCTTTTCAGTTCTGCCCACAAATTTTTTATGGGATTGAGATCAGGACTTTGTGATGGCCACTCCTAAACATTGACTTTGTTGTCCTTAAGCCACTTTGTCACTAATTTGGCGGTATGCTTAGGGTCATCGTTCATTTGGAAAACCCATTTGTTCAAGTTTTAGCTTCCTGGCTGATGGCCACATAATGTTCTTTCCTCATGATGCCATCTATTTTGTGAAGTGCACTAGTCCCTCCTGCAGCAAAACACCCCCACAACATGGTGCTACCACCCTTGTACTTCACAGTTGGGATGGTGTTCTCAGGCTTGTAAGCTTCTCCCGCTTTCCTTCAAATGTAACAATGGTCATTATGGCCAAACACTTCAATTTTAGTTTCATCAGATCATAGGACATGTCTCCAGAAATTAAGGTATTTGTCCTTGTGTGCATTTGCAAACTGTAATCTGGCTTTTTTGTGTTGCTTTTGGAGGAATGGCTTCTTCCTCACTGAGTGACCTTTCAGTCCTTGTCGGTACAGGACTCATTTAACTGTGGATAATGACACTCTTTTACCAGCTTCAACTAGCATCTTCACAAAGTCTTTAGCTTTTGTTCTCGGGTTGATATGCATATTTCGTACCAAAACACGTTCATCTCTGGGACACAAAACCTTTCTCCTTCCTGAGCCATATGATGGCTGAACATTCCCATGGTGTTTATACTTGCATATAATTGTTTGAACAGATGAATGTGGCATCTTTGGGCATCTGCAAATTGTACCCAAGGATGAACCAGATTTGTGGAGATCCAAAATTCTCTTCCTGATATCTTGGCTCATTTCTTTTGATTTTCCCATGATGTCACACAAGGAAGCAGTGTGTTTGAGGTGTGCCTTAAAATACATCCAGCGGTCTGCCTTCAGTTAAGTCAGATGTTGTCAATTAACTGATCAGAGACTTCCAAAGCCGTGACATCATCATCTAGGATTTTCCCAAATTGTTCAAATGTCATAATCTGGACATTTTGTCCATGCTTTCTATTATTTTTTAAATGCTGGCACAATTCTATTATTAGTTTGTTGGGTTATCCTCAGTTCTTAGTTCAGTTATGTTTTCTCCCTGATTTGGTTTAGTTATGATTACTGTTTGCATTATTTGTCCTCTGTGTTTCTTCAGTGTCCATTGTCTGCACAGCCCCACCTGTGGTGTTTGTAGCTGCTCCCCTGTTATCTCTTAAGTAGTCCCAGCTGTTTCATGTTAGTTCAATTATCTCTCCCCTCCTTCCTCATCATTTGTTTGCATTATCTGCTTATTTTGTGTTTGTCAGCTGCTGAGCTGCATTTATTTGCTTTTTGTTAATAAATTATCTTGCACTGAAGTCCATCCCGCCCGAAGGAGTCAGTTCTTCCTGTCTGCTGGAGGTTGTTTCTGACATTAAATGGAGGCATAGTAATCTTAATCTATGTATGCTTCTGACTTTGAAAAAATAATTTAAAAATTCTCAAAATTTCTTCTATCAAATATAAAATTATTAAGCAAATAGAAATCCTTTTGGTAATCCTAACTGACCTAAAACAGGAAAAATTTTGTCCGATTTAATGTCAGTGAGAAAAAAAGGTTATGTGTCTTTTTATACAATGGAACTGCAGTGGTGGCCTAGAGGTAGATTATCCGCTCCACAACCAGGAGGCTGGGGTTCAAGTCCCAGCCGGGTCATGCCAAAGACCATATAAAAATGGAACTTCCTGCCGTCCAGCTTGGTGCTCAGTAATAATGGAACGGAGGAGGGAAATGTTGGTTACCCAGCCACAGGGGGGTGCACAAACCAGTGTACTCCCTGTGCCGGTCCCAAGCCCGGATAAGATGGGCAGGGTTGTGTCAGGAAGGGCATCCGGTGTAAAAACCCTTGCCAAATCAACATGCGGATCATTGCAATATAAGGTGATGATGCCGTGTCAGCTGTTCCCAGAGCTCTTAGTGAAATGTCTGTGACATTCTTTTGTCAAAATACATCCAGATTTAATTATTGCAGAACCATTTTCCACCCAGATTAGCCAGGCTTCATCATAATGCAGTAGGTGGTTTAGTGGTTAGTACTATTGCCTCACAGTCAGAAGGTCGTGGTTTAATATCCACCAACCAGCAGGGCTTATGTGAGTTTGCATGTACTCTCCATGCTTGTGTGGGTTTACATCGGGTGCTTTGGTTTCCTCCCACATTCCAAAAACATGCAAGCTAGGTTAATTGGAGAAAAAAGTGGCCCTCGGTGTGAATGGTGAAGGGACTGGTGCTACACCATGGCTGCCTCATCAGGTGGATGCCCTTGAATTTTCCTCTAGGATTAATAAAGTATAACAAACAAATAATGACCAAATTCAGTGCATGTTGCTTTAAGTGCTCATAAGCCCCAGTTCACCCCTCACCCTCCCTCTTTTGTCACTGCTGACTGAAATGTCTGGCTGAGGCAGATGTTTGCTGTTCCGTTCCTAACTCCAGTGCAGAACACAACCTGGGCTAACTAATGTAAAACTGGTTGAACATAAAACGCCAAACAAAGCATTATCAAGGACAAGTGGTGTGAGTGGTCTTGGAGTACAAGAAGTACAGAAATAATTCTGAAAGAGTGAATGTATAACTCTACTAATGTTAGGGGGCCTGATCTATTGGCCTTTTATTGCCAAGCGGCTGTTTAATGTGGAAGACTAATTGACCCCGGTTGCTTGGCTGAGGACGGGCTGATCTGCTGCCCTGTTATTACCAAAATATAACAAAATAAACCAGAATGATGCAAGATATATTATGGACAGTGGATTAATAAATTGGGTATGAACAGGGATGTCTAGTGGACTGACTAATATTTTAAAAAACAGCAATAAAAGAGACCAGGCCGGACCTTAGCAAGGTGTTTTTCCATTGGTGGCCACTTCAGATGCACAAATTGATGTGCAAAACCACTGAAAAAGTGAAGTTTTCATCAGATGTCCCCTTTAATATCTCCTCAGTCTTTTTAAAGTTGTTTTGCCTTGCCCTTATTACTTGACATCCTATTATGCTTGTTTTGGATCCCTGTTTTATTTCTTCTTCTTCCGTCTTTTTTCAACTCATTTAGTTTTGTTTTCAGTCTCACATCAGTCTTTGTCTCCTGGTTAATTCTGTTTCGCGATTTGTGTTATTATTGTGGGTGGTGTGGAAAGCACTGAGTATCAGTAAATTGTGTGAGACATAATGTGGGGGAGGATGTTTTTCAATAACAGCCTGTATACAGTATTACTGAAATCATTAGCCTGCAGGTGAAAAGGCTCAGATAAATACACAAATCTATCATTCTTTCATTTTCATTATCAACCACTAATCCTCTACCAGAGCCCAGTAGAAAATATCTGATGCATGTTAACTCAGTTCGATTATTTCCAGGTTAAGTTATACCAACTCAGTTTTTAGGGATTCACTGATTTATCTCAAAGCATTATGAGAAGAAAAACCGAAACTGAAATGACTAAGCACAATGCTCAGCAACTTGCAGGAACCCATACATACAGTGGGGTAAAAAAGTATTTAGTCAGCCACCAATTGTGCAAGTTCTCCCACTTAAAAGATGAGAGAGGTCTCCAATTTTCATCATAGGTATACCTCAACTATGAAAAACAAAATGAGAAAAAAAAAATCCAGAAAATCACATTGTCTGATTTTTAAAGAATTTATTTGCAAAGTATTTGGTCAATAACAAAAGTTCATCTCAATACTTTGTTATATACCCTTTGTTGGCAATGACAGAGGTCAAACGTTTTCTGTAAGTCTTCACAAGGTTTTCACACACTGTTGCTGGTATTTTGGCCCATTCCTCCATGCAGATCTCCTCTAGAGCAGTGATGTTTTGGGGCTGTCGCTGGGCAACACGGACTTTCAACTCCCTCCAAAGATTTTCTATGGGGTTGAGATCTGGAGACTGGCTAGGCCACTCCAGGACCTTGAAATGCTTCTTACGAAGTCACTCCTTCGTTGCCCGGGCGGGGTGTTTGGGATCATTGTCATGCTGAAAGACCCAGCCTCGTTTCATCTTCAATGCCCTTGCTGATGGAAGGAGGTTTTCACTCAAAATCTCACGATACATGGCCCCATTCATTCTTTCCTTTACACGGATCAGTCGTCTTGGTCCCTTTGCAGAAAAACAGCCCCAAAGCATGATGTTTCCACCCCCATGATTCACAGTAGGTATGGTGTTCTTTCTCCTCCAAACACAACAAGTTGAGTTTTTACCAAAAAGTTCTATTTTGGTTTCATCTGACCATATGACATTCTCCCAGTCCTCTTCTGGATCATCCAAATGCTCTCTAGCAAACTTCAGACGGGCCTGGACATGTACTGGCTTAAGCAGGGGGACACGTCTAGCACTGCAGGATTTGAGTCCCTGGTGGCGTAGTGTGTTACTGATGGTAGCCTTTGTTAATTCAATTCAATTCAATTCAACTTTATTTATATAGCGCCATTTCACAACAACAGTCATCTCATAGCACTATCAACTGTAGGGAGGACCCCCACAGTTGCAGAAAGACCCCAGCAATCAGGCGATCCCCTGTGAGCAAGCACTTGGCGACGGTGGAGAGGAAAAACTCCCTTTTAACAGGAAGAAACCTCCAGCAGAACCAGGCTCAGGGAGGGGCAGTCATCTGCTGCGACTGGCTGGGGGGTGAGGGGATAGAGAAGAAGAAAAGAACAGACATGTAGAGAGCAAACAGCACGATGGGGACTCAATCTATGGGAGAGAACAAACAAATGTTACTTTGGTCCCAGCTCTCTGCAGGTCATTCACTAGGTCCCCCCGTGTGGTTCTGGGATTTTTGCTCACCATTCTCATGATCATTTTGACCCCATGGGGTGAGATCTTGCGTGGAGCCCCAGATGGAGGGAGATTATCATTGGTCTTGTATGTCTTCCATTTTCTAATAATTGCTCCCACAGTTGATTTCTTCACACCAAGCTGCTACCTATTGCAGATTCAGTCTTCCCAGCCTGGTGCAGGTCTACAATTTTGTTTATGGTGTCCTTTGACAGCTCTTTGGTCTTGGCCATAGTGGAGTTTGGAGTCTGACTGTTTGAGGTTGTGGACAGGTGTCTTTTATACTGATAACGAGTTCAAACAGGTGCCATTAATGTAACCGGGTCATATTTATGGATCTTTGTTGATTTGATTTGCGTTTAAATATTTTGATTTGAACATGACTCAACAGGAAGTGACTTCAGGGTGTGGGCGGGATATGCCAGGTAGAGGATTTTGAATATCTGGGTTTTTTTGGTTGGGAAAACGGTTCAGCAGACCGGATTTGAAAAGCAAGCAAGACGAGGAATAATCTTCATAAAGAAACGTTGTAAGTTCACCAATGCAGTTAAAATATATTGTTACTCTTAACGAACACGGTGAATTATGCCGAGGAGGATGTAATAAAGTCGGCCTAGTAACAGATAAGACGTAGATTGACCTACAGATTTGCTGCCTGACTAGCATGGTATACCGTGGCTGAACATAGTGCCTATCCAAGAGGATATAGTTTAAAATATCAGGCTATGTACAATGTAAGCATGAGTGTAAATGTAAAAGTGTGTTGTTTGCTACTCTGGTCACAATGTTATGATGTGTTTTTTTGTTTTACACGGTGACGAGTACTGAAACATTTTATACTGTCAATCAAACCAGGGAGACTCGGGTGTCCTGTGGAGATCAGTCAGTGATCACGCGCTGGTGTGGCGTCGTGTGTATGTTGTAAGTGAAAAGCTTTTCTTGTTAAGTTTTGAGCATATTTGGAGTGTGAACTTAAGGTTTGTGGTGTACTAAAGCTATTATGTGCCTTTCTCATTTCCAGTATCACCACTACCGTTTGTACGGACTTATTTGGGGTCATTAGTTTACTGAGCATTTTATCAGATTGTATTTTTCTTTGTTAGTAATCCACCATTTTGTTTAAGATCCGCCTCCTGTGTGTTTGAGGCAGTACAAACTGTAACACAAACGTGAGAGTTTTATACAAAGAGACAATTTGTACATTTCATTTTATTTTATTTACATTTAAAAATTATTGTAAATCTTTTCATTCTGAAGCGTGCTGCTCTTTATTTTATATATATCAGATAAAACCCATAAAATACATTTGTTGTTCAGTGTGTATTATTTCCCGGCAACAAATTTTGGTACCAGGAGTGGGGTCAATTATCTGATAGTTTAGAGTGGGTTGGTGTACAGTAAACGGTAGTGGTGATACGAAGCAGACGAGAGCGGCTGGACGGTTGGAGCCTGACGGGGTGCAGACGGACAGACCGGCCGGAGTGATCGTGGACCTTGGATCAGCGGAGAGGACTCGGGGCCAAGAGACTGCAATTCCCGGGGTTCCATCAGACTGGACAGTTCAACACAATATCCTCGACTACTTGTAAGAGAGACTTTTGAACATGGAAGAGGGCGCAGTGGGGGGCGTTGAAAACAGAGGCGTTGAGGACTCCTCTGCGAGCAGAAATGCTGAGGTATCACCTGAAAACAGAGACCTTTTAGAACAGGTTTCTGAACTGAAACGTAAACAAACTGAAGCCTTGACAGCCATCGCGGCTTTGAGTGAGGAACCACAGAGATCCTATGTTTATGTACCTAGAGAACGGCAAATCCCCCCTTTCAGTGGTGATTATGATAAGGATGGTCGTTCTGTTGAGGATTTTATTGAGGAGGTTGAGCGTGTAGTGCATTCTAGATACCAATCAAACAGTGACCGGTATGACTTCATAATGTCACTTCTAAAGGGTGCAGCTCTAGAGGAGATGCGATTTCGTAGTGGGGGGAAATCACTACCCGTTGCTGACCTGTTCAAGTACCTCAGAGAAGCCTTTAGAGATAAAAGATGCACCGCTCAGCTCTTACATGACCTATACAGTCGAGAACAAAAAGATGGTGAAGATATCCTTGGCTACTCACATGCCTTGTGTCAGATTTTGAGAACGATCTCAAAGCACGACGCAAATGCCTTAGCTAATGAGCAGAAAGTTCTTAGGGATCAGTTCATTGAAGGCCTTAGTGATCCACTCCTTAAGCGAGAACTGAGGAAGTTTGCAAGACAGAAACCAGACTCCACTATGATACAGGTCCGAGAAGAAGCCTATTTATGGTCAGTGGAGGATGCTAGCCATTCCAGATCTTCTAAAAGCCGAAGTAAAGGAGACAGTGGAGATAGAGAGACCCAGTGCAGTGCCATAACGGCTCAGGAACAGCAAGTGGGAACTAACTAACTAACTAACTAACTAACCTGCACATATATAGCACTTTTCTAGTCACAAAGACCACTCAAAGCGCTTTCATTAATACTAACCCTCTATTCTAAGGGCCTATAGGAAACAGATATCTAGGGACAATTTAGAACAGCCAATTAACCTAACATGCATGCAACTGTGGGTGATCTTTTCAAAGTAGTAGCAGAGCAAGGGAAGCAGATCAGTGAGCTGGCTGCTGCGGTTAATCAGAATCAGAATCAGAATCAGAATCAGGTTTATTGCCATTGTTCATGTGATACACAAACTAGGAATTTGTCTCGGTGCCATGCTGCAACATTAAAAACATGATGAGAAAAAGGGATAAACTAAAAAACTAAAGGACTAGAAACGTGCAATAAGTGTAGAAAAATAAGTAATAATAAGTAATAATAATAATAATACTAGTAATAATGAGTAGTACTAGTCAAGGCAGTTTTAAAAAATTAGCATGTAGCAGATAATGTGAAGTACCACATAGTGCAGTCAATAATGCAACAGAAAAACAGTGATGATTGACATGAGTCTGGTTGAGCTGCTGTACATAGTGCACGAGAGTCAAAAGTCACTTAGTGTTCAGCAGTCTGATGGCAGAGGGAAAGAAGCTGTTCATGTGCCGGGAGGTTTTAGTCCGAATGGACCGAAGCCTTCTACCTGAGGGGAGGGGGGCAAACAGCACGTGACCAGGATGTGAAGGATCGGCTATGATCCGGCCAGCACGCCTCCGGGTCCTGGAGATGTACAGGTCCTGGAGAGATGGGAGCTTGCAGCCTATCACCTTCTCAGCAGTGCGCACGACGCGCTGCAGCCTTAGTCTGTCCCTGGCAGTGGCTCCTGCGTACCACACAGTTATGGAGGAGGTGAGGATGGACTCGATGATGGCCGTGTAGAACTGCACTAACATCTTGGTGGGTAGCTTGAGCTTCCTCAGCTGCCGCAGAAAGAACATCCTCTGCTGGGCCTTTTGGATGAGGGAGCTGATGGTTGGCTCCCATTTGAGGTCACGGGTGATGGTGGTGCCCAAGAAGCGGAAGGAATCTGCAAAGGTGATGGGAGAGCCTGTGATGGTGAGGGGGGGCAGGGGGGATGTGACTTTCCTGAAGTCCACAATCATCTCCGCTGTCTTCAGAGCATTCAGCTGCAGGTTGTTGTGGCTGCACCAGGTGGGCCACCAGCTGGGCCACCTCTTCCCTGTAGGCGGACTCGTCGCCGTTGGAGATGAGCCCGATGAGGGTGGTGTTGTCCGCAAACTTAATCAGCTTAACAGACTGGTGGGAGGAGGTGCAGGAGTTGGTATAAAGGGAGAAGAGTAGGGGGGAAAGTACACAGCCCTGGGGTGATCCAATGCTGATGCTAACAGAGTCTGAGACAGACTTCCCCAGCCGCACATGCTGTCTCCGGTCCGTCAGGAAGTCGGTGATCCACCTGCAGAGGGAGTCAGGCACGTTGAGCAGGGACAGCTTGTCCTGGAGCAGATCGGGGCGGATGGTGTTGAATGCGTGTTGAATTAAGACCCTAACTATGCAGAGAACAAATTCAAGTGAACAGACCAATACCCGCCATCGAGCTCAGTTGAAATTTACAGATGATGGAAAACCCATCTGTCTTAAATGTCAAGGGGAGGGGCATATAGCCAAGAATTGCACCCAGAAGCAAAAGGCACAGCAAAGCGGTCAGAATCAGGGAAACTAGAGGCCCCGGTCGCCGTGAGTCAAGCGATTAGGGGGAACACTTCAGACTCAGTTAAAGCACAGATTACTCAGGATCAGTTATTGGCCCGTGCAGTAGGAACATGTCCCACGGTAGAGATTAACATACGTGGTGTGGTAACCCGTTGCTTACTAGATACGGGCAACCAGGTCAGCACCATAACTGAACAGTTTTTCCGTCAGCATTTGTGTGGGGAGGATGATGACATGGTGACTACAGCGGGGTGGTTAAGGTTGACTGCTGCTAATGGATTAGAAATCCCATATTTAGGATATCTTGAGTTAGAGATTGAGACCATGGGACTGAAAATACCTGATTGTGGTTTCCTCGTTGTGAAAGACCCACCGAATTCAGAAACTGCAGGGATTGTCGGCATGAATATCATTAGCCGCTGCCGTCAACTGGTGCATGCTGAGTTTGATACTGTCCTTGGGGGGAAACTCGATTCAGACTGGAGAAGTGCCTTTCAGCAGGTTCAGAAATGTACAGTCACTAGGCGGAGTGTGGCTAGGCTGGTAGGTAGGGATGGAGCCCACATCCCCTCAGCATCAGTAGTTACAGCCATGGCAAAAGGGTTTCCCAAGGTACAAGAGGGTAACGGCTTGAGATTACTAGAGCTGGGGAACATAACTTTGCCAAGTGGTCTGGTTGTCCTACCCACATTGGTTGAAGCTAGCAGTAATACTGTCCCAGTGCAAGTAGTGAATCTTTCATCGGAGGATGTGTGGCTAAACGCGAGGACCCGGCTTGGGATATTTTCCCCTGTGGAGTGCTTAAGTGACGAACCCCCAGTTAAAGTAAAGTTTAACCGTATTTCAGCAAGTATCGAACATGTCTCAGTTGATCAGCCTAGTGCCCTTGATGCCAGCACCTCGTCTGTCTTGGACAAATTAGACATTGGAGGGAGTAAAGAGCAACAGGATCAATTGAAAACTGTGCTGGCCAAGTATGTTAATGTTTTTGCTGTCGATGATGATGACTTGGGGTACACAGACAGGGTCAAACATGACATAAACCTAGTGGATGATGTACCTGTGAGCCTACCCTATCGGCGAATTCCACCCAACCAATACACAGAGGTTAAAGAGCACATATCCAAGCTGTTGAAAAAGGGGATAATCAAGGAGAGTTGTAGCTCTTACGCATCTCCTGTGGTGGTAGTGAGAAAAACTGATGGTAGTATACAGCTATGTGTGGATTTCCGTAAGCTTAACCAGAAGGCACGAAAAGATGCTTTTCCACTGCCGCGAATTGATGAGAGTTTCGATGCTTTGCAGGGAGCAAAGTTTTTCTCAACAATTGACTTAGCAAGTGGGTACCACCAGGTGGCAGTAAAAGAGCATGACCAACATAAAACAGCCTTCACAACCCCTTTTGGTCTCTTTGAGTACTTGCACATGCCCATGGGTGTCTGTAATGGTCCAGCAACGTTTCAAAGATTGACGCAAACTGCGATGAATGATTTGATTTTCCAAATAATGCTGGTGTTTTTGGATGACATTTTGCTGTTTTCCAAGACATTCACGGAGCACCTAGAAAGAGTTGACATAGTCTTGAAACGACTACAAGATACCGGTCTTAAAGTCAAACTAGAGAAATGTCACTTTCTGCAGCAGAAGGTTAAGTTTTTAGGTCACCAGGTTTCAGCAGATGGAATTGAAACAGACCCAGGTAAAATAGAGGCAGTGAAGCAATGGCCAGTGCCTACCACACTGAAAGAGTTGCGCTCGTTCCTAGGCTTTTGCGGTTATTATAGGCGATTTGTTGAGCACTTTTCCCAGATAGCTAGCCCGCTTCACGACCTGGTGAATCTCTGTTTGAATTCAGGGCCTCCTTCCAAGGTGAATCAATGGATGTGCAGTCTATGGACGCCGCAATGCCAAAGCTCGTTTGATATTCTGAAACAGAAACTCACTAGCGCCCCAGTACTAGGGTATGCGGATTTTACTCGTCCCTTTATTGTTGAGACAGATGCCAGTAATCAAGGGTTGGGAGCAATATTGTATCAAGAACAAGGGGGAAAGAAAAGAGTAATTTCATATGCAAGCCGTAGGCTCAGAAATGCAGAGAGGAATGACAGAAATTATAGCAGTATGAAATTAGAACTTCTAGCTCTGAAATGGGCAATATCAGAAAAATTCAGAGGCTACCTACTAGGTTCTAAATTCACGGTCCTTACTGATAACAATCCGTTGTGTCATCTCAACACTGCTAGATTAGGAGCACTAGAACAGCGATGGGTGGCTCAGTTAGCAGTGTTTGATTTTGATGTTCAGTATCGGCCTGGCCGGTCTAACCGGGCTGCTGATGCATTATCTAGGCACCCGTTTGCAGGGGAGCAGGAACCAATGTCGGACGACATGGATTATGATGGGTGTGTGGCTATCTGCAATGTGATACAGAAAGGGACAACACTTGGCACTGAGCTAACCAGTGCTGGTCTTGAGAGTTGCAGGATTAGGCAAATGCGGGCGAACGAAAAGGGAGATGGTTCCGGTTCTGGAGCCCAGGGTAATACTCCTACCTTACCTGGCTACTCAAAAGAGGAATTAAGGGAATTTCAGGGGCAGGATCCAGTACTGGGAGTTTTTAGAAGGTTTTGGGACGGCAAAAGTAAACCTAACTTTCAGGAGAGGAAAGACCTTGAAAAACCAGTGCTCTCTTTATTGAAACATTGGCCACATATTAGGGAGAAGGAGGGACTGCTTTATCGGGTGATTGAGGATGTGAGGTATGGGGAACGTTTTCAACTACTAGTGCCAGGCTGTTTAAAGTCTCAGGTGTTAGAGAGTGTGCATGACTCGATGGGGCACCAAGGCATGGAGCGTACTCTGGAATTGCTACGACAAAGATGCTTTTGGGTAGGGATTCATGAGGATGTCAAACAGTGGATAAAGAAATGTGAACGCTGTGTGTTAACAAAAATGCCAAATCCCAAGATTCACCCCCCCATGAAATCATTTCTAGCTAGTAGGCCCTTAGAGGTAGTCGCAGTAGAACCCTCTAGCGATGGTAGAGAAAATGTTCTAGTGATCACCGATGTGTTTACAAAGTTTACGCAGGCTTTCCCAACACGTGATCAAAAAGCTGACACAACAGCCAAGGTTCTGCTGCGAGAGTGGTTTCTCAAGTATGGTGTCCCTGAGCGTTTGCATTCGGACCAGGGCCGGAATTTTGAAAGCGAGGTGATCTCAGAACTCTGCAAGTTGTATGGTGTAAAAAAAAGTCGTACAACCCCCCATCATCCTACTGGGACTGCCCAATGTGAACGTTTTAATAGGACGTTGCATGAACTCTTGCGCACCCTCCCGCCTGAGAAAAAACGCAGATGGCCAGAGTCTTTGCCAGAGATAGTCTATGCGTACAATGTTACCCCGCATTCAACAACAGGCTACTCCCCTTACTACCTTCTGTTTGGTGTGGACCCACACCTTCCTGTTGATGCCCTTTTAGGACAGGAGTCCACTGTAGAGCCCAGTCACGACTGGCTGGCGATCCACCAAAGGCGTCTGAATGATGCTCATGCCAGGGCCAAAGAGTACTGTGAACAGAAAGCTGCTGAACGCATTTCAATGCATAACGAGAAGGTGTACTGTCCCCCTATTGAGCTAGGTCAGATTGTGTATGTCAGAAACCGGCCCCCAGGCAGAAACAAAATTCAAGATGCTTGGAAACCCATTCCCCACCGTGTGGTGCAGATTCAAGGAACTACATACACGGTAGAACCTGTAGAAGGAGGACCGACAAAAAGAGTTAACAGAGTTGACATCAGACCATGTGTGTCCCCACCCGTCTTCAGGTCACGACCGAGTAGCCAGTGTCTTAGAAAGTCCCCAGAGTCCCCGCCGGAGGACAGTCTAAATTCAGAGGACCCTACCGATGGTTTAGTTTTGGAAGAAGTGAGGGCTCTTAGTCCCATCCGTAACCCAGCTCACACTGATGGTCAGGTCAGGATCCCTAGCAGTGAGAATAGTGCGGAAGGTAGCATCAATGGTGAGTCAGAACAGGATGATGAATTTCCTGAACCAGAATCTGAGGTAGACTCACAAGAAACACGGTCTGATACAGAAGATGAAGCCATGCCTGAACCTGTTCCCTTTCCCCGCAGGAGTCAAAGGTCAACAGCAGGCCAGCACTCAAACCCGTACCATGAGCCAAAGTCAGTTTTGGATCCCAGTTCTTCAGCTATAATCGCTCAGATTTTTGCAAACTTAGGCACGGTCTTGTTTAGAGAAGCTGTGAGGGAAATCAAAAACTCATTTGTAGTCACCGAGGCCGTTGACTTGTAAGCAGGGGAGAATGTAACCGGGTCATATTTATGGATCTTTGTTGATTTGATTTGCGTTTAAATATTTTGATTTGAACATGACTCAACAGGAAGTGACTTCAGGGTGTGGGCGGGATATGCCAGGTAGAGGATTTTGAATATCTGGGTTTTTTTGGTTGGGAAAACGGTTCAGCAGACCGGATTTGAAAAGCAAGCAAGACGAGGAATAATCTTCATAAAGAAACGTTGTAAGTTCACCAATGCAGTTAAAATATATTGTTACTCTTAACGAACACGGTGAATTATGCCGAGGAGGATGTAATAAAGTCGGCCTAGTAACAGATAAGACGTAGATTGACCTACAGATTTGCTGCCTGACTAGCATGGTATACCGTGGCTGAACATAGTGCCTATCCAAGAGGATATAGTTTAAAATATCAGGCTATGTACGATGTAAGCATGAGTGTAAATGTAAAAGTGTGTTGTTTGCTACTCTGGTCACAATGTTATGATGTGTTTTTTTGTTTTACACGGTGACGAGTACTGAAACATTTTATACTGTCAATCAAACCAGGGAGACTCGGGTGTCCTGTGGAGATCAGTCAGTGATCACGCGCTGGTGTGGCGTCGTGTGTATGTTGTAAGTGAAAAGCTTTTCTTGTTAAGTTTTGAGCATATTTGGAGTGTGAACTTAAGGTTTGTGGTGTACTAAAGCTATTATGTGCCTTTCTCATTTCCAGTATCACCACTACCGTTTGTACGGACTTATTTGGGGTCATTAGTTTACTGAGCATTTTATCAGATTGTATTTTTCTTTGTTAGTAATCCACCATTTTGTTTAAGATCCGCCTCCTGTGTGTTTGAGGCAGTACAAACTGTAACACAAACATGAGAGTTTTATACAAAGAGACAATTTGTACATTTCATTTTATTTTATTTACATTTAAAAATTATTGTAAATCTTTTCATTCTGAAGCGTGCTGCTCTTTATTTTCTATATATCAGATAAAACCCATAAAATACATTTGTTGTTCAGTGTGTATTATTTCCCGGCAACATTAATACAGGTAACAAGTGGAGGACAGAGGAGCCTCTTAACGAAGAAGTTACAGGTCTGTGAGAGCCAGAAATCTTGCTTGTTTGTAGGTGACCAAATACTTATTTTACAGAGGAATTTAGCAATTAATTCATTAAAAATCCTTCAATGGGATTTTCTGGATTTTTTTTTTCTCATTTTGTCTCTCATAGTTGAGGTATACCTATGATGAAAATTGGAGACCTCTTTCATCTTTTAAGTGGAAGAACTTGCGCAATTGGTGGCTGACTAAATACTTTTTTGCCCCACTGTATATAGGATGTGTTATTATTATTACCTTACCTCCGCTAAGGGAGGACGGAGGGAATGTTTTTAGTGGCGTTGGCTGGTTTGTCTGTTGGTTGGTTGGTTTTTCTGCTAGCAACGGACTACCGTTGGAGCAACCGGGACTGTGTTTCCGACACGATCATCAGTAGCACGGGGGCCCCCCAGGGAACGGTGCTGGCTCCCTTCCTGTTCACTCTTTATACTGCGGACTTCTCACACAACACAACACATTGCCATCTACAGAAGTTCTCTGATGACTCTGCGATCGTTGGTCTCATCTCCAACGGAGATGAAGCTGAGTACAGAGGGCTTATCCAGGACTTTGTGGACTGGTGCCATCGGAACTGCCTCCAGATCAACGCGAGGAAAACTAAGGAGCTGGTGGTGGACTGCCGCAGGCATGGGCAGCCCCTCACAGCACCAGTAAATATACAGGGAACAGACATCGAGATGGTGACATCCTATAAGTACCTGGGTATTCATCTGAACAATAAACTAGACTGGTCACACAATACTGACGCACTCTACAAGAAGGAACAGCGCAGGCTGTTCCTGCTGAGGAGACTCAGGTCTTTTGGTGTACAAGGGGCGCTGCTGAAGTCATTCTATGACACGGTGGTGGCATCAGCCATCACTTTTGGAGTGGTCTGCTGGGGCAGTGGCATTACTGCAGCCGATAGGAAGAGACTGAACAAACTGATTAAGAAAGCTAGCTCTGTCCTGGGGCAGCGCCTTGATCCGATGGAGGAGATAGGAGAGAGAAGGACGGTGGCTAAACTGTCATCTCTGCTGGAGTCCGAGTTCCACCCTATGCAGGACATACTGGATGCACTGAGGAGCTCATTTAGCAGCAGACTACATCATCCCAGGTGCACAACCGAGAGGTTTCGTAGGTCCTTCCTACCAACGGCTGTCAGACTGTACAACCTAAGCAGGGCTGCTCGCAGAGATAGCAAAAAGACGTAACAAACTAATAGTTTTTTTTTGAATGCAAAAGATGCAATAGACTTACACAATGGTCCTCTCCGGCATACAACTAGGAACATACCGGTCGCTATGGAGGGTGAGAATATGTATGGGCACATAATCATGCCATGTAGGATAACTAAATAGACGGTTATGCTGTTTCATCCCACCTAGCAACAATGCTCTGCACTGTGTGTGTTTATATATTTACATATTTATTCCATCTAGCTACAATGCTCAGCACTGGGTGTGTTTATATTTATATATCTATATATTTATTCCATCTAGCTACAATGCTCCGCACTGTGTTTTTATATATCTACATATTATTCCATCTAGCTACATTGCTCCGCACTGTGTGTGTTTATATACTTGCATATTTATTCCACCTAGCTGCAATGCTCCGTACTGTGGGTGTTTATATATTTACATATTTATTCCATCTAGCTACAATGCTCTGCACTGTGTGTTCATATATTCATATATTTATTCCATCCAGCTACAATGCTCTGCACTGTGTGTCTGTGTGTGTGTGTGTGTGTATATATATATTTTATAGTAATATGTACATATGTATATTAGCTGCTCTTGCTTGCTTGTTTTTTTTCTTGCCTTCTGATTGTTGCTCTGAGTGTTGCTATCCCTGTGCTGTTGCAATCCTGGAATTTCCCCGTTGTGGGACTAATAAAGGCTTATCTTATCTTAACATAACTCAAAAAGTTGCAAACAGATTTTGATGAAATTTTCAGGAAAGGTGTGTCATGGCACTGGGAACAGATGATTAGATTATGGTGGTGATTTGGATCACGATCTGGATGCAGGAATTTTTTAAAATATTATTTTATATATTAATCTGGCGCTTTTCATGTACTACCCCTTTAAGACGTGTCCACTCGGTTACATGCGTGGCCATGCGCCCCGGCAACCCAGAAGCCAAACACGGCAGAAAAAGTATTGGTGGGGCGTGGTGAGAGACGGCAAGATGGTGGCTTGACTGGTCACTTACTCTGAAGCTACAGCACACAAGTCCCAACTTTTGCTTTGAAATTGCTTATATACACTCAAAATCGCTGTAATCTAACATGATAGAACCTACTAAGTTGAAGTTTGGTGACAAGATGGCTACAACAACCCAGAGAGCAACAAATCTGAAAGAGACAAAGGAGCCAGAGGATGAGATCAGTGCCAGCGGCTACCATGATTACGCCATGGATGTGAAACAGTGGCAACCCCAGTAACTCCAAGCAAGCGTTCAACTGGTAAGAAAACCAAAACAAGAACAGAGGAGCTGGAGGAGGATGTCCCAAATCTTGCCATATTAAAGGCCATTGAAAACATGAAAAAAGATTTTAGAGAACAACTGTGTCATGAACTGGATTGGATCCCAATCCAGCTCCATGATGTGTGGCTGTATTTTCCCTTGCGCAGTTGATTTCCTTATTTGCTGCTGGCAGATCCTTAGGAGCCTCTGGGTCTTGGATCCCTGCCAACACCTACCAGCTGTTTGTCATCACTGGTTTAGCTCTCTCCACACATACACACACATGCAATTGTCCACACCTGCATTCATTCAGCACTTTTGCACGCACTCACTCCACACACACACACACATCCATTCCTATGTGCTCTCACCCACTCATTCCCACGCACATACTCAAACATTCACACACCCTCACACTCACTCCCTCCTCACACCGGCATGCACTTAGCTCATTAGTAGTTGCATTACTTAAGATCTGGGTTCGCTGTTGTGCATTGCTGAGTTATTGTTTGTTCCACAGTGTTTGAATCCCTAAGTGTTTGAACAATTCTGCCTGCACAGCTGTTCGTAGGATAGCCTGTATTGTCCTCCAGCTTGTTCTCTGCCGTTTTGCTCCACTGGGACTGTTTCCAGGGGTTGACTCAGACTGCTCCAGCCTGTAAGTTTTTCCTGTGTCTTTCCCTCCACTCATAGTTCCGCCTGTAGCATCTGGGCATCTCTCCATCTTCAATTTCCCAATGTGCTGTAGAGCATCCTGGCAATCACTCTTTATATGCCTAATGTCATTCATCTATTTTTTCCTGGACTGTCTTCACGTTTTGTTAATAAAGCACACTCAACTCGCTCTTGCATGTGGGTTTCATCTTCAATTCCAGCGTGCACTGCGTAAAGGTACATGCATGTGACAAACCAGCTGAGCTCCATGAGGAAACTAAACAAGCTAGCTGCATGATTGCCAACTTAACAAAAGCAGTGCAATTTAATGCAGAGGAACTTAGGGAATGCAAGAAAAAAATAGTTGACATAGAAAAACATAATGAGAATCTGATTAAAGAGAACAAAAAGCCCAAAGATAGAATAAGAGAACAAGAAAGATACAAGATGCGCTGGACTTTGAAAATAAGAAGTCTGCAAGAGAAGAATGGTGAAAATGTTTGAGCAGATGTTATACAAATCCTCAGCCAGATTGTCCCCGAAGTGGAAAAATGTCAGCTGGAAAGATGCCGTGGACATGGCACACCAAACCGGCCGAAAAGAAGAAAATAAGATCAGACAGGTAGTGCTACAGTTTGTTCGCAGGATGGTCAGAGATTAAATATGGCGCCACAGCAAGCTCTGCTGTTTGCAGGGAAAGGAAAATCTATTTTGCATAGATGCTCCCGCTGGAGGACAGAAAAGCAAGAAAAACCCTGTGGCTGCAAATTAAACAAGCTTGCCAGGCTGGGAAATGGGCTTACTTTCGTGGGCCCTATGGTTACACTGAAGGTTGTTGGATTGGCTGAGAAGATACAAGATTTCATATTCACTAGAGTGTGGAAAGGGAACATGAGACTTTTTGATTAGACTTAGACTTAGACTTAACTTTATTAATCCCTTTGGGATGACTTCCTCTGGGATGTTTAAAATTTCCAGCAGCACATAAAAGGAGCATACAGATCAGAAAAGCCAAAAAGAAAAAAAATAAACACTTAACATAATATACACAATATAAATACAAGGCTAAATATGGCTTGTACAAGTATGGTTAAGTTAAGGTTATTGCACTATGAATGCCCTACTGTCCTCCATACTCTATGCCTTCCCCCCCCCCCCCCCCCCCAAGTGAGGAGTTATAGAGTGTGATGGCATGGTGGACAAAAGATTTCACTGCTGGTCAGAAAAGCAAGTGATTTTTACATTGAACACTGGTATTTTTAGTTAGAAATAGTTCTGTTTTTCCACAATACAAATGTTTAAGCATAGTATTTTATGTTCTTCATTATATGTGAGGGATCTAAAAGATTTGACTAAAAGAAAGATACTTTTTTTATTTTGCAAGGGGCACAAATATCAGTGTTTATTGTTTCAGGAAACTCATTCATCCAGCTCAGATGAAAATTTTTGTACTAACCAGTGGGGTGATTGACTCTTAAGGGCCTTTTCCATTAGCCCCGCTTAGCCCAACACGGGACAGTTCAGCACGTTTTGTAAGTCTTTCCACTAGCCCCAACACGGTTTAACAGCCGCGATTTTCGTCCCCGCTCAAGGGCAGGGTACAACCGTGCTGAGTCGTGCCGTGTTGTGACGTCAAAAGACTGGTCGCCGCTGATTGGTCAGGTCGTAACGTCACGAAAGCGACCGTCTTCTGATGAATCTACACACGACCGCCATTTGCAATATTTCACGGACTAACTCGGTCACGGAGTAAATACGATATTAATACAGACAGCATTGTAGGTTTTGCGGAACTCTACACCGTGGTCCAACGAAGAGGTGCGGAGGTTTCTCTGCTTGGTGGCAGATCCACAGTGAGGAGTGACCCGGACCGATACAGATGGCAGCCCAGCATAAAACCGGACTACGGACAAGCTGAAGACGAACGTGAGAGAACCATCGATGGTGAGTGATTTGTAATAATGTGCATCTGTTCGCTTATTTATCCTGTTGGTGGTAAGCTCACTTTTTTTGAGCCATACAGCGCTGTTCTGTGTTGGCTAATGATTTTTAGCTAACGATTTTTAGCTAGTAGCTAGCTAGTACCAACTGCTGATTCGCGCTTGTTTTCTCCTAAATATTCGCTTGTGAGAGCAAAACAATGAAATATGTTAATCCTGGTTAAAGTCCTGGTTTGTGTACGTATTGCACTTTGGTGCTGTGTATTAAATTGTGTGCAATTTAATGCTAGAATGTGTTTCCACATGCCAGGGGTTAGCTTCCCTCAGTGTTTATATTGTGGATACTGGTGAAATGAATCACAGGAGCCGAAATCTCGTCATATTAAAATTGCTTTTTCCAAACCAGTGATTTATAAAGTCATTCATATAATTTTCTAAAGCGTCAGAATAGACCCACACACCTATTCTGTGGATCCTGCAGTGCTTGTCAGGGAAACAAAGCATTTTTGTCACATCCCACCACTGACTTTCACAGGTGTATTTACCTAATACAGGTACATCTCCAAAAATTAGAATGTCATGAAAAACTTCAATATTTTTTGTCACTCATTTCAGAAAGAGAAATCCGTATATTATATAGATTCATTACACAGACAGTGATATATTTCAAGCGTTTATTTATTTTAATTTTGATGATTATGGCTTACAGCCCCTGAAAACCCCAAATTCAGTTTGGCAAAAAAATAGAATATTACATAAAATTAACTTTAAAAAATAGTTTTTAAATATAAATGTTGGCCGCTGAGGTGTTGGTTAATATGGGCTGTAGCCATAATCATCAATATTAAAATAAACACTTTCAATATATCACTGTCCCTGTAATGAATCTAATATGGGTTTCACTTTCTGAAATGAGTGAAAAAAATATTGAATTTTTTCATGGTATTCTAATTTTTGAGATGTGCCTGTATAAGTGTTGAACTTGCTTGAAACTAACCATCATCCATTTCTGTCGTTCATCTAGGCAAGAGGAAATCAGCCTCCCCACAACCTACCTCGCCACTGTGGAAAGTACTGAAATCCTTTGCTTTTATAGGTAAAGTGTCAAAACCAAAGTAGCACAATTTCCACTTAATATAAAAGGGACTGAACTGAGATTTATTTGATTGTGTGAATATGGCACATCAACTGTAAAATAAACCACTTGTTAATGTATTTATTTTTTTGTCAGGTCACTTGTGTGATCCTTTGTGAGTTATGTTCATAACTGTATGTTTTGGCGAATGTGAGATGTTCAGTCGTCAATATAATTTACTTTATATGTGTAGTTTATAGGCTATCATCAATAAACTCATGCAGTAACAGGACACATTACAAATATTTGAGACCCATTGTAGTGCTTCCTTTTATATTTTAGCAATGCTAGTACAAAACACCGCCCACACATGAAGCCAGGGCAACAAGAGACACTTTTACAGACAAGACAAACTTTTATTGATAAAAACTTCATATTTTCACTGAGCGACTCCATACTCGGTGATGCACACCTTCAGTTAAAGTACTATATTCCATTCAAGTGAATGTATTAATTCATTCTGATTGCTGAGGCCACAGTAAAAGCAGATTTTTTTTAGAGTTATTGTTTAATTTGACCTTGTTAGATTTTTTCCCCTTTGTTATATTATTCTATTTTCTTTTAATCTTTACTTTTAATCAATCCGAAATAAAGATTCATTCATTAATTCACATTCCACCATTGGCTTTTAGCAACAAGTGTATTTCCCAAATATGTTTTAAACTTGCTTTAATTAACCACCACCCATTTGTCTTTTGTCTAGGCAAGAGGGAAACTGTCCACCCCAACTGGACCTTGCCTCTCTATTTACAGAGATGCAGGCTGAAGATCTGCTGAACCAGGACCAGTACGAGGGGCCGATCCAGTTGCTTCTCTGTGAGGCAGCGTGGCTGCCGTGTGTGACCATTCCAGTTTTTTTTTTTACAGTTTGAATTTTGCACATTCTGAATAATCTGGAATTTGCTGCTGATTGTAATAAACAATTTAGTGACTTATGTGTTTGCATCATGATTTTCTATTTTGTCAAGACACCGGTGGGAAAAGAGTCAACTGTACAAAGGATTTATCGGTGACCTTGAAAATAATGGCTCATTTTTAAGAAAAAAGTAACCAGTATATGGAGGAATTCTGGGTCATATTAGCATCTGCTCTTCATCATAATGGGTTTGGGCGGGGGTGTCTAATCATGTGCCATGGAGGGCCAAGACCCTGCAGACTTTACCTCCAACCAGTGTCTTCAACAGCAGATTCCACTGACTGATCAGTGAGAACACCTGCTGAAGAGACTGGGTAGAAGAGAGAACCTGCAGGGTCTTAGCCCCCCGTGACACATGATTGGAAGCCCCCGGATTAGGTTTAATGGGATTTAACATTTTAACACAAACTGCTTTATGGTTCATAATTCTGTTGACAGACTTACACCAAACCAAAAATGATTTCTCAAACTGCTGGATTATTCTTAGCTTTTCCAGTCTTTCAGTATTTAATTTATGCCACATGGTGGTAACCTTCACATATAAAAAAAGAGACACCTGCAAAAACTTCAGAGGTTTATTGTCAGTGCAATTCCCAGTGCAATACTACATGAATGCATGTCTAGTACATTGTTGATGCAGAGAACATATATTTCTACAGTACATGTATCTAGTAAATCAAGTATTTTCCATGTAACCTTGTGACTGCATTATTTTAATTGCTTTTAATCCTAGATCAAGTTTGTTTTGGCCTAAAATGCATGATAACTGTCAAATATATCTTATTATACCTAACTCAGTACTGTTTACTTTTTGAATATATATTTTGTGGCTAATATAGTTATTAACATGGCGATCAAGTTGTGTCAGCTGATCATTTTTTTCTGTGACACCACCTCAGACTCTGCAGCTGGAGCAGGTACGTCCATGATGTCTCAACAGTCTCTCCATGATTTTCACGCAGATAAGAGCAATTTGTTGTACAGGAAATAAACGTTTCTACAGACATTCTTAAGCTCTATAACCACTGATCGTTTGTGAAGCTGTGCTGACATCAGTGACAGGCTGTGCTGAACGCCCAGATCGAATGAAGCGGTAATTTCCCCACAACAGAGCCATCTGAAACACACACAGCGTACATATTTTAGTACCTAACAGCGATAACTTGCAGACATTAAAGTGTAGTACGACGTACTTATAGCAAACTAGCATTAGCAACATTAGCTTACCGTCATATATGACCTAGTTTGTATCCTCACGTCTTTGGCTCTCCCAGAAGCTGCAGAACTATTCCAGAGTGTTTCATCTCGCTGCCTGTACCCTTGTCTGGCGGTCCTTTTTGGCATTTACGGTGAAAAAAGCCACAGACCGAGGAGTCGCCTTGTACAGCTGTATGTGTTATGTTTTGCTTGGGTCGCGTGTTCTACGTCACGGTAGTGTGGCGCCGCCTCGCTGTTATAGAAATCCCACCCACCCCAGCTTAACACGGTTGTAATGGAGACAAAAGCGAGCCGAACCGTGTCGAAGTGAATCAAGACATGCCGAGGTGTGCTGGGCTAGGGGATGATAAGCCAAAGAAAGATGTGCCTTCTGCCCCTGCTGTGCCAGGTTCACACCTGACGACACATGGGTGCGAATATATTGTATCAAGACCTGCTCTGTGACATATGTCAATGCGTATGGGGATGTGTGTACATGTTTCACAGCGTGTATGTTAATGTGCTTACTCTGGGTGCCAGAGAGGTGGGAATAAAGTGTATAAAAGGGATCGCTCTGGAACTCAGAGGCAGTCTGTTATATTCTATGGAGGAGAAATAAAGTCGGTGTTATCAGTTTGTGGTCTCATCTGATTACTTCCTCTACATTGGTGACCTAGAGACGTGAAATAGAACATGCACAAAGCACCACCACGGAGACACTCCTGTTGGAGGCTCCCACTGCTGTATGCATCACTGCAGTCAGACTCCCGGACTTTTGGCTTCACAACCCAATTAATTAGGGCCTGAGCCACTGACAACGTCAGTCGGCGAAAGCCCTATTGTATCTGCTTGCGTTTATTTATTAATTTTTTTTCTATATTATTCTGCCTAAATGATCGCATTTTTCACCCTCTGAATGTTAACCAAAACGCAATTTTTTTTGGCAAACCCCTCCGACCCGGCAAAAAATTCGATAAACTGGAAAACATCTGTGCCCCCCCACCCCTCATTTTTGTGGGTGGGGCCAAACGTACAAGGTCTATGGAGACTGGAGACCATAAACTCTGCCGTAGAGACATAAAATTTGGGTGAGGTGTGCATCACCTCAAGATAGGCAAAAAACATCATTGTGGCCCATACCCACCGCCAACAGGAAGGCCGCCATCTTGCCTCAAAGTCGCCCCACCTCCAATTCGGAAAAAAGTCACACCTCACATTTGAACAAACTAGTCCTAGGGACCTGCTCCGATTGAGCTCATTTTTTAATGGCCAATGCCTATAGATGCCGCCATGTTGTATAAATTAAATCAAAATCTCAAAAGGCGTGGACAGGGCGCCATGGCGAATTTTGACTCCTCCCCTTACAAATTCAACCACCTGTAACTCGGGCAAAACTTGTCCGATGTCCACAAAACTTTCCATGAAGGAAAATAGTGCCACCCCGGACGCAATGACCTCAAAATACCTGACAACCGATATAGCGCCACATAGTGGTTAACAAAAGAATTGCTGAAAACTGTTTTATTTATTACTCGCACGCGGCTGGGCAGAATGATGTGAAATTTTCTGAGATTCATCAGAACACAGCCATGATCATAACTGAACATCAACATTAGTATGACATCAAACGTGTTACCATGGACACGCCCTCCTCGCCATTCAATCCGTGAGCTTATGGGGATGGGTGGGAACGTCCTGGAGTCATGAAATTTGAAACATAGGTTTAGGTTACTGTCACATATAGTCCAATATGGGTGGACAACACATAACTGACATGGAAGTGTTGCCATGGCGCCATGGCGAAGTTTGACTCCTCCCCTTACAACTTCAACCACCTGTAACTCGGGCAAAACCTGTCCGATGTGCACCAGTCCTTTCATGATGGAAAATAGTCCCACCCCGAACGCAATGACATCAAAATACCTGACAACCGATATAGCGCCACATAGTTGTTAACAAAAGAATTGCTGAAAACTGTTTTATTTATTACTTATTTATTAAACTGTTTTATTTATTACTGGGCAGAAAGATGTGAAATTTTCTGAGATTCATAAGAACACAGCCATGATCATAACTGAACATCAACATTAGTATGACATCAAACGTGTTACCATGGAAACACCCTCCTCGCCATTCGATCCGTGAGCTTATGGGGAGGGGTGGAAACGTCCTGGAGTCATGAAATTTGGAACATAGGTTTAGGTTACTGTCACATATAGTCCAATATGGGTGGACAACACATAACTGACAAGGAAGTGTTGCCATGACGCCATGGCGAAGTTTGACTCCTCCCCTTACAAATTCAACCACCTGTAACTCGGCCAATACCTGTCCGATGTGCACCAGTTCTTTCATGATGGAAAATAGTCCCACCCTGAACGCAATGACATCAAAAGACCTGACAACCGATATAGCACCACATAGTGGTTAACAAAAGAATTGCTGAAAACTGTTTTATTTATTACTCACACGCGGCTGGGCAGAATGATGTGAAATTTTCTGAGATTCATCAGAACACAGCCATGATCATAACTGAACATTAACATTAGTATGACATCAAACGTGTTACCATGGACACGCCCTCCTCGCCATTCAATCCGTGAGCTTATGGGGAGGGGTGGGAACGTCCTGGAGTCATGAAATTTGGAACATAGGTTTAGGTGACTGTCACATATAGTCCAATATGGGTGGACAACACATAACTGACAAGGAAGTGTGAGCTTTCTCCTTAGGGTTGCTGGACTGACACTCAGAGATAGGGTGAGGAGCTCAGTCATCCGGGAGAGGCTCAGAATAGAATCGCTGCTCCTCCACATTGAAAGGAGTTAGTTGAGGTGGTATGGGCATCTGATTAGGATGCCTCCCACTTGAGGTGTTTCAGGCACGTCCCACTGGGAGGAGACCCCGGGGCAGACCCAGGACTCGGTGGAGAGACTATATCTCCCAGCTGGTCTGGGAAGGCCGTGGTATCGTCTCTGAAGAGCTGGAGCAGGTGGCTGGGGAGAGGGAAGTCTGGGCTTCTCTGCTTGAACTGCTGCCTCTGCGACCAGGACCTCCGGAAAAGTGGTAGAAGATGGCTGGATGGATGGACAGTGCCACTTACTGCTCACAGGAAGATCTGCGCCAAATGGTTTACTTTATTATTCATGAAGCCCATGTAGTGATAATGGCACATTTTCCGAGCCAGCGAGGGACGACGGGCAGCGGGTTCCGCGGGCGCGCGGGGGGGCGAAGGTCCGCTTACACCTGCTTGCAGGTTTAATTAAATTTGTTTCTAAGACTGCCTTCTATCATTTGCATAATATTGCCAAGATTAGGAGCATCTTGTCTCAGAGTGATGCTGAGAAACTGATCCACACTTTTGTTAGCTCTAGATTAGATTATTGTAACTCTTATCAGGTTGTACTAAAACATCTTTAAAAAGTCTTCAGTTGATCCAAAATGTTGCTGCAAGAGTTTTAACAGGTACTAGAAAGACAGATCACATCTCTCCGGTTCTGGCCTCCTTTCATTGGCTTCCCATAGAGTTTAGAATTAAGTTTAAAATCCTTCTTCTCACTTTTAAAGCTCTAAGCAATCAGGCCCCTTTTTATTTAAAAGATCTGATATTATGTGGGAATGTGGAAATGATGAGACAGGTTTCTCTCATGGCAGCTTTATTCACATTCGCCAACATCTCAAAGAAGAAAAGAGGACATTACAGGGAACTCTCGTCCTTAAATACCAGGACTCTCACAGTTCACAAGTCAAACTGCATCACAGGTCACATTGCATTATAATCGCCAGTAACAATGCATCTCCTCATTAATCCTCTAATATCACCCCCACAGTCTCAAGCCTTGCATACCAAAGCTCACACCCTCGCAGGTTCCTGTTATCTCCAAGGAAGCTCTGTCTTTGTTCTGATCTAAAATGTGAGGCCTTACATCAGTCACAAAGTAGGTCACATATGTGTGCCCCCCCCCAAACATTTTAGAACAAACAAGAGAATAACAACATGCATGCCGTGATAGAATCAATACACATCAGTCCGCATGCTGTCTAGGCTTCAATTCAATTCAATTCAACTTTATTTATATAGCGCCATTTCACAACAACAGTCATCTCATAGCACTATCAACTGTAGGGAGGACCCCCACAGTTGCAGAAAGACCCCAGCAATCAGGGGGATACAGCAGATACGGCAGTCTCCTGCCGTATCTGCTGTAGCCGGGGTTCAATGTCTCTGTGGCGCTGTCATGCTGGGGGTTTGCCGTCTGGGGGTGGAAACCTTTTGTCAGTCCCTGCGGGTGTTCTGGGGAAACATTACTCTGTGAAGCCCCCCATGGGGGTCTACCTTGCCGCGGGGCCCTTGCCAACAGCACTTGCTCATCCGCCACCACAAAAGCGGGTTTGAGTCTGTTTATGCCAACTTTTTCTTTCCTACCCACCAAATCTAGCAAAAACTGCTTGTCCCCTGTTTCCAGCACTCTGAACGGTCCGTCATAAGGTGGTTGCAGTGGGGGTCGATGCGCATCGTGTCTGACAAAAACAAACTCTGCGTTCTTCAAAGCTTTAGGCACAAAAACGCACGGAAAACTGTGGTGCACGGGGCCGGGCAGCATGCTTGATTCTATGTTACTCCGCAACAGCTGAGATGGGAGGTGTCTGGCACAGGGTTATCTGGGAGAAACTCCCCAGGCAGCCGAAGTGGTTGCGCAAACACGAGCTCCGCTGGGGAGGCTTCTAAGTCCTCTTTAGGCGCAGAACGCAACCCCAATAAAATCCACGGTAACTTGTCTACCCAATTTGCATCCGTCAGTGATGCTCTGAGAGCTGCTTTCAATGACCTATGAAAACGTTCGCATAACCCGTTAGCCTGCGGATTGTACGCGGTTGTGCGGTGAATTGTGACACCCAGGCTGTGGGCCATTGTCGACCAAAGTTCGGACACAAATTGAGGGCCTCTGTCGGACATAATGTCCGACGGAACTCTGAAACGCGCCACCCAAGCTGTTAAAAATGCGCGCGCTACCTCCTCGGCCGTGGTTGATGCCAGCGAAACCACTTCAGGCCAGTGCGTGGTGCGGTCCACCATTGTCAGAAGGTGTGTTCACCCCTGTGACGGCAGGAGGGGTCCCACGAGGTCCACATGAACGTGATCGAACCTCTTGGCCGGAATGTGAAACGGCTCCAAAGGAGCCCTCGTGTGCCTGTGTACTTTGGCTCGTTGACATGCCGTGCAGGCTGCTGCCCACTCTTTAACTTGTTTGCGAAGACTCGGCCACACAAATTTCTCTCCTACCATTTTGACCGACGCGCGCACTCCCGGGTGCGCCAAAGAATGAATCGAGTCAAAAACGCGGCGGCGCCACGCAGCCGGTACTACTGGACGCGGCCGTCCAGTGGAGACATCGCAGATTAGGGGGGGCATACCGTCTTGCAGCACCCTGTTCTCCAGCCTTAACCCTGTTGGTCCAGACTGGAGCGCGCGCACATCCGCGTCACTAACCTGCTCCGCGGCCATGGCTGCGTAATCTATTCCTACACTGACTGGGGCCGCCACGGCGCGTGAGAAGCAGTCTGCCACTACATTCAGTTTGCCCGCCACATGTTGAATATCAGTGGTAAACTCTGATATCGCGGCCAGCTGTCTCTGCTGCTGGCCTGACCACGGTTCGGAAACCTTGGCCATCGCGAATGTTAGCGGCTTGTGGTCAACGAACGCGGTGAAACGGCGTCCTTCCAGCCAGAACTGAAAGTGGCGGATGGCCAAATGGAGAGCCAGCAGCTCCCTGTCGAACGCGCTGTATTTATGTTCGCTATCGCGCAAGGTCCTGCTGAAAAAGGCGAGGGGCTGCCAAACCCCCGCTACATGCTGCTCCACGACCGCCCCTATGGCCACATCTGACGCGTCAGTAGTGAGCGCAATGCGGGCCGTTGGGTCTGGGTGTGCCAACAACGCAGCCTTTGCCAAGGCTGCTTTTACCTCCGAGAACGCTTGGTCCCGCTCCAGGGACCACTCGACCTTATTTGCGGGTTTCTGTTTTTTGAGCGCGGCATACAGCGGCTGCATGAGTTGCGCCGTGCGGGGGAGAAAACGGTTATAAAAATTCACCATTCCCAAAAACTCCCGTAACGCCCTGACCATCTGCGGCCGGGGAAAATCTGCTACCACACGCACTTTGTCAGGAAGCGGAACCGCTCCTTCGGGGGAGACGCGGTGTCCTAAAAAGTCGATCTGCGCCACCCCAAACTGACACTTCGCTGGGTTGATTATCAACCCGTGATCTCCCAACCTCCGGAAAACTGTAGCCAGGTGGTTTTCATGTTTATCTTCGGATGTGCTGGCTCCCAAAATATCGTCCAAGTCGACAAACACGAAAGGGAGATTGCGAAGCACCGCGTCCATCATGCGTTGGAACGTCTGTGCAGCCCCTTTAAGCCCGAATGGCATGCGCAAAAACTCGAATAGGCCAAATGGAGCTATTACCGCTGTTTTGGATATGTTCTCAGCGCGCACTGGGACTTGGTGGTAACCGCGGACCAAATCTATCTTAGAAAAAACACGAGCCCCTGCCAAATGAACGTAAAAATCTTGGATATGCGGGATTGGGTAGCGGTCGTGCGCTGTAGCGTTGTTTAACCTGCGGAAATCCCCGCAAGGTCGCCATGAGCCGTCAGCCTTCGGGACCATGTGTAGCGGGGAAGCCCAAGGGCTATTTGAACGCCTGATTATGCCCAACCTCTCCAGGTTGGCGAACTCCTCGCGCGCTATGGCCAGTTTAACTGCGTCCAAGCGCCGAGCTTTTGCAAAAACGGGCGGTCCGGTAGTGGTAATAAAATGTTCCACCCCGTGTTTAGCGACGGTTGCCGAAAATGTGGGGACTGTGAGTGCTGGGAACTGAGTGAGCAGTGTGTGGAACTTACCGCTTGCAGCTGTGACGTTGGCTTGTGCTGTTGGCGGGGCCACTCGCGCTGTATCGGGAATAGAATTAAAAGAAAGTGCATTAACCAGGCGCTTGTTAGCGAGATGAACCAACAAACCACGTGAGCACAAAAAATCAGCCCCCAACATATTGAAATTCACTGCTGCTATAACAAAAGTCCACTCAAATGTATGGCCGTGTAGAGACAGAAGCAGAGTCTTCTCACCAAAGGTCTTAATCTCCGAGCCGTTCGCTGCTGCCACCCTGGGACCTCTGGAACCTGCTAGCCTATCCGCGTAGGAAGGTGTGATGAAACTCAACTGGGAGCCTGTGTCCACGAGGAAATGCCTCCCCGAGCGTGCGTCCAACAAGTAGAGCAGCTTGTTCTCCTCCCCGAGGGCCGCGGCTGCTATCGACCCCCGGTCATTTCCCGAACGCTTGAACTGGCACGGTGGTACAAATTTGCATGCCCTCTCTGTGAAGCGGCGATGGTAGAAACAAAGGACGTCTCCTCCGCGTTCCCTGGCTCCCGCCGCCACCGTCGTCGGTGGGTCTGCTACTGCTGCCCCTGGCCCCCTGCCATCTCCGGTCGTCCCGCCGAGTTCCGCTGCTGCGGCCGTGGCCATGCGCTGTCTGCTGGCGTTGACAATTCACTGCGCCTCCCGGGCCAGCGCGCGGTAGTCCCGCTGGGCCAACAACGGCGAACTGGTCAGGGTCGCTCTCGTCGCTGACGGTAGGGTCCTGAGGAAGAGGTGGGTGAAGATGAAGTGGTTGTCGTCTGAGCCTTTCAACCTCAACATCTTCTCCATCAGATTAATGGGCGTGTCATCTCCCAACTCAGTCAGCGCCAGGAGTCCCTCTGCTCACTCCTCAACGGAGGGGGTGAAGTGCTGGATGAGTGCAGCCTTCAACGCGCCGTATTTGTCGCTGTCTGGCGGCTGCTCGATAAGGCTCTCCACATGCTGAGCCGTGTGGCTGTCCAGTTTTGCGACCACATGGTAGAATTTTGTGTCGTCTACCGATATCCCCCGGAGGTTGAACTGTGCCTCAACCGCGTGGAACCAGGAGCGTGGATTGTTCTGCCAAAAGTCCGGTAGCTGGACCGTAGTGGCATTCGCTTGGTTGGGGGCTCCTGACGAGGCTGGCCCTGGGGAATTCTCCTCTCGCTGCATGCTATGTCTTGGGTCACCAGTGTGGGAATGTGGAAATGATGAGACAGGTTTCTCTCATGGCAGCTTTATTCACATTCGCCAACATCTCAAAGAAGAAAAGAGGACATTACAGGGAACTCTCGTCCTTAAATACCAGGACTCTCACAGTTCACAAGTCAAATTGCATCACAGGTCACATTGCATTATAATCGCCAGTAACAATGCATCTCCTCTTTAATCCTCTAATATCACCCCCACAGTCTCAAGCCTTGCATACCAAAGCTCACACCCTCGCAGCTTCCTGTTATCTCCAAGGAAGCTCTGTCTTTGTTCTGATCTAAAATGTGAGTCCTTACATCAGTCACAAAGTAGGTCACATATGTGTGGCCACAATTACCCTATTATCCTAATAGAGCACTACGCTCCCAAAATGCAGGATTACTTGTAATACCTAGAATCTCCAAAAGTACAATGGGAGGCAGAGCCTTCAGTAATCAAGCTCCTCTCTTGTGGAACCAGCTGCCAATCTGGATTCGGGAGTCAGACTCGATCTTTGTTTTTAAGAATAGGGTTAAAACCTTCCTTTTTGATATAGCCTACAATTAGGGAGGGATCATGTGTTTCTGAACCCTCCCTTAGTTATGCTGCTACTAGGTTTAGACAGCCAGGGGACCTCCAATAATTGCACTGGGCTTTACTCCTTTCTTCATGCTCAATTAAATTTTTTTTTTTTTTGCTGGTCATTAACATCTGTTTGTTCTCTCCCATAGATTGAATCCCCATCGTGCTGTTTGCTCTCTACGTGTCTGTTCTTTTCATCTTCTCTATCTCCTCATCCCCCAGCCAGTCGCAGCAGATGACTGCCCCTCCCTGAGCCTGGTTCTGCTGGAGGTTTCTTCCTGTTAAAAGGGAGTTTTTCCTCTCCATCGTCGCCAAGTGCTTGTTCATAGGGGATCGCCTGATTGCTGGGGTCTTTCTGCAATTGTGGGGGTTTCCCCTACAGTTGAAAGTGCTATGAGATGACTGTTGTTGTGAAATGGCGCTATATAAATAAAGTTGAATTGAACCCAGCCGCTTGGTTTATTCATGGGGAAGCCCAGTTCGCCCTCTGTGGTGTTTCAACAGACGAAACAAAGTACCATCATGTGGTAGCTGCACTGGACGCGTGCGCCACGCAACAAGTCATGAGCCTACTCCAAGACCTGCCAACCCAGGGTAAATACAATGCTCTCAAGCGAACACTGCTGCAACATTATACCCTTTTGGACACGGAGAGGGCAGAGAAACTCCTTACACCCTTGGAGTTAGGAGACAGATTGGCTGTGGAACTGATGGAAAGCATGCTTGCACTAATGGATAAAGATGACGGATTTTTCTTGTTTACCCACCTCTTCCTCCGGAACCTACCAGGTACAGCATGGGCAATCCTCACTAACTCACTGCTGCTGGTGACCAGGAACTACCATGTGCTGGCACAAGAGGCAGACTGAATCATCCTGGCAAACAAGGCTCTCAGCGTGCACGCAGTGACACCGGGATCTCCAAAGGAATCCAGCGAGGTTGGGGAACTGATGGTGGTGGCAGGGATGGACAGCCGGAGACACGGGACGAGGAAGCTGTTTTTATCACCGCCGTTTTGGCAAGGGAGCTCAATGTTGTTTGCCAGCATTTGGTAGCAGCTGCGACCACTGACGACAGGGAGAAGCTGCTTTTCATCACGGACACACATTCTGGGAGACATTTTCTGGTGGACTCCAGCTCCCAGAAGAGCCTCATTTTGCCAGTCAGCGCCGACTGGTTGGCAGAAGGCAGCAGCCCGGCTCTTACGGCCACCAACGGATCCCACATCAGGACGTCTGGAGAAAGGACGGTGACTGTATGTTTACACGGACGCAATTACCAGTGGGCGTTTGTGGTAGCTGCATGCTTGGCCCCCATCTTAGGTGCCGATTTTCTGTGTGCTCACGGATTGCTGGGTGAAGTTGCAAACAGATGCTTAGTGGACGCTGTTTCTTTTTCCTCCTTGCCCTGCACAGCTCGGGGAGTTGGGCCACCAACACACGCTAATGTTCTAGCTCCAGGGCATAAGTACCAGCGGTTGCTTTCCAAGTTCTCAGCACTCACGGTTCCCACCTTTACTGCTGTGGTAACCAAGCACGAGTTCAAACATTTTATCACAAAGGAAAGGTCTGCCTGTGTTTGTGCACCCTCGCTGCCTGGACGCAGCTAAACTAGCCAGTGCATGCAAGGAATTTGCTAACGTAGAGCGATTGGGCATCGTTTGGAGCTCCAATAGCCCGTGGGCATCTCAGCTGCACATGGTGCCCAAGGCCGATGGGTCGTGGCGGCCGTGTGGCAATTTCAGACGCTTAAACAATGCCACGGAACACGACCGGTAACCCATCCCGAACATCCAGGATTTTTCCGTGCACCTGGCCAGGATGCGCATTTTTTTCAAAAGTGGATCTGGTCTGTGGGTACCACCAGGTCCTGATTCGCGCAGAGGATATTCCTAAAATGGCGGTAATAACTCCTTTTGGCCTTTTTGAGTTTTTACACATGCCGTTCTGGTTAAAAGGAGCAGCGCAAACTTTTCAAAGAACGATGGACGTGGTGCTCCGGGACCTGCCGTTCGTTTTTGCCTACTTGGATGACATTTTGGTAGCTAGTGCGTCAGAGGAGGAGCATCTCGCCCACCTCAAACAAGTTTTCCCAATGGTTGGAAGTGCACAGACTTATTGTTAACCCAGCAAAGTGCCAGTTCGGGCTGCCAGTGATTGATTTTTTTGGGCCACTGCATCTCGCCAGACGGCGTGATCCCGCTAGCTGATAAAATGTGCCCAGTGTCGGATTTTCTGCATCAACAGACCATTACGGCGCTGCAGGAATTTTTGGGGATCCATTAATTTTTACAACCGTTTTCTCCCCTGGGCAGCACAGTTGCTGCAACCGCTGTACGGTGTGCTCAAAAAAAAGAAGCCCATGGATAGCATCGACTGGACCCCCGAGTGGCCTCAGGCTTTCACAAACGCCAAAAGGGCGCTCGCTAACGCGGCTCTGCTGGCCCACCCTACCCCGTCAGCGTGGATAGTGCTCACCACAGACGCATCTGATATCGTGATAGGGGCAGTGGAGCAGTACGTCTCTGGTTTGTGGCAGCCACTCGCATTTTTCAGCCGTACTTTGCGTGACAATGAGCGTAAATACAGCACTTTTGACCGGGAGTTGTTGGCCCTCCACCTGGTTACGAGTCATTTTCAGTTTTGGCTTGACGGCCGCAAGTTCACCGCGTTTGTCAATCACAACCCACTAACATATGCAATGTCCAAAGTCTTGGAACTGTGGTTGGCTTGGCAGCAGCGGCACTTGGCCACAGCATCTGAGTTCAGTACCAACATTCAACACGTAGCCGGTAAGCTTAATGTCGTGGATGACTGCCTGTCGCGCGCGTTAGTCTCCCCAGTCTACATGGGGATAGATTTTCTTGCTATGGCCACCGACCAAACTGGGGACGCAGACATTCATGCGCTCCAGTCCGCAGCTACTGGATTAAAACTGGAGAGCAGGGTGGTGCAAGAAGGGTGCCCCCCCCCCCCCTTGCTCTGTGACGTCTCCAATGGCCGCCCCCGCCCGGTGGTTCCGAGCTCTTGGCGCCGTCGCGTTTTTGAGTCCGTCCACTCCATTTCACATCCTGGCGTGTGCGCCTCGGTTAAACTGGTGGGGTCCAAATTTGTCTGGCCTTGCCTACGTAGGGATGTAAAACAATGGGCTGCAGTGTGTGTCGCGTGCCAGTGAGATTTTGACCCCACTGAGCCTAGGGGTCAAAATCCACCGCACCACTATGTGCAACCCACAGGCTAATGGTTTGTGTGAGCGTTTTCACAGGCTGATTAAAGCAGCACTCAGGACCTCGCTAACGGATGCAAATTGGGCTGACCGCCTGTCTTGGGTTCTATTTGGGTTGCGCTCCGCACCTGAAGAAGATTTGGCAGCTTCCCCTTGCAGAACTCGTTTTTTCTCAGCCATTGCAGATCCTGGGAGAATTTTTGCCCAAGAGCCCTGTGCCCCGGACCATCCCATTCACGCACCTTTTTCCCGATACAGGGGCTGCCAGCGTTCCAGGCCCAGCACACCATTGTTTTCCCCGCACTTTTGTTCCAAAGCGCTTAGAGAATGCCAAATTTGTTTTTGTCAGGCACGACGTTCACAGAACCCTGCTGCGTCCGCCGTATGACGGCCCGTTCAGAGTGTTGGAAACTGGAGAGAAGCATTTTGTGTTAGACTTGGGGGGAGGGGGCGTAAGGAAACCATCTGCATAGATAGGCTGAAACCCGCTTATGTTTTGGCAGACGAACAGGTGGTGTTGGCTCAAGCTCCCCGGCGCGTGCGCCCAGCCACAGCAGCTCCGCAGGTTGGTGTTTCCCGAGCAGAAAATGGTATTCACGGGACTAACCCATTTCCCTCCCCACCCTTTCCCCCTCCAGAAACCGACCTCCCTTTCCACCCACCTCAACAAGAAGGCGCTTCGACTGGCCCGGTGGCTCCTCGCTACAGCTACTACGGGCACTTGCTCAAGCCCAAAAGTCCAGAGGGACAGGAGCCCTTCTGGGTGTTCGGGGGGGGGGGCTGTGTGGGGGACACAGTAGGTCATGGCACTCCACCCAGGAAAGGGGGATGGTGGGGGGAGAAGATAGTCAGAAATGGTAATGGAGAAAAGGCGGGAAGTGCGCATAAGGGTGCCAGAGCGCTAGGGGGTAATCAGCCAAAGAAAGATGTGCCTTCCGCCCCTGCTGTGCCAGGTTCACACCTGAGGACACAGGGGTGTGAATGTATTGTATCAAGACCTGCTCTGTGACATATTTTAATGTGTATGGGGATGTGTGGGCATGTTTCACAGCGTGAATGTTAATGTGCTTACCCTGGGTGCCAGAGAGGCGGGGATAAAGTGTATAAGAGGGATCGCTATGGCACTCAGAGGCAGTCTGTTATATTTGATGGAGGAGAAATAAAGTCATCATTAGCTCGTGGTCTCGTCTGATTACTTCCTCCACAATAGAAGCAATAGGTCGTCTGGAGTGGCAATTTGTTTTAATAGATTTCCTGGTGAAATTGTCACACATAAAACAGACAAAAATGGGCACTGGTTAATGGTGGTATTAAAAATCTAACTAACTAACTAACTAACCTGCACTTATATAGCGCTTTTCTAGTCACAAAGACCACTCAAAGCGCTTTCATTAATACTAACCCTCTATTCTAAGGGCCTATAGGAAACAAATATCTAGGGACAATTTAGAACAGCCAATTAACCTAACATGCATGTTTTTGGCATGTGGGAGGAAACCGGAGAAATCCCGGAGTAAACCCACGCAACACGGGGAGAACATGCAAACTCCACACAGATCACTGTTGTTCGGGGGCTGGGATCGAACCCACGATCCCCACAATCCCCCGGCCAAGGGTAAACTGTGCTGCCGCAGTGCTAACCACTGCGCCACCGTGCAGCCAAAATCAAAATCGAAACCAGTTTTCTTATTCTAACAAACATACTGTATATGGTTATACATCTAATAGCTAGAATAAACAAATGCTTGAAGATATAAATAATGCTGCAATAGAAAATAAAATTCTTTATCCTACAGATCTCATTTTAATGGGGGGAGATTGGAACATAACTCCTGATGAATGGGAAGACAGATGGCCCTCTAAATTTGACAGTCACGGGCTGCACGGTGGCGCAGTGGTTAGCACTGCGGCAGCACAGTTTACCCTTGGCCGGGGGATTGTGGGGATTGTGGGATCGTGGGTTCGATCCCAGCCCCCGACCAACAGTGATCTGTGTGGAGTTTGCATGTTCTCCCCGTGTTGCGTGGGTTTACTCCGGGATTTCTCCGGTTTCCTCCCACATGCCAAAAACATGCACGTTAGGTTAATTGGCTGTTCTAAATTGTCCCTAGATATCTGTTTCCTATAGGCCCTTAGAATAGAGGGTTAGTATTAATGAAAGCGCTTTGAGTGGTCTTTGTGACTAGAAAAGCGCTATATAAGTGCAGGTTAGTTAGTTAGTTAGTTAGTCATCATTATAATCACACAATTAGAGAATTTATGACTAAAACAGTTTTATAGACATTTGGTGAACCCAAAATCCAGGGAAAAATCAATATACCTGATTTAAACCTAATGGTACCTGTAAACCTGAAAAAAACATGCAAGTTAGGTTCATTGGAGACTCCAAAGTGGCCCTAGGTGTGAATGTGTGTGTGAATGGTGAAGGGATAGCACCATTATCATTAGCTAATGCTGCCTTCAGAACATAATCCTCCAGGTACCTGGACCTCTGACATCTTCTAGCCGAGTGTCCCCTAGAAGGGGACCGTCGGCCGCACCTGCGAGTCTCTAACCCCCGCATTCGATGAGTCCCAACCCACACCAGTCCATTCCGCCATAGCTCCTGGACTCTGTGCAGGCAAGGACTTCCTGAGTCGGCTGGAGTGCCACCGTGACCCGTCCAAGAGCTCAAACGTGTCCTGGCCCCGCCGCCTCATGATCTGTAGGGGCCCCATCCAGAAAGGTTGCAGCTTGTACGTACGGTTGGGACGTTTAATCCAAACCTGATCCAACACCTTCAGTCTGTGAGCCCTTGCCCTGTACTTTCTGTCGAACCTTCGTTTCATCTTTCGCTGTTGGGCAATGACCTAGTCTCGTGGAGAATCTGTGCTCCCTGGAGAAGGGGTCATGGGTGGTCTCAGTTGGTCCAAAGACAGGTGGAGTTCGTGCCCCAGCATGAGTTTTGCCGGGGAGCACCCTGTTGTAGCATGGGGCAGTTGCCCTGTAGCGGAGGAGTGTGCTCTGGAGGGCATCTGGAAATGTGAAGCCGCCCGCCAGATGAGCTTTCAGCCTGTTTTTCAGAGTCTTGTTGAAATGCTCTACGTCCCCATTGGCTTGGGGGTGATAGAATGCGGTTTGATGTGTTCCACGCCCCTAATACCCAAAAACTCCTCAAACGCCCCATAAGTGAACTGCGGGCCATTGTCTGTAGTGTTGGCATCTGGGACCCCCCACCTGGCAAACAGTGATGAGAGGAAACCCAAAACCATGTCCGTTGTGACTGAATTAGTGGGCAACACCTCTGGCCATCTGGAGAACAGATCGTAGACCACAAGCAAAAACCGGCTGTTCGAGGGTGCTGTGTGCAGTTCGCCACAGATGTCTAATTGAATGTGCTTCCAAGCGCCCTCTGAGTAGGGCAATGGTCACAGGGGTGGAGGGGGTGGTCCACTGGTCTTTCCACTCTCCAAACACGGGACACAGTTCTTAACCATGATTTCAATGTCCTTATCAATACCAGGCCACCAAACTGAATCCCTGCAATGTTGCTTCACCCTGATCATGCCCAGATGGCCCTCATGGAGCATCGCCAGAACCCATGATCTCAGGGACACTGGCATCAACGTGCAGTGTCCCCGTGCCACACACACACCGTTCCAACAGCTCAGTTCATCCCTAAACCGGTGAAAAGGTGCCAGCTCGCCCTGTACTTTTGCAGGCCAACCCTCCCTGATGACCGAGCAAAGTTGTGACAATGTGGGGTCCTGTTCTGACTCTGCCCGGAGCTCCTGGAGGGATGCCATGTCCCGAAGGGGTCAATGCAGCGTGTTGATCAGATCCGCCTTTGTAGGGTCGTCATCATCGTCGTCTGGTTGTGTGGTGTTTGTCGTGGCATGGAACAGGAGGTCTGCCACTACATTCTTTTCCAGGAGTGAACTGGGTAGTAAAATGTAGGCCCTCAGCTGCTCTGTCCACCTGTGGATCCGTAGAGGTCTATGTCCAGAGCCTGCCATCTCCAGTAGTGTTGTCAGCACCCGGTGGTCCGTCCGCAGGGTGAAGTGACGCCTGTAGAGATAGATGTGCCACCGCCCAAACACAGGCGAGTGCCTCCCTCTCACCCACAGCATATTTCTGTTCTGCTGCTGAAAGGGACCTCGACGTGAACGCCACTGGGCACTCGATACCATCTTGCACCTGAGATATAACTGCCCCCACAACCAAAGCAGACCCGTCACAGGTCACAAAAGTTGGCCATATTGGATCAAAGTGAGCCAACACTGGAGGGGAAGTGAGTTGAGACTCCAGCCTAGCCACCGCCACTGAGCAGACAGGAGTCCACTGCCGTGGTATATCCTGTTTCAGAAGGGCCCGGAGTGGTTCAACAGGGAATAAAACGCCCGTAAAAGTTCACCATGCCCAAGAACGAGGAAATCTGTGCGGGTGTCGTGGGATCTGGAAGGTGCAGGACCACCTCCACATTCGAGTGCAGGGGCCTCAGACCCTCTGTCGCCAGCCGGAATCCCACAAACTTGATGGAGTCCACCACGAAAATACACGTTTCCCCATTCAATGTGAATCCATGCTCCTGTAGCACCTCCATCACCCGGCCAGAATGACCACTGTGCTCTTCCCATGATGTGTTGTGCACCACGATGTCATCCAAATATGCCACCACACCCTTGAGGCCAGCCAGAATCGTGGACATGATCTTCTGAAAACAGCTGGGTGCTGAGCTCAGACCAAAAGGCATGTGGGTGTACCTGAAAACGCCGATGTGGGTCACGAACGCTGTCAGATTCCTGCTGGCTGGGTGAAGGGGCATCTGCAGGTAACCCTGGCGGAGATTCAGCTTTGTGAACACCTTTGAGCCGTTGAATGTTGCGGTAAGTTTTTCCATCATGGGAAGCGGGTACTTGTCTGGAACAATCACCTTATTCACCATCCTAAGATCGATACATGGCTGGATGCTGCCTGTCTTCTTCTTGGCCCCCACAATGTTTGATATCCAGGGTGAAGCGTCCACCCTCTCAGTGATGTCAGTTTTAAGCAGTCTGTTCAGTTCTGCCATGACATCATCCCGCAGAGCGAGAGGAAGCTGCCGTAATGGTTGAATTTTCGGTGTCACACTTGGGTCAATGAGCGAGCGGTGGTAGAATGCCTTAATGCATCCAAGGCCCATGAACAATGCTGGCCAGCGGACATGCCATTCGGGGGACACTGTCAGTACTGTAGAGCCCTCTGGATCCATGATGGAAAACCGCAGTTCACCCAGCAGATCAATTCCCAGCAAGTCGGCCCCCCGGCGCCAGACCTGGAAAGTGAATGCGGGAACAATCTTTAACCCACATTTCACAGAGAAGCTGACTGTTCCCACCATTTCAATTTTGGCGTGACCGTACCCAAACGTTTTCACCGCCCCTTCCTTGATGGTTTTGCCCAAGAACAGTCTTTTCAATGTAGCCATACTCAGTTTGGACTTGCCAGCTCGTGAGGCCACCATAAGCGGTACGTTGACTCCATCTAGCTGCAGGACGTACCACTTTAACGGTCCCTTCTTTGCACCTGCTACACACACCTGCGTCATGCTCTCGCGCCCCACCGCCGATAGTTTAGTAGTGATGGTGCAGGCCCTGTCATGTGCCACAGTCCACCGCCTATTGGGGATCCACCCCGAAGAATTAGTTACATTGCTAGTGGCCAGACTTGGAGGGAAAACTTGAGTAGCTAAGTTCTTTTTAGCTAGCACGGGAAGGCCCAGCTGGGCGGTGGACTCAATCTGCCTAGTCAGTTCAAACCCCTTCTCTAGCATGGGGTCATCTGCAGTCAGTGTCAGCTTGTCTTTCAGCCACTCGTTGTTCGTACCATGAGCTAGCTTGTCCCAGACTAGCTCCTTCTTGATAGGCCAGTAGGCGCACTCTCTTGCTAGGCTATGGAGTTCCATAATGAAGGATTGGGTGGACTCAGCAGCTCGCTGTCAGCGGTCAAAAAATTTATATCTTCACGCCGTGATGTTGGAATGGTCCCTGAAGAAATAGTCCATTAAGTCCAAACCTTCCTTCAGTGAGCTGTTGCCACCCAGTGCAAAAAATATCCGTTGACCCGCCTCATCTAGGCAGTGAATGAGTAGGCCCCTCCGTCTTTCTTCATTGGCGCCGCTCAGACTGGCCGTGGCCACATACACTTCGAATGTCTCCCTCCCATGGTTTAGCTGGCATGCCCGGAGACTATAAAAATGGAGGTGGCAGTTTAATGCATGCTCCCATGGTTTATTCTCTTTGCCAAAATGTTATGTCAGAATAATACGAGACTGGAGCCACATTCAACTGAGCAATGAACTGACTTTATTATAGAAAACAGCTCAATATACTCCCTAGCCGTAGTCTGCCTGACGTCATCACCCTCAGCCCCCCAGCCAGGCTACAGTACGCCCCAAATGTCAAATCCCCACACAACACATTACACCAAATTAATCACACCTGTGGATGCACACCTTGTATATACCCCTTGCATCCACCCATTCCTTCCTCTTTCTAATGACTGGGAGGAGCCTGCCTCCACCGATGAAGGACAATGAATGGTTACAGGTTCACTTTCATTCATAAAACCGCATTTACATCCGTAAACATACGTTTTATTTCATTTCAGTGAACCTGTAACCACATGGCAACCATATACCAAATGAGTCCTGAGGAGAATGGAGGTGGCGTCACCCACAGGCCGAAGGAACACCATGCCCCAATCACGCCACTAAGTGCAAACACAATCAGATGAGTTTGGCTTCTTTATTTTATTTAACTGAGTGTGTACAAGTTAAGCCGGTTCCTCCAGGGAACCGGAGCTGAAACAAAAACCTTTCGAGCACAAGGCACACGTGCCGGCTTACATGAGGGAAAACTAAAATGCAACTTAAGAATCTGCTGTGACCCCCAGAACAGATGAGGGATGACTGATGAGGCCAGGTTGAGCCTATAGAAACAGGAACACATTGAGGAAGAAGCCCAGCCAGCGGCTGCGCATACATCCTCCAGGGGTGCACCCCTAAACAACGCCCATGCAGTGGCCAATCCCTGTGTCGAGTGAGCCACCAACCCAACTGATGGTTCCGCTCCAACCTGTACATACACGAAGGCAATCAGGGTGACTATCCAGTGGGACAAGTGCTGCTAGAGATAGACCTGCCCATTGTGGACTCCCCATAGAACACAAAAAGCTTGTCTGAAGTGCGGACAGACCTCGTACAGTCAACATAAACCTAAAAGGCCCGACTGGCACAACTAAGGAGCCTCTCAGCCTCCGAAGAAGTGTGTGGGGAGGGTAGAAAGCTTGAAGCATGAGAGGGCAGAAAAACAAACCCACCTATAGCACTTTGGCTGAAAAGCTGGGTTGGGCCGCAGGTGGGTCACCCAATCACTATCAAACCTGAGACATGCTGCGTCCACAGAGACCACATTCAATTCACTGATCCTCTTGGCCGAGACAATTGCCAAGAGAAAAGCAGTCTTCCTAGAGATCAGACGAAAGTCAGCAATGGAGAGTGGCTCAAAAGGGGGCAAGCACAGAGCCCTGAGAACTGTCCGGAGATCCCAAGTGGGCAGCAAGGACGCCGAGATGGGCGGCTCCATCTCACACCTCTCAAAAATTGCTTAGCCAAGGAATGCGCCCCAAGCAACAAGCCATACATTCTTCATGGGCAGCTGATACTGCTGCCAGGTAGCCCCCTGATAGTTGACTCCACCCAACCTCGGCAAAGAGGTACTGGAGGAAAAAGAGAGATGTGACATGTCAAGGGATTCTCGCCCTTGGTCCGACACCAGTTCAAAACACTCTCCACTACACACTCCACTGCAGCTGGGCAGACAGGCTGTGAAGCCTGCACAGTGTCTAACCTCCTTGTCTTACCAAGTTACACCAGTTACCAGTTATGGCTCCCGTTCAAGGGCCATACATAAAGCCTCAGGAGATGGGGATTCAGATGCCAAATCCTGCCCTGCACCTGTGACAGCACATCCCGTCTGACTGGGAGAAGCCAAGGATACCCCCACCCCCAACATCTTGTGGATCTCCGCCATCCATGGTCTTTGTGGGCCAACTCGGGCCATCAAATTACTCATCTTTGTGAGGAAAGCTGGCAGAAGAAGCAGTAGTAGAAATGCAAACAGTTTCACTGGAGGCCAGGCAACACTCAGAGCATCTGCACCTAGTGGACATAGCAGGCCGTGCATCGAGGCCCGGCAAGCACAGTGGGTGTTCTCTGCTGTCGCAAACAGGTCTGCTTCCGCCTGGCCAAATGAAGCCAGATCTGCTCAACTATCTCTGGATGCAGTCCCCTCCATCTCGAGATGATTATATGCCAAGACTGCTGAGCTGGAACCCAATGTCCCCAAACAAACCTGCCCTCCCAGACTGCACCCCAGCCTGTTAGGGAGACGTTGGTTGTAATGGTCACCCTGCAGCCCTCTTGGCCCAGGGGAACACCATCTTGGACTGCTGAGGAATGTCTCCACCACCTGAGAACCATGAGGCTCCTTCGGAAGAACTAGCTTCTTCCTTTTGTCTCTGGGCAAAACAACCTTCTGAACACGAACAACCGTTGAAGGGGACAAGCGCATAAAAGACCCAGTGGCACCATCTGGGCAGCTGCAGCAAAGAGATCCTAAGATCCTCTGGCACTGCTGCACTGATACAGTCCTTTGTAAGATGCAGCTCTTTATGCATTCCCTGATACTATGTCTTCTCTTGGAGTCAGGGATGCTCTCATGGCAACTGAATCCAAGGTGAGCCTCAAGTACTCAACAACCTTCATAATAAAGTGTCGCCATAACATAGGGGCCATAGCCACAGACTGGAAGGCACTAGCCACTAACTAATCAGTGACACAACACTTGTCGTTAGGGTGGCATAGAGACTTGCTGCCTGCAGGGGGAGCTTCTGCAAGCAATGCAAAGGTAGAGCCCACCTTCAACACACCATCCAAGCCCTGCTCCACAGCACCACTCAAAATACTGAGTCTAGAACAAGGAGCAGCAGCCTGACATAATTATCAGACCCAGGGAACAAAAGCTCAGACTCAAGTGAATACAGTTATCCTTTTATTGCTAACAGTGGGTGTATGGGTGCGTGTATGTACAGTGTGTGTTGTGCGTGTGGTGATGAAGAGCTGTACAGGAAATGTGCCTGGGGGAGAGCAGAACGCTGTTCAGCCTGGCAACCCTATAATGACAGAGCATAGGTGTTAGCACAGTCCACTGAGCATAGAGCTTGATGATAACAGAAGCTTACTTTGCAGATGGATGTGGAGATGCTCAGGTTGGTCTTGAGGGCTGCAGCCAGGGAGACAGCGTTCTGGGTCCGTGCAGATAATTGGGCAGGTAGCCCTGTAGCGGAGATGGAGGCTTTAAACCGCCGCCGGGAGGAGTGGATTCTGCCGCCGGGGAAATCCACCTGTGCACAGGGGAAAACGACTGACAAAAGGTGAGTAATATTAGGCTTACTTGAAGCGAAGAGGAGATCAGGATCTCAGACGATGAGGCCAGGGATTTGGCTGTAGACGTGAGGCATGTCAGAAGGAGAATGACACATGGCTCCATGCCGAGTGTAACCCTTGCCTTATGTTAATTAGGTAAGGGAAATTATTAAGTGTAGACCAGTTGCTAGGTTCGTAAGGGTTACAGTAGGGAATTAAAATGAGTGTGGAATGAAATAGCTGGAGGCAAGGAATGAGCAATTCATATCTGTTATTATTAAAGATAAAAGGAACAAAATATACAAACAATTTACAAATATACAAATATAACAACGGCCGGCATGAAATAAAACCCCAAAAATGTCCTACTGAGCTCAGTGTTTGTTTGTCCTTTTGGTTTAGTCGTTTGACCAGTCAAGATATCTTGTATCTCCAGACTCAGGTTTCTTTTCCTCTTTTAAAGTGGCGGCTTGAGTTGCTACCACTTCGAATTTTGTGCACTGGAGAGAGGAAGGATGTTCTTCTATCGAGATCTTGGTCAGATCTCGGTTCAGTCTCGGTTCAGGTCTTGGGTCAGGCTCGCCATCTCCATTCGGAGAGAATCCAGGATCCAGAAGGTTCTTAATCGGCAACCTAAAAAACCTAGCCTGCAGAACAATAATGGTATTATTGTTTACAGCTAGAGTAATTCGTTTTCCAATCTCTTCTTATATAACACTATAGCTTAGTGTTTAAATTCTTCTCTCATATTACTATTATTACAATCCAGTAATATAGTAAGATCTTACAATTCACATTTCACACCTTACATGCATGTTTTCTTTTCTCAAAATCTCTCTGGTAGTACATGAAATACTTTTTTTCTCATGTAACCAATTAAATGAATTTCTCTTTTTATCTCTACACCATACATACACCTATACAATTAATCTATCACATAACCAGGGAATATACTGTCCCATTACTTCCAGTATTCCCTTTTAAATCAGTAAAACCCTGTCTGAGCTACTGGGTTTAGCATAACCTATGAATTTACATAGGAGACCAACACAATGTGCTTTTAGCATCAAACTACACATTACATTCGACAGAAATAGTGCATAAGAACTAAAAGTACTTCAGCATACTGTTGGGAACTGAAATCACATTTAGGAAAACCATACAGACACAAAAATAGCCTTTTCCATTGCTTTTAAACAGAAAAAATCCACTCGCGGGAGACGTGGGCAGTGAAGATGGCTGCTTAGGTGAGGAGCACCGCAGTGCAGACAGCCTTTTTTTCTTCTACAAGGGCGTTTTTCTCTTGTTTCCTCAGCTGAAACTATTACTACTACTACACTTTGCATTGAGACTGGATTTGTGGAGAACAGGATTAAAATGCCAACGCAACAACAGAAACTTAATATTCGCTCCAAAGCCGGTGCTAGGAAGGAAAATCTGGCTAAAGCTGGCAATAACACAACGAGCCCTCCTCCCTCTCCGCCACCTTCAACAGGTGCAGGTGTTGCCAAAGACCAAATGGCGGAGGACATCTCTAAGATCTATGCACTGTTGAAAGAAATATCGGAGAGGCAAGACGCTAAACTTAACTCTATTGAGGCGTCAACGAGGGCGGTGGACACCAAGTTAACGGAGTTAGCCACCCGGCTGGGAAACGTGGAATCTCGCATCGCCTTTCTTGAGGATGCCAATGTAGCTCTGGATGCTAATCCCCCCGCAACCCAGACGCAGGTGGAAGATTTATTTCTGAAGCTGGACGACTTGGAAAATAGATCACGCCAAAACAATCTACGCTTTGTCGGCTTTCCAGAAAACTGTGAAAAATCAGATGCCCTTACCTTCATGCGCAAAGCTATCCCAGATCTGCTGAAAATGGAGTTCCCTGGAGGGCTGGAAATTGACCGTGCGCATCGGAGCCTCGCTAGACGCAAACCAGACGGCCAGCCACCCAGGGCTATCCAGATTCGACTTCTGCGCTTCCAGGATAGGGAGCGTATTGTGGAGGCAGCGTGCAGGATGGGAAAGCTGGATTGGAATGGTCATCACATCATGATTTTCCCGGATTATTCCAGACGAGTATCCGAGATGAGGGCAGCATTCAAGCAGTGTAAACACCTGCTGCACCAGAAGAAAATTGCATTCTCTCTCAGGTATCCTGCAGTTCTCGTTGTGAAGTTGGTAAGTGGTAAACAGGAGTTCACTGACCCTAAGAAAGCATTGAACCTGATTCTTTCACTACCGTGAGACATTGATGAACAATGGTATGAATATATGCTATATGTTTATTTGTTATATATTTTTGACGGAGGATTTGATGCAGTATTAATGTAAGGTTTCATTTTTTTTTTTTACTGCCCACGCTTTATTATCTGTAGGCATGAGGCTGCTGCGATGTTGCGGCTCTCCCTAAGTTTGTTGCACTGTTCACAGTCACGGTCCTAGAGTTTTTTCTTTTCTTTTTTTTTGGTTGGTGCTGTTTTTGTGCACCGATGGGTGACATTGGTTTTAGGTCACCGTTTATGTTACTTTATGATTAAGTGGTTTTCGTTTCCTTTTTTTGTATTTTTAATTTTTATTGTGTTTGTCTTTTGCCCAGTGAGGGGGTTTTTGGTGGAGAATTGCTGGATATTTTGGATGGTAATATGTACCGTTTATGATGTCGGCTAATTGTCAGAGCTTTCTTAACCTCATTACTTGGAATGTTAAAGGCCTTAACCACCCAATTAAGAGGAAAAAATTTTTGGCGTTTATTAAATCAAAAAAAGTGGATATAACATTGCTTCAGGAGACCCACCTCACTAAAACAGAATCTTAAAAACTCTGTCGGGATTGGGTGGGCCATGGGTTTGCGTCTTGCGGTAATAGCCAGAGCAGGGGGGTGGTAATCCTTTTTCATAAACATTTGCAGTTCAAGTGTCTAAAAAAGGTTAGTGATGATGATGGACGACTCCTTATAATTCTTATAGAAATTCAGGGCCATAGGATGATACTCGCTAATGTTTATGCACCAAATATAGTTGATTGTGCATTTTTTGCACAACTGGAACATGAATTAAGCGAAATGGGTAATTATCCCATTTTAATAGGTGGGGATTTTAATCAGGTCATGGACAACATTTTAGATTGGAGCACCCCCTCACAGCATTCATCTAAATCTGGCTCTACATTGAAAGACATGTGCAATGCAATTGGTTTGGTAGACGTGTGGCGGCTTTTTAATCCGTCCACAAGGGATTACACTTTTTATTCCACTGCTCATAATGTGTTTTCCAGGATTGATTACTTTTTAATGTCAAAATTCTCTGTTTTTTCTGTAAATTCGAGCTTCATTGGTAGCATAACACTATCAAATCATACCCCTTGTGGTATATATTACTCATATATTCCATACCTACATTTGTTAGAGCATGTGGAAATGTTTGGGACAACATATACAAAGGAATTTCACACCTCTGAAAGGACAAAGGAATCTCACCGCCGTGTGAAGACCAATGACGTCACAGGACGCGGCGGCAACAGACTTGACACCTTCACCCCCTAAGGCGAGGAGAGGTTTTCCCATCACCTCCCAAGACGAAGGGAGGAGTTAACAGGACTAATGGGGGATTAAGATAACGGGGGATTTCAGCTTGTGTTTTACGTCTTTGATGTGTGCCTGTATTTAACCAGCGAGCTGGGCAGAACTCTCTCTCTTTGCCTTCTGCCAAGCTCTACACCAGATGAGACAAGATAGAAGAGTTGTTCATTAAAGACTCTGCTTTTTTGATACAAAACCGCCTCGTCATTTCCAGCTCTTCTACACTGGTGACCTTGACGCGAGTATGGACCGGAGGCGTTCTTCAAGCGACTCATCCGTGGCGACTCTTACATACGCCAGCAACGACGCAGACGAGGGAGCAGACGTACAGCTGTTCCCCCCGGCAGAAGGAATTGAGAGGGCTCAACCGAGCTCCAGCACCGCCGTGAGAGCCGAGGCAAGGCACTCTCACCCGGCGGGCACAACAGTGATGGTGTGCACTAACGCCGTCACTGTCCAGCTGCCAGATTTCTGGCGAGAAGACCCGGCCTCTTGGCTTCATCAAGCTGAAGCCCAGTTCATACTGGCGGGCATCACGGCAGACGATAGTAAATTCTACCATATCGTCTCCAAACTCGACTCCGCCACTTCGAGGTGTGTGCGGAGCTTGCTCCAGCGACAAGTATGAGACACTCAAGACGACCATCGTGGCGAATTACGTCCCGTCAGGGGAGGAAAGAGCTGAAAAAATCCTGGCGATCTACGGCCACAGAGGGGGTAATCCAAAGACCCTCATGGAGGATTTGCTGCAGCTCAAGGAGGAGGACAATGATCATTTCCTTTTCCAATTTATTTTCCTCAGCACGCTTCCACCACACATGAGAGGGACACTCGCCAGTATGAAGTGCAACAACCATCAGGACTTCCGCACACTGGCCAACGAGGCTTATCGGCTCGTCAACGCCTGCAGAGAACTGACACCCACAGCGGCATCCGCGGACCTCCAAACTGACGCCCTGAGCCATGGAGAGCCACAACCCACGGAGCAAACCCAGCCCACGGTGACAGCGGCGCGACCCAAGCGTAACAAACAGATCGACGTCTGTTATTATCACCACCACTTCGCCGAGAAAGCCCACAAATGCGTTCCCCCCTGCAAGTTCACGATGTCAGGAAAACGCCAAAGCCAAGGACCGTTAACAGCAGCGGTTCTCGGCGAGAAAAATAAACTATTGTACGTGACGGATGGTCACACAGGCAAGCAGTTCCTCATCGACACGGGAGCCCAGCTGAGTTTCGTCATGCCCTCCCACACAGATCGAGCCATGGGCACCCGGGGCAATGGAGCAGTGGCAGCCAACGGCTCGGACATCGACACGTTCGGGGAAAAGAGCCTGCATCTCCTCATTCACGGCCGCAGCCACAGATGGACATTTGTTGTAGCGGCGGTGAGTTTTAACTTGTTAGGCGCAGATTTTCTGTGTGCACACGGGTTATTAGTTGATCTAGCAAATAGGCGCCTGGTTAATGCACTGTCTTTTGCTTCTATTCCATGCTCAGCTCGAGTCTCTCCACCACCTGTGCAGGCCAACGTCACTACGGCAGGAGGTAAGTTTGAGCAACTCCTCACCCAATTTCCAGCACTCACAACCCCCAAATTCTCAGCCACTGTAGCCAAACACGGGGTTAAACACTTCATTCCAACAATGGGACCTCCCGTTTTTGCCAAAGCTCGCCGCTTAGACGCGGCCAAGCTCAACATAGCAAGGGACGAATTTGCAGCTCTTGAAAAATTAGGCATTGTCCAACGCTCAAATTGCCCTTGGGCTTCACCACTTCACATGGTTCCGAAATCCGACGGTTCTTGGAGACCGTGCGGAGATTACCGCAGATTAAACAATGCCACAGCGCATGACCGCTACCCCATCCCTCATATACAGGATTTTTCACTGCATTTAGCGGGTGCGCGCATTTTTTCAAAGATAGACTTAGTCCGCGGTTATCTCCAAGTCCCAGTCCGAGCTGAAGACATTCCTAAAACAGCGGTTATAACCCCTTTCGGCCTTTTTGAATTCCTACGAATGCCGTTTGGTCTCAAAGGCGCTGCTCAAACTTTTCAACGCATGATGGACGCGGTCTTACGCGACCTCCCCTTTGTTTTCGTCTACCTCGACGACATGCTGGTAGCCAGCTCATCAGAGGAGGAGCACGAGCAACACCTTACTACCGTTTTTCAGAGGCTAGAAGAGCACGGTCTAATAATTAATCCAGCCAAATGCAAATTCGGCATATCGCAAATTGATTTTTTGGGACAGAGTCTCCCCGAAAGGGGCAGTCCCGCTTCCAGACAAAATTCATGCGATAAAAGGTTTTCCACGGCCCCAAACGGTCAAATCGCTACAGGAATTTTTGGGGATGGTTAATTTTTACAACCGTTTCCTTCCTCATGCAGCTCAGCTCATGCAACCCCCGTATGATGCGCTCAAAAAAAAGAAAGCTTCCCAAGCGGTCGAATGGACCCCGGAGCGCGAACACGCCTTTGCGGAAGTAAAAAACGCCCCAGCTAACGCCACAATGTTAGTCCACCCAGATCCCTCGGCCCGCATTGCTCTAACCACAGATGCTTCAGACCTGGCCATAGGGGCAGTTGTAGAACAACTTGTCAGCGAGGTCTGGCAACCTTTAGCATTCTTTAGCAAATCGCTAAACCCGACGGAACGCAAATACAGCACTTTTGACAGGGAGCTGCTGGCGCTTCATTTGTCCATCCGCCATTTCCAGTTTTGGTTAGAAGGGCGGAGTTTCACGGCTTTTGTGGACCATAAACCGCTCACTTTTGCGATGGCTAAAATTTCAGAACCTTGGTCGGGCAGACAACAAAGACAGCTAGCTGCGATTTCAGAGTTCACCACAGACATTCAACATGTAGCGGGCAAACTTAACGTAGTAGCGGACTGTCTCTCTCGCGCTGTGGCACCACCAGAGCACGAGGAGACAGATTACACTGCTTCAGCAGCGGAGCTTTTCTCTAACGCAAACACATATGCAGCACCTATCCTCGAAGGGATAGATTATGCAGCCATGGCGGAAGAACAAAGCAGTGATGCGGACGTGCGCGCTCTCCTGTCTGGACCAACAGGGTTAAGGCTGGAGAAAAAAGGGTTGCGCGACAGCGTGCCCCCCTAATATGCGATGTTTCAACCGGCCGACCTCGCCCGTTAGTACCAGCTGCTTGGCGCCGCCGTATTTTCGACGCAATTCACTCCCTCGCGCACCCAGGTGTGCGTGCTTCAGTCAAAATGGTTGCCGGAAAGTTTGTGTGGCCAGGCCTGCGTAAAAACGTAAAAGAATGGGCACAAACTTGCATTCCTTGTCAACGCGCCAAAGTACACAGACACACAAAAGCCCCTCTGGAGCCTTTTCCCATCCCTGCTAGAAGGTTCGACCACATTCATGTCGACCTCGTGGGGCCACTGCCTTCCTCCCAAGGTTTCACACACCTGTTAACAATGATAGACCGCACCACGCGCTGGCCAGAGGCGGTCCCTCTAGCAGCAACTACAGCGGAGGAAGTCGCTCGCATTTTTCTAACGAATTGGGTGGCACGTTTCGGCGTCCCAACAGACATCACGTCAGATAGGGGGCCTCAATTTGTCTCAGAACTCTGGTCAGCCATGTCCAACAGTTTAGGGGCAACCATTCATCGCACCACCGCTTATCACCCTCAGGCTAATGGGTTATGCGAGCGTTTTCACAGGTCCTTAAAGGCCGCCCTCAGAGCCTCATTAACCGACACAAATTGGGTAAACAAACTCCCCTGGGTTTTATTGGGGTTGCGTGCAGCACCTAAAGAGGATTTAGACGCTTCCCCTGCAGAATTAGTCTTTGCCCAACCTATCAGACTCCCAGGTGAATTTTTACCAGAGAACCCGGAACCAGGGCACCTCCCAGTCCCAAGGTTTTTAGGCAGTAACGGACCGGACTCTCTCCACGGTCCAGCTCATCACTCCTTTCCGCGAGTTTTTGTTCCTCAATCTTTAAAAAACGCTGAGTTTGTTTTTGTTAAGCATGAAGCCATAAAACCAACGTTACGCCCAGTATACGATGGCCCATATAGAGTGCTGGAAGATGGTGACAAACACTTTGTGCTTGATTATGGGGATAGAAATGAAACGGTCAGCATTGACAGACTCAAACCTGCTTTCTTGTTGAGAGACGAACCTGCACAGTTGGCGAGAGCACCTGGGTGAGGCAGACCCCCCAAGGAAAAAGCCTCAGCCCCCAGGCAGGGAACAGATAATCTCTCTCCTTCCCACACTGCAGATTCTTCACAACAAGGTCCCAGCAGGACGTCTAAACCAACCTACAGCAGCTTTGGGAGAAGATTGAAACCCAGACAGCACAGGGACTGATTCCAACACTCCGCAGTTTTTCGCTAATTGTGCTGCAACAGTTTAGGACTGACTTATGATTATACTATGCTGTTATGTTTTCACTGAACTCTCTTAGGAGCATGGCTGCTTGAAAGTTTCTTCTGTGGCAACAGCTGTAACACGTAGTATGTCTTAGTAATTACCCTAGACTGTGAATCTTTCTATGTCCTTTCCTAGTTGTTTGGGGGGCCTGTGGTATATATTACTCATATATTCCATACCTACATTTGTTAGAGCATGTGGAAATGTTTGGGACAACATATACAAAGGAATTTCACACCTCTGAAAGGACAAAGGAATCTCACCGCCATGTGAAGACCAATGATGTCACAGGACATGGCGGCAACAGACTTGATACCTTCACCCCCTAAGGCGAGGAGAGGTTTTCCCATCACCTCCCAAGACGAAGGGAGGAGTTAACAGGACTAATGGGGGATTAAGATAACGGGGGATTTCAGCTTGTGTTTTACATGTCTTTGATGTGTGCCTGTATTTAACCAGCGAGCTGGGCAGAACTCTCTCTCTTTGCCTTCTGCCAAGCTCTGCACCACATGAGACAAGATAGAAGAGTTGTTCATTAAAGACTCTGCTTTTTTGATACAAAACCGCCTCGTCATTTCCAGCTCTTCTACACCCCTGTTTTTTTACACATGATCCCGCCTTGTCAGTTAAAAAAAAATTCTAGATGGAGGCTTAATTCAAGCTTTCTTCTTAATCCAGATTTTGTGTCCTCTTTGAAAGCAGAGATTTCCTTATATCTTGAGACAAATTGGAATTCTGCTCCCTCTGCCAGTGTTGCTTGGGAGGCCTTTAAGGCATTTATTAGGGGACATATTATTCAATATGCATCTTTTAAAAAGAAAACTAACATTGCTAAACAGATTGATTTGGAGAGGAATGTCCTGTTTCATTCAAACAGAACACAAATTTAGTAAATTTGTCACCCCTTCTGAAGCTTAAGTATGAGCTGAATTCAATCCTAACACAAAAAGTTGAATTTATCCTATTTCACCTTAGGCATAAACAATTCGAGGAGGAGGACAAAGCTGGCAAAATGCTGGCTAGATATATTAAAATGAAAGAAGCTCAGTGTACTATATCTGCTATTAGGACACAGGATGGTACTCTGGTGTCAGACTTAAATGAAATTAATGGTGCTTTCAGAGAATTTTACACTTCGCTTTATTCTTCTGAAATGGAGGCTGGATCTCAAGAGATCTATGCATTTTTGTTATCCCTGTCTTTGCCCTCCCTAACGAAGGAACAAATAGACTTGCTTGACGCCCCAATTACTAAAGAGGAAATTGTGAAAGTTATTAAGAGCCTCCCGACTGGAAAGGCACCGGGCCCTGACGGATTCACTGTAGAATTTTACAGGGCCTGTGTTGATGAGCTTTCTCCTTTACTTTTAGAAATGTTTGCGGAATCTTTTAAACAAGGCCGTCTGCCCCCTTCTTTAACAGAGGCTTTCATTTCGCTTATTTTAAAAAGCAATAAAGATCCGTTAGAGTGTAAGAATTATAGACCAATTAGTCTTATAAACTGTGACTGTAAAATTCTCTCCAAAATTTTGGCATTAAGATTAGATAAAGTAATGATATCTCTTATAAATCCTGATCAGGTGGGTTTTATTCGTTCCAGGGGTGCGGCAGACAATATTAGGTGATTTATTGATATCATATGGTCAGTTCAAAATGATCCCTCACTTGCACACCTCTCTCCAGTAGCAGCCATCTCCCTGGATGCTGAAAAAGCATTTGACAGGGTTGAGTGGCAGTATTTCTTTGCGACTCTAGAGACTTTTGGTTTTGGTTCAAAGTTTCTTTCTTGGATTAAATTACTATATAATGAACCTAGAGCTTCAGTGATATCAAATCGAGTTACATCACAGCCTTTTAGACTTTATAGGGGTACGCGCCAGGGCTCCCCTTTAAGTCCCCTGCTTTTTGCTTTGGCATTAGAACCATTAGCTGTTGCTATCTGCAAAGACGGCAATTTTCCAGGTATTCAGGTCCATGGCAGTACCCATAAGATAATGTTGTATGCTGATGATGCATTGGTACTGATTACACAACCTCAAAAATCAATTCCAGCTCTCCTTAAAATTATTAACCAATTTTCACGTTTGTCTGGTTATAGAGTTAACTGGATAAAATCAGAAATTCTCCCTCTAACATCTTATTGCCCTAAAACACTGTTTACATTTGGTCAAAATATAGGCTTCTCTTGGCCAAAATTAGGAATTAAATATCTTGGCATCCTGTTTCCTCACACTTTATCGGATCTGATTCAGATTAATTTTGAGCCTTTGCTCGAAAAATTTAAAATAGACATAGAAAGGTGGTCACCTCTTTTTTTGTCTCTTTGGGGCAAGGTCAATGTTATTAAGATGATTTGTGCGCGCCGATTTAATTACCTTCTGCAATCTCTTCCTCTTAGTATCCCAGTTGGTTATTTTCGACAATTTGATAGGTTGTGCAATAAGTTTTTATGGAATGGTAAGCGCCCTAGACTAAAGTTGAAAAGATTACAGAAGTCTACAGATTCAGGAGGTTTGGGGGTCCCAAATTTAGTTTTATATCATTACGCTTTTAGTCTTAGACGTTTGATTCATTGGGCTCTCCCCCCTGAGAGAGCTCCCCCTTGGTTTTATTTGGAGAGTTATCTGAGCAGCCCTCTTCCCTTAGTACATCTAATCACAATCAAACTTTCTTCTGAATTTCAGTCGCATCCTATTGTATCCTTTTTACAATACGTTTGGAAGAGGGTTGCTTCTATACTAGAGTTTAGCTCTCATCTTCATTCTATGGCTTCTATTTGGCTTAACCCAAGTCTCCATATTGGAAAATCCCCATTTATGTGGAAAATCTGGGTGAAAAAGGACATCTTGATGTTAAAAGATCTATATGAAGGGGGAGCTCTCAAATCATTTGATGTTCTACGGGCACAGTATGGACTACCACAGAGTCAGTTTTGGAAATATTTACAACTTCGACATCTGCTGTGTCAAGTCTTTGGATCTACAACTACCCCTCCTCCTGATGTAGATTGGCTCATCCAGGCATTGAGTTCCTGTGGTAAAAGATGTAAGGCCTCACATTTTTATTTAATGCTCCTTAAGAGCTCAAATAAAGATTCTTCATCCCTTAAACACGTATGGGAAAAAGATCTGAATTCACAATTTACTGATGTTGAATGGGCAAATATTTTAAAGAATGGGAAGAAAGTGTCTAGGGAATTGAAAACCAGACTTGTTCAATTTAAAATTTTGAATCGATTTTACTGGACACCTCGTAAAATGTTGAGAGCGAATCTCATTCATTCTTCAAGCTGCTGGAGATGTCTACAGGGGGAGGGGACATTAATCCATATGATCTGGAGTTGTCCGGTAATACAGGACTTTTGGTTGCAGATCCATAGACATATTATGACAATTGTTAAGCAAGAAGTGCCATTTACTCAGAGACTTTTTGTCCTTGGGGATCCATCAACTATTCAGGACCCAATCTCTGATGCCGAGTGAATTCAGACTGCTCTGATGGTGGGCCGAAAGTTGATCACTTCTTACTGGAAATCTTCCTCTGCCCCACCCGTAGCTCAATGGCTCAGGGAGTTGGGCAAGCTTGCTGCACTAGAACGCCTTTCATATAAACTTCTGGACAGGATGGACAGCTTCTACAATAAGTGGGATCCTATCTTACCTTTATAGGTGTTGTAGATTAAGCCAATCATCTTAGGAGTATTAGGGTGGAAATGGAATGTTTTATCCTCTCACTGGGTATATTTGTTTTTTTTTTTTGATGGTTTTTTTTGTCTTTTGTTTGTTTGTTTGTTTGTTTGCTTTATTTTCTAAATTGAAAACCCAATAAAATTCAAATTACAAAAAAAAAAAAATCCACTTGCGATTAGCATTAGCATAACGCTAACATTAGCATGTATTGTTAGTACACACTCGGTTTTCACTCACCAAGATGAGGTATCAGTGTGAACACAGCAAAAGTCACAGCCTCACGGCCTCTCAAGCTCGTGCTCCTGTCAACAAGAAGACTCACAGGTCTCCACACAGACCGTCCACAGCCTCTCTCGCCCGCTCTCAGATCGCAAAAGACCGAAAACCGAGTGCGCGCCTGCTGCCTCTGCTCGGAAGGCGGGGCTAATATCGCTCTTAACTAATGAAAAGACCACAATCGCCCAACGTGACCATGAAACGGGAATTTAAAAGTTGGATAACGAGGATCACACTTCCTCTTCCCAAAATAATCGTTTTTCAAAATAAAATCACACAATTTCATTAATACAAATGAAATGTGAGAAAAGGGTCATTTTCTCAGCTGGGTTACACGAGTCTCAGGCAGGCCCGGTTATAAAGCCTGCTGGAGATTGGCAGCAGGTGTGCGTGTAGCTGTAGCAGATGACGGCCCAGAGGGAGCCATGCCAGTACTCCCCCCCCCCCCCCCCCCCGAGAGGTGCCTCGTGTCACCTGACCCAGCCTACCCGGGTGCGTCTGGTGGAAGTCCCTGATGAGCTGCTTGTCAAGCACGAATGACAGACATACCCAGGACCTTCACTCGGGGCCATACCCCTCCCAGTCCACCTGGTACTGCAGGCTGCGACCCCAACGACGGACGTCCAGGATGGCGTTGACTCTCCAAGCTGGGTCGCCGTCAATCAATACTGGTGGACTCCCCAAGGATCAAACACCATCTCCTTTGTTTTATCAGTATTCAAAATGAGATGACTGTCATCACACCAATTGACAAACCTCTGAATTTCTATAAAATAGCTTGACAGATCATGAGTCTTTTGAAGTAGTGATAAAATAGCAGTGTCATCAGAAAATTTAATAATTTGATTGCCTGGATAGACACTTCTGCACTCATCAGTGTACAAGGTGAACAAAAATGGTGAACTAACACAGCTCCTGTGCTGAGGGTTCTGGATTTAGAAAAAGTTCCATTTACACTAACTTGCTGTTTACGATAAGTTAAAAATGAGTGGTACCATTTAATAATGACAGGATGCACTTTAAAATCATTTAACCTCTTAATTAAAAGGTGTGGCTGCAGTGTGTTAAAAGCTGAACTAAAATCAACCAATAAAAGACGTGCATATGAGGTTGTCTCCTCCAAATGTTTAAACACAGAATGAGTTAAGGTTAAAATGACATCCTCTGTACTTCTATTATTTTTATAAGCAAACTGCAGAGGATCCAAAAGTCCTCCAAAATCAGTTTTCAGAATGTCAATGACAAATACATCACAAACCTTAAGCAGCTAAGGGTAGACATACCTCGTGCTGCTAAACTGTTAACAATTCCGGCTGAAAAGAAGGCAAGTGTATATTACATACCTCCAAGCAGGTATGGACACACAGCTGCTGGAAGCCTTCTCTCATTTAGCAGAAAACACAACAATTTTATGACACAGCGATGGGGTACCCAGGGTAAGGCAGCCCAAACAGCACAAAAAACACAGTGTTAAACAGACTGGTATCAGCTCTTACCAACCGGGAGGATAGAAAGAGTAAGAATGGGTGGATACAAGGGGTATATATAAGGTGTGCATCCACAGGTGTGATTAATTTGATATAATGCTCCTGTCCCGAGGATCATAGTCACGTGGTTACAGGTTCACTGAAATGAAATAAAGCTGCTGTTTCAGGCCATATTAGAATGTACACCGTGTTCCAAATTATTATGCAAATAGGATTTTAGTGTTATAAACATTCATTTTTTTGTTTTTCAATTAAACTCATGGATGGTATTGTGTCTCAGGGCTCTATGGATCAGTGATATCAATCTCAGACATCTGTCATAATTAGTTTGCCAGGTGAGCTCAATTAAAGGAAAACTACTTAAGAAGGATGCTCCACATTATGAAGCATTTCACAGGTTTCAAGCAATATGAAAAAGAAAAAGGATCTCTCTGCTACTGAAAAGTGTCAGTGCAATGCCTTGGACAAGGTAGGAAAACATTAAATATTTCACAAAAACGTGATCATCGTACTGTGAAGAAATTTGTGGCTGATTCAGAGCACAGACAGGTTCATGCAGATAAAGGCATAATGAGGAAGGTTTATGCCAGACAAATTCATTGGAATAAGACGGCAGCCACGAAAATACCATTACAAAGCAACAAACGGGTATTTGAAGCTGCTGGTGCCTCTGGAGTCCCACAAATCTCAAAGTGTAGGATCCTCCAGAGGCTTGCAGTTGCACATAAATCTACTATTCGGCCACCCCTGACCAATGCTCACAAGCAGAAACGGTTGCAGTGGGCCCAGAAATACATGAAGACTAATTTTCAAACAGTCTTGTTTACTGATGAATGCCGTGCAACCCTGGATGGTCCAGATGGATGGAGTAGTGGATGGTTGGTGGATGGCCACCATGTCCCAACAAGGCTGCGACATCAGCAAGAAGGTGGCGGAGTCATGTTTTGGGCCGGAATCATGGCGAGAGAGCTGGTAGGCCCCTTTAAGGTCCCCGGAGGTGTGAAAATGACCTTGGCAAAGTAGATACAGTTTCCGACTGACCACTTTCTTCCATGGTACCAAAAGAAGAACCGTGCCTTCTGTAGCAAAATTACCTTCATGCATGACAATGCACCATGTCATGCTGCAAAGAATACCTCTGTGTCATTTGGTGCTATAAGCATAAAAGGAGAGAAACTCATGGTGTGACCCCTATCCTCCCTTGACCTCAACCCTACTGAGAACCTTTGGAGCATCCTCAAGCAAAAGATCTATGAGGGTGGTAGGCAGTTCACATCAAAACAGCAGCTGTGGGAGGCTATTCTGATATCTTGCAAAGAAATTCAAGTAGAAACTCTCCAAAAACTCACAAGTTCAATGGATGCAAGAATTGTGGTTTTTCAAAGAAGGGGTCCGATGTTAACATGTAACTTGGCCTGTTAAGATGTTTTTGATTGAAATAGCTTTTGATTTCAGTAAATATGACCTCCTAATGTTGCAAATTCAACAAATGACCATTTTCAGTTCTTTACAATCAATAAAATGTTTTGAAACTCTGTTGTGCATAATAATTTGGAAAAATGCATCTTGAGTTTTTTTATTTTTGCCAAAAAAAAGTTATCATGGGGAGGTTTGTTCAATAAAATTTGAATTATGCTCTAATGGTTGATCACTTGAAAATAATACTGTCATTGACTGTTTAGGAACATCAGAGACAAATATCACTTGCATAATAATTTGGAACGCGGTGTATAGATAAAAAGGAACTGGTGCCCACTATGAAACAGCAAGTAATAACATCCTACATGAAACAGCAAGTAATAACAACATGGGCAGCATGGTGGCACAGTGGTTTAGCACTGTGGCAGCACAGTTTACCCTCGGCCGGGGGATCGCGGGGATCGTGAGATCATGGGTTCGATCCCAGCCCCAGACCAAAAGTGAGCTGTGTGGAGTTTGCATGTCCTCCCCGTGTTGTTCGGGTTTACTTCGGGATTTCTCCGGTTTCCTCCCGCATACCAAAAAACATGTAGGTTTAGGGCGCTCGCGCACGCAGCAACTGGCAGCCGGTGGCTTGTCACCAGACTGCAAACCAAATCTACCTACGGGTACAAATAAGTAAAAAAAAAAAAAAATCCATCCATCCATCTTCTACCGCTTTTCCGGAGGTCTGGGTCGCGGAGGCAGCAGTTCAAGCAGAGAAGCCCAGACTTCCCTCTCCCCAGCCACCTGCTCCAGCTCTTCAGAGGGGATACCAAGGCGTTCCCAGACCAGCTGGGAGACATAGTCTCTCCACCGAATCCTGGGTCTGCCCCGGGGTCTCCTCCCAGTGGGACGTGCCTGAAACACCTTAAGTGGGAGGTGTCAAGGAGGCATACTAATCAGATGCCCATACCACCTCAACTGACTCCTTTCAATGTGGAGGAACAGCGGTTCTACTCTGAGTCTCTCCCGGATGACTGAGCTCCTCACCCTATCTCTGGGGGTGAGTCCAGAAATCCTACGGAGAAAGCTCATTTCAGCCGCTTGTATCCGCCATCTCGTTCTTTCGGTCATTACCCAAAGCTCGTGACCATAGGTGAGAGTAGGAACGTAGATTGACTGGTAAATCGACAGCTTTGCCTTAGAACTCAGCTCCCTCTTCACCACAACAGACCGGTACAACGTCCGCATCACTGCAGATGCTGCTCCAATTCGTCTGTCGATCTCTCGCTCCATTTTCCCCTCACTCGTGAACAAGACCCCAAGATACTTAAACTCCTCCAATTGGGGCAGGAGCCTGTCCCCAACCCGGAGAGGACAATCCACCTTTTTCCAGCTGAGGACCATGGACTCGGACTTGGAGGTGCTGATTCTCATCCCAGCCGCTTCACACTCAGCGGCAAACCGTCCCAGCAAGAGCTGTAGGTCATTGCTGGATGAAGCCAACAGGACAACATCATCTGCAAACAACAGAGATGAGATCCTGTGGTCACCAAGCATGACACCCTCCATTCCCTGGCTGCGCCTAGAAATCCTGTCCATAAAAATTATGAACAGGATCGGTGACAAAGGGCAGCCCTGGCGGAGTCCAACTCTCACTGGGAATGACTCCGACCGAGTGTTGGCAATACGAACCAAACTCTCACAATGGTCGTACAGAGACCGAATGGCTTGTAACAACAAGCCCGATACCCCATACTCCCGAAGCACCCCCCACAAAAATCCATGAGGGACGCGGTCAAATGCCTTCTCCAAGTCCACAAAACACATGTAAACTGGTTGGGCAAACTCCCATGAACCCTCAAGAATTCTCGAGAGGGTAAAGAGCTGGTCCGATGTGCCACGGCCAGGACGAAAACCACATTGCTCCTCCTGAATCCGAGGTTCGCCCAACGGCCAGACTCTCCTCTCCAGTACCAGTACTTCCAGGGCAAGTAATAACAGTCATCCCTAAACATGGTAAAGATAAAAGGCTGCTTGAAAACTTAAGACACATTACATTACTTCATACAGATTATAAATTGTTATCAGGTGTTATTTCAGCTAGTCTAAAGAAGGGCGTCCACCAAATAATAGATGATACACAATCTGGTTTCCTTAGAGGCAGATCCATTCACAATAATGTAAGACTTGATTGACTACAGTCATGTTTTTATAGATGGTGGGTACATTCTATTATAGATGGTGGGTACATTCTATTCCTTGACTTTTATCAAGTGTTTGATTCAGTTGGTCATCCTTTTATGCTAAAAACTTTGGAGCACCTTGGTTTCAGAAACAGATTCATAAACTTGATTTATATGTTGTACAATGATACCAATAGTCCAGTGGCTCTTGAACATGGTACATGCCCAAGGTTCACTGTAAAGAGAGACATAAGACAAGGCTGTAATACTTCACCATTACTTTTCATAAAAGTGGCAGAATTACTGACAATACTGATGAAAAATAATAATGCCATTGAAGGAATTAATATTAAAGGGAAACACTTAAAAATAAGTCAGTTTGCTGATGATACAGCTTTGTTTTTAAAAAATGAAAAAGAAATACCAGCTGCACTAAATTATATCGCTCATTTTTCCAAAGCAGCAGGCCTGAAATTGAACATTGGTAAGTGTGAAATATTTGCCTTACATAATCAACCCCCAGACTCTATTTGTAACATAAACGTCAAATCAGAAGTTAAATACATTGGTATTGTGACGTATGCAAGGTTCACACAAAGAAGAGGAGCAGATGGTAGTGACGAACAGGCTTTATTCACACACACTCTGAGCACAGGCAGGAGGGGAGGTCATTCTCCCAGACCTCCGTTTAAATCACGGTTACACACACATAATAAATTTTGCCTATGGAATACTGCTGGGTCATTATAACGCAGTTATAATTACACAGCAGTATAATAACTCAGTAATAACATTTAATACACACACACAGTAACGTTTTCAACTGTCAAAGCATGCTGGGAAACCCCTGCCCCCCTTAACATGGCCCCGACGTTATACTGCCCCCCTTCTGGACTGGTTTCTGTCCCCAGAAAAATTAAAGTCCAGTTTAAAAGTCCAATACAAACTCATCCAGGTGTCGGGGCGGCCTTCGGTGCCGGCGACCAACACGTACAGGCCCCCTAGAGTCCATCTGAGTCTCGGTCGGGGTATCTGGTCGGGATGAAGGCTCCGGTTCGTCCTCCAGCAGTGCAGATGGCCGATACGGGGCGAGACGGTCACGATGAAGGACCACAACCCGGTCCCTTTTCCTAAGCCTCACCCTGTACACCACATCCGACAGTCTCTGCAGAACCACGCACGGTCCCAACCAATGGCTCGCCAGCTTTGGTGATCGTCCTCTTTTCCTCTCAGGGCAGAAAACCCAGACTCGATCTCCCGGGGCAAAGTCCCTCCCCTGGCAGCGGGAGTCATACGCTCGCTTCTGCCGACCCCCTGCCGCTGCCAGGGCCTCTCGAGCCAGTTCGTGCACCGTGTGGAGACGTTCTTTCAAACAAAAAAAATAATCCAATCCGGGTTTTCCCTCCACCTCCGGCTCGGGGGGGGGGGGGGTGAATACCAAATCTACTAGTGTGCGCAGCTCGCGTCCAAACATGAGCGCTGCAGGGGTGCACCGAGTAGATTCCTGAGCTGCCGTCCGGTACGCCCACAAAACAAAAGGCAGATGCAGGTCCCAGTCTCGCTGTCGCTGGTCCACTAGAATAGCGAGCTGGGTGGTGAGGGTCCGGTTGAATCGTTCGACCAGGCCGTCGCTCTGTGGATGCAACGGGGTGGTCCGGGTTTTCTGGATGCCCAGCCTCTTGCAGACCTCTCCGAAGACCTCTGTTTCGAAGTTCCGACCCTGATCGCTGTGCAGCTCCTCTGGTGCGCCAAACCGACAGAACATTTCGTCCACCAGCTTCGATGCCGTCGTAGTGGCGCTTTGGTCCGGGACCGCGTAGGCCTCTGGCCACTTAGTGAAATAATCCATCACGACCAGCACGTAGCGGTTCCCCCGGTCCGTGGTTGGGAAAGGTCCCAGGATGTCCACTCCTACCCGCTCCATCGGTGCTCCCACCCGGTACTGCTGCAGGGGAGCGTGGGATCGCTGAGTTGGTCCTTTCTGAGCTGTGCACGTGTCGCAGCGGTGAACGTGGAGCTCCACATCCTGATGACAACCGGGCCAGTAGAACCGGGCTCGAAGGCGCTGCAGCGTCTTTGTCACTCCGAAGTGGCCCGCTCCTACCGCCCCATGAACCAGCTGGAGTACGCTGGGCCGGAGTCGACGAGGAACCAGCAGCTGCCAGACGTGCCGCTGCCCAGCTGGAGTCTGCCACTGTTGATACACCACGCCCTCGTGGCAGCGGAGGTTGGCCCACTGGGAGTGTAGGGCCTTAGTCTCTGGGTCCAGCGGTGACACAACCTCCCAGGCGGGCCGCTGTCCTGCGTCCAGCCACTGCCGAACCCGAGAAATGACCGGGTCTCCGTCCTGCTCGCTCTGCAGCTGCTGCGTGTCAAGAACCTCTGTGACGTCATCACTGGGGAGAGCTGCCTGATCATCCGAGGAGGGGCTGCGCGTCACTGCGTGATTCCTGCTCGCAGCGGCCCGGAGAGCAGCAGCCCGTGGGGCGGCTTGGTCTCGATCTTCAGCCCGGTGGCAGTGACGACACTCCTCTGTCACACAGGGGCACCGAGACAGCGCGTCAGCGTTGGCATGGAGGCGGCCTGCCCGATGCACAATCTGGAAATTATAATCCTGCAGTGCCTCCAGCCATCTCGCCAACTGTCCATCCGGCTCTTTGAAGTTCAATAACCAGGTCAGGGAAGCGTGATCCGTCCTGAGCTGGAACCTCCCCCCGTACACATACGGGCGGAAATGACGCAGTCCTTGAATGACAGCCAGCAGCTCTCTGCGAGTCACACAGTAATTCCTCTCGGCTCTGCTGAGAGTGTGGCTGAAAAAAGCGACTGCCTGCTCTCCGTGTTCTCCCTCCTGGGATAGCACCGCCCCGATGCCCTGGTTGCTGGCGTCCGTGTCCACGATGAAGGGGCGGTTCGGGTCAGGATACTGCAGGATGGGGGCTCTGATGAGCGCCGCGTGAAGCTGGGAGAAAGCAGCAGCACAGCTGTCACTCCACTGAAATGTGCGTCCTTTCTGCGTCAGCTGATGCAGCGGGCTGGCGATGGTGGCAAAGTTTTTCACAAACCTCCTATAATAGGAGGCCAATCCAAGAAAACTCCTCAGCTCTCCCACGTTCCGCGGCACTGGCCAGTCTCTCACCGCTGCCACTTTTTCTGGGTCGGTGGCGACCCCTGCTGCGCTGACGACGTGGCCCAGGAAGGTGGTCTCCCGCCGGAATAGGTGGCATTTTCTAGGGTGTAACCGTAGCCCAGCCTGTCGGATGGCACCCAGCACCTCTCGGAGATTTGACAGGGCGCTGTCAAAATCAGCTGCATGCACCAGTAGGTCATCCAGGTAAACAACGCAGTGACTCCGGGGCGCGTGAGCCAGCACTCACTCCATCAAGCGCTCAAAGGTGGCCGGAGCGTTGCAGAGTCCAAACGGCATCACTTTAAACTGGTACAGTCCCTGCCCGATGGAGAAGGCTGTTTTTGGCGGGCCTCAGGTGACAGCTCTACCTGCCAATAGCCGCTGCGTAGATCCAGCGAGCTGAACCAACTGGAGCCGGCGATGTGGTCCAGCGCGTCATCGATGCGGGGCAGGGGGTAGGAATCCTTCCGGGTGACGTCATTCAGGCGCCGGTAATCCACACAGAACCGCCACGACCCGTCCTTCTTCTTGACCAGCACCACAGGCGCCGCCCAGGGGCTGCTGGAGGGCTCAATAACATCTGCCTCCAGCATTTCTCGCACTTTTTGTTCTGCTGCTGCCCGCCTTGAAAAGGGCAGCCGGCGTGGGTGGAGTCGAATCGGCCTGGCCTCACCGGTGTCGATCTCGTGCTGCACCAAACCGGTCCGGCCGCATTCCTCATCCTTCGTGGTGAAAACACCCATAAAACAGTCCAATAGCTCCCGCAGCTGGCGTCTCTGTTCCGGGTCCAGCCCGCTGCAGCTCCGCTGAAATAATTCCTCCACCGCCTGCTGCGTCTCTGCTGATACGTTGACCCCTCCCCTTGCTGTCCCTGTGTGCGTTTGTGGTCTCTCTGCCCGCGCTGGTGGCGTCATCGTGTCCGGTCCTCGCGGTGGCCCGCCTGGTCCGGTCTGTCTTGGTGATCCCTCGATTGCGCGGGCCCCCGTGTCCCTTCCCTGGGTTCTGCTGTGGAGCGTGATGGTCCGGTTTCCCAGCTGGAGGGATGATCCCACGGTGTCGATCTTGGCGTTCCAGGCTGTGAGCAGGTGCTAGTCCAATAATACAGGGGTCTTGGATGTCAGCCAGCCAGAACGGGTGTCTTATGTTCTGACCGGCCACCCCCACCACCAGAACTCTCTGCCCCCTCAGTCTGGCGCGCTCACTGGTAGCCGTGGTGACGCAGCGCTTGGTGGGTTCCCACCCCCGTGGGGCCGTCTTGTTTGTGCCCGGCAGCACACCGGGTTGAACCAAGGAGATTGTAGAGCCGGTGTCAATCAGGGCCCGGATCGACGTCTTCCCCAAGCTGCACTGTAGATACATCCCTGGAGACTGTCCAATTCGGCCCACGCGTGGTGCCGGCTCCTCGGGGGAAACATCTGCGGGAGGTGGCCTGTCCCCGTTCACGCCACCTCGCTCTAGTTTAACTCCGGCGAGGGGCGTTCTTCTCCGGGGACGCGCCACCGTGGTCTGCCGTAATTCCTCCTCTTCCTCCTCGCTCTCCATCGTGGCCTGGAAGGTTCTCTGTCTGTGCGTTGGCGCTTCAATTGTGCGATTCATCAGCGGCTCCACCCGCTCTGCTTCTGCCACTGCAGCCTCCCAGTCGCTCGTGGCGTGGATCCGTACGTGGCTCTGGAGCTGGGCCGGGCGGAGACCTTGGATGAAGCTCCGGAGGGCGAGCTTCTCTACCGACTCCGGTGCGAAATCTGGGTAGCTGCGCCGGGTTAGCAGCCGTATGTCTGCAGCATAGGCTCCTAGGCTTTCCTGGTTGCTTCGACGGCGGCGGGTCAGCTGTTCCTGGGCGTGCTCAGCGTCCGCCGTTCTCCCAAATCGTCTCCGGAGCGCCCCTTGTAGCGCTGGCCAGCTGTAGCGCTCCTCAGGCAGGAGATCAGAGAGCGTGCAGAGAGCTCTCCCTTCCAAGGCCAGCGCGACTCGCACGGCGGTTTCCTCTGGTGACCAGCCGTTCAGCGCAACGGCCAGCTCAACCTGGGTCAGGTAGTCCTCCAACGTGGTCTTGCCGTTGAAGCGGGGAATCTTGGCCCGCTGCCGAACAGATGGGATGGCCGCCTCCTGATCGATCGTCACTCCTGATCGCCATGGGATCGCCAGCCCGTCCTGTCCTGGAAAGGGCGGGATGCGGGGCTGGTTTGCTCCGCTCTGCCCGCTCTGCCTTGAAAAAGGCAGAAGGCGGGGTGCGCTGGCCCCGTCAGGCCCACCGCCGCTTCGTTCGTCCCGGCTCCCGGCTCCCGGGGGTGGTGTCTCGGTCCCATCGTCCGTCATCAGCTGAGCAATGAATTGCTCCAGCTGCTGGATCTCCATTCTGATCCTGGCTTCCATCTGCTCCATCCCACTTCTGACACCAGTGTGACGTATGCAAGGTTCACACAAAGAAGAGGAGCAGATGGTAGTGACAAACAGGCTTTATTCACACACACTCTGAGCACAGGCAGGAGGGGAGGTCATTCTCCCAGACCTCCGTTTAAATCACGGTTACACACACATAATAAATCTTGCCTATGGAATACTGCTGGGTCATTATAACGCAGTTATAATTACACAGCAGTATAATAACTCAGTAATAACATTTAATACACACACACAGTAACGTTTTCAACTGTCAAAGCATGCTGGGAAACCCCTGCCCCCCTTAACATGGCCTCGACGTTACACTATAATTGTTACTAAGAACAAAGAAACAAGAGAAAATGAAAATATTTACAGAAATATTGATAAATGCAAATCAATTCTAAATTCTTGGCTACAAAGAGATATAACCATAATTGGAAGTCTTACTTTCTAAAATGTAAAGTCTATCCAGAATAATTTACCCAGTTTCCTCTATGAGTATTTCAGATAAAACATCCCAATTGATAGACACCATTAACCTCAATTTTATTTGGAAGAGTAAATGCCATTATATCAGAAAGACAGACATGGTGAAGAGTGTGGAAGATGGTGGATTGAATGTTATAGACTTTTCAGTGAGGAATGCTGTTTTAAAGCTTAAGTGGCTGCACTCCTATACTTCACACAAGGACTCATTTTGGTTTATTATCACCAGTGTTATTATCACTTTTCCAAGTGGAAAAGTAACTTTCATGTTACTTTCAAATGCATACTTAAATCATCTTCCACACAGCAAGATCAAGGGCCCCTTGTTCTCATCAGAAAAAAGAAGAAAAAGAAAACTGATGAGAAAAAAAAGTCTCATCTTATAGAGAAAAATGTTTTAGATTTACATAGACTATTGTAATCAGTAGAAAGTCAGAAATTTACTAGAAATAAAGCTGTAAATTCACAGAGAAAATTTTGGCCCCCCTGATGGGCCGTTTTTGGCCCATGAGCCATATGTTTGACACCCCTGGACCAGCCCATTAAAAACACATATTTAGAGGATTTACTTCCATGAAATAGCTGCAAATCACAACAGCATGAAAATGAATAAGATAAAATAAAAAAGAAAGCACAGATAAATGAAAGTTCACCTTAAGCTATTCTCTACTGCAACAAATCAGTCACTTTTTCTCTGTGCGGTACGAAAACATTTACACAATGGCGGACATTAAACGCAGCTTCTTGCTCTAAAAATACTCATGTTTAACCACAGAGGTAGGAGCTCATGTTGGGGCTACTCACCACTTGGACAACAGGTGATAAGGGCTCAATATGAGTAGTTGCCACCGCCAAGGCATTTCTTCCAACCGGGTTGCGTGTGAGCAGGACAGGAAACCGACCCGCGGAGGAGACTGACAGCTGCGTCAGCTATGTAGGATCAGTTCATATTTATTTGCACTAAAAATATCTATCTGTGGAGAGTGTGAATAACAGGAACAGGTTTATGCAGCACATGACTTTATTCACTCTCACATCAGTCATACACAGAAAAAGCAAGTCTAACTTCTCCAGACTGAACCCGCGCAAGGCCCCCGGTCCGGACGGCGTGTCTCCCTCCACCCTGAGACACTGTGCGAAAGAGCTGGCTCCTGTCTTCACAGACATTTTTAACACCTCCCTTAAGCTATGCCACGTGCCGACCTGCCTCAAATCCTCCACCATCATCCCTGTCCCCAAGAAGTCACGGATCACTGGACTTAACGACTACAGACCTGTAGCGCTCACCTCTGTAGTCATGAAGTCCTTTGAGCGCCTGGTCCTGCCCCACCTCAAGTCCATCACCACCCCCCTCCTGGACCCGCTGCAGTTTGCCTACCGAGCCAACAGGTCTGTAGACGACGCAGTCAACCTGGCCCTCCACTCCATCCTGCAGCACCTGGACTCCCCGGGAACCTACGCCAGGATCCTGTTTGTGGACTTCAGCTCCGCATTCAACACCATCCGCCCCGCTCTGCTCCAGGACAAGCTGTCCCTGCTCAACGTGCCTGACTCCCTCTGCAGGTGGATCACCGACTTCCTGACGGACCGGAGGCAGCATGTGCGGCTGGGAAAGACTGTCTCAGACTCTGCTAGCATCAGCACCGGATCACCCCAGGGCTGTGTACTTTCCCCCCTACTCTTCTCCCTTTATACCAACTCCTGCACCTCCAGCCACCAGTCTGTCAAGTTGATCAAGTTTGCAGACGACACCACCCTCATCGGGCTCATCTCCAACGGCGACGAGTCCGCCTACAGGAGAGAGGTGGCCCAGCTGGCGTCCTGGTGCAACAACAACAACCTGCAGCTGAACGCTCTGAAGACAGTGGAGATGATTGTGGACTTCAGGAAAGTCACAACCCCTCTGCCCTCCCTCACCCTCACAGGCTCTCCCATCACCACTGCTGATTCCTTCCGCTTCCTAGGCACCACCATCACCAGGGACCTCAAGTGGGAGCCGACCATCAGCTCCCTCATCAAAAAGGCCCAGCAGAGGATGTTCTTCCTGCGGTAGCTGAGGAAGCTCAAGCTACCCACCAAGATGTTAGTGCAGTTCTACACAGCCATCATCGAGTCCATCCTCACCACCTCCATAACCGTGTGGTACGCAGGAGCCACTGCCAGGGACAGACTAAGGCTGCAGCGCGTCGTGCGCACTGCTGAGAAGGTGATCGGCTGCAAGCTCCCATCTCTCCAGGATCTGTACATCTCCAGGACCCGGAGGCGTGCAGGCCGGATCATAGCCGATCCCTCACACCCTGGTCACGTACTGTTTGCCCCTCTCCCCTCAGGTAGAAGACTTTGGTCCATCCAGACTAAAACCTCCCTTCACATGAACAGCTTCTTCCCCTCTACCATCAGACTGCTGAACACTAAGTGACTTATTGACTCTCGTGCACTATGTACAGCAGCTCAACCAGACTCATGTCAATCATCACTGTTTTCTTCCTGCATTACCGACTGCACTATATGGTTCTCCACATTATCTGCTGCTCGCTAATATATTTAAACTGCTGACTAGTATTACTCACTTATTCTACACTTTATTGCATGTATAGTTTATTTCTTTTTTTTTGTCATGTTTAATGTTGCAGCATTGCACCGAGACAAATTCCTAGTTTGTGTACTACATGAACAATGGCAATAAATCTGATTCTGATTCTGATTCTGAAATACACCAGGGTCTTTCCTTTTAAATCAACTGCCCAACTCACATCTGCATGACATCTCACATCACAATACATTCTGAAGACAGGGGCTGTGTTTCTCGATCTTACAGCCGCCTATGATACGGTCTGGCACAAAGGCCTCCTCCTGAAACTTATAAAGGCGATCCCTGCTTGGGCAACAGCAATTATAAAAACCCTGCTGACCAACCAAAGGTTCAGAGTCCACCTCAGTCAGAACACAAGTGCATGGAGAATGCAGAAAAACGGACTCCCACAAGGCTCAGTTCTAGCTCCAACTCTGTTCAACCTCTACATAAACGACCTGCCTACTACAAAATCCCTCAAATTCATCTATGCAGACGACATCTGTTTGGCATTCCAAGCACCAGACTTTGAACCACTGGAACGGGTGCTCACGGAAGATCTTGCTAAACTGGACCAGTTCTGCAAAATCTGGCGCCTAAAACCAAGCCCAGCAAAAACCGTCTCCAGTGTATTTCATCTCCACAATGCAAAAGCTGCCAGAGAACTAAACATCCACCTGAGCGGACTCAAGCTTAAGCATGCCCCAAATCCAACTTATCTTGGAGTGACCCTTGATAGGACCTTATCCTTCAAGGAACATCTAAAGGGGACGGCTGGTAAGGTGAAAGTACGAAACAACCTGCTCTGCAAGCTCGCTGGTGCAAAATGGGGGGCGGCAGTCTCCACCCTGCGCACCTCAGCACTGGCCCTTTCGTACTCTGTAGCAGAATATTGTGCCCCTGTCTGGTCCAGGTCATCTTACACACACCATGTAGACACCCAGCTCAACTCAACCATGAGAACTATAACTGGAACAATCCGCTCAACACCACTCCCCTGGCTCTCTGTACTGTCAAACATAGCCCCTCCACACATCCGGCGAGCAGCATTAACTCAAAGGATGCTCCAAAAAGTTAAAGATTTTCCTCACTTACCAATCCATGCAGATACCTACACCCCACCCACTGCCCGACTTTCATCCAGACGGCCGATTTGGAAAAACCCTCCCCCAGCTGACTTTACCATCCAGACAGCTTGGCAAGAGGAATGGGAGACCAAGGAGGTCCCAAACAAACAGCTGGTGATAAACCCCAACCAACAGGTCCCGGGCACCAACCTCCCAAGGAGACAGTGGTCTACACTCAGTCGCTTCAGAATCAGAATCAGAATCAGAATCAGAATCAGCTTTATTGCCAAGTATATTTACAAGTAAACACACAAGGAATTTGACTTGACATTAGACGCGCACGTTAGGCGCATCCAATGACGCGTCGCCATACAAGGCGCCTGTCAACAGTGGAGGTAAAGAGGGGAGAGGAGGGGGAGGAAAACACAATAGGAGAGAGAAAAAACATAGTAATCAGAATAAACGCTCATATGTGAGCCAAATTTTGACTACACAGAAAAAAACCCTCATGCATTAGCATACAATAGAATTCACAAGACACAAGAGAGCAGTGTACAGTATCTTTAATCAGTTCATGAATCAATGTGTGTGCGGTGTTGAGCAGTGTTGATGATAATAAGAGAGACCCAAGGACTGGACATGGCCCCTGCTTGGCCAGCCTTCACAGATGGGGCAGTATCCCTAGCCCACTGTGCGCATGTGGAGAGGAGCAAACTATGGAACACATCATAGAGGCTTGCCAGCTCCAAAGACTGGAAGGAGGATTACACACCCTCCATACAGCAAACCAGGAGGCAACTGCTTGGCTTAAGGACTTTGCATTCGCTAAATAAATAAACAATACATTCGTCCCTTCTCCCCCAGCTCCTTCTTCCTGCCACCTCACCATAATCTCCATACCTATTGTCCTTCTCTGTTTACCCTCTGCATCCAGTCTGAGATGATTAACCAAGCCTCTACATCGCCCCCCCCCCCCCGAATCTCAGACCGAGTTTCAGTCCTCACGTCCTTTTGGCTTCGGTCTCCTCCCATATCTGATGTAACGGGGGTTTACCGCCTCTGCGGCGCTGCTGTGCCGAAGGGGGGCTCCTGGGGTTGTGTCTGTCTGCCGGTGGGCCATGGCGAGGGGGGGGAAACTGACGACTTGCCCGAGTGGCTGCTCTGATGAATTGTTTACCTGGGGAGTTCTCAGTAGGGGTCTTCCACGCCGAGGGGCCCGAGCCAACATCACTTGTTCGTCCGCCACCACAAAGGCGGGCTTAAGTCTGTCTATGCATATCTTCTCCCGATGACCCCCCAAGTCTAACAAAAAATGTTTGTCTTCTGTTTCCAGAATTCTGAACGGGCCATCGTAGGGTGGGCGCAATGGAGGGTGGTGGGCATCATGCCTGACAAACACAAACGCCGCGTTCTTCAAAGTTTTCGGCAGAAAAGCGGGTGGAAAACAGTGGTGGGCCAGGCCCAGCAGCGTGCCTGTGTCTGCGCTATGCTGCAAACGCTGAGATGGGCAGTTGTCCGGCATGGGATTATCTGGCAAAAATTCCCTGGGCAGCCGCAGTGGCTGAGAAAAAACAAGTTCCGCCGGGGAAGCCTCCAAATCCTCTTTTGGTGCGGAACGCAACCTCAATAAAACCCACGGCAACCGGTCTACCCAATTTGCATCCGTCAGTGAAGCCCTGAGCGCTGCTTTCAGTGACCTATGAAAACGCTTGCATAACCCATTGACCTGTGGGTTGTACACGGTTGTGCGATGAATTGCAACACCCAGGCTACGGGCCATCGTGGACCAGAGGTCGGAAACAAACTGAGGGCCCCTATTGGACGTGATGTCCGATGGGATTCCAAAATGTGCCACCCATGTCGTCAAAAAAGCTCGCCCCATGTCCACGGATGTGGTTGCCGCCAGCGGGACTGCTTCTGGCCAGCGTGTGGTGCAGTCCACCACTGTCAGAAGGTGTGTGCACCCCTGCGATGGCGGGAGGGGGCCCATGAGGTCCAAGTGACCATAGTTGAACCTCTTCGCCGGTATACGAAACGGCTCCAAAGGAGCCTTCGTGTGTCTGTGTACTTTGGCTCGTTGGCACGCTATGCAGGCTGCAGCCCACTCTTTCACTTGTTTGCACAGGCCTGTCCGCACGAACTTCGCTCCCACCATTTAGACTGATGCGTGCACTCCTGGGTGCACCAGAGCATGAACTGACTCAAACACGCGGCGACGCCAAGCAACTGGGACCACCAGGCGCGGGCGTCCTGTGGAGATGTCGTAGATTAGGGGGGCTTGCCGTTTTGCAGTACTGTGCTCTCCAGCCTTAACCCTGTTGGTCCAGACTGGAGCGCGCACACGTCCGTATCGCCAATCTGCTCTGCGGCCATGGCTGTATAATCTATCCCCACGCAGACCGGGGCCACTACTGCGCGCGAGAGGCAGTCCGCCACCACATTCAGTTTACCCAACACATGCTGAATATTGGTCGTAAACTCCGAGATCGCGGCCAGCTGTTTCTGCTGCCGGCCCGACCATGGTTCCGAAACCTTGGCCATCGCGAACGTTAGCGGCTTGTGGTCCACAAACGCGGTGAAGCTGCGCCCTTCCAGCCAGAACTGGAAGTGGCGTATGGCGAAGTGGAGAGCCAGCAACTCTCTGTTGAACGCACTGTATTTACGCTCACTGTCGCACAAAGCCCTGCTGAAAAAAGCGAGCGGTTGCCAAGAACCGGCGACACGTTGCTCCACGACGGCCACTATGGCCACGTCCGAGGTGTCTGTAGTGAGCGCTATCCGGGCCGCCGGGTCCGGGTGCGCCAACAGTGTGGCGTTTGCCAGGGCTGTTTTAACGTCAGAGAATGCCCGCTCCCGCTCCGGAGTCCATTCGACTCTGTCCACGGGTTTCTGTTTCTTGAGTGCGGCGTACAATGACTGCATGAGTTGAGCTGCGCGGGGGAGGAACCAGTTATAAAAGTTAACCATCCCCAAAAATTCTTGCAGCGCCCTGACCGTCTGAGGCCGGGGAAAATTCGCCACGGCATGCACTTTGTCGGGCAAGGGTATCACTCCCTCCGGTGAGACGCGGTGCCCCAAAAAATCAATCCCCGTCACGCCGAACTGGCATTTTGCCAGGTTGATTATTAACTCGTGCTCCTCCAACCTCCGTAAAACCGTCCTGAGGTGGGTTACGTGTTCGTCCTTGGACGCGCTGGCCACCAGAATGTCATCCAAGTAGATGAACACAAACGGCAGATCGCACAACACCGCATCCATCATGCGTTGGAATGTCTGTGCAGCTCGTTTTAATCCGAAGGGCATGTGTAAAAACTCAAACAAGCCAAACGGAGTTATTACCGCTGTCTTGGGTATGTCCTCTGCGCGCATTGGGACCTGGTGGTAACCGCGGACCAGGTCTATTTTAGAAAAAATGTGTGCTCCGGCGAGGTGAACGGAAAAATCCTGAATATGGGGAATCGGGTAGCAGTCGTGCGCTGTGGCGTTATTCAACCTGTGGAAATCTCCGCACGGTCGCCACGATCCCTCAGCTTTAGGGACCATGTGTAGCGGGGATGCCCATGGGCTGTTCGATCGCCTGATGATGCCCAACCTTTCCAGGTTAGCAAACTCCTCGCGCGCTATGGCCAGTTTAGCTGCGTCCAAGCGCTGAGGTCGTGCGAAAATGGGCGGCCTGGTGATGATGATACCTCGTGTTTAGCGATAGCCGCCGAAAACGTCGGGACCATGAGTGCTGGGAACTGAGTGAGCAGTGTGTGGAACTTATTCCCTGGAGCTGTGATGTTGGCTTGTGTTATTGGCCCGGCCCCTCGAGCTGTACAGGGGAGAGAATTAAAAGACATTGCATTAACCAGGCGCCTGTTAGAAATATCGACTAGCAACCCGTGTGCACACAGAAAATCAGCTCCCAGGACTGGGAAACTCAATGCCGCTATGACAAAAGTCCACTCGTACATACGGCCGTGTAGGGATAAAGTCAGTGTTCTCTCACCAAAAGTCTTAATGTCCGAGCCGTTTACTGCTACCAGCCCGGGGCTGCTAGCTCCCGCTAGCTGGTTAGCGTAGGACGGCAGGATGATGCTCTTCTGGGCTCCGGTGTCTACGAGGAACCGTCTCCCCGAGCACGAGTCCGTCACGTAGAGCAGCTTGTTCTCTTCACCAGCGGTCGCAGCTGCTACCAACTGCCGGCCTTGGCGTTTCCCGAACGCTTAAATTGGCACAGTGGCGCACATCTGCGTGCGTTCTCTCCAAAGTGGTGGTGGTAGAAGCAAAGCGTGTCTCTCTGGCGCTTCCTGGCCCCTGCTGCCGCTACCGTTGGTGGCTCCTCGCCTCCGCTGGTCGTCTCGCTGGGTTCTGACGCCACTGCGTTCACTGTGAGGGCTCTGGTGGTGAGGATGATCCGATCTGCCTCCTGCGGCTAGCGCACGGTAGTCACGCACGGCCAGCAACAGAGAATTGGCAAGAAGCGCTCTCGCCTCTGTTGGGAGGTTCCGGAGGAAAAGGTGGGCAAACAGAAAATGCCCGTTGTCCGTGCCCATCAACCCCAACATCTTCTCCATCAGTTCGACTGCCGACCCATCTCCTAACTTGGAGCGCCTCAGGAGCCTCTCTGCTCTCTCACAGTCCGAGAGCGTGTAGTGCCGGGTCAGTGCGGCCTTGAGAGCCTCGTATTTGTCGTGGGCTGGAGGCTGTTGGAGCAGGCTCGCTACTTGCTGAGACGTGCGAGCGTCCAGCGCTGCAACCACATTCGTCCCTTCTCCCCCAACTCTTTCTTCCTGCTACCTCACCATAATCTCCATACCTATTGTCCTTCTCTGTTTACCCTCTGCATCCAGTCTGAGATGATTAACCCCGCCTCTACATATCCATATTAATAAAACAAGTAATGCAAGTAACACAACTGATCAAATTTCAGTAACTGTAACACATTACAGAATTTTTAAACAGTAATTTCGTTACACATGACGTTACTGCAAAAGTAGTGGCGTTACAGTAACACGTTACTCCCAACATGGATTATAACAGCTACAATTTTTCAGCCACTGGGAGGAATAGATTTTGTGCAAACATGTGACTGTGACCTATTGAAACTGCCTGTTAAACTCTCCGAATTTCATCAACAAGTTCTTCTTTACGGGAATTTAATCTACAAGCATAATTTCACTCCACAAAATAGTCCACTGTGGAATAACAAATACAGTGGTGTGAAAAAGTGTTTGCCCCCTTCCTGATTTTTGATTTTTTTTTGTATGTTTGTCACCTTTAAATGTTTCAGATCATCAAACAAATTTAAATATTAGACAAAGATAACACAAGTAAACACAAAATGCAGTTTTTAAATGAAGGTGTTTATTATTAAGGGAAAAAAATCCAAACCTACATGGCCCTGTATGAAAAAGTGATTGCCCCCTAAACCTAATAACTGGCTGGGCCACCCTTAGCAGCAACAACTGCGATCAGGCTTTTGCAATAACTGGTAGACAGCAGAATTCATGGTTCCATTTACCACAGCAAGTCTTCCAGGTCCTGAAACAGCAAAACAGCTCCAGACCATCACACTACCACCACCATATTGTACTGTTGGTATGATGTTCATTTTCTGAAATGCTGTGTTACGTTTATTCCGGATGTAATGGGACACACCTTCCAGAAAGTTCAACTTTTGTCTCATCAGTCCACAGAGTACTTTCCCAAAAGTCTTGGGGATCATCAAGATGTTTTCTGGCAAAACTGAGATGAGCCTTTATGTTCTTTTTGCTCAGCAGTGGTTTCTGTCTTAAAACTCTGCTACGCAGGCCATTTTTTTTGCCAAGTCTCTTTCTTATGGTGGAGTCATGGACACTGACCTTGGGTGACATTGGATAGGAAAAGTATTGTTTTCTTATTACTTGTGCTTCTTTTTCCTTTTAATTCTGTAAGATATATTTTCTTTTCACTTGGCCAGGAGAGTAATGTTTCAGTAAGATTTTCCTAATAAATTTGTTAGTGAATTTTTTGCTTTTCAAGTTGGTACTCTCAACACAAAGTGGCCTCACCTATGGTACGGTGTCTGGGTAAATCAAATATTGTTGCATCATTGTCTTGATGGGAACAGGAATGGCTTTCAACACTTTATTAAATTCTTGAATTGCACAGTTAAGATTGAATTTGTAGCAAAATTCTATGTGCTCCAAGAAATCACCAAATTCCTTCATTAACTGGGTCACATTCCACATTCCTTTTTCCATCCAAGTTCCCAAAATCAGTGATTTCCTATTTGACAAAATGTACAGTGGTGTGAAAAAGTGTTTGCCCCTTCATGGTTTTTCATTTTTTTGTATGTTTATCACACTTAAATGTTTCAGATCATCAAACAAATTCAAATATTAGACAAAAATAACACAAGTAAACACAAAATGCAGTTTTTACACTGTGGACTGATGAGACAAAAGTTTAACTTTTTGGAAGGTGTGTGTCCCATTACATCTGGAGTAAAAGTAACACTGTGGAGAGAGGAATAATCAGGCCGAGCATTCAGTGCAGATGGAACTTTATTTTCTTCCTCTCACATCCACCAGAATCCAAAACATTAAACACAGGTTGCAGGCACTCTCTTTTATATTAACACTCCTCTGCTACCTGAGGTGCTGTTTTAACATATCATACCCCCATGACAATTTCTCTTGTCCCCAGGCACCTTTGATCTATCATGCCCTTCAGTCTGAGGGAAAACTACTGAGGGAAAACTACTGAGTGGCTTCCCACACCGCCCCCAGACTCTCAGACTGAGCCTTAACCCTCATGTCCTTTGGGATTCAGCCTCTGTCCATAGCTGCTGTAATGGGGGATCTTTGGCTCCGAGGCGCTGCTGTGCTGGTGGGAGGTTCCTGGGGGTATGTCCGTCTGTGGGGGGACAATGGGGGGGGGGGACACCTTCAGCATGCTCGTGTGACTGATCTGATGAGTCATTTACCTGGGGAGTTCTCAGTGGGGGTCTTCTGCGCCGAGGAGCTTGGGCCAACACCACCTGTTCGTCTGCTAAAACAAAGGCGGGCTTAAGCCTGTCTACAGATTGTCTCCCTGTGACCCCCCAAGTCTAACACAAAATGTTTGTCCCCGGGTTCCAGCACTCTGAATGGGCCATCGTAGGGCGGGCGCAATGGGGTCCAGTGGGCATCGTGCCTGACAAATACGAACGACGCATCCTTCAAGGTCTTTGGCACATAAGCGTGGGGAAAACAGTGGTGGGCCGGGCCGGGTAGCGTCCCTGCCCCTGCGCTATGCCGTGAACACGGGAACGAATCAGTGTTCGGTGTGGGATTATCCGGCAAAAATTCCCCGGGGAGCTGTAGCGGCTGGGAGAAAAACCAGCTCTGCTGGGGAGGCCGCCGAATCCTCCTTCGGTGCTGAACGCAACCCTAATAGAACCTACGGCAAGCGGTCTACCCAATTTGCATCTGTAAACAAAGCCCTGAGCACTGCTTTAAGCAATCTATGGAAACGCTCGCATAACCCATTGGCCTGGGGGTTGTACGCGGTCGTGCGATGAATTGTGACGCCCAGGCTCCGGGCCATGGTGGACCAGATATTTCCATAATCCTAATATTATATTTCCATAATCCTGGGCAGTTTTTTATTTCAGTTGTGTATTTAATTGTGTATTCTGTAACTGTGTTTTATCTAATCCTTCTCTCTTACTTTATTGCACAGTAGCCTGGTGGAGCACCCACAGTACAATGACAATAAAGCCTATTCTATTCTATTCTATTCTATTCTATTCTAGGTTGCATACGTGAGAGTCTAGGGAAGAGAAAGGAGGTCCACGTAATGTAGGTGAGGTCCAGAGGTAAGGGAGATCCAAGTAAATCCTGTGACACGGGCTAGTAAGATTGCTTGATTTAGCAGGGAGGCTTACAGGGATATTCCAGGAGGCTGAAGATGAGAAGCCAGAGGATTAGGAGGAGAGCAGGCCACTGGGAGAGTGCACACAGGGTAGGAGGTCACAGAGAGAGCAATAGCGAGTTAAAACAGCATGACATACCCACACCAATGTTTAGAATGAACAAAGGCCAAACAGCTAAATTCAAGTACAAATAAACTGAGCAATCAACATAGCAATAAGTTTTTTCCTTTCAGATATGTAGTTTTTCTTTGATAAATGTGACTTTTTTTAAATAAATGCAATGCTCCATACATTTTAAGCTTTGTTGTTATGCTATTGCTTATTACGTTGTGGACCTCTTGCACAATGTAGAATGACGTACTGCCACATTCTGGACCCTGAGCAGCTCCAGTTCCGGATCTATTATATTTTCCCATTCCCTGGTGCTTTTCTGTCAATAAATCAATATGATCACTTTCACTTATCATTGTACTGTGGTGTAGGGATACAAGGTATAAAGGGAGTGGTGTGGCACCTTGCGCGTGATGTCACCACGCCGTATATATATTGGGGCAATCCGCCATTTCAGGGAATTGGAGTTGAGAGTCGGATAGTGACTGTATGTGAGACATGGGTGGTAGGCAGTTAGCCCTGAACATGTGCCTATATTCTTTGAACTTTATTTGTAATAAAGTTCACCAAATGGCAGCATCCTTGTCAGTCATCATTGCCAGGTTTGTGGACATAACATGTACATATTGGAAATCGTGTACGGGCAGATCGTATTTTCTTTATAAAGTTCGTGTTTCACATTTCAGTCGTTTTTGTAACCATACTGCCATCTATAGTTCACCCAGTTAGCCTAGCCTAGCATGGCTATCATGTTGATTTTGTCTCTCCCATTCCAGATACCACTGCATGGGCTGTAATGGACCTGTGTAATGGACATGTAATTGTGTGAAGTCTTTGCACAAACTCATTCATGTTCAAGTACAAGCAATGTTATGAATAGTGAGTCAAAGTTTATTATGAGAATAAATAACACACTAGCAACTGGAAGATAACAGGCTTATATCAATAACAGTAATGGTAACAGCAATAACCGAGGGATTCTCATACACAAAGTAATATTAAAATAAGTCAAGTTTCAACTGGTAGATAGACAAATGTTTTAGTGAGTTTCATAGGTCAGTATTGTTCCATCCATCCATCCATAAATTATCAAAATGTGAAGCACGAACTTTATAAGAAAAAAAATGATCTTTCTGAAATAGTTTACAGGCAGTATGCTCTTGATACTTTTTTCCTCGTAAAATTGCATCTCCATTTTTTGTGAACTTTTTCTTTTTAAAAAATTCTGATTTAAATTTTTCCTTCTCAAAGTCACAAAAAGGAAGGCTTACAGTGGTATGCAAAAATGTAGACACCCCTTGAGCATATTTTGGTGATTTATTATTATTATTGTGTTTAATTAATCATTGCAAGTATGTATGTATGTATGTATGTAGCTACAATGCTCTGCACTGGGTGTGTTTATATTTATATATCTATATATTTATTCCATCTAGCTACAATGCTCAGCACTGGGTGTGTTTATATTTATATATCTATATATTTATTCCATCTAGCTACAATGCTCCGCACTGTGTTTTTATACAGTATATCTACATATTATTCCATCTAGCTACATTGCTCCGCACTGTGTGTGTTTATATACTTGCATATTTATTCCACCTAGCTGCAATGCTCTGCACTGTGTGTTCATATATTCATATATTTATTCCATCCAGCTACAATGCTCTGCACTGTGTGTCTGTGTGTGTGTGTGTATATATATATTTTATAGTAATATGTACATATGTATATTAGCTGCTCTTGCTTGCTTGTTTTTTTTCTTGCCTTTTGATTGTTGCTCTGAGTGTTGCTATCCCTGTGCTGTTGCAATCCTGGAATTTCCCCGTTGTGGGACTAATAAAGGCTTATCTTATCTTATGTATGAGGGGGGCTGAAAAGTTCATAGGCTGACCATGATGCAGTGGTCAAATTTGATCAAATGGTTTATTGTACCCATACACTTGACAGCTCTCTCACTCTCAGCTCTGCTCAGCCCTCTTGTTCCTCGGCCATTGAAGCACAAATACTATTGGCTCAGCACCTACGAGCATAACTCCTTCTTAGTCAGTCCTATGAACTTTTCAGCCCCCCCCTCATATGTATGTACATAGTATTTATGTATGTACTATATGTATACAGCTCTGAGAAATAAACAAGAGACCACTGCAAAAGCTTTCCTAAATTAGCATCTTGGAAGCCATTCAATTTGAGTATTGGACACCTTAATCTTCTTAAGGAGGTACCGATTAGGTAATCATTTAAGCATGGTAAGACGCATGAAAGCTGTGAATAAAAATCTGAGTTATTACACAAACACAGATTTCTGAGATCTCCAAGTTAAAACTTCAGTATTGTAGTGTTTAAGAATGAACATGGCTGCACGGTGGCACAGTGGTTTAGCACTGTGGCAGCACAGTTTTACCCTCGGCCGGGGGACCGCGGGGATCATGAGATCGTGGGTTCGATCCCAGCCCCCGACCAACAGTGAGCTGTGTGGAGTTTGCATGTTCTCCCCGTGTTGCGTGGGTTTACTCCGGGATTTCTCCGGTTTCCTCCCGCATACCAAAAACATGTAGGTTTAGGGCGCTCGCGCACGCAGCGACCAGCAGCCGGTGGCTTGTCACCAGACTGCAAAACAAGTCTACCTACGGGTACAAATAAGTAACAAAAAAAAAAAAAAAAAATGATTGTTTTCTTTGCATTGATCTAAAAGCACGTCAGAAAGCACATGTAAAAGTAACATCTTTTTTGTTGTTTTGGGCAGTTGTTATTTTCTGTAAATAAATGCTCTAAATACCGATATTTTGACTTGGAATTTGGGTGTCTGTGATCATAGGAAAGCTCACACTTTGTCCATTTATTGTTTTTTCTGTGATTATGTATGATTATTATTTGCATTTATTGCCCTCTGTGTTCCCCTGAGTCCTCTATCATTGTCTGCTGTGTCATCCTATTTGGTCCTGGGTCTGTGTGTATATCTGTTTGCCTGTTGTTTCGGCTCCCCATGTTTTCCGTATCTTTAGCCACTGCCTTCTCTGTATTACTCCTGTATGGTTATCCTGTATGTTCATTGTCATGTTTCATGTGCATCCCCTGTTTGTGATTATCTGTACAGTCCTGTCTCCTCACCTACAGGCACTTCCCGGCTACCCTTGATTGTTCCCCAGCTGTCTCTCGTCTGTAATTAGTCATCACCGTATAGATACCAGTCTTCAGTGTCTGTCTGGTGCAGAGTCATCCGTCTGATTTCTTTGCCAGTAACCCAGAATCCCTGTAAGTCATATCCTTAGTTGCATGTGTTTCAGTTCCCATGCTGCTGTTTTGTTTGTTCATTTGTTTTGTTAATAAATCACCATGTTACGCTGGAGTATTGCCTGTTGTGTGAGTCCAGTACCTTCGCCACTCGGAGGTAGCCATGACAGTACGATGCCACCAAACACGGACTCATCAGGTACAGACTTAAGTGTGTTTGGTCTGGATGAGAATGAGTGCTGGGCGGCTCAGCTAGTCGAAGAGTTAATGTCTCATGTCCGGTCATGCCACACTCTGGAGCAGGCCATGAAGTTCCTGGACATCGCAGCCGGAGTGGTTTTGGATTATTCCAGTTTGTGGGACTACCCCGCTCTGACTGGACTGTTCACCTTGTTATCAGATTTGTTAAATTTCCTCCATAGACTGGTGAAAAGGCCGGAATCTACGCTGACGAGACAGCGTCCCCTGACTCTGACATTGTCCTCTTATCCTCACCACTCACCAGCTTTGCTGCTACACCACGGGAGAGAGAGGGGTTTGTCTGAGGCGGCGGAGACTGTGCCAACAAGATGGCATCCCCTGGCCCCAACGTCTTCAGCCTCTCCTCACCCACCAGCTCCAGCCTGCCTCTCCCCAGCTCCACAGCCCCATTCCGGACAGGAGAAGAGTGTTCCCTGCACGCCGAAATCTGTGCCGATGACATAGCGTCCCCTGGTTTTGGTATCATGGAAGCCTGAGCCGATGGTAAAATGTGCACTGGTTTCCACCATTTCCGCGTCTGTGTCATCCAGTGTTGCCGACGAGGAGCTGGAGGAGCGCCAGCAGGTTCTGCTTTCACAGACTGAACTTTTACTGGAGTATAAGTCCTGACTCACATCAGAACTTGTTTTTCTGCCTTGTGGGGACCAACACACTTCAAGGGTCCCAGCAAGGATGCGAGCCCTGAGGAAACGCTGCTCCTCATGGCGTTCCACTGCTACTCCTCCAGCACCCTCAGCTCCTGTTCCACAGAGTGTTCCAGCTCCTTTTCAGCTTTTTCGGAGTGCTTGCCAATACTGGGTGGGAACGGACTGATCATGGAAGTGCCTGCTGTTTCTGAAGCTCCTGTGCCAGCCCCACATCACTTGCTAGTACCACCACCAGCAACAACTCTGTCCTCGGTGCACACATAAGTTTGTGCTCCACCAGCTTTACTGCAAATAAGCCTATGAATAAGCCCATGGCTCAGCCTATGAACAAGCCTGCGGTTCAGTCTGTGAACAAACCTGCGGCTCAGCCTGTGATCAAGCCTATGGCTTAGCCTGTGGACAAGCCTGCAGCTCAGCCTTGTCAGCAAGCCTGCAGTTTCGCCGGTCACCATACCCATTAAGCCGGCTCCTTTAGCTGCTCGCAAGGTGCACGCCACTATGGCTCCTGCTGTCCCTGAGGTGCACGTCACAGCTCCAGCTGTTCCCGGGGAGCACACTCCTGTTCCTGTTCGGCTCGAGGTGCATGTGCCAGTTCCTGTGGCTCATCCAGAGGCGGTCACCCCAGCAGCAGTGGATCTGGAGCTCAGGCAAGTATTTTTCTTTACTTTTTTTAACATCAATATTAGTAAAGGCTTGCCTAGCTCCTGGTGATTGTGGTGACACCTCATTCACCTCCTGCCTCTCTCCTTCATCCGAGGTGGCTGTGGTGAGGATGGCTCTCCAGATGTTCGGGCCAGATGGTCTCATACCCCAGGAGCCAATACTGTAGGTCAACACACCCCAACCTTCAGCTCCCGCAGCCAGTGCACCTCCACCCGATGTCCAAGAGGTCAGGAGACCTCCACCTGATGTCCAAGAGTTCAGGAGACCTCCACTTCACTTCCAAGAGGTCAGGAGACCTCCACCTGATGTCCAAGAGATCATGAGACCTCTACCCAACATCCAAGAGGTCAGGAGACCTCTACCCAATGCCCAAGAGGTCAGGAGACCTCCACCCGTTGCAGTTCCTGAGGGCGAGCAGTCTGTTCCACTCGTCATCCAGGAGGTCGAACATTCCGCTGCAAAGGTGACTCCACCTTTGTTGCCTGGGGTCACTGCTTCTCAGCTGCTGTTAGGGCCTGCGCTGAAGGCCCCTCAGGTACTATCTTCTGAACTGGAAACTCCTGTGTTATTGACCCCAGAGCTAGAGTCTCCTGTATTGGTACAACCAGAGCTAGAACCTCCTATATTAGTACCTCTAGAGCTAAGAGCTCCTATGTTGGTGTCTCCGGAGTTAAGAGCTCCTGTACTGGTATCCCCAAAACTAAAAACTCCTGTGTTGTTGTCCCTGGAGCAAAAAGCTCCTTTGTGGTCTCCAGAGCAAAGAGTCCCAATGTTACCTTCTGAGTTTAAAACCTCCATGTTGATTTCTTTTGAGCAACGGGCTCCAATGCTATCTCTTAAGTTTAAGGGTGCTATATTTTCACTTCCTGAGTTTAAAGGTTTTATGTTGCCACCTCCTGTGTCTAAAGGTTTTATGCTGCCACCTCCTGAGTTTACTAACTAACCTGCATTTATATAGCGCTTTTCTAGTCACAAAGACCACTCAAAGCGCTTTCACTAATACTAACCCTCTACTCTAAGGGCCTATAGGAAACAAATATCTAGGGACAATTTAGAACAACCAATTAACCTAACATGCATGTCTTTGGATTGTGGGAGGAAACCGGAGCCCCCGGAGCAAACCCACGCAGCACAGGGAGAACATGCAAACTCCACACAGAAAGGCTCCAACCCCTGCCAACCTGGGGATTCGAACCAGGAACCTTCTAGCTGTAAGGCAACAGTGCTAACCACTGCACCACCGTGCTGCCCAGTTTAGAGGTTCTGTGTTGCCACTTCCTGGGTTTAAAGGTTTTATGCTGTCCCCTTCTGAGTTTAAAGGTTGTATGTTGTCACATCCTGAGTTTAAAAAGTTTTCTTTTGAGCAAGAAATTCTAGTGTTATTTTCTGAGGAGTCTAGAGCTCCTACATTGTTTTTCCCAGAACAAAGAGTTCCCAGGTCATTTCCTGAGTTTGGAGCTGCTATGTTGTTATCCCCAGAGCAAATGGCTCCTGCTTTGTTTTCCCCAGAGCAAAAGGCTCTTACTGTTTTCTTCTGAGCAAGAGGCTCCCAAATGGTTTTCTCCAGGACAGGGAGTTCTCATGTTATCATTCGCTTCTGAAATTCAAGTTCCTATGTCATCATTATCACCTCCTGGGGTTAAAGGTTCCATGTTGACACCTCCCAAGGTTAAAAGTTCCATGTTGACACTCCCTGAGGTTAAAGGTTCCATGCTAACACCTCCTGAGGTTAAAGATTCCATGTTATCACCTCCTGACGTTAAACTGTCCATGTTATCACCTCCTGAGGTTAAAGTGTCCATGTTATCACCTCCTGAGGTTAAAGTGTCCATGTTATCATCTGAGGTTAAAGTGTCCATGTTATCATCTTCTGAGTTTAAAGTTTCCAAGTTATTATCTTCTGAGTTTAAAGTTTCCATGTTAACTTCTCCTGAATCTAAAGTTTCTCTGTTGTCTTCTGTGCAAGATGCTTCTGTTATCTCCTGAGTTTAAAACTATGATGTTATCTCCCGTGCTCAAGGGTTTTATGATGTTATTTTCAGAGCAGAAAGCTCCAATGTTTTCTCCCATCTTGTGGCCCATGGACTTTGGGAGGCCACCCGATGCACCATGCTCATCCGTCTGATAGCCCTTGGACTTTGGGAGGCCTCTGTGTTCCCCTGAGTCCTCTGTCATTGTCTGCTGTGTCATCCTGTTTAGTCCTGGGTCTATGTGTATATCTGTTTGCCTGTCGTTCTGGCTCCCCATGTTTTCCATGTCCCTAACCACTACCTTCTTTGTATTACTCCTGTATGGTTAGCCTGTATGTTCATTGTCATGTTTCATGTGAACCCCCTGTTTGTGATTATCTGTACAGCCCCGCCCATCCTGTCTCCTCACCTGCAGCCACTTCCTGGCTACCCTTCACCCTGGTGATGGTGGAGAGGAAAAACTCCCTTTTAACAGGAAGAAACCTCCAGCAGAACCAGGCTCAGGGAGGGGCAGTCATCTGCTATGACTGGCTAGAGGGTGAGGGGATAGAGTATAGTATGTATGGAAAAGTAGTCGGAGTCTCTCTTGCCATGAAGCGAACCAACATACAGAGAATTTTCCGACCCTTTTCACCTAGATGGTGGGCCAGAAGTGCTCATCTTCGTACTCCGTCGAGTCTACTTAAGCCCAGCGCCATGATGTAACCCTTGAACATGGCCACCCAGTTCGGCCACAGGATTGCTGACTCTCCTGGATATTCCAGAAATGGTGATAATGGTGGAGGTAGCCCATACAAATGTTTTTCTGTATTTGGAGCCAAGGACAAGGCCAGGTGTCAAACTGAACACACGTTTATTATAGAGGCACTACACAGTACTGGCGCACTTGTCAGGCAGAGGAGGTGGCAATGGCGCACCACCTCGGCCATGGGACTGGTGGCTCGCCGGGGGCTCCAAAACCGGCCGAATTTCAAACCTGCATGCTTCCATATCTTGTTTTAATCCACTTCTATCCTCGTTGCCAAATGTTATGTAGGTATATGGAGCCAAGGACGAGTGAAATATTTGATGGTGAAGAAGAGGAGGGCAACGGTGCCGAGATGACTTGCTGTGGCCTGGGAGGCAGGCTGCTTCCAGGGACGGACTGATGAAAGGATGGTCCAGGGGGCCCACGGGCTTATCCAACCTCCAGCCGTTTTGTATATAGGTTGACTATTGCATGTACATTTGAATCGGTTATGTGTTATAGTCTGATGGTTGGTTTCTGATTTGATATGTATATATGTTCATGGGGATTAATTTGATGTTATGTTTAGGCCGGTTCCAAGGTTGTCATAGCCAGGAGTGGCACTGGGGTTAAGCTCCCAGTGCTCATAAAATGCTCCTTATGGCGTGCGTCTCGAAAAGCCTCTGACAACTAAGTCCCAACTCCTAGCCTGCCCGTGTGGTTTAGTCTCTAACCCCGGCGGAACTGCTTTTACTACTACTTACTACTACTTTTTTTACATTGCCATCTACAGAAGTTCTCTGATGACTCTGCGATCGTTGGTCTCATCTCCAGCGGAGATGAAGCTGAGTACAGAGGGCTTATCCAGGACTTTGTGGACTGGTGCCATCGGAACTGCCTCCAGATCAACGCGAGGAAAACTAAGGAGCTGGTGGTGGACTGTCGCAGGCAAGGACAACCCCTCACAGCACCAGTAAATATACAGGGAACAGACATCGAGATGGTGACATCCTACAAGTACCTGGGTATTCATCTGAACAATAAACTAGACTGGTCACACAATACTGACGCACTCTACAAGAAGGGACAGCGCAGGCTGTTCCTGCTGAGGAGACTCAGGTCTTTTGGTGTACAAGGGGCGCTGCTGAAGTCATTCTATGACACGGTGGTGGCATCAGCCATCACTTTTGGAGTGGTCTGCTGGGGCAGTGGCATTACTGCAGCCGATAGGAAGAGACTGAACAAACTGATTAAGAAAGCTAGCTCTGTCCTGGGGCAGCGCCTTGATCCGATGGAGGAGATAGGAGAGAGAAGGACGGTGGCTAAACTGTCATCTCTGCTGGAGTCCGAGTTCCACCCTATGCAGGACATACTGGATGCACTGAGGAGCTCATTTAGCAGCAGACTACATCATCCCAGGTGCACAACCGAGAGGTTTCGTAGGTCCTTCCTACCAACGGCTGTCAGACTGTACAACCTAAGCAGGGCTGCTCGCAGAGATAGCAAAAAGACGTAACAAACTAATAGTTTTTTTTGAATGCAAAAGATGCAATAGACTTACACAATGGTCCTCTCCGGCATACAACTAGGAACATACCGGTCGCTATGGAGGGTGAGAATATGTATGGGCACATAATCATACCATGTAGGATAACTAAATAGACGGTTATGCTGTTTCATCCCACCTAGCAACAATGCTCTGCACTGTGTGTGTTTATATATTTACATATTTATTCCATCTAGCTACAATGCTCAGCACTGGGTGTGTTTATATTTATATATCTATATATTTATTCCATCTAGCTACAATGCTCCGCACTGTGTTTTTATATATCTACATATTATTCCATCTAGCTACATTGCTCTGCACTGTGTGTGTTTATATACTTGCATATTTATTCCACCTAGCTGCAATGCTCCGTACTGTGGGTGTTTATATATTTACATATTTATTCCATCTAGCTACAATGCTCTGCACTGTGTGTTCATATATTCATATATTTATTCCATCCAGCTACAATGCTCTGCACTGTGTGTCTGTGTGTGTGTGTGTGTATATATATATTTTATAGTAATATGTACATATGTATATTAGCTGCTCTTGCTTGCTTGTTTTTTTTCTTGCCTTCTGATTGTTGCTCTGAGTGTTGCTATCCCTGTGCTGTTGCAATCCTGGAATTTCCCCGTTGTGGGACTAATAAAGGCTTATCTTATCTTATCTTAATAGGAGAAGGGGCGAGGGCGGATCTCTGGCGCCTTAAAACCAGATGCTTCGGGTAGATGGTGGCTCATCAACCTGGGAAGGTAGCTCATCTAGGGGAAGGTAAACCCTGATTTCAAACCTCCGCTGCCTTGCGGCATACCCGGTCACGGGAAAGGCTTCGGGAATCAACCCTGAGGAAAAATCTGGAGTTGGAGCCCCTAAGGCAGTTCTATGTTGTGCTCAACATCGTTCTGGCAGCTCCTGCAACGGCACTGGTGCCAAACTGTAGCAGCCCTGCTGTTCCTTTGGATTCATCAGTGACGTGGAGAGGGGGGACATGCTGCATGGGCAACATCTTGTCCTCCATATCTTCCTGCCCAGGCTTGAATCCTACCAACGCCCAACGCTGGAAGGTAGAACACCGGATCACTGGAGAGGACACTCCAGCTTCGCCTTTGGCGTAGACAAAACATGGGGAATGACAGTTACCGGTTATAAGCCACCGCTCAATTGGCGTAGAGCGCGGCGCCAGGGGTTGTTCCCGATGGTGGGAGGGATCATCGGATCTCACTGGACAGTTACCGCCCGCCTCAAGCTGGGCAGCCCCCAGCCAATAAGGTGTTGTCCTGCCACAGCTTGCTTTCCTCATTGGGTGCATGGGGATGAGGAGAAGTCCGAACAGCAGGCTGAGAACCTTCGCACCAGGCAAGACAATGAAACAAAAGAGACCAACTCTAAAACTGGGAACTTGGAACGTCCGCACTATGATGACAGGACTCGCTGCCAACCTCAAGGACATCAATGACACCAGGAAGACTGCCATCATCAATAATGAGCTGAAGAGACTGGGAGTGGATATCGCCACTCTCCAGGAAACACGGTTGGCTGACGCAGGCACACTGAGAGAGAAGGACTACACGTTCTACTGGCAGGGAAAGGGCAGTGATGAACACAGGGAACACGGAGTGGGCTTTGCAGTGAAGAACACCTTGCTGAAGATGGTGGAACTGGGCAGCACTGGCTCTGCACGACTCCTCACCCTCCGCCTGAACACCATGCAAGGCCCAGTCACCCTCGTCAGTGTGTATGCCCCAACACTGACAGCCACACCAGAGGCAAAAGACGAGTTCTACGAGAATCTCGCAACAACTGTCAGGATCATCCCCAACTCTGAACAACTCATTCTCCTTGGAGACTTCAATGCCAGAGTGGGTGCTGACCACGACTCCTGGCCCTCCTGTCTTGGACCTTTTGGCGTGGGCAGAATGAACGACAACGGACAGCGGCTGCTCGAGTTCTGCACATATCACGATCTGTGCATCACAAACTCGTTCTTCAAGACCAAGCCCCAACACAAGGTTTCCTGGCAACATCCGCGCTCAAAGCACTGGCACCAGCTGGACTTGATCCTGACCAGGCGCACCTCACTGAAGAACGTGCTAATCACCCGTTCGTTCCAGAGTGCAGATTGCGACACAGACCATTCACTGGTGTGTTGCAAGGTCAAGCTGCAGCTGAAGAAATTCCATCGTCCTAGACAGCCTGGAAAGGCACGGATTGACACCAGCAAGATGGCCCAACCAGAACTTGTTGAGCAGTTTGCCTCCACCTTTGAGAAGGAACTTGGTGTACCACAAGAAGGAGAATCTGCAAAGCAGAAGTGGGAAGAGCTGCGAAACACCATCCACCGCACAGCCTTGGCTACCTTTGGGAGGAAGACCTCGAAGTCACAGGACTGGTTTGATGCCAAGTTGACCGAGATGACCCCCGTCATTGAAGCCAAGCGCTCAGCACTTGCTGAGTATAAGAAGTACCCAGACAAGAAGAATCTCCAGATTCTCAGGGCTGCGAGAAGCAAAGTTCAGCAGACTGCTCGGCGCTGTGCCAGCGAGTACTGGACTCAGCTCAGCCAAGACATTCAAACCGCTGCCATAACAGGGAACATCCGTGGTATGTACGATGGCATCAAGAAAGCACTTGGTCCGGCTCAGAGCAAGACGGCCCCCCTCAAATCCTCCACTGGGGGGATGATCACAGAAAAGAACAAGCAGATGGAGAGATGGGTGGAACACTACTCCGACCTCTACTCCAGACAGAACACCGTGACACCGTTAGCCCTTGATGCCATCGACTGCCTGCCATCCATGGACAAACTTGACGCCGAGCCAACCATCGACGAACTCAGCAAGGCCATTGATAGCTTGGCCGCTGGCAAGGCACCCGGCAATGACGGCATACCCCCTGACCTGATCAAGCACTGCAAGACCGCCCTACTGCTGCCATTGCATGACGTCCTCTGCCAGTGCTGGAAGGAAGGTGCCGTACCACAGGACATGAGGGACGCCAAGATCGTCACCCTCTACAAAAACAAAGGGGAGAGAAGCGACTGCAACAACTACAGGGGCATCTCCCTCCTCAGCATTGTTGGCAAAGTCTACGCACGAGTTGTTCTCGTTCATCTACAGAAGCTTGCTGAACGTGTCTACCCCGAGTCTCAGTGTGGCTTCCGCGCTGAGCGATCAACAGTAGACATGATATTCTCCATCCGCCAACTCCAGGAGAAATGCAGAGAACAGAACATGCCCCTGTACGTCGCCTTCATCGACCTCACCAAAGCGTTCGATCTGGTCAGCAGAGAGGGCCTTTTCAAGATCCTGCCAAAGATAGGATGCCCACCAAAGTTGCAACGCCTCATCGAATCGTTTCACACCAACATGCAGGGGATAGTGCAGCACGACGGCAACGTCTCAGAGCCATTCAACATACGCAGTGGAGTGAAACAGGGCTGTGTACTTGCACCAACCCTCTTTGGGATTTTCTTTGCTATGCTCCTGAGGCATGCCTTCAGCACAGCAACAGAGGGAATCTACCTGCACACAAGATCTGACGGCAGGCTTTTCAACCTCACCCACCTGAAAGCCAGAACCAAAGTACGCGAGGCTCTAATCAGAGACATGCTGTTCGCAGACGACGCTGCAGTTGCAACCCACACACAGCAGGAGCTTCAGACCCTGATGGACCGCTTCTCCCAGGCATGAAGGACTTTGGGCTTACCATCAGCCTGAAGAAGACTAACGTCTTGGCGCAAGGCATGGAAGCACAACCAACCATCACCATCGACGACCACGAGCTGGAGGTCGTGAATCAGTTCACATACCTGGGGTCCATGATCAGCAACAACCTCTCCCTTGATACAGAGATCAACAAGAGGATTGGAAAATCAGCCTTCACACTCGCTCGCCTCACCACACGAGTGTGGGAGAATCCCAAACTCTCTGTCAAGACGAAGATGGCAGTGTACAACGCCTGCATCATCAGCACACTGCTCTATGGGAGTGAGACATGGACAACATACGCCCGGCAGGAAAAGAGACTGAACTCCTTCCACTTGCGCTGCATTCGCCACATCCTGGACATATCCTGGCAGGACAAAGTGCCCAACACAGAAGTTCTGTCCCGCGCCGGCCTTCCCTCCATGTTCATTCTACTCAGGCAGCGCAGGCTCCGCTGGCTAGGCCACGTTCACCGTATGGAGGATGGCAGAATCCCCAAAGACGTCCTCTACGGAGAACTGGCAACTAGCAGGAGAGACGTTGGCCACCCACAGCTGTGCTTTAGAGACGTCTGCAAGAGAGACATGAAGGCACTGGAGATCAACACAGAGCGCTGGGAGGACCTTGCAACGGACCGCTCCAAATGGAGAGGCACCCTGACCAGACAGCTCAAGGCGGGTGAAGAGAGACTGACTGCTGCAGCAGATGAAAAAAGGACCCGCAGGAAGAACCGCCACAGACCCAGCAGCACGGAGACCACCCACAAGTGCGACCTGTGTGACAGGGACTGCCATTCGCGCATCGGCCTATTCAGCCACAGGCAGTGCTGTTCCAGCAGAGTAGACGTTTAGGATTCTCTTCCATGGTCATCATAGACCGACGGAGGCCGACGATGTTTAGGCCATTGCTTAGTTAACTTTAGTGTGTGACTCAGGTCCAAATTGGGGTGGGTCTGAATTGTGTGTGTGTGGGCTTTGGCTTTTGTGAAGGGGGGGGGGGTGGTAGAATGTTGTGTACAGTTTAGACTTTTATTTGTGAGGTACGGGTGGTGGCTCCACCTTCCGGTTCTGCCACCACCTATAAGGCTATATGAGGGCAGTTGGAAGGCACTTCTTGACACTACTTTACTTAAAGCGTTACTACTGTAGGTAGTGAAAGCTACAGTGGGGGATCAGTCCTTCTGGTAACTCTGTGCATTAACGCAACTTCAATGATAAGTGTTTGGTAAAATGGAAGCCTGTGTATTCGCCTTTTCATGCTCTTGAGTTTTGCCAAAGCTAAACTAGGGTAATAAGTGACATACCCTTAAAAGCACTACATATTCAATAGTTTTTCATCAAGTGATGCCCAGACCCATTTTCCCTAACTGTTATACAAATGTTAACCAGTGGATTTAGAGATTGGTCAGTTCCACATGAACTCAGAGCAGCTCCGTCAAAGTTCACTGGGGACACAAGAAAATTGTTTTCTGAGGACTGGTGTGACTAGAAAAAATAAAAAAGTTCATAATTCATCCTTCTACTGTCATTTGCTGACACAGTTGCCCTTCTCTCTGCTCAAAACATCTTGCCAGATTGGAGATTAAAGCAATGCTCGACTGTCTCAGGCATAGTGCCCCTCATAATTCTGTTAATCAAACTCATAACTCAAGTATCCCAGCTGACAGGGTAATTGAAGGTAACACAGCACATTTGTTAAGTTATTGCTAACTAATGTCAACCTTCTCACCATTCCAGAAAATTAGCATGTCTCTGCAGCTCCTCGTATGAGTTGTACTGCAGGCTGTTACAAATATCATAGAAATTTATATATTGTGGCACATATGTTGGGTACATATTTTCCACAAAGGTATTGCTGTATGTTTATTGTGTGCTGCACGTCTCGAGGGACTAAAGGACTGAGTCTGCAGGAGATATTGAGAAGGTGTGAGATTTGGCCTTTGTCTCAGAGAGACGCCCTGGAGGGATTTCCGGACCATCGAAGGCTAAGGGACAATGGTGGAAGATCAAAAGGGTTACATTGTGACTGGGATTAAGTACCATGTGACTGTATGTTTGCTTAGACACCATGTGACTTGAGTTTTGATGTTCCGGGATATAAAAGAGCGATGTGATATTGATCTGTCTCTTTTCTTGCTTGGAGATTGTTAGAGTATGTGTTCTGTTAATAAAGCTGAACCTGAGAAACAAACTCAGCCTCATCCTTGAGCACATCCTCTACACTGGTGACCCTAAGACGTATTATGGCCGGTGACGATTCTCCCGCACCGGACTCATCAGGAGCCAGCCAGGCTAATGCAGCTACCACAGTCCAGCTACCTGATTTCTGGCAGCATAGCCCGCGGTCCTGGTTTAACACAGTTGAGGCACAGTTCCATCTTCGGGGAGTTTCGGCAGACGCCACGAAATTCTACCATGTGGTTGCAAAGCTGGACAGCCACACAGCCCAGCGAGTAGAGCGCCTGATTAAACACCCGCCAGACGACGACAAGTATGGCGCATTGAAGGCTGCTCTCATCCGTTCCTTCACCCCCTTGCTGGGAGAGCGAGCAGAGAAGCTCCTGGCGTTGACTGAGGGCGAGGTCGAGAGACCTGCAGACCTGATGGCGAAGATGCTGAGTTTGAGAGACTCCGAAGATGATGGTTTTATCTTCGCCCACCTTTTCCTCAGGACACTACCCTCAGCGGTGAGAGTTACCCTGGCCAGTTCACAGCTGCTGGCCCACCGAGACTACCACGAGCTGGGCCAGGAGGCGCAGCGACTCGTCAACGCCCATAGGCGACACACGGCTACGACCGCAGCAGCGGAGCTGGGCACAACATCCGGAGATGGCAGGGGGCCAGAGGCTGCAGCACCAGACTCACCGATGACAGCAGCGGCGGAGGCCAGGAGACGCGGAGCGGGTGACGTCCTTTGCTTCTACCATCGCCGTTTCGCCGAGAGGGCACGCAAGTGCATTCCACCGTGCCAGTTCAAGCGCTCGGGAAACGCCAAGACCGGGAGTCGGTAGCAGCTGCGGCTCTCGGTGAAGAGAACAAGCTGCTCTACCTGAGGGACGTGCGATCGGGGAGGCACTTCCTCGTGGACATAGGCTCCCAGCTGAGTTTCATCACACCTTCCTACGCTGACCGGCTGGCGCCTTCCAGTGGTCCCGGGGTGTCAGCAGCGAACGGCTCGGCGATTAAGACCTTCGGGGAGAGAACCCTGTCTCTCTCTTTCCACGGCCGTACATTTGAATGGACTTTCGTCATAGCGGCAGTCAATTTCAACATGTTAGGTGCTGATTTTTTGTGCTCACATAGTTTATTGGTTGATCTTGCTAATAGACATCTGGTTAATGCAGATGGTTAATGTCTTTTCACTCTCTTCCCTGCACAGCCCGGGTGGCCCCGCCGACTGCACAGGCCAACGTCACAGCTGCGGGTGGTAAGTTCCACGCCCTACTCACTCAGTTCCCAGCACTCACAGTCCCAACGTTTTCGGAGACAGTGGCTAAACATGGGGTGGAACATTTTATCACTACCACCGGGCCGCCCGTTTTTGCAAAAGCTCGGCGCTTGGACTCAGCTAAACTGGCCATAGCGCGCGAGGAGTTCGCCAACTTGGAAAAACTGGGCATCATTAGACGTTCTAAAAGCCCCTGGGCTTCACTGCTACACATGGTCCCAAAGGCTGATGGTTCGTGGCGACCTTGCGGTGATTTCCGCAGGTTGAATAACGCCTCAGCACACGACCGCTACCCGATTCCGCACATCCAAGATTTTTCGGTTCATTTGGCGGGGGCGTGCATTTTTTCTAAAATAGACTTGGTGCATGGTTACCATCAGGTCCCAGTGCGCACTCAGGATATACCCAAAACAGTGGTAATAACTCCTTTCGGGCTTTTTGAGTTTTTGCGCATGCCTTTTGGGCTCAAGGGTGTCGCGCAGATGTTCCAGCGTATGATGGACGCGGTTCTACATGACCTCCCTTTCGTGTTCGTCTACTTGGATGATATTTTGGTAGCCAGCACGTCCGAAGACGAACACGAAAGCCACCTCACAGCGGTTTTTCAGAGGCTGGCAGAGCACGGGTTAATAATTAACCCAGCGAAGTGTCAGTTTGGGGTGGCGCAAATTGATTTTTTGGGGCATCGTGTTTCGCCAGAAGGAGCGGTCCCTCTGCCCGATAAAGTATGCGCAATAACAGATTTTCCCCGACCTCAAACGGTCAAAGTGTTACAGGAGTTTTGGGAATGGTTAATTTTTATAACCGTTTCTTCCCAAGCGCAGCGCAGCTCATGCAACCATTGTACGCTGCACTAAAGAAACAAAAACCCACAAATAAAATCGAATGGTCTCCTGAGTGGGAGCGTGCATTCTCCCAAGTCAAATCAGCCCTGGCAAACGCGGTTTTGTTGGCACACCCAGTCCCAACGGCCCGCATGGCGCTCACCACTGACGCTTCCGATTTAGCGGTGGGGGCGGTCGTTGAACAGTTTGTAGCGGGGACCTGGCAGCCGCTCGTGTTTTTCAGCAAAACCTTGCGCGATAGCGAGCGAAAATACAGCGCGTTCGACAGGGAGCTGTTGGCCCTACACTTGGCCATCCGCCATTTCCAGTTCTGGCTAGAAGGGCGCCGTTTCACCGCGTTCGTGGACCACAAACCGCTAACGTTTGCGATGGCCAAGATTTCAGAACCTTGGTTGGGCCGGCAGCAAAGACAGCTGGCCGCGATATCGGAGTTCACCACCGATATCCAGCATGTCGCAGGTAAACATAATGTAGTGGCAGACTGCCTCTCGCGTGCTGTGGCGGCGCCAGACCCCGTGGGGGCAGACTCTGCAGCCATGGCCGCGGGCCAAGGTAGCGACGCGGAAGTGCACGCAGCCCCAGTCAGCGTAGGTTTAGATTATGCAGCCATGGCCACGGAGCAGGTTAGCGATGCGGATGTGTGGCCGCTCCAGTCTGGACCAACAGGGTTAAGGCTGGAGCACAGGGTGCTGCAAGTTGGTATGCCCCCCCTAATCTGCGATGTCTCCACGGGACGGCCGCGTCCCGTGGTACCAGCTGCGTGGCGCCGCCGCGTTTTTGACTCGGTCCATTCCCTGGTGCACCCGGGGGGGTGCGCATCGATCAAGATGGTGGGGGAGAAATTTGTTTGGCCGGGGTTGCGCAAACAGGTCAAGGAATGGGCGGCAGCCTGCGTAGCGTGTCAGCGAGCCAAAATACACAAGCACACTAGGGCTCCTTTGGAGCCTTTTCACATTCCGGCTAAGCGCTTTGATCATGTGCATGTCGACTTGGTGGGCCCCCTTCCGTCGTCACAGGGGTACACACACCTTTTGATGATGGTGGACCACACCACGCGTTGGCCGGAAGCGGTCCCTCTGGCATCAACCACAGCGGAGGAAGTTGCGCGCGTGTTTTTCACAGCTTGGGTTGCGCGTTTTGGAGTTCCGTTGGACATAACGTCCGACAGAGGTCCTCAATTTGTTTCTGAACTCTGGTCATCGATGGCCCGCAGCCTAGGGGTGAAGATCCACCACACTACCGCGTATAACCCCCAGGCTAACGGTTTATGCGAACGTTTTCATAGGTCATTGAAAGCAGCCCTCAGAGCGTCGCTTACGGATACAAATTGGGTGGACAAACTTCCATGGGTTTTATTGGGGTTGAGTTCTGCACCTAAGGACGATTTGCAGGCCTCCCCAGCTGAGTTAGTTTTTTACAACCTCTCTGTTTGCCCGGGGAATTTCTCCCCGACAATCCTGCGCCAAATTGTCCACCCCCGCTCAGCTTTTGCAGAGCGGCACAGGATCGAACACGCTTCCTGGCCCAGTTCATCACAGTTTCCCACGCGTTTTTGTGCCGAAGGCTTTAAAAAATGCTGAGTTTGTTTTCATTAGACATGATGCTCATCGTCCAAACTTGCGGCCACCGTATGATGGACCTTTCAGAGTGCTAGAAACAGGAGAGAAGCATTTTTTGCTAGATTTGGGAGACAGAAAGGAGTTGATTTGTATAAACAGACTCAAACCCGCTTTTGTGTTGGCGGATGAACAAGTGCAGTTGGCGAGGGCCCCCCGTCGCGGCAGACCTCCGACAAGGCATTCTCCAGAACACCCACAGAGATTGGCTAACAGTTCTAATCCACAGGTGCAGGAGAACACTGCAGAAGCAGCAAGGCCGGCTTACAGCAGATACGGCAGGAGGTTTAGACCTAGGCAACTGGTGGATTGATATTTGATATGTAGTAATGTTTTTATGTCATGCATCTCTGATTATGTTTGTCCCATATTAGACGTTTGGGGGGGGGGTCATGTGGCACATATGTTGGGTACATATTTTCCACAAAGGTATTGCTGTATGTTTATTGTGTGCTGCACGTCTCGAGGGACAAAAGGACTGAGTCTGCAGGAGATATCGAGAAGGTGTGAGATTTGGCCTTTGTCTCAGAGAGACGCCCTGGAGGGATTTCCGGACCATCGAAGGCTAAGGGACAATGGTGGAAGATCAAAAGGGTTACATTGTCACTGGGATTAAGTACCATGCGACTGTATGTTTGCTTAGACACCATGCGACTTGAGTTTCAATGTTCCGGGATATAAAAGAGCGATGTGATATTGATCTGTCTCTTTTCTTGCTTGGAGATTGTTAGAGTATGTGTTCTGTTAATAAAGCTGAACCTGAGAAATAAACTCAGCCTCATCCTTGAGCACATCCTCTACAATATATATTTTTTTAAAAATAATACTGCTCAATAGAAATAACCAGTAATGACTGCATTAACATGATAATAACAATAATATTAAGTTTATTTATGGAGCACATTTAAATGCATGGTAGTACATACCAAAATGCTGTACATAAAAGCACAAAAAACAATTACTCCATATCAATTATGTTAAAAATACAAACATCTCAAACAGGGTTGAAGGCAGTGGAATAAAACAGAGTCTTCCAGTTGGATTTAAAAATGTGGGGGCCATCCTGATGTGACAGGGACATGTATTCTACATTTTTGGGGCCACAACTGAAAAAGCAAGCTCACTCTTGGACTTAAGCTTTGCTTTTGGGACGGCAAGTAAAAACTGACCAGCAGACCTCAAAGATCTTGAAGGGTAGTAGCATTCCATGAGGTCAGCGATATAAAACTGTGCAAGTCTATTTAAATCTTTAAAAACAAACACAAAACTTTAAAGTGAATCCTCAATTGAACTGGGAACCAGTGCAGTGAAGCCAAGACTGAAGAAATATGCTCTGGCCTGCAAGTTCCAGTTAAAAGTCGAGAAGCTGGATTTTGGACCAAGTGTAACCTTGAAATGGAAGCAACTGAGATGCCAACATACATACATTATAGTAGTCTAACCTGGAGGTGATAAAAAAAAGTGGAAAAGACATTCAAAATCAGAAAAGGATAAAACAGAGGGCTATTTTAGATAAAAGCCTTAAGTGATAAAAAAATTAGATTTCACAACTGAGTTGCTCTGCTTATCAATCTTAAAGTTACTGTCCACTATAACACCCAGATTGGTGACAGAGGAATTCACATATGGCTGGAGGGAGCCAAGATCAATCGAAGTAGTGGAGTATCCCCAGGTCCAAAAACTATGACTTCAGCTTTACTTTATTTAAATTAAAAAAAAAATCACTGCCTTACAGGCTTTTACATTGTTAAGACACTAAAACAAGGGTTCTAGTGTGATAGTGTCATTTGCCTTTAGGTGCAAGTAAATTTGAGTGTCATCCACATAAAAATGGAGATATTTTACTTTTTAAAAATGAAAAATGACAATGTTAATTTTTCTGTTCATTCTAGACAATAGCCAAAGTTTTTATATATCTACAGGTGCATCTCAATAAATTAGAATGTCATTCAAAAGTTGATTTCAATAATTCAATTAAAAAAATGTAACTCAGATAGATTCATTATGCAAAGAGTGATATATTTCAAGTGTTAATCTCTTTTAGTTTTGATGGTTATGATTTACAGCTCACGAAAACCCCAAATTCAGTTTCTCAAAAAATTTGAATATTACATGAAATTAATTTTTAAAAACTGATTTTTAATAGAAATGTTGGCTGATGGAGAAGTATGTCCATGTACACACTTAATACATGGTTGGGGCTCCTTTTGCATGAATTACTGCATCAGTGCAGCATGTCATGAAGGTGATCAGTCTGTGGTACTGCTGAGGTGTTATAGAGGGCCAGGTTGCTTTGATCGTGGTCTTCAGCTCGTCTGCATTGTTGGATCTGATGCCTCATCTTCCTCTTGACAAGTGATTCTCTATGGGGTTTAGGTCAGGAGAGTTTGCTGGCAAATCCAGCTCAGAATATCATGGTCATGAAACCAGATATTGGTACTTTTGGCAGTGTGGACAGGTGCCAAGACCTGATGGAAAATGAAATAAGCATCTCCATAAAGCTTGTCATCAGAGGGAAGCATGAAATGCTCTAAAATTTCCTGGTAGACGACTGGGCTGACTTTGGACTTGATAAAACACAGTGTACCAACAAAAGGCAATAACATGGCTCCCCAAATCAGGTGCCAAGTAATTTCATTCAGAAATAAAGGTCCCAGAGTTTGGAGGAAGAGTGAAGAGGCACAGAAGCCAAGTTGCTTGAGGTCCAATGTGAAGTTTCCACACTCAGTGATGATTTATGGAGTCATGTCTTCTGCTCAAATTTTATTTTTAACTATTACTATTTATTCCTCCATTACATTATATTACAGTAGCCGCTATACAATTCTTCACTGTGTTTGTTATACATTATTTAGTATTTTAGTTGTTAAATCAGAATTTGTATTTCTAGAATAATCACATATATATGTTCTGCCTGTGGCCAAAAATATAGACATACTGTACTGTATGCAGCTTTGTTCTAACATGGCTTCAACTTGTCCTTTTTATTCCTTGCTGGACGAAGCCCAAAGGGGTTGAAGAGCCCTTTGGGCAAAGGCCAAAGGGGGATTATGTTATGGATCCGTCCGTCCGTCTGTCCCACTTTTGTGAAATCAACTCTTACAGTTTTGTTCCGATTGTTTTGAAACTTGGTACCATGGTTTGATACAGACTTGGACAAAATTGTTGGTACCCCTCTGTTAATGAAAGAAAAACCCACAATGGTCACAGAAATAACTTGAATCTGACAAAAGTGGTAATAAATAAAAAATCCATGAAAATTAACCAATGAAAATAAGACATTGCTTTTGAATTGTGGTTCAACAGAATTATTTTAAAAAAACAAACTCATGAAACAGGCCTGGACAAAAATGATGGTACCCCTAGAAAAGATTGAAAATAATGTGACCATAAGGACATGTTCAACCAAGATGTGTCCTCTAATTAACATCACAGTTGTCTACAAACTTGTAATCAGTCAGTCGGCCTATTTAAAGGGTGACAAGTAGTCACTGTGCTGTTTGGTGACATGGTGTGTACCACACTAAACATGGACCAGAGGAACCAAAGGAGAGAGTTGTCTCAGGAGATTAGAAAGAAAATTATAGACAAGCATGTTAAAGGTAAAGGCTATAAGACCATCTCCAAGCATCTTGATGTTCCTGTGACGACAGTTGCACATATTATTCAGAAATTTAAGATCCACGGGACTGTAGCCAACCTCCCTGGATGTGGCCGCAGGAGAAGATGGATAATACGAATGGTAACAAAAGAGCCCAGAACAACCTCTAAACACATTCATGGTGAACTCCAAGGTCAAGGTACTGTACATTGGTGTCAGATCGCACCATCCGTCATTGTTTGAGCCAAAGTGGACTTCATGGGAGACGACTAAGGAGGACAACACTGTTGAAAACAAATCATAAAAAAGCCAGACTGGAATTTGCCAAACTGCATGTTGACAAGCCACAAAGCTACTGGGAGAATGTCCTATGGACAGACGAGACAAAATTGGAACTTTCTGGCAAGGCACATCAGCTCTATGTTCACAGACGCAAAAATGAAACATACCAAGAAAAGGACACTGTCCCTACTGTGAAACTTGAAGGAGGTTCTGTTACGTTCTGGGGCTGCTTTGCTGCATCTGGCACAGGGTGTCTTGAATCTGTGCAGGGTACAATGAAATCTCAAGACTATCAAGGTATTCTAGAGAGAAATGCCCAGTGTCAGACAGCTTGGTCTCAGTCACAGGTCATGGGTCTTGCAACAGGATAATGACCCAAAACACATAGCTAAAAACACCCAAGAATGGCTAAGAGCAAAACATTGAACTATTCTAAAGTGGTCTTCTATGAGCCCTGATCTAAATCCTATTGAACATCTATGCAAGGAGCTGAAACATGCCGTCTGGAGAAGGCACCCTTCAAACCTGAGACAACTGGAGCAGTTTGCTCATGAGGAGTGGGCCAAAATACCTGCTGAAAGGTGCAGCAGTCTCATTGACTGTTACAGAAATCGTTTGATTGCAGCGATTGCCTCAAAAGGTTGTGCAACAAAATATTAAGTTAAGGGTACCACATTTTTGTCCAGGCCTGTTTCATGAGTTTGTTTTTTAAAATAATTCTGTTGAACCACAATTCAAAAGCATTGTCTGATTTTCATTGGTTAATTTTCATAGAATTTTTATTTATTACCACTTTTGTCAGATTCAAGTTATTTCTGTGACCATTGTGGGTTTTTCTTTCATTAACAGATGGGTACCAACAATTTTGTCCATGTCTGTATACAATGAGGATATGCATATGGTCCAGTCGTTTGCTTGGTGAGTCACAGCTGAGCCTGACATCCCTGTACACCAGACAAGTACAGAGGATGGCTGACTTGATTTTAAATGATGACTCCCACCCTTTGCACTGCAACTTTCAGCTTCTTCCCTCCAGACGGAGGTTTGCTGTCCCAAAAAGTAGAACCCAGCGCTACAAAAACAGCTTTGTCCCTGCTGCTGTCAAAGAGTTGAACAAGCTATAAAAATTATATTGTACATATTTTATATTTACCTATTTTGTAAGATGTGTGCCTGTGTTTGTGTCTATGTTGAATGTAATTAGTGGCTTGTAAATATGGATGTCACCAACTGCAAAACAAATCTACCTACGGGTACAAATAAAGTAACCTGAACCTGAACCTGATATTACCATTTGGTTCTGACTGGATGATTTTTATAGGAGTTGTAGCCCCTGACCAATGACATCTTATTTCACCTCACTTCATAGACAGTAACTGTCTTGTGAAATCAACTCCTCTTACAGTTTTGTTTCAAATGTTCTGAAACTTGGTTCCATGGTTTGAGATACTTTACTGAAGGAAGTGATGTAAGCTTTTCAAATTAATACAGTAGTTGTATCTGATATACATCTTGGACAATTTACACCCTGACCTAACTATGGGTTTGCGGTCAAGGGGTCAAAGTTCAAAGTTTGCTCCACACCATCGTTACCATTACCTTCAATTTGTCTCACCAACGCCAGATCCCTCGCCAACAAAATAGACGAGCTGCGCATGGAGATCGCCTACAATCGCTAAGTCCGGGACTGCTGTATACTGATTGTGACTGAGTCATGGCTGAACAAACGCTTTCTGGATGCCGCTGTGAAATTACCTGGCCGAATTAAACACTGTCTCAACCACAACGCTGATTCTGGTAAGCGAAGGGGGGAGACCTCTGTGCTTATGTGCTTCAGACTTGGTGTAAAAACAGCAGAATAATTCATAGCCACTGTTCACCAGACTTAGAGGCCATGTCCTTCCTATGCAGGCCTTTTTATCTCCCCCGTGAGATAATGGCAGTAATTTTAACAGCCGTTTACATTGCTCCTGATGCCAACAATACCATCCATCCATCCATCCATCTTCTACCGCTTAATCCTTTCCGGGTTGCGGGGGGGCTGGAGCCTATCCCAGCATCTTTGGGCAAGAGGCAGGGTACACCCTGGACAGATCGCCAGTCCATCGCAGGGCCAACACAGAGAGACAGACAACCATTCACTCTCACAGTCAAACCTAAGGACAATTTAGAATCCTCAGTTTGATGCCAATTAACCTAACTTGCATGTTTTTGGCATGTGGGAGGAAACCGGAGAAATCCCGGAGTAAACCCATGCAGACATGGGGAGAACATGCAAACTCCACACAGATCAGCGTTACCTTAGCACTCAATCACCTCCAGCACATTGTCAACAGGCAGCAAAGAGATCACCCTGACGCAGTCCTCATTATTGCAGGGGATTTTAACAAAGCATGCTTAAAGACTGTAATGTGGTGGCACACTGGAAGGTCTTACTCTCACCCAGTGACTTTGGGAATAGGGGGAAGGGCGAGAAATGGAAATGCGTGTGCCTCAGGCAGGAGAGATGACTATAGGAGCTGTGGCACCCACGGGAGAGATGAAATGAGGAGATGCAAAGTTAGATGCCTGAGCGCCAGGGGGGAGAAATGATGCTAAGAATGTGCAGTGTGATGTATTGAATGAATGTACAATACACCCCAATACATTCACACCTGGGATTCCAGGTGTGAATGTATTGTGATGTTATGTGCTTTTGGTGCCAAGGAACAGAAGTGCAAGCTGTATTAAAGGTTCACTTTGGCACCCGGGGGTCAGTCTTGTTTTGCTGATGGAGGAATAAAGTCTGAGCCTGAAACTCTCGTGTCTCGTCTCATCATTCCTCCACATTGGTGACCTACGACGTGAAAATGGAAGACAACCCAAGCACCACTGCAGGAACACCCGCACTAGGGTTTCCCCCCACTACATTCGCTGCGGCGGTCAAGCTCCCGGATTTTTGGCTCCATAACCCGGCCGCCTGGTTCATTCACTTGGAAGCCCAGTTCACCCTCCGCGGAGTCTCTGCTGATGACACAAAGTACTATTACGTGGTGGCTTCGCTGGACCCGTGTTCCACTCAGTGTGCCATGAGCCTGCTCTGAGCCCCCCCCCCCAGCCCAGGGAAAGTACGATGCTCTCAAACAACTGCTGTTACACTGTTACACCCTCTTGGATGGAGAGAGAGCAGAGAAACTCCTCTCCCACCCACATCTAGGGGACGAATCGGCTGTGGAATTGATGGAGAGTATGCTGGCATTGATGGGCATGGATGACGGATCTTTCCTTTTCGCCCACCTCTTCCTGAAGAAACTACTGGCAGGTGACCAGGAACTACCGCTCGCTGGCAGAAGAAGCAGACCACATTATCCTGGCAAACAGGAGTTTCGGCGTCCAGGCAGTGAGACCGGGATCTTCAGCGGAGTCCGCCGAGGTCGAGGAGCCAAAGGTGGTGACCGGGACGGGAACTCAGAGACGTAGAGGACGGTATGTTTCTATCACCAGTGTTTTGGCGCCGACGCCCAACGTTGTCTGCTGCCATGTCACTTCAAGATGCTGGAAATGGGCCAGCCGGCAGTTAGTAGCAGCTATAGCCACTGGCAACAGGGAGAAGCTGCTTTTCATTGAGGACACGCGCTCCAGGAGATGGTTATTGGTGGACTCTGGTTCCCAGAAAAGTCTTATTTTGCCAGTCAGCACTGATAGGCTGGTGGAAGGCTGTGGCTCATCATTAACGGCCACCAATGGATCCCCCATCAAGACTTTTGGAGAAAGGTCAGTGACTGTGTGTTTGCATGGACGCAACTACAAGTGGGACTTTGTGGTAGCTGCCTGTTTGGTTCCTATCTTAGGTGCTGATTTTCTGTGTGCTTATGGTATCCTTGTCAATGTTGCTAACAAACGTTTAGTGGATGCTGTGTCTTTTGCCTCACTGCCTTGTATGGCTTGGGGAGCTGGGCCACCAACACATGCCAATTTTTTTAGCCTTGGGGGATGTGTATCATTGTTTGCTTTCCGAGTTTCCCGCGCTCACGGTGTCCACCTTTTCCGCTACTGTGACAAAGCATGGGGTCGAACATTTTATCACTACTAAAGGCCCGCCGGTTTTTCTGTGTCCAGGCCGCCTGAACACAGCTAAGTTAGTCATCGCGTGGGAAGAGTTTGCCAACTTGGAATGTCTGGGGATTGTTAGGCGCTCCAACTGCCCTTGAGCGTCCCCGCTGTACATGGTGCCCAAGTCCAATGGTTCGTGGCGGCCGTGCGGTGATTTCCATCACCTGAACAACATCACTCAGCATGACCATTACCCCATCCCGGCCAATCCAAGATTTTTCAGTGCACCTGGCTGGAATGCGCATTTTTTCTAAAGTGGATCTGGTCTGTGGCTACCGCCAGGTCCTGGTTCATGCCAAAGATGTCCCCAAAATGGCGGTGATAACACGTTTTGGCCTTTTCGTGTTTTTATGCATGCTGTTCAGGTTAATGGGCGCAGCCCAGACCTTTCAGAGGATGATGGACGCGGTGCTCTGCAACTTGCCGTTCATGTTTGTAACTCCTTGTGGGATCGTCACTTCCTTGTGGTAACGTATCGTCACTTCCTGTTTTGCTGTCTGCCTGTGTGGTTGCTCTCTAGCCACTAGCTATGGCTACTAGCTCTCTTTCCTCTCCTCCTCTGGTGTGCTCTCTCTGTCAGATGTTTAGCTACACCTCTGCCTCTTTTAGCGATAACGGTAAATGTAATAGATGTTGTCTTTTTGAGGCGCTCGAGGCGAGGTTGTCTGATTTGGAATCCCGGCTCCGCTGCATTGAAACACCGTCTGCGCCAGTTAATCTTGATGGACGCCCATTAGCTGCAGCGGAGCTAGCTAGCTTAGGCCCCACTGTCAGCGGTCCCTCGGCTCTCCTCAGCAGCGAGGATACTGGGTGGGTGACGGTGAGAAGGAAGCCTAGTCGCAAAGCCCCGGTACACCACCAACCTGTTCACGTTTCTAATCGTTTTTCCCCGCTCAGCGACACACCCGCTGAGGAAAAAACTCTGATCATTGGCGACTCTGTAGTCAGAAACGTGAACCTAGAGACTCCAGCGGCCATAGTCCAATGCATTCCTGGGGCCAGAGCAGGCGACATCGAGTCAAATTTGAAAATGCTGGCTAAAAGTAACTGTAAATATTCCACAATTGTTATTCACGCCGGCATTAATGACATCCGTCTCCGGCAGTCGGAAGTCACGAAACTTAATATAGAATCGGTGTGTGACTTTGCAAAAACGATGTCTGCCACTGTAGTATTCTCTGGGCCCCTCCCCAATCTGACCAGTGATGACATGTTTAGCCGCTCGTCATCCTTGAACCGCTGGCTGTCTGTGTGGTGTCCTGCAAATGACGTGGGCTACATTGACAATTGGAGCTCTTTTTGGGGAAAACCTGGTCTTATGAGACGAGACAGCATTCATCCCACTTTGGATGGTGCTTCTCATTTATCTAACAATCTGGCATCTTTTTTATCCAAATTTCCAAAACCGTGACTACTCAGAGTTGGGACCAGGAAGCAGAGTCGCAGTCTTACACGCCTCTCTGCAGCTCCTCTTCATCCGCCACCCCTCAACTTAGCCCCTGTCTTCCCCGTCAGAGAATCGTTGTCTGCTCCCTCCAAAGTGAATAAAAATATAATGTATAAGCATCCCAAAGTGAAAAAGCAAAATATTGGTAAAACTCAAATTAAACATAAAGCCTCTAAATTGAATGATTTGGCCTCTGTTCCTCCTCATAATTTAAAAATTAAATGTGGTTTATTAAATATTAGGTCTCTAACTCCCAAGTCTCTGTTAGTCCATGATTTGTTAATTGATCATCAGATTGATTTAATTTCCCTTACAGAGACTTGGTTAGGACAAGAGGATTATGTTGGTTTAAATGAATCAACTCCCTCTGGTTATTTAAACTGTCAAAATCCCAGAAGTTCTGGTCGTGGAGGAGGAGTAGCAACAATTTACCATTCCAAATTACTAGTTAATGTAAAGCAAAAAACATGTTATAATTCCTTTGAGGGCCTGGTCCTCAGTATTGGGCACTTTAGCAATTTTAGGTTAAACCCAATTTTATTTGCCATAGTTTATCGTCCCCCATCAACCTACTCAGAATTTTTATCCGAATTTGCTGATTTCTTAGCTGATTTAGTGCTGAAATCTGATAGAATAATTATAGTAGGGGACTTTAATATACATGTGGATGTAGAAAGTGACTGCCTTAATGTGGCATTCAATTCAATATTAGACTCGATTGGGTTTTCTCAGAAAGTAGGAAATTCTACTCATTACCTCCACCATACATTGGACCTTGTTTTGACATATGGCATAGAAATAGAAAATCTTGTAGTGTCTCCTCATAACCCTGTACTGTCAGACCATTGTCTGTTAACCTTTGATTTTACTATTTCTGACTATTTGGCTCCTAAAGAAAAATATTATTACAGTAGATGCCTCTCAGATGATGCTGTTTCCAAATTTATGCAGATTGTTTCCTCTATGCCATGTGTCAACACAACGGAACTAAGCTATAGACAGCTTGCTCCTTCTGTAATTGATAACTTGGTGAATAGTGTTACAGCTTCTCTGCATCAGACTCTAGACTTGGTGGCCCCCTTAAAAAAGAAAAAGTCTAATCAGAGATTTCTAACTCCTTGGTTCAACACAGAAACTCGTAGCTTAAAACAGAAGACTCGTCAATTAGAAAGAAAATGGCGCTCCACTAATTTAGATGAAATCTATTTAGCTTGGAGAAATCATCTTTTAATTTATAAAAAATCTCTTAGAAAAGCTAGAACGAGTTATTACTCTGCATTAATAGAAGAGAACAAGAATAATCCCAGGTTTCTTTTCAGCACTGTAGCCAGGTTGACAAAGAGTCAGGACTCTGTCAATCCTAGCATTCCCTTAGAGCTTACTAGTCAGGACTTTATGAACTTTTTCAATAATAAAATTTCATCCATCAGAGATAAAATCAATCAGATTCTTCCCACAGTTAACTTAAATACTGTAACTACTACAACTCCTTCTATTGATGTCTGTCTTGATGAGTTTACTCCAATCGACCTTTGTGAGTTAGACAAAATAGTTTCCTCATCCAACCCTTCAACTTGTCTTTTAGACCCTATTCCTACCAGGTTATTTAAAGAAGTCTTCCCACTTATTGGTAGCTTTATTCTTCATATAATCAATTCTTCATTAACTTTAGGCCATGTACCGCAGGCTTTTAAAACGGCTGTAATTAAACCCTTACTCAAAAAGCCAACGCTAGATCCAGGAGCTTTAGCTAACTATAGACCAATCTCTAATCTCCCTTTCATTTCAAAAATCTTAGAAAGAGTTGTTGCTACGCAATTATTTGACCACCTGCAGGGAAATGGTTTACTTGAAGAGTTTCAATCTGGGTTTAGAATCCATCATAGTACTGAAACAGCCTTAGCGAAGGTCACTAACGACCTCCTCATTGCATCTGATAATGGACTAGTTTCTGTACTTGTCCTTTTAGACCTTAGTGCAGCTTTTGACACTATCGATCATAATATTCTACTTGATAGATTAGAACACTATGTTGGACTTAATGGAACTTCGTTGCAATGGTTTAGATCTTATTTATCTGATAGGTTCCAGTTTGTTCATGTAAATAATGAGTTTTCTTTCAACTCAAAGCATAGTCATGGAGTTCCACAGGGATCTGTGCTAGGCCCTACTCTTTTTAGTTTATATATGCTTCCGTTAGGCAACATTATTAGAAAGCACTGTATACATTTTCATTGTTATGCAGATGACACACAATTATACCTGTCAATGAAGCCAGATGATAGTAATCAATTAGCCAAGTTAGAAGCCTATCTTAAGGAAATCAAAGCTTGGATGACTTGTAATTTCCTGCTATTAAATTCAGATAAGACTGAAGTCATTCTTGTTGGTCCAAAAAACCTTAGAAATTCCTTTCCAAATCAAACTTTCAGTTTGGATGCGGTTACTCTTTCTCTTAATAGCTCTGTGAGGAACCTTGGAGTTATTTTTGATCAGGATTTGTCCTTCATTTCACATATTAAATTTGTTTCTAAGACTGCCTTCTATCATTTGCGTAATATTGCCAAGATTAGGAGCATCTTGTCTCAGAGTGATGCTGAGAAACTGATCCACGCTTTTGTTAGCTCGAGATTAGATTATTGTAATTCTTTATTATCAGGCTGTCCTAAAACATCTTTAAAAAGTCTTCAGCTGATCCAAAATGCTGCTGCAAGAGTTTTAACAGGTACTAGAAAGAGAGATCATATCTCTCCGGTTCTGGCCTCCCTTCATTGGCTTCCCATAGAGTTTAGAATTAAGTTTAAAATCCTTCTTCTTACTTACAAAGCTCTAAACAATCAGGCTCCTTTTTATTTAAAAGATCTGATACTACCGTATTATCCTAACAGAGCACTACGCTCCCAAAATGCAGGATTACTTGTAATACCTAGAATCTCCAAAAGTACAATGGGAGGCAGAGCCTTCAGTTATCAAGCTCCTCTCCTGTGGAATCAGCTGCCAATCTGGATTTGGGAGTCAGACTCAATCTCGGTTTTTAAGAATAGGGCTAAAGCCTACCTTTTTGATATAGCCTACAATTAGGGAGGGATCATGTGTTTCTGAACCCTCCCTTAGTTATGCTGCTAATAGGTTTAGTCAGCCGGGGGACCTCCAGTAATGCACTGGGCCTCACTCCTTTCCTCACTCTCTATGAAATATTTTTTTTTTTGCTGGTCATTAACATCTGTTTGTTCTCTCCCATAGATTGAGTCCCCATCGTGCTGTTTGCTCTCTACATGTCTGTTCTTTTCTTCTTCTCTATCCCCTCACCCCCCAGCCAGTCGCAGCAGATGACTGCCCCTCCCTGAGCCTGGTTCTGCTGGAGGTTTCTTCCTGTTAAAAGGGAGTTTTTCCTCTCCACCGTCGCCAAGTGCTTGCTCACAGGGGATCGCCTGATTGCTGGGGTCTTTCTGCAACTGTGGGGGTTCCCCCCTACAGTTGATAGTGCTATGAGATGACTGTTGTTGTGAAATGGCGCTATATAAATAAAGTTGAATTGAATTGAATTGAATGTTTGTCTACTTAGATGACATTCTGGTAGGGTGTCAGAGGAGGAGCACCTCACCCATCTGAAGTTTTCCATCAGTTGGAGGTACACAGGCTGATAGTTAATCCAGCAAAATGTCAGTTGAGGCTGCCAGTGATCGATTTCTTAGGACACCGCATCTCGCCGGAAGCTGCGATACCGCTGCTGGATAAGGACTGAGCGGTGTAAGATTTCCCACGTCAGCAGACTGTGAGGGTGCAACAGGAATTTTTGGGAATGGTCAATTTTTACAACTGTTTCCTTCCCCGGGCAGCCTAGCTGCTGCAACTGCTGTATGGTGCGCTCAAGAAAAAGAAACCCGTGGATAGCGTTGACTGGACCCCCGATCGGGTCCAGGCGTTTACAGGCGCCAAAACGGAGCTCGCTAATGTGGCTTTGCTGGCCCACCCATCCCCGTCAGTGCGGACTACAGATGCATCTGACGTCATGGTAGGAGCTGTGGTGGAATAGTACGTCTCTGGTTTGTGGCAACCTCTCGCCTTTTTCAGCCGTGCTTTGCACAACAACGAGTGTAAGTATTGCAGTTTTGATAGGGAGCTGTTGGCCCTCCACCTGGCCATGTGTCACTTTCAGTTCTGGCTCAAAGGTCACGAATTTACCGCATTTGTCGACCACAAGCCCCTAACCTATGCGATGTCCAAAGTCTCAGAACCGTGGTCAGCTCGGCAGCAACGGCACCTAGCCACAATCTCGGAGTTCACTACCGACATTCAACATGTGGCTGGTAAACTCAGTGTCGTGGCTGACTGCCTGTCATGCGTGCTGGTTTCCCCAGTCTACATGAGTTTTTTATTTTTCCGCCATGGCCACGACCAACCAGGGGATGCGGACATTTGCATGCTCTGAGCTGCGGGTACGGGACTAAAACTGGAGAACAGGGTGGTACAAGGGAGTTGCCCCCCCTTGCTTTGCGACGTCTCCACTGGCCACCCCCGCCCGGTGGTTCCGAGCTCTTGGTGTTACCGCATTTTTGAGTCTGACCACTCTCTTTCACACCCTAGCGTCCAGGCTTTGGTTAAGCTGGTGGGGTCTAAATTTGTCTGGCCCCACTTATGCAAGGATATGAAGGAGTGGACTGCGGTGTACATTGCGTGCCAATGGGCTAAGGTTCAGAAGCACACCAAGGCCCCCCTCGAGCTTTTCCGGATTCCAAGCAGGAGGTTCAACCATGTACCCGTGGAGTTAGTGGGCCCCCTTCCACCGTCGCAGGGTTTCATGCACCTTTTGACAATAGTGGACCGCATCACGCGTTGGCCAGAGGAAGTTCCGCTGGCTTCCACCACATCCGCCAACATTGCCCCCGTGTTTTTGTCATCCTGGGTTGCAAGTTTTGGTTCCCCGTCGGACATTACTTCCAAGAGGAGTCCCCAGTTTGTTTTGGAATTCTGGTCCGCGATGGCCGAGAGCCTGGGGGTCAAAATACACCACACCACCGCGTACAACCTAATGGCTAATGGTTTGTGCGAGCAGTTCCACAGGTCGCTTAAAGCAGCGCTCAGAGCCTCATTGACAGACGCAAATTGGGTTGACTGCCTGCCTTGGGTCCTACTGGGGTTTCGCTCCGTGCCCAAAGAAGATTTGGCAGCTTCCCCACTGGAGCTTGTTTTTTGTCAACCGTTTCGGATCCCAGGTGAATTTTTGCTGGAAAGTCCTGCACCCGGTACCGACTCATCCACGCGCCTTTTTCCCAGGGCAGAGGCTAGCAGCATCCCGGGGCCGGTGCACCATTGTTTTCCCCGCACTTTCATCCTGAAGCGTTTGGAGAATGCTGAGTTTGTTTTCGTTAGACACGATGCCCACAGAACCCCGCTGTGGAAACGGGGCGAAACATTTTGTGTTAGATTGTGGGGGGGGGGGGTGTAAGGAAACCATTTGTATGGACAGGCTTAAGCCCACTTATGTGTTGGCAGATGAGCACGTGGTGCTGGCCCAGGCTACCCAGCGTTGATGCCCGCCTGCGGTGGGTTCGCAGGTTTGCTTTCCCCCTTCAGAGAATTGTTTTCAGGAGACCAAATGTTTCCCTTCCCCACTTTTCCCCCCTACAGAGGACTGTTGGATGCAGTTACTCTTTCTCTTAATAGCTCTGTGAGGAACCTTGGAGTTATTTTTGATCAGGATTTGTCCTTCAATTCACATATTAAATTTGTTTCTAAGACTGCCTTCTATCATTTGCGTAATATTGCCAAGATTAGGAGCATCTTGTCTCAGAGTGATGCTGAGAAACTGATCCACGCTTTTGTTAGCTCGAGATTAGATTATTGTAATTCTTTATTATCAGGTTGTCCTAAAACATCTTTAAAAAGTCTTCAGCTGATCCAAAATGCTGCAGCAAGAGTTTTAACAGGTACTAGAAAGAGAGATCATATCTCTCCGGTTCTGGCCTCCCTTCATTGGCTTCCCATGGAGTTTAGAATTAAGTTTAAAATCCTTCTTCTTACTTACAAAGCTCTAAACAATCAGGCTCCTTTTTATTTAAAAGATCTGATACTACCGTATTATCCTAACAGAGCACTACGCTCCCAAAATGCAGGATTACTTGTAATACCTAGAATCTCCAAAAGTACAATGGGAGGCAGAGCCTTCAGTTATCAAGCTCCTCTCCTGTGGAATCAGCTGCCAATCTGGATCCGGGAGTCAGACTCGATCTCTGTTTTTAAGATTAGGGTTAAAACCTACCTTTTTGATATAGCCTACAATTAGGGAGGGATCATGTGTTTCTGAACCCTCCCTTAGCTAGGCTGCTAATAGGTTTAGTCAGCCGGGGGACCTCCAGTAATGCACTGGGCCTCACTCCTTTCCTCACTCTCAATGAAATATTTTTTTTTGCTGGTCATTAACATTTGTTTGTTCTCTCCCATAGATTGAGTCCCCATCGTGCTGTTTGCTCTCTACATGTCTGTTCTTTTCATCTTCTCTGTCCCCTCACCCCCCAGCCAGTCGCAGCAGATGACTGCCCCTCCCTGAGCCTGGTTCTGCTGGAGGTTTCTTCCTGTTAAAAGGGAGTTTTTCCTCTCCACCGTCGCCAAGTGCTTGCTCACAGGGGATCACCTGATTGCTGGGGTCTTTCTGCAACTGTGGGGGTTCCCCCCTACAGTTGATAGTGCTATGAGATGACTGTTGTTGTGAAATGGCGCTATATAAATAAAGTTGAATTGAATTGTTCACCGGAGGCCAAGTCTTTTTCCTACCCACCTCGACAGGAAGGTCTTCTGGTTGGCCTGGCTGCTCCACGTTACTGCCGTTACGGGCGACTGCTCAAGCCCAAGGTACCGGATGGTTAAGGCCCCTTCTGGGTGTTCCGGGGGGAGGGGGCATGTGGTGGCACACCGAGCGGTCTTCCTGACACCCAGTGACATTGGGAATAGGAGGAAGGGGCAAGAAAAGGAAATGTGTGCGCCTCAGGCGTGAGAGGTGAATATAGGAGCTGTGACACCCGGGGGTGGGGGGTGAAATGAGGAGATGCAAAGTTAGGCGCCTGAGCGCTGGGGGAGAAATGATGTTAAGAATGTGCCTTGACACCTGGGATTCCAGGTGTGAATGTATTGTGATGTTATGTGCCCTATTGGGATGTTATGTGCTGGGTGCCAAGGAAGAGAAGTGTAAGTTGTATTAAAGGTTCACTTTGGCACCTGGGGGTCAGTCTTGTTTTGCAGATGGAGGAATAAAGTCTGAGCCTGCAACGCTCATGTCTCGTCTCATCATTCCTCCACAGTACTCCCCAAATTCTACCAACATGTTAAGTGTCCCACAAGAGGGGAGAGGACACTGGATCATGTTTATAGCAGCATTAAGCACACCTACTGAGCCACCCCTCCCCCATCTTGACCAATCAGACCATCTGTTTCTGTTTGTGATTCCTGCCTACACCCCCCTTAGGAAGAGTCCCCCTCCCACCAAATAATCAATTAAAACTTGGTCTGAAAATGCTCTTCTCCAGCTACAAGACTGCTTTGCGAGCACTGATTGGAGCATCTTTGAACAGCAGGACCTGGACTCCTAAACCGAATCTGTCCTTTTCTACATCAAATGCTGTGTAGAAAATGTGACAGTCACTAAACACATCCGGGTATTTCCAAACCGCAAACCCTGGATGACCAGTGAAGTCCAGGCTCTGATCAGAGCCCACAACTCAGCCTTCAGACAGAAGGACAGCTCTCTGTACAGCACTGCCAGAGCTAACTTGAGGAGAGGCATAAAACTCACAAAAAACGTCTATAGGAGGAAGGTGGAGGGCTTCCTCTCAGACAACAACCCCCGACAGATGTGGAGAGGCATCGAGGCCCTCACCAACTACAGGGACCAGGGCCCCCCAGCATTCAGACAGCAGCCTTATTCTGGCAGAGGAGCTTAACAGCTTCTGTGCCTGGTTTGCACACACCTCCTCCCCAAACCCGCCCCCCTCCTCCCCCCCACTCTCTACAGGTGCATGAGGTGAGGAGGCAACTGAGAGCAGTGAACCCCCACAAAGCTGCTGGTCCAGACGGCATCCTAGGCGCGGTGGTCAAAGTATGTGCAAACCAGCTGGCAGGGATCCTCACCAAATTGTTCAACCTCTCCCTGATGCACACCATCGCCCCCTCCTGCCTAAAGGCCTCCACCATCATCCCCATCCCCAAAAAGGCCACAATCGACAGCCTGAATGACTTCAGACCCCTAGCACACATCAGTAGTCATGAAATGTTTTGAGTGACTGGTGTCCCAGCACATCAGGGACTGTCTTCCCCGCCTCCTTCGACCCTCATCAGTTCGCCTACAGGGAGAACCGGTCTACGGAAGATGCCATTGCCTCCACTCTCCACAGAGTACTGAGCCACCTGGAGAACCCAAGGAGCTATGTGAGGATGCTCTTTGTAGACTACAGCTCAGCTTTTAACGCCATCATCCCGGACATCCTGATCAACAAACTGCACCTCCTCCAGAGCCCCCCCCCCCCGCACCTGCTCCTCGATAAAAAACTTTGACACCAATCGCCCACCAACAGTCACACTTGGCCCCCACCACTCCTCCACCCTGTCCCTCAGCACCGACTCCCCGCAAGGCTGCATGCTAAGCCCTCTACTGCACTCCCTGTACACCTTTGACTGTATTCCAACCCACCCAACCACTGTCATTGTGAAGTACGCGGACGATTCCACCGACGACGATGAGAAGGCATACAGGGCAGAGGTAGAGAATCTGCTGCTGTGGTGCCAAGCAAACAACCTGGAATTTAATGTCCAAAAAACCAAAGAACTCATTCTGGACTGCAGGAAGAACACATACACACAGGACCCACCGTGTTCACTCTGAAACCATGACCTCTGACTACAGGTTTGGGATCAAAAGGTCAAAGGTCAAGGTTGACACTCCCTATGATCACTTACTATAGAACATGTAAAGCTCTCTCGTGTCACCAAACTTGCTACACAGGTTCACTTTAGGATCCTGCCCTACAGCTATGGGTTGTATACTGTGTTGTATATTCATGGATAATGGGCTTATCATATTTTGGTTCTGCCACAGTAATTTTATTGAAAAATTGAAAACTGCTCTCTGTCAGTAAGTACTGGAATCTTCAAAGAAAATGGAGGTGGGGGATATTGCACTCGCCTCCGAGTACTTGTTAAAAATCCCAATATCATAGTTTTTTTCCCCTAGTCAGCTTTCAGCATTTATCACGTCTTTTAAAATTCAAGGTCCCAACCAGAGTCTTCATCAGGGGGAGGCTCTTCTGTGTCATCTGGGAAATAATCAAAGTTGCTGTTGTCCAAAGGTCCATTCACCTAGTAGAGAAACATAAATTTAAAGCTCTTGCCAACATACAGTTGCTTCAGTTAGACCCAGAAGAATACTCACTGTGGGGGTGAATGGAGGTTCTACTGTTCCCTGCCGAAGGCCATCCCAGTTGAAGCCCTCAAACCACCTGAAGGACATGGAGATGTTTATGAGTACAGCCTTATCTGCCACACTAAAACACTGAGTCAGATCACCGATACTGCCTCACTTGTGTTTCTGGATGTCCTTCACTCCGTTCTTCTGATTTCCCAGCCTTTCAGAAGGATTGTCCCTGAGAAACACAAAGAGAATGTTAAGCTTTGAAAAATCAACCCTCTGTTTGTATGTGTGCAGTTACGGGGAACCTGCAGAGTCGTTTGATAAGGTTTGCGGCGCTTTTGGTGATCTTCTTGGGAAACTCAATCATATCGATGCCTCTAAGGATAATGTTGTAGGTCTTCATGGGATCACAGCCTGAAAAAGGAGGACTGGAGACAAAGTGCAGAAATAACAAGTGTATTTATTTAGCAGCCCCAAGTACATTTATATTATGAACCACAGAACTCAACACAACACAGCTTAGGAAAAAACTGTAAATAGACACAAATCAAATTAAGAAAACATTTTCATCAAAATGTCAACATGTGTTGCAAAAAGTGACAACATTTGCAAATACAGAAATTCAATGCCCCCTCATGGATCGCCACCTTATCATGGTGGGGGGTTTGCGTGCCCTAGTGATCACAGGAGCTATGTTGTCTGGGGCAATTTGCCTCTGGTAGGGTCACCCAAGACAAACTGGTCCTGGGTGAAGGGCCAGACTAAGAACAATCCAACAGACTCATGATGAATACTAGAACAAGGATTCAGTGTACCCCACCCGGTATGGGGTTACCGGTGCCCCACCCTGGAGCCAGACCTGGCGGAGGGGCTCGATGGCTAGCATCTGGTGGCTGGGTTTCCGCCCATGGGACCCGGCCGGGCTCAGCCCGAAGGAGTTACAAGGGCCTGCCCTCCAGTGGGCTCACCACCTGCAGGAGGGACCATGGGGGTCCGGTGCTATGTGGATCAGGTGGCAGTCAAAGGCGGAGACGTTGGTGGTCTGATCTCAAGTTTCGTAAACTGGCTTTTGGGACGTGGAATGTCACCTCTCTGATGGGGAAGGAGCCTGAGCTGGTGCATGAGGTTGAGCGATACTGGCTAGATATAGTCGGCCTCACCTCAACACATACTGTAGCTCCAGTTCCTGAACCAGTCTCCTGGAGAGGGGATGGAGCTTGGCCTACTCTGGAGTTGCCCCGGGTGAGAGGCGACGAGCAGGGGTGGGTATTCTTGTATCCCCCCACCTTGCTGCCTCTATATTGGAGTCTTCCCCGGTGGATGAAAGGGTTGTTTCCCTGCACCTTCAGGTTGGGAAACGGGTCCTAACCATCATTCGTGCCTATGCACCAAATGATGGTTCAGAGTACCCACCCTTTTTGGAGTCTCTGACTGCGGTGCTGGAAAATGCTCCTTTTGGAGACTCCATTGTCCTACTAGGGGACTTCAATGCACACATGGGCAACGACAGTGAAACATGGAGGGGGGTGATTGGGAGGAACGGCCCGCCCGATCTGAACCCGAGTGATGTTGAATTATTGGACTTCTGTGTTAATCACAGTTTGTCCATAATGAACACCATGTTCAAGCATAAGGGTGTCCACATGTGCACCTGGAACCAGGACACCCTAGGTTGCAGGTCGATGATTGGTTTTGTTATCATGTCATCAGACCTGCGACCGTATGTCTTGGACACTCGTGTAAAGAGAGGTGTAGAGCTGTCAACTGATCACCACCTGGCGGCGAGTTGGATCCGATGGCAGGGGAGGATGTCATTCAGACCTAGTAGACCCAAACGTATAGTGAGGGTGTGCTGGGAACGTCTGGCTGAGGCCCCTGTCCAGGAGGTCTTCAACTCCCACCTCCGGAAGAGCTTCAACCACATTCCGAGGGAGTCTGGAGACATGGAGTCTGAATGGGCCATGTTCTCCACCTCCATTGTTGAAGCGGCTGCCCAGAGCTGCAGCCGCGAGGTCATCAGGGCATCTCGTGGTGGCAACCCCCGAACCAAGTGGTGGACACCAGTGATGAGGGGGGCCATTAAGCTGAAGAAGGAGTCCTATCAAGCTTGGTTGGCTTGTGGGACTTCCAAAGCAGCTGAGGTGTACCGGCAGGCCAAGCGGAGTGCAGCTCGGATTATTGCTGAAGCAAAAACTCGGGTATGGGACAAGTTCGGTGAGGCCATGGAACAAGACTTTCGGTTGGTCTCGAAGAGATTCTGGCAAACTGTCCGGCGGCTCAGGAGGGGGAAGCAGCTCCCTGTCCTGTCCTGGCGGATGGGGCACTGCTGACTCCTCAATCCCACTGACACGCCTTCCACAGAGGAAGCAGGGCTTGTGGATGAGGGGGACGACTCACCTATCACAGGGGCTGAGGTCCCCAAGGTGGTTAAAAATCTCTTTGATGGCTGGGCCCCGGAGGTGGACGAGATTCGCCCTGAGTACCTCAAGGCCCTGGATGTTGTTGGGCTGTCATGGTTGACACGCCTCTGCAACATTGCGTGGAGGTTAGGGGCAGTGCCTTTGGCATGGCAAACCAGGGTGGTGGTTCCTTTCTTCAAAAAAGGGGACCGGAGGGTGTGCTCCAACTTTAGAGGGATCATACTCCTCAGCCTCCCTAGGAAAGTCTATGCCAAGGTACTGGAGAGGAGAGTCTGGCTGTTGGCCGAACATTGGATTCAGGAGGAGCAATGTGGTTTTTGTCCTGGACCAGCTCTTTACCCTCTCGAGAATCCTCGAGAGTTTGTGGGAGTTTACCTGACCAGTTTACATGTGTTTTGTGGACTTGGAGAAGGCATTTGACTGCGTCCCTCATGGTTTTTTGTGTGTGGGGGGGTGCTTCGCTTCAATACCCTCTGGGGTATTGGGCTTGTTGTTATGAGCTATTTGGTCTCTGTACGACTGTTGTGAGAGTTTGGTTCATATTGCCAACGCTTGGTTGGACTCATTCCCAGTGAGAGTTGGACTCCGCCAGGGCTGCCCTTTGTCACGGATCCTGTTCATAATTTTTATGGACAGGATTGCTAGGCGCAGCCAGAGAATGGAGGGTGCCATGCTTGGTGACCACAGGATCTCATCTCTGTTGTTTGCAGATGATGTTGTCCTGCTGGCTTCATCCAGCAATTGCCTACAGGTTTTACTGGGATGGTTTGCCGCTGAGTGTGAAGTGGCTGGGATGAGAATCAGTACCTCCAAGTCCGAGTCCATGGTCCTCAGCCGGAAAAGGGTGGATTGTCCTCTCTGGGTTGGGGACAAGCTCCTGCCCCAAGTGGAGGAGTTTAAGTATCTTGGGGTCTCATTCACGAGTGAGGGGAGAATGGCGCGAGAGATTGACAGACGGCTCGGAGCAGCATCTGCAGTGATGCGGACGTTGTACCGGTCTGTTGTGGTGAAGAGAGAGCTAAGCTCTACGGCAAAGCTGTCGATTTACCAGTCAATCTATGTTCCTACCCTCACCAATGGTCATGAGCTTTTGGGTAATGACCGAAAGAATGAGTTTGCGGATACAAGCGGCTGAAATGAGCTTTCTTCGTAGGATTGCTGGACTCACCCTTGGAGATAGGGTGAGGAGCTCAGTCATCCAGGAGAGGCTCAGAGTAGAACTGCTGCTCCTCCATATTGAAAGGAGCCAGTTGAGGTGGTATGAGCATCTGATCAGGATGCCTCCTGGACGCCTCCCACTTGAGGTCCTTCGGGCACGTTCCTCTGGGAGGAGACCCCGGGGCAGATCCAGGGCTTGCTGGAGAGACTATGTCTCCCAGCTGGTGTGAGAATGCCTTGGTATCCCCTCTGAGGAGCTGGAGCAGGTGGCTGGGGAGAGGGAAGTCTGGGCTTCTCTGCTTGAATTGCTGCCTCCGCGACCTGGACCTCCAGAAAAGCGGTAGAAGATGGATGGATGGATGGAAATTCAATGCAAATACTCACAAAACAACAGAAGGGACTCTGGAGACACAATATTGTGATGGACTACACACGGTAGACAAATGTTAGCTTTGACCACAGAGATCATATAATTGGCTAGAGTGCTCATCACTAGTCAACAGGCTAGTTTTAGGTGGCCAAGTATAGATGCCATATTGGTGCTGACAAGAAACACAAACAAGCCATTGCCCCACATAGGCATGTACTGCATTTTCTTAATTTTGGCTCAAAAAGTTGAGTATTATATGAAATAAATAGCACTCGTTGTCAGGTACAATGCCTTTTCATGGTAGAAAATTATGGAAAATAAAAGATGTTTGTTTTTAACAACATTAATCATTGATTTAAACACTGATGTCACTGTTTGGAGAACCCAACTATTTAACATTTCAAGATTGCCTCCTGCGTATGCAAGTGATTTTTAACATGTTTTTCTTTCTTCTCTTTCAATTCAACTTTATTTGTATAGTGCTTATCTCAAAGCTCTAGATACATAGGCACAAATCATAAATAATACAGAGAAAAGCCCCAACAATCAGATGATCCCCACGAGCAAGCACTAGACCACAGTGTGAAGGAAGAAACTCCCTTATAGGAGGAAACTGTTATGTCTGAAATTATAGGACTGTCGAGGCAGGAGTTGCACTGAATCTGAACTTTATTACAAGATACTAAGGTGGTACACATGTTGGGGTTAGGCTGCGAATAAGCTAATATCAAACTGCTACAGGCTGTGATTGGCTTGGAGGTTGAGCGCCAAAGAGGACGACTCCCGCCAACAGTCTGTCTAAGTAGGCACGGCGTGATGACATCAATGCTGTGCTGCTAATAGGTTTAGTCAGCCGGGGGACCTCCAGTAATGCACTGGGCCTCACTCCTTTCCTCACTCTCTATGAAATATTTTTTTTTGCTGGTCATTAACATTTGTTTGTTCTCTCCCATAGATTGAGTCCCCATCGTGCTGTTTGCTCTCTACATGTCTGTTCTTTTCATCTTCTCTGTCCCCTCACCCCCCAGCCAGTCGCAGCAGATGACTGCCCCTCCCTGAGCCTGGTTCTGCTGGAGGTTTCTTCCTGTTAAAAGGGAGTTTTTCCTCTCCACCGTCGCCAAGTGCTTGCTCACAGGGGATCACCTGATTGCTGGGGTCTTTCTGCAACTGTGGGGGTTCCCCCCTACAGTTGATAGTGCTATGAGATGACTGTTGTTGTGAAATGGCGCTATATAAATAAAGTTGAATTGAATTGAATTGAATCAATTTGCCTGTGTCCTCACGTCCATGCTGCTCATCTGCCAAATGCCTATATCTAACACCTACCCCCTTCCCCCCGAAAAAAAAAAGAACTTTACAAGCATGTTGAACCTCGAGCTCACAACAGCTCTCACTTTTTTTTTTTTTACATTACTCTCACATTTTGAATTTTTATTTCACAACAGCCTTTCCCTCTCTTTTTTTAAAAAAAAAAACACAGAACCTGGGCCACCGGGCATGCGCATGCGCATGCAGCGACCGGCAGCTGGTGAAAAAGTCCGTCGTCTGTGTGTCTGTTTTATGTACTTTTATGTGTTTTTATGAAATCCTCTGTGTCGTTTCTGCCCTGGAATGTTTGTGGACTGTATGGCGAAGAGCTCCCTGGTTCCAACAACATGGACTTCCTCCCCTCTCTTGCACTGCTGCTACTTCTCCTCCGGCACTTTGTCTATGAGGTAAACACGACCGGCATCATGGCGGGCAGAATACATTATTCCAGGGACATGTTGCTGCATTTAAACACGGTTGATGCAGCGGCTGTGATTGAGCCTAAGCCGCAACTGCCGGACTTTATTTTGAGAGACGGACACAGCGGTGAAAAGAGAGACGGGAGAGACGGCAGAAGGAAACACGGAAAGCGTGGAGGTGTAAAATTGCGCCTGAGAAGACGTCAGTTTGGCAACATTCCTCTTCCTTCTATGATTTTTGGGAACGTACAGTCTCTGAGAAACAAGGTGGATGAAATTCAAGGGAATGTACGCTACCAGAAGGACTTTAAGAACTGCTGTGTCATGGCTTTCACCGATCTTGGCTTACTGCGCATGACCGAGACGCAGACCTGTGGATTGACGGCTTTGGAGCCCCACTGCGCTCGGATCGGCAGGAAGAGGTAACGGGGAAACGTCAGGGGGGCGGCGTATGTTTATACATTAATAAGCAGTACTGCATATCTGTCACGGTCAGAGAGCGCATCTGTACACCCGATGTGGAGCTGCTGTCTGTGTCACTATGCCCCTTTTATTTGCCTTGCGAGTTCCCCCAGCTTTTCATCACAACTGTTTACATTCACCCGAGGGCAGACGCTGACTCCGCCTCCATCTCCATCTTTGATGTGATCCAGCGGCTGCAAACAATTTCTCCAGAGGCGCCAAACTTCATTCTTGGGGATTTTAGCCATGTTTCTTTAAAGAAGACACTTAAAAACTTTTATCAGTATGTCTCCTGCCCAACCAGGAGAAAAAAGACATTGGACCTGCGCTATGGATCCATAGAGAGAGCCTATAAATCACTCCCCCTTCCTCCTGTAGGATCCTCAGATCACAACTGTGTACATTTGCTGCCCACATATAAAACTGCTCTCAGAAGAGGCAAGGTGGAGACAAGAGACATTGATGTGTGGACAGAAGATTCAGTGCACAGCCTCCAGGAATGCTTTGACTGTACAGACTGGGAGATGTTCACACTGGCCTGCGGGGATGATTTGGACTCTTTGGTGGACGTCACATGCTCATACATGGCTTTCTGTAAAAATAAGATCGTTCCACGTAAACGTGTCAAAATATATCCCAACAACAAACCATGGGTTACAAAATCAGTTAAATCCTGCTTACAGAGGAAAGCACTTGCCTTTAAACGGGTCTGTTTCTGAGCTACAGGTTGCCACAAAAGAGCTGAAGTCCGAAATTTTAAGAGCAAAACAGAATTATAAATCAGAATTGGAAAGCAAGATGGCAACAAAGAAACTTGGTTCAGCCTGGGCCAGCATGAAAACTATTGCAGGCCTTCATAGCACAGAGCGCAGTAATCGTGTGTTTTTAGATGGTTTTAATTCAGACACAGAGCTGGCTAATGCTTTTAATTGTTTTTATGGTTGTTTTGACTCCTTTGATTTTAGCACAGAAACCCAAGATTTGAAACAGAAACTCAAAGACAATCAGCACTTTAATATTGAGGTGCAGGATGTTAAAAGGGAGTTCTGCGCTGTAAAAGTGAACAAAAGTCAGGGCCCTGATAATATATGTGGGCACTTGGTAAAGTCCTGTGCACATGAACTGAGTCCTATATTTCATTACATTTTCAATAAGTCCTTACAGACACAACATGTGCCTAAGATCTGGAAAGAAGCCGTGGCTGTTCCCGTTCCAAAATCCAGCTGTCCTAAAACGGTAAACAACTTTAGACCAGTCGCTTTGACTTCAATTTTAATGAAAATTTTTGAAAAACTGGTCAGATGTGAGGTCCTAAAGCAGACTGAGCATGCATTGGATCCTCTGCAGTTTGCCTATAGGCCTCACAGAGGAGTGGAGGATGCCACTGTCACTCTGTTTAACATGCTTTTTAAACATCTGGATTTTAACGGGACACACGCCAGACTTTTATTTGTGGACTTTTCCTCCGCCTTTAATACAATCCAACCTCATATCTTAGTTGAAAGGCTCCTGCAACAATTTGATTTGAGCAATAATCTGGTGGGTTGGATTCTGGATTTCTTAACCAACAGGACGCAGAGAGTAAGGGTCAATGGTACATTGTCTGACCTAAAGTGCTCTTCTACTGGCTCTCCTCAGGGGTGTGTGTTGTCACCACTACTCTTCATCCTGTACACAAACATGTGTTGGAGCAGACATGACAACAGACACATTATAAAGTATGCTGATGACACAGTTATTGCCAGTCTCCTCCAGGATGGTGAGAGTGGCCACAGCCCAGTAGTTGATGATTTTGTTCACTGGTGTGAGGATTCCTACCTGCAGCTGAATAAGACAAAAACTAAAGACATGATTATTGACTTTAGGAGGAAAAATCCCAGGCACAAAGTCACCGTACTAAAAGGCCAGACCACCAAATGTGTACAATCCTACAAATATCTTGGGACGATTATTGATAGTAATTTAAACTTTGAAAAGAACTGTGAAAGGGTGTGCAAAAAGGGTCAGCAATATTTGCATTGCTTGAGAAAACTTGCACGCTTCCAAATTGATCGAACCATAATGACAATGTTTTATCGGGCTTTTATTGAATCTGTTTTATCCTTTTCTTTAGTGTCATGGTTTGGTCAGATAAAACTGAAACAGAGGAAATCCTTGGATCAGGTAGTTAGATGGTCCAGTCGTTTGCTTGGTGAGCCACAGCTGAGCCTGACATCCCTGTACACCAGACAAGTACAGAGGATGGCTACCTCCATTTTAAATGATGACTCCCACCCTTTGCACTGCAACTTTCAGCTTCTTCCTTCAAGACGGAGGTTTGCTGTCCCAAAAAGTAGAACCCAACGCTACAAAAACAGCTTTGTTCCTGCTGCTGTCAAAGAGTTGAACAAGCTGTAACAATATATTGCACATAATTTAGGTACCTATTTATTAACCCCATTTTATATTTACTTATTTTTGTAGGATGTTACTTGGGTTCTAAATATTTTATTGGGTTTTAGACCTTTGAGTTTTTAACCTCTTTGACTAGTTTTTAACTTTTAATATGACCCTTCTCTCTTACCTCTGGTTTTTCCTCCCATCTCTTTGTCTTTTTATACCCTGATTGATGGAGCCTTGAGTATTTTTATCATGTTTATAGTCAGCTTCATGTGTGCCTGTGTTTGTGTCTATGTTGAATGTAATTTGTGGCTTGTAAATATGGATGTCACCAGACTGCAAAACAAATCTACCTACGGGTACAAATAAAGTAACACGAATCTGAACCTGATTCTGAACCACCGGGTAGACCACCGGCAGACTCTACACGACTGCGTGGATTATTCTGCTACCTTGAAGAAGTTGCGCTCTGCTGAACAGTCCTAAACACAGTCACTGCTGAGATTACAGGTTTGGGCCCCCTGGAAAACTCTCATGAGTGTGGCCCTGGAGGCGCTGAGCACGGCGGGTTTGGTGATCCCGCTGTTAAGTTCGGGTTCCACACTAGCTGGATCGGTTCCTGGGCAGCTGTTCTCACCTGTTGTAGACAGCTGGCGTGCCATCTCGATCCATCAGCCAGCTGGAAAATGGCTGGCCCCAACTGTGCGGTGATTCTCATCTACGGTGACGAGAGCCCTTGCGGATCCTGGTGTCCAGCTCTTCTGAACCGAACCCAATCCAGTACCAACTGTGTTGCTGTTTTGGCGATATATCCTCTATGTTGGTGGCGGGACCCCCCCCCCCCCCGTTTGGTGCCGTCCCACTGGCTTCTGCTGGGCCACGAACTCTCCATCCTGCTGCCCCGCAGTGGCTCTTTGTCGTCTACGCTGGCCACTGACACTGGACGAGTCCGGTGTCTGCCTTTCCTTCCCACTGTCCTCGCCCTGCGGTCTCAAACTCAGAGTAGCTGTGTCCCTGTCCAGATGCGTCGCATTCCCAACACCAGTGTTCCAATAAAGCCCAAGGTTGTTGCAGATGGTAAAACCCAGTTTATAAAACAGGTCACAACTGAGGATATTATCCCCGTGTGTAGCCACCTGGAAAATGAATGCCGGGAGGGCTCTTGACCTGTAGCAAACCATCAGCGACATGGTCCCTACCAAGCTGATGTGTGTGTCCCCATAGCCATATAACTCTGCTGGATTCTTTTCAATAGGATGGTTAGAGGAAAATCTCTTAACTGAAACCCAGTTCAGCACTGACCTCACGGCGGTAGTGTCCAGCAGCAATGGCAAGTCGGCATCGTCCAGCTTCACCATGCACTACATGTACACCGAGTTCACAGTGCGGATGGTGGTCACTGGTGGGTCTTTTGGACTGAGTGGCTGGTCTGATGTCCGTTGTGACGATCGGCACACCTTGGCGAAGTGGTTGAGTTTGCTGTAATGTCTGCATCACTGCCCCCCAGCTGGGGAGGAACACACTCCCTCTTGGAGCGTCTGGGAGCTGTATTTGCTACATTCCTGGCATCTCACAGCACATATATCAGCGTCCTCCAAGGAGGACGCAGTGTAGTCAGGTTCCTCTTCTCTCAGCTCAACTGCTTGCACTGACGGAGCTCGTTGCTGTGGTGAGACCAGTTGTGATTCCAGCTTATCAGCAGCCTCCAGCTGGTACGCCAACTCCACCGTCTTCATCAACGGCAGGTTACTGGGTGCCCTGTGCAGCTCTGTCCGCAGCCGCGGGTTGTTGGTGTATACTGCTAGCTGGTCCTGCACCATCTCATCCTCCAAACTGCAGAACTCACATGTACTCGCCACTCTGTGGAGGTCCGTGACGAACTGTTGGGTCAACTCACTCGCCCGCTGATGGCGCTGGTAGAAACGAACACTCCTTGCCAATAAGCTGTCGGGTGGCGTGAAGTGCTTGATTACAGGATTTTTACGGCCTTTTTTCAGGCTTATTAAGCTAACTAAAGAATCACATATAGGAAAGGATTCCAAATACTCCTGTCTACTTTCTTTATCTCCCTGACTATCCCACTTTTTCTTTGCTAATCTCTTCCACTGGATACTTTCCTGTACCTCCTCATTCCACCACCAAGTCTCCTTGTCTTCCTTCCCCCGACCACTGGATACACCACATACCTTTCTACCTCATATTCGTTTCCCTCAATACTTTTGCTGTACTTTCCCAGTCATCTGGTAATTCTTCCCTACCACCCAGAGCCTGTATCAACTCCTTCCTGAACTCTGTGCTACCTTCTTCCTTCTGTAACTTCCCCCACTTAATCTTTGGCTCTGTCTTCACTCGCTTCCTCTTCTTCCTTTCCAGAGTCATCCTACAGACTACCATCCAATGCTGTCTAGCTACACTTTCCCCTGCCACCAACTTGCAGTCTCCTATCTCTTTCAGATTTCTCCTTCTGCATAGGATGTAGTCCACCTGTGTGCACCTTCCTCTACTCTTGTAAGTCACCCTATGTTCCTTTCTCTTCTTAAAGTACAGTCATGTGAAAAAATTAGGATATCCTGTATAAGCCTCTGTGTGTGTGTGTGTATGTGTGTGTGTGTTTTTTTTAACATATTTGGATATATGGATATTTAATATCAGTGCTTAAAATACTAGGAGATTCATGAAATACAACTAAACAATTAAAAATGAATTAAAGGCTTTTTTCAAATTTTCGGTAAAATATAATTCTAAACAAATAGTGAGGAGTGCGACCTGTGCGACCTGTGTGACAGGGACTGCCGTTTGCGCATCGGCCTGTTCAGCCACAGGCGGTGCTGTTCCAGCAGAGTAGATGTTTAGGATTCTCTTCCATGATCATCATAGACCGACGGAGGCCGACGACGAGTGAGGAGTAAGTTGGAATACCCCTCATCTTTTTTAGGACATCCCCACATTCATTCCCACTTAAAATGGCTAAAATAAATGTTAAAAAATGCAAATAAAAACAAAAACAAGGTTAGACATAGCTATGTGAACATTTCTTAATAAAGAACTGAATACTCAATGGGGTATCCTAATTTTTTCACACGACCGTATGTGTTCACCACAGCCATTTCCATCCTTTTAGCAAAACCCACAACCATCTGTCCTTCCACATTTTTCTCCTTAAGACCATAACTACCAAGAACCTCCTCATCACCTCTGTTCCCTTCACCTACATGCCCATTAAAGTCCGCTCCAATCTCCACTCTCTTCCCCCTGGGAACACTCTCACTTCATCCAACTTACTCCAGAAATCCTCGCTCTCTTCTACCAGAGATACAACTTGTGGGCCATATGCACTGATAACATTCAACATCACACTTTTGACTTCTAGCTTCAAACTCATGATTCTGTCTTGACTCCCTCTTTACCTCCTTAACACTCTTCACATACTCTTCCTTTAAGATTACTCCTACTCCATTTCTCTTCCTATCTACACCATGGTAGAACAGTTTAAATCCACCTCCAATGCTCCTAGCCTTGCTTCCCTTCCAGCTGGTTTCTTGAACACACAGTATATATACCCCAAAGACCTGAACAGCTACAGACCAGTGGTCCTGACGTCCCACATGATGAAGACCCTGGAGAGACTGCTCCTTGCTCACCTCCGCCCCCTGGTGGGACCAGCGATGGATCCACTCCAGTTCGCCTACCAGCATGGCATTGGGGTGGAGGATGCAGTGATCTTCCTTCTTCACCGTTCTCTGTCCCACCTGGAGAAGCCCGGGAATGCGGTGAGGATCATGTTCTTTGACTTCTCCAGTGCTTTCAATACCATCCAACCGATGATCCTGAAGGACAAGCTGCTGTGCGCAGGGGTGGACCAGCACCTGTCATCATGGATCCTGGACTACCTCACTAACCGGCCACAGTTTGTGAGAACCCGGGACTGTGTGTCCGACACAATCATCGGTAGCACGGGGGCCCCCCAGGGAACGGTTTTGGCTCCCTTCCTGTTCACCCTTTATACTGCGGACTTCTCACACAACACAACACACTGCCACCTACAGAAGTTCTCTGACGACTCTGTGATCGTCGACCTCATCTCCAAAGGAGATGAAACTGAGTGCAGAGGACTTATCCAGGACTTCGTGGACTGGTGCCATCGGAACTGCCTCCAGATCAACGCGAGGAAAACTAAGGAGCTGGTGGTGGAATGCCACAGGCAAGGACAACCCTTCACAGCACCAGTAAACATCCAGGGAACAGACAGTGAGATGGTGATATCCTACAAGTACCTGGGTGTTCATCTGAACAATAAACTAGACTGGTCACACAATACCGACACACTCTACAAGAAGGGATAGCGCAGGCTGTTCCTACTGAGGAGACTCAGGTCTTTTGGTGTACAAGGGGCGCTGCTGAAGACATTCTACGACACAGTGGTGGCATCAGCCATCACTTTTGGAGTGGTCTGCTGGGGCAGTGGCATTACAGCAGCCGATAGGAAGAGACTGAACAAACTGATCAAGAAAGCTAGCTCTGTCCTGGGGCAGCGCCTTGACCCAGTGGAGGAGGTAGGAGAGAGAAGGATGGTGGCTAAACTGTCATCTCTGCTGGAGTCCGAGTCCCACCCTATGCAGGACATACTGAACGCACTGAGGAGCTCATTTAGCAGCAGACTACATCATCCTAGGTGCGCAACCGAGAGGTTTCGCAGGTCCTTCCTACCTACGGCTGTCAGACTGTATAACCTAAGCAGGGCTGCTCGCAGAGATAGCAAAAAAACGTGATGACCTAATAATTCAATTCAATTCAACTTTATTTATATAGCGCCATTTCACAACAACAGTCATCTCATAGCACTATCAACTGTAGGGGGAACCCCCACAGTTGCAGAAAGACCCCAGCAATCAGGCGATCCCCTGTGAGCAAGCACTTGGTGACGGTGGAGAGGAAAAACTCCCTTTTAACAGGAAGAAACCTCCAGCAGAACCAGGCTCAGGGAGGGGCAGTCATCTGCTGCGACTGGCTGGGGGGTGAGGGGATAGACAAGATGAAAAGAACAGACATGTAGAGAGCAAACAGCACGATGGGGACTCAATCTATGGGAGAGAACAAACAAATGCTAATGACCAGCAAAAAAAAATATTTCATTGAGAGTGAGGAAAGGAGTGAGGCCCAGTGCATTACTGGAGGTCCCCCGGCTGACTAAACCTATTAGCAGCATAACTAAGGGAGGGTTCAGAAACACAGATCCCTCCCTAATTGTAGGCTATATCAAAAAGGTAGGTTTTAGCCCTATTCTTAAAAAGAGAGATCGAGTCTGACTCCTGAATCCAGATTGGCAGCTGGTTCCACAGGAGAGGAGCTTGATAACTGAAGGCTCTGCCTCCCATTGTACTTTTGGAGATTCTAGGTATTACAAGTAATCCTGCATTTTGGGAGCGTAGTGCTCTGTTAGGATAATACGGTAGTATCAGATCTTTTAAATAAAAAGGAGCCTGATTGTTTAGAGCTTTGTAAGTAAGAAGAAGGATTTTAAACTTAATTCTAAACTCTATGGGAAGCCAGTGAAGGGAGGCCAGAACCGGAGAGATATGATCTCTCTTTCTAGTACCTGTTAAAACTCTTGCTGCAGCATTTTGGATCAGCTGAAGACTTTTTAAAGATGTTTTAGGACAGCTTGATAATAAAGAATTACAATAATCTAATCTCGAGCTAACAAAAGCGTGGATCAGTTTCTCAGCATCACTCTGAGACAAGATGCTCCTAATCTTAGCAATATTACGCAAATGATAGAAGGCAGTCTTAGAAACAAATTTAATATGTGAATTGAAGGACAGCTCTTGATCAAAAATAATTCCAAGGTTCCTCACAGAGCTATTAAGAGAAGGAGTAACCGCATCCAAACTGAAAGTTTGATTTGGAAAGGAATTTCTAAGGTTTTTTGGACCAACAAGAATGACTTCAGTCTTATATGAATTTAATAGCAGGAAATTACAAGTCATCCAAGCTTTGATTTCCTTAAGACAGGCTTCTAACTTGGCTAATTGATTACTATCATCTGGCTTCATTGACAGGTATAATTGTGTGTCATCTGCATAACAATGAAAATAACAATGAAAATGTATACAGTGCTTTCTAATAATGTTGCCTAACGGAAGCATATATAAACTAAAAAGAGTAGGGCCTAGCACAGATCCCTGTGGAACTCCATGACTAAGCTTTGAGTTGAAAGAAAACTCATTATTTACATGAACAAACTGGAACCTATAAGATAAATAAGATCTAAACCACTGCAACGAAGTTCCATTAAGTCCAACATAGTGTTCTAATCTATCAAGTAGAATATTACGATCGATAGTATCAAAAGCTGCACTAAGGTCTAGAAGGACAAGTACAGAAACCAGTCCATTATCAGATGCGATGAGGAGGTCGTTAGTGACCTTCGCTAAGGCTGTTTCAGTACTATGATGGATTCTAAACCCAGATTGAAACTCTTCAAGTAAACCATTTCCCCGCAGGTGGTCAAATAATTGCGTAGCAACAACTCTTTCTAAGATTTTTGAAATGAAAGGGAGATTAGAGATTGGTCTATAGTTAGCTAAAGCTCCTGGATCTAGCGTTGGCTTTTTGAGTAAGGGTTTAATTACAGCCGTTTTAAAAGCCTGCGGTACATGGCCTAAAGTTAATGAAGAATTGATTATATGAAGAATAAAGCTACCAATAAGTGGGAAGACTTCTTTAAATAACCTGGTAGGAATAAGGTCTAAAAGACAAGTTGAAGGTTTGGAAGAGGAAACTATTTTGTCTAACTCACAAAGGTCGATTGGAGTAAACTCATCAAGACAGACATCAATAGAAGGAGTTGTAGTAGTTACAGTATTTAAGTTAACTGTGGGAAGAATCTGATTGATTTTATCTCTGATGGATGAAATTTTATTATTGAAAAAGTTCATAAAGTCCTGACTAGTAAGCTCTAAGGGAATGCTAGGATTGACAGAGTCCTGACTCTTTGTCAACCTGGCTACAGTGCTGAAAAGAAACCTGGGATTATTCTTGTTCTCTTCTATTAATGCAGAGTAATAACTCGTTCTAGCTTTTCTAAGAGATTTTTTATAAATTAAAAGATGATTTCTCCAAGCTAAATAGATTTCATCTAAATTAGTGGAGCGCCATTTTCTTTCTAATTGACGAGTCTTCTGTTTTAAGCTACGAGTTTCTGTGTTGAACCAAGGAGTTAGAAATCTCTGATTAGACTTTTTCTTTTTTAAGGGGGCCACCAAGTCTAGAGTCTGATGCAGAGAAGCTGTAACACTATTCACCAAGTTATCAATTACAGAAGGAGCAAGCTGTCTATAGCTTAGTTCCGTTGTGTTGACACATGGCATAGAGGAAACAATCTGCATAAATTTGGTAACAGCATCATCTGAGAGGCATCTACTGTAATAATATTTTTCTTTAGGAGCCAAATAGTCAGAAATAGTAAAATCAGAGGTTAACAGACAATAGTCTGACAGTACAGGGTTATGAGGAGACACTACAAGATTTTCTATTTCTATGCCATATGTCAGAACAAGGTCCAATGTATGGTGGAGGTAATGAGTAGAATTTCCTACTTTCTGAGAAAACCCAATCGAGTCTAATATTGAATTAAATGCCACATTAAGGCAGTCACTATCTACATCCACATGTATATTAAAGTCCCCTACTATAATTATTCTATCAGATTTCAGCACTAAATCAGCTAAGAAATCAGCAAATTCGGATAAAAATTCTGAGTAGGTTGATGGGGGACGATAAACTATGGCAAATAAAATTGGGTTTAACCTAAAATTGCTAAAGTGCCCAATACTGAGGACCAGGCCCTCAAAGGAATTATAACATGTTTTTTGCTTTATATTAGCTAGTAATTTGGAATGGTAAATTGTTGCTACTCCTCCTCCACGACCAGAACTTCTGGGATTTTGACAGTTTAAATAACCAGAGGGAGTTGATTCATTTAAACCAACATAATCCTCTTGCCCTAACCAAGTCTCTGTAAGGGAAATTAAATCAATCTGATGATCAATTAACAGATCATGGACTAACAGAGACTTGGGAGTTAGAGACCTAATATTTAATAAACCACATTTAATTTTTAAATTATGAGGAGGAACAGAGGCCAAATCATTCAGTTTAGAGGCTTTATGTTTAATTTGAGTTTTACCAATATTTTGCTTAATCACTTTGGGATGCTTATATATTATATTTTTATTTACTTTGGAGGGAGCAGACAATGATTCTCTGATGGGGAAGACAGGGGCTAAGTTGAGGGGTGGCAGATGAAGAGGAGCTGCAGAGAGGTGTGTAAGACTGCGACTCTGCTTCCTGGTCCCAACTCTGAGTAGTCAATGTTTTGGAAATTTGGATAGTATTTTGGAAATTTGCATAGTATTGAATGCAAAAGACACAATAGACTTACACAATGGTCCCCTCCAGTATACAACTAGGACAATATCGGTCGCTACGGAGGGTGACAATATGTATGGGTACATATTCATACTATGTAGGTAACTAAGTAGACGGTTATGCTGTTTATTCCATCTAGCTACAGTGCTCTGCACTGTAGGTATATATATATTTATTCCAGCTAGCTACAATGCTCCGCACTGTGTGTTTATATATTTATATGTACATACATGTATATGTATGTACATATAAATACATACATATACATACATATACATGTACATACATATGTATGTATGTATGTACATGTATATACATTCGCTGCTCTTGTTTTCTTGTCTTCTTGATTGTTGCTCTGAGTGTTGCTATCCCTATGTTGTTGCAATCCTGGAATTTCCTCATTGTGGGACTAATAAAGGCTTATCTTATCTTATCTACCTGTCTTCTCTCCATCATATCAGCCAACTCTCTGCCTTTACCAGTCATAGTCCCTACATTTCGATCCAAGATCCGGAGATTCGATCCAAGATGGCGCCCACAGTGGTCGCCATGGTGCTTCGCTGCGCTTTTTTTTGTTTGTTTTTGTTCGTCAATTGTGTGTCTGCCTGCTCTTACACCCGTGAAGAGCTACTAAATATCAGGACTTTCACTCCCACGGACCTACTCCCAGTTTTTTTGGCTCCTGCCGCCGATCTGGTTCACTTTTTAGCCCAAAAAGTGAGACGGCGAAAGAGAGGAAGACGAGCGGGCGCCCTTGTGTGGCTTCGCAGGAGAGGCACGCGCACGGCTTTGCCTGGGATATTTCTGTCCAACGTCAATTCTCTTTATAACAAGGTAGATGAACTGAGACTGTTGATGCGATTTAGGGACCTCTCCACCTCGTGTGCCCTCTGCTTTACTGAGACCTGGCTCAAGCAAAAGACACCGGACAGCACGCTCCTCCTCGAGGGATTTCAGCTGTTTCGTGCTGATCGAGACTCGGGGCTCTCCGGCAAGACCACAGGCGGAGGAGTCTGCTTCTACATCAACAGCAGCTGGTGCTCCGATGTAACTGTGATCTCCCAACACTGTTCTCCCGCTCTGGAATATTTATTCATCAACTGCAAGACATTTTATTCCCCACGTGAGTTCGCTTCATTCATCCTGGCCGCTGTTTACGTCCTGCCCGACGTGGATGTGTGTGAGGCTCAGCGCGCACTCGCGGATCACATTCAGCAAGCGGAGCGGACTTTTCCGGACTCTCTGGTTATTGTGGTTGGCGACTTTAACCAGAGCAACCTGAGCCACGAACTCCCCCGATACAGACAGTTTATTAAATGCCCCACCAGAGGAGAGAACACGCTGGATCACTGTTACACTACAGTTAAGGATGTGTATCGCGCTGTTCCCCGCGCTGCGCTCGGACTATCTGATCACGTGATGGTCCACCTGATTCCCACATACAGACAGAGACTGAAGCTCACAAAACCTGTTGTGAGCACTACGAGGAAATGGACCAGTGAAGCTGGGGAGGAGCTGAGCACGTGCTTGGAAACAACTGACTGGGGCATGTTTAAAGGAGCCACGCATGATCTGGATGAGTACACGGACACTGTGACCTCATATATCCACTTTTGTGAGGAGAGCATTCTTCCATCGCGCACCAGGGTGAGTTACTCCAACGACAAGCCCTGGTTCACAGCTAAGCTCAGACAGATCAGGAAGGAGAAGGAAGCAGCGTTGAAAAGTGGAGACAGGGATTGCTACAGGGAGGTCAAATACCAGTTTAGCAGAGAGCTGAGGAGAGCTAAATCTGTGTAGTCTGAGAGACTCCAGCAACAGTTCACTGCTAACGACTCTGCTTCTGTGTGGAGAGGACTGAGGCAAATCACCAACTATCGGCCTCAGGCTTCTAAGGGACAGGATGACAAAGCCCTTTGTCAAAGACTGTCCCAACACTATGCTCGTTTTGACATCTCGTCTGCTGTGTCCAACTCCCCCCCTCCCCCCAGCGCCGCTGCCTCCATGGTCCCCACTTCATCAAAGGCGGCCCCCCCTCCTCCCCCCCTGCCCTTGTCATCAGTGAGCAGGACGTGCACAGACAGTTCTCCAGACTGAACCCGCGCAAGGCCCCCGGTCCTGACGGCGTGTCTCCCTCCACCCTGAGACACTGTGCAGAAGAGCTGACTCTTGTCTTCACAGACATTTTTAACACCTCCCTGAAGTCATGCCACATGCCGGCCTGCCTCAAAACCTCTACCATCGTCCCTGTCCCCAAGAAGCCACGGATCACTGGACTTAACGACTACAGACCTGTAGCGCTCACCTCTGTAGTCATGAAGTCCTTTGAGCGCCTGGTCCTGCCCCACCTCAAGACCATCACCACTCCCCTCCTGGACCCACTGCAGTTTGCCTACAGAGCCAACAGGTCTGCGGACGACGCAGTCAACCTGGCCCTCCACTCCATCCTGCAGCACCTGGACTCCCCGGGAACCTACGCCAGGATCCTGTTTGTGGACTTCAGCTCTGCATTCAATACCATCCGCCCCACTCTGCTCCAGGACAAGCTGTCCCTGCTCAACGTGCCTGACTCCCTCTGCAGGTGGATCACCGACTTCCTGACGGACCGGAGGCAGCATGTGCGGCTGGGAAAGACTGTCTCAGACTCTGTTAGCATCAGTACCGGATCACCCCAGGGCTGTGTACTTTCCCCCCTGCTCTTCTCCCTGTACACCAACTTCTGCACCTCCAGCCACCAGTCTGTCAAGCTGATCAAGTTTGCAGACGACACCACCCTCATCGGGCTCATCTCCAACGGCGACGAGTCCGTCTACAGGAGAGAGGTGGCCCAGCTGGCGTCCTGGTGCAGCCACAACAACCTGCAGCTGAACGCTCTGAAGACAGTGGAGATGATCGTGGACTTCAGAAAAGTCACAGCCCCTCTGCCCCCCCTTACCCTCACAGACTCTCCCATCACCACTGCGGACTCCTTCCGCTTCCTGGGCACCACCATCACCCGGGACCTCAAGTGGGAGCCGACCATCAGCTCCCTCATCAAAAAGGCCCAGCAGAGGATGTTCTTCCTGCGGCAGCTGAGGAAGCTCAAACTACCCACCAAGATGTTGGTGCAGTTCTCCACGGCCATCATCGAGTCCATCCTCACCACCTCCATCACCGTGTGGTATGCAGGAGCCACCGCCAGGGACAGACTAAGACTGCAGCGCGTTGTGCGCGCTGCTGAGAAGGTGATCGGCTGCAAGCTCCCATCCCTCCAGGGCCTGTACATCTCCAGGACCCGGAGGCATGCAGGTCGGAGCATAGCCGACCCTTCACACCCTGGACACGCACTGTTTGCCCCCCTCCCCTCAGGCAGAAGACTTCGGTCCATTCAGACTAAAACCTCCTGCTACATGAACAGCTTCTTCCCCTCTGCCATTAGACTGCTGAACACTAAGTGACTTATTAGACTCTCGTGCACTACGTACAGCAGCTCAACCGGGCTCATGATAATTATCACTGTTTTCTTTTGCACTACCAACTGCACTATGTGGAACTCCACAATATCTGCTGCTTGTTAATATATTTAAAAATTGCATAGATTAGTATTATTCATTCATATTCTACATTTTATTGCATACATAGTTTTTTATTTTTATCTTTAGTGCTACTCCATGTTGAATGTTGCAGCATTGCACCGAGACAAATTCCTAGTTTGTGTACTACATGAACAATGGCAATAAATCTCATTCTGATTCTGATTCTGATTTAACATCCCTACTCTCACCTCCCGACCAGAGTGGTGGCCTAGTTGGTAGAGCATCCTCCCCACAACCGGGAGTTTGTGGGTTCAAATCCCGGCTGGGTCATACCAAAGACCCTATAAAAATGGTACTTTCTAGCTTGGTGTTCAGCATAATAGGAAAGTTAGCGCACAGAGCTACCGGAGAACTGATCCCCCCACTGTAGCTTTTTTTTTTTTGTAACTTTGATTTTTATTCATTTTTCATCATACATATTACATTCAGATCACAGTCTTTATATTTAAAAAAAGGAGCTAGAGGAAGAAAAAAAAAGGGGAAGGGGGGGGGACAAATGTTGGAGCATCAAGTTTTTAGTTTCCATCTCTTAATTCTTCTGGTTTTTCAGTGTCTTTGGTTATTCTTTCAATTTCTGTCTCATTGTTGCACTTTGTAGTGTGTCCATTTCCACCATTTTTTTTCATATAGTCCTTCTTGCATTCTTTGTCGATATGTTAGTTTTTCCATTAAATGTATATCCTCAACAATGTCAGTCCATTGCTCTTGGTCAGGAAGAACTTCTGATCGCCATTTTCTTGTGACTGTTTTTTTTACATGCGATCAGCAATATTTTAACTAGATATCTGTCCTCAGCCTGTATTACATTGTCTCTTTTAAGATCACATAAATACATCAAGTTACAGTTCATTGGTATATTATATCCTAATATCCTCTGTATTGTCACATGTATAGATTTCCAGAATGACGAGATTTTGCAGCATTTCCAAAACATATGTGAGTGGTCTGCATTTTGAGCCCCACATCCCCTCCAGCATATAGATTGGGTATTTGTATATTTTCTTTGAATCTGTGGTGTAATGAAATAGCGAATCAGGTTTTTCCATCCAAATTCCTTCCATGTCCTTGAACTTGTTGATGTGTGTTGTGTTTTCCATATTTCTTGCCAGCTTTCTTCTGTTATGTTTAAATTTAGCTCTTTCTCCCATTTCTCCTTTATATAGTTACTTGAATGTCTGGTTGCCGTAAGTTTCTGATAAAGCTTTGAAATAATTCTTATTTTATTTCCTGCATACGAGCTTAAAATGAATTGTATAATCTCACTCACATCTGTGTGGAGGTTATGCCTAATCTTCCTCATATAATAATCTCTCATCTGCAGATATCTAAAGAATTCAGATTTTTCTAGTTTAAATTTTCTTCTCATGTTTACAAAACTCCCGAAATCTTTTTTTCCGATATTGCCCCATGCTGTGATTCCCTTGTTCACCAGATTTTTGTATCTCCTATCTTGCTTTGCCGGTTCAAACTGACTGTCAAATGCTACCCATTTCAATAGTTTTATGTCCTCCTTTATATTATACTTTTGTACTATTTTATACCACAGTTCCAAAGTAAATTTAGTGATTGGGTCTATTTGTTTGATTTGCTTATATGCATCCTTATCTCCTATTATGCTTTGTACTGGGAGTCCCTCAATTTCCTTTTCTATTTCTTTCCATTTTGCCTCATATCCTCCGTCGCACCAACATATGATATATCTTATTTGTGCTGAGTAGTAATATTCCTTTAGACCCTCCTTTCTCTTTTGGTAATTGGAGAGTTTTATATTTCACTCTTGGCTTTTTACCTCCCCAAACAAATCTCGATATCATCCTGTCCCACTTTGAGAACTGGGCACCAGGAATCTCTGTTGGTAGAGCCTGGAAGAGGTAAAGCAGTCTAGGTTGTATGCTGATTTTGACTGTCTTAATTTTTGAATTCAGATCCATATTTAAGATTGACCATCTATCAATATCTTTTTTTATTTCTTGTTCTAACCTATCATAGTTTGCTTTATAGATTTTGCTTAAATCTTTAGGTATGTTCACTCCAAGGTATTTTATTTCTTTTGGTTTCCAGTTTAGTTTGATCTTATCAGTTATCTGGTTTAAAGGGTTATAGTGGAATGTCAGTATTTGTGTTTTTGTTATGTTTATCTTGTATCCTGATAATTTTCCAAAATTTTCTATCAAGTCCATCATTTCCATTATTGATTCATCTGGTTGTTCAAGGTAAACTATAATATCATCTGCAAATAGCCCAATCTTGTGTTCCGTTCCCTTTATTGTTACACCTTTTAATTTATTTTGTCGCATCGCTTGAGCCAGTGGCTCTATGAACAGAGCAAACAAGGTGGGTGATAGGCAGCATCCCTGCCTAGTTGATCTTTGTATATTTACTTTGTCTGTTAAGCTACCGTTTATCTTGATTCTTGCCACAGGTTTTTGATAGTGTCTTTATGCATTGCACTGATTTTTCGTTAAATCCAAAGCGTTCCAGCACATTAAATAGGAACATCCAATTAACCCTATCAAATGCTTTTTCTGCGTCTAAACTCATTATTACTGCGCTTTTCTTTTCTTTATGTATTTGATTAATTATGTGTAATGTTCTCCTGATATTGTCATGTGTTTGGCGTCCCTCAATGAAACCAGTTTGATCATCCTCTATCAATTCCGTCAAGAATGTCTTTATTCGTTTACAGATAATTGTTGTATATATTTTATAATCCACATTTAATAAAGAGATTGGCCTATAGTTTCCGCATTGTTCTCTATCTTTCCCTGGCTTTAAAATAACTGAAATAATGGCTTTGTTCCATGATGGAGGTATTTTGTTGTTGTTTAATGTCCAATTAAATGACTTTAGGAGCTGTGGCGTGAGTTCTTCTATAAACAGTTTATAAAATTCAGAGGGGTATCCATCACTACCTGGTGATTTACTGTTTTTAAGTGACTTAATCACATCTTTAATCTCTTGTGTTGTTATTTCTGCTGTTAGCTTTTCATTTTTTTGGTTTCCTATTGATGGCAAGTCCAATGTGCATAGATATTTTTTAATATCCTTAACATTTGTCTCCAGGTTGCGAGTATAGTTCTTGATAGAATTTATGGAGTATTTCTTTGATGTTTTCTGGGGTAACTGTGGTTTTATTTGTGATGGGGTCCTTAATCCTATATACATTATTCACTGTTTGTTGTTTTCTTAACCGTTTTGCCAGCAGTTTTGTGGCCTTTGGCCCCGTTTCATAATATTTTTGTTTTAAATATCTATTTTTCCTTTCGATTTCATCTATTTGTATTTCTTTTATCTTTATTTTTTCTTCCTTAATTTCTTGATATATTTTTGGGTCATTTGTGCTTTGATGTTTACGTTCTAATTTCCTCAGTCCCTCATATCTTTGTTCATATGATTCCAGTTTAGACTTTTTTGCTTTTCCTGATTCAACAATTAATTTACCTCTTAACACGGCTTTTAGTGCGTCCCATAGTATTGTTGGGTCCACTTCTCCATTATCATTCTCCTCGATATACTCATTTATGTTTACCTTTATTCTTTCTTTCATTTTCTCATCATTTAATAGTCCTACATTAAGTTTCCATGTTGTTTGTTGTTTTCTATTGTTTAAATTTATTTCCATGTATATAGGATTATGATCTGATATTTCTGCCCCTCCAATCCGACAATTTCTCACCCTGTGTCTGTCGCTTTCATTCATAAGGAAGTAATCTATTCTAGAGTGTACTTTATGGACTGCTGAATAATGTGTATAGTCTTTTTCGAGTGGGTGCAGGTCCCTCCATATGTCCTACCATATCCATTTCTGCCAGTGAGGTTCTTATGAATTTTGTTACATGTTTTTTTGTCTTCTTAACACTTGTTGTGTCAACTTCATGATCCATGACGGCATTTAAGTCTCCTCCACAAATTAGGACTCCTTCACTGTGTGTTGCTATGAGATCAAACAGTTGTTGAAAAAAACCCTTGTCACTTTCTAGTGGGGCATAGATGTTCACTAATGTGATCTGCATACCATCTATTCTTCCCTTTATTATTACATATCTGCCTTCTTTATCCTGGATTTCTTGTTCACATTCAAATTGTATTTTATTTGAAATTAGTATCATAACCCCCCTTTTAGTTCCTCCCTTAAATGAACTGTAGTAGGAGTTCTTATAGCCAAATCGCTTTAGTTTCTCATGTTCTGTCTTGTTCAAATGTGTCTCTTGTATAAATATAATTTCGGCTTTTTCCTTCTTGAATTTTCTTATTATTCTTTCCCTTTTAACAGGTGAGTTCAGACCATTCACGTTTAATGTCATTATCTTAAGATTTTTAACCATATTCATGTTTTTCCATTTTTTTAACTTGTGCTCCTAACCCCTTTAACAACAAAACTAACACATATTTGTACAAAAACACATTAACGAATCTCGACCTCCGTACTTTGGGCCTTTCTTCTGCCCACTGGTCCCTGTTGGTGGGTGGGGGGATTGTCCTCACCGAGTGAGGGGCCCTCCCTAGACCTGTATTTACTATCCAAGTAATAGTCATTAGTCTAGAAATGTCCAACAAAAATCACTTAAACCTCTCCTAGCCATTTGTTTCTCTTTTACCTTGTCTTCTTGGCCTTCATTTCTTCTGTGTCCTTCTTAATCTTTGTTATAATCTAGGCTTTCCGTTGAAAGCCTTGCAGTTTTTCTTGGGCCCGGTGCGCCACGTCCGTCTCCCGCCTTCTGCCGCTCACTCGCCTCCACTCCGGCTGTTGCGATGTGTTCCGTGTTGCCGCTGCTCCAGCCGCTTCCTCCGGTACGCTCACCACAAAGCCTTGCTCCTTCATGTCCCGCTCTGCCTCTCTGGCCGTGCTGTAGGTTTTCGCACCGTCCTCCCAATGAATTCTCATCTTCGTTAGCGGCGTTTGGAATCTAATTTTTTCTCTTTCAGCGTTTTTTTAATGTTGGCATATTTCTTTCGCTGCTGCACAATTTCTGTCGGGTAGTCATGGTCAAAGAATATCCGTTTGTCGCCGACTCGTATCTTTTTTTTCCACGCTTGTGTCAGGATTCTTTCCTTTACGTTGTATTTTAGAAAGTTTACCACAACTGACCTGGGTGTAGAGTTTGGATTCGGGTTCTGTGCCAAGGCTCTGTGCGCTCGTTGGATTTGCAGGTCTGTTTCATCGGGCAGCTCAAGCTCTTTTTTTAAGAATTGATCCATGAATTTCGTCACTGAGTTGCCTTCAATGCCCTCCGGAATCCCGAAGATGCGTATATTGCTCCGTCTGGACTTGCTCTCCAGGTCGGTTATTTTTTCCTGCATCCTCTGTGTTTGTGCCGTCAGGGTCTGCAGCCGCTCGCTTGCCTCGGTCCTCCAGTCTTCCAACTCTTGATATTCGAGCCTGTGCTTCTGTCAAACACGTCCATTGAGTGTGCAGTTCCTCCATGTTTTCAGCTAGCTTGCGTTCCATTTCTTTTCGGAGGCCCATAATTTCCTCCTTCATTTCTTTTTTCAGTTCTTCCTTAAGAGCCGTTAAATCCTGTTGGAGTTGTCGCTTGAAGTCTTTTATGTCTTTACTTATATTGGCGATGCCAGTGTTCATAATATCGAGTTTGGCGTCCTCCATTTTCTCTGCTGTAGTCACCTCGTTTTTTTGGGCCTCGTGTTCAGCGATTTCTCCTGCGTTGTTGAAGAGGGATTCTTTAGTTTTACCCTGCTTTTGTCTGTGTGCCCAGCTTCTTCGTGTTTTCATCCCTTGGTTTATTGTTCCATTTATGTCGAGTTGGCCATTTATCGAACATTTTAAATCCGACTAGGGAGAGCTCTCTGTTTAAGCGTTATGTCTCTCCGCCATCTTCCCGGAAGTCCCCCCCACTGTAGCTTTTACTACTCACAGTGGCCTAGGGTCAGAGAAACGGAGATAGGTGCCGCCCCATACACCACATGGTGTGGAAGGGATTAACTTAACTAACTCTCACTTCTACCTTTCCTTTTCTCTCTCTCCCTTCTAACACGCCTTCCCCCTCTCCTCCTCCTCAATCTTTGACCAACAGTAGCCCAATTTCCACCGGCACCTTGTCGGTTAACAGCACTGGTGGCGATCGCTGTTAACCCCGGCCTCGACCGATCTGGTATCAAAGTCTCATTCATCGTGATCCACATGTTTGATTTGGCAAAGATTTTACGTCGGATGCCCTTCCTGGCACAATCCTCCCCATTTACTCGGGCTTCTGACCGGCACTAGGAATACACTGTCTTGTGCACCCCCCTGTGGCTGGGTTAATACTGCTACTACTACTATTAATAATAATAATAATTAACAATATTAATACTGCTAATAATAGTTAATCAGAATCAGAATCAGAATCAGAATCAGAAAAGATTTATTGCCAAGTACATTAACAGATCACTGATAACATACAAGAGAATTTGACTTGACACAGAAAATGAACCTGCATTTCCAATGACACGGCTGCATCGGGGACGCGCCTGCCAACAGGATAGAGGGTACAGGTAGCATAAGAATAAGAATAATACGAGGAACAATAGGAAGGAGCAAAAAAATCATTGATTCAGAATACTGGTTGCATAATCAATCAATATTATGATTACAAGGAAAAAAAAAGCTCTCGATGCACATACGCTAGACAGGATTCACAAGACACAAGACACAAGACACAAGACACATACTACCACTACTACTACTGTAGTAGTAATAATAACAACAACAAATAAGCAGTAACTTTTAAAGCCTGTCTCCTGAATATGCAACTGGTTTTTAAAATGTTTTCTTTCTCCTTGTTTGTCAACAGAATAAGAAAGAATTTTGAATGCTCAGAGTGTTTTAAAGGATAACAAATACTGAAAATTACTACACTTGTTCACTGAATGTTTTATATACTGTATATCTCAGAATGTCAGGCATGAACACTCAGAGCCAATTACAGTGGTGTGAAAAAGTGTTTTCCCCCTTCCTGATTTCTAATTTTTTTGTATGTTTGTCACACTTACAGTACATCTGGAAAGTATTCACAGCACTTCACTTTTTCCACATTTTGTTATGTTACAGCCTTATTCCAAAAGGGATTAAGTTAATTTTTTCCCTTCAAAATTCTACAGTGGACAATGAAAATGTGAAAAAAAGTGGTTTTTTTTTTTTACATTTTTGCAAATTTATTAAAAATAAAAAACTAAGAAATCACATGTACATAACTATTCACAGCCTTTGCTCAATACTTTGTCGATGCACCTCTGGTAGCAACTACAGCCTCAAGTCTTTTTGAATATGATGCCACAAGCTTGGTGCACCTATCTTTGGGAAGTTTAGCCCATTCCTCTTTGCAGCACCTCTTAAGCTCCTTCAGGTTGGATGGGAAGCGTCGGTGCACAACCATTTTCAGATCTCTCCAGAAATGTTCAACCAGATTCAAGTTTGGGATCTGGCTGGGCCACTCAAGGACATTCACAGTCCACTCCTTTGATATCTTGGCTGTGTGCTTAGGGCTGTTGCCCTCCTGAAAGATGAACTGTCGCCCCAGTCTGAGGTCAAGAGTGCTCTGGAGCAGGTTTTTATCCAGGATGTCTCTGTGCATTACTGCATTCATCTTTCCCTCTATCCTCACTAGTCTCCCAGTTCCTGCTAATGAAAAACATCCCCACAGGATGATGCTGCCACCACCATTGCCGTGGTTATGAGCGGTGCCTTGTTTCTTCCAAACATGACACCTGGCATTCACGCCAAAGAGTTCAATCTTTGCTTCATCAGACCAGAGAAATTTGTTTCTCATGGTCTGAGAGTCCTTCAGGTGCCTTTTGGCAAACTCCAGGCATGCTGCCATGTGCCTTTTACTAAGGAATGGCTTCCATCTGGCCATTCTACCATACAGGCCTGATTGGTGGATTGCTGCTGAGATGGTTGTCCATCTGGAAGGTTCTCCTCTCTCCACAGAGGAATGCTGGAGCTCTGACAGAGTGACCATTGGGTTCTTGGTCACCTCCCTGACTAAGGCTCTTCTCCCCCGATTGCTCAGCCTAGACAGCTGGCCAGCTCTAGGAAGAATTCTGGTGGTTCTGAACTTCTTCCATTTACGGATGATGGAGGCCACTGTGCTCATTGGGACCTTCAAAGCACCAGAAATCTTTCTGTGCCCTTCTTTGTGCCTTGAGACAATTCTGTCTCGGAGGTCTACAGACAATTCCTTTGACTTCATGCTTGGTCTGTGCTCTGACATGCACTGTCAACTTTGGGACCTTATATAGACAGGTGTGCGCCTTTCTAAGCCATGTCCAATCAACTGAATTTACCACAGGTGGACTCCAATTAAGCTGCAGAAACATCTCAAGGGGAAAAAAAATCCAAACCTACATGGCCCTGTGTGAAAAAGTGATTGCCCCCTAAACCTAATAACTAGTTGGGCCACCCTTAGCAGCAACAACTGCAATCAAACATTTGCAATAACCGACAATGAGTCTTTTACAGCGCTGTGGTGAAATTCTGGCCCACTCATCTTTGCAGAATTGTTGTAATTCTGCCACATTGGAGAGTTTTCAAGCATGAAGTGCCTTTTTAAGGTCATGCCACAGCATCCCAATCGGATTCAGGTCAAGACATTGACTACGCCACTCCAGAGTCTTCATTTTGTTTTTCTTAAGCCATTCAGAGGTGGACTTGTTGGTGTGTTTTGGATCATTGTCCTGCTGCAGAACCCAAGTACGCTTCAGCTTGAGGTCACGAACACATGGCTGTACATTCTCCTTCAGGATTTTTTGGTAGAAAGCACAACTCATGGTTCCATTTACCACAGCAAGTTTTCCAGGTCCTGAAGCAGCAAAACAACCCCAGACCATCACACTACCACCAGCATATTTTACCGTTGGTATGATGTTCCTTTTCTGAAATGCTGTGTTACTTTTACGTCAGATGTAATGGGACACACACCTTCCAAAAAGTTCAACTTTTGTCTCATCAGTCCACAGAGTATTTTCCCAAAAGTCTTGGGGATCATCAAGATGCTTTCTGGCAAAATTGAGATCAGCCTTTATGTTCTTTTTGCTCAGCAGTGGTTTTCGTCTTGGAACTCCGTTCACACTGGAGTCTGATGGGGGTCACATTTAAATTATAATGTGAATGCCCACACACACAAAAAAATTGGATCTCGGCAAAATATCGGAATTGAGCTTTTTTTTTTTTTTTCCGGTTCCGGTTCCGCCGGACCAGAGGCGCCACATGAGTTGGCTGCCTTTTGCAACTGTCTTTTTTTTAAAATCTTTCTTCTTCTTTCTACACATTTCACTCTATATATATATCACGGACACACAGATTGCCCCAAAGGTCTCCCGAGTCGGCGGACGGAGCCTCTGTTTACAGCAGGAGACGATACAGCAGGGAAGAGCTAGCTAGCACTCAACCGCCACCCGGTGCTAACGGAGAAACTCGACATACCGGGAGAACTGAAGCGAAAACGACGCAGGTGCCGGGCTGGAGTTTAGGCGGCGTGCAAGAAATATAAGACAGAATAATAAAGAGCGATGGCAAGAACCAAGCAGACCGCCCGTAAAATCTACTGGAGGAAAAAGGCCCCCAGGAAGCAGCTAGCCACCAAGGCTGCTCGGAAAAAGCGCTCCGGCCACCGGCGGAGTGAAGAAGCCTCACCGTTACAGGCCCGGTACCGTGGCTCTGAGAGAGATCCGTCGCTACCAGAAATCCACGGAGCTGCTCATCCGTAAGCTGCCCTTCCAGCGCCTGGTGACGGAGATCGCTCAGGACTTCAAGACCGACCTGCGCTTCCAGAGCTCCGCCGTCATGGCTCTGCAGGAGGCCAGCGAGGCCTACCTGGTGGGTCTCTTCGTGGACACCAACCTGTGCGCCATCCACGCCAAGAGGGTCACCATCATGCCCAAAGACATCGAGCTGGCCCGCCGCATCCGCGGAGAGAGAACTTAGACTTTCTGCTGCACATCCGCCAACCACAATGCTCCGCACTGTGTGTCTATATATATATATATATATATATATATATATATATATATATATATATATATATATATATATAGTAATATGTACATATGTATACTAGCTGTTCTTGTTTTTTCTTGCCTTCTGATTGTTGCTCTGAGTGTTGCTATCCCTGTGCTGTTGCAATCCTGGAATTTCCCCATTGTGGGACTAATAAAGGCTTAGCTTATCTTATCTTATCTTATCTTATCTTATCTTATCTTATCTTATCTTATTAAGACCTGCAGCATGACCGTAGCCTAAGTGAACACTAAACGGGTAATGGTGAGAGTATAATACTGTGCTATGTTTATTATATTTTTTTTTTATTTAAGTTTTTGTAAAGGGTATACAGGTCATTACAGCATTGCATTGTTTACATTTTCATCACATGTTCCCTTATTTTTTGCTATTTGACAACATTGGTAGGATAGTTATTACAACACCCCCCTTTTTTTTAAAGTGAAAGAAAAAGTGAAATTAAGGAGAATTAAATAAAAAAAAAAACGAATAAACAAACAAACAGAACAGCAAAAAACAAACAAACAGAAAATTAAGTAATTAAAAGTAAAAGAGCATCTGAGTAGCATTGGAACAAAGAGCGGTGCCATTATTGAAATGGTATTTGTCAAAGATTAGATCTAATGGGGACACATATGCGATCCAGGGTTGCCAAAAGTTCATGAACCCATCCATGTCCTGTCTCAGTGCGAATGTCAACTTTTCCATTGAGTAAATGTCTTGAATCACGTTAATCCAAAACTTCAGGTGTAGGACAGTCCTTCAGCATCCATTTTTTAGTTAGGGCTTTTTTACTTGCCAATATTAAAACATTGAATAAGTATTTATCTCCTCGTCTTTCCAGTGAGTCCGGTAGTAAACCCAAATACAAAGTTACAAAAGAAAAGGGAACTGTTATTTTGAATATTTTCCCCAATATTGTCTGTACGTTGGTCCAATATTGGTGGATAACTGGGCATGACCCAAACACATGAAAATGATTTGCAGTCTTTTCACCACACAAGCGCCAACAGTTCAACCCCTTATGGGTAAATTTGTTTTGTGCAGGTGTTCTGAAAAATCTTACCAAGTTTTTCCATCCAAATTCTCTCCACTGCAGGGATGAGGTACTTTTCCATTGCTGTCTATTTAGCTTTTCCCATATTTCCAATTGTAAAGTGAAATTCCCCTCTTTTTCCCATCTCTCTTTTATATATGATGTGTTGTCTCCTTTTAAGTCTTGAAGACCTTGGTATATTTTAGAGATGTATCTGATCCCTGGGATCCCTTTATATGCCATTAAGAAGACCTTCAGAACACCTGACTGGGCCCTTTCCAAATCCTCCTTTTTAAGTATATTGTTTATGTGGTGTCTAAGCTGAAAGAACCTGTAAAGATCTTGATTTATTAGACCTTGTTTTTTCAAATCTTCAAAATTTCTTAAAGTTTGCCCCTTAAAAAAATCGTAATATTTTATCAGCCCTTTCTCTTTCCACTCTTTAAATCTAGTGTCTGTTTTATTGGGGGTAAAGTCTTGATCATAGGCAATCCATTGCAGAAGTCGATAGGGCTCTTTGGCTTGATTCTCTCTGACTATCTTAAACCAAATTTTTAGCGGGGTCTCTATCCACGGGTTAGTGTTATTCAAGAGTTTAGTTAAGGCATTGTTCCCTATTATCGCCTGTAGGGGGATGTCACTTGTTATTTGGCATTCCATCTCCTTCCATTGTGCAGTGTAGACTGGGTTACATATCTCTACTAAAGTTTTAATTTGTACAGCTATAAAATAGTCCCTGATATTTGGCAGCGCGAGCCCACCTTTGTCTTTGTTTAGCTGTAGGGTTCTATATCTGATTCTAGGTCTCTTGCCCTGCCATATGAATTTTGAGATCCTTCTGTCCAGCTCCTGCCATGTTTTTTTGGGAGGTTCTACCGGTATTGTTTGGAAAAGGTATAGAAGACGTGGAAGTATATTCATTTTGACTGCTTCAATTCTTTGTGCAGTACCTAAGAATGGTATCATATTCCATCTTGCTAGGTCAGATTTTATTTTTGTCACCAGTGGATCATAGTTTAGTGTTATAATTTTGTCGAGTTGTTTCGGGATATTGACCCCCAGATATTTCATAGATTCCAACTCCCAGTTAGTTTTGAGTTCATTTAGTGAAAAATGATTTGGGTCATAGTTGAATGTTAAAACTTGGGTTTTATGCATGTTTAACACTAGAAGACCCAGAGAGGGGCCATTTGGCCTTTTTGGCTAGAAAACCCATAGGGGGACCATCAAGTGGCCACAAGAGGGCTAATGTCTGGGTCTTCTAGTGTTAATTTGTACCCCGATAAATCTCCATAGTCTGAAAAAACTGAGATTAGTTCTGGTAGAGAAGTGTCTGGCTGCCCTAGGTATATTAAAATGTCATCAGCAAAGAGTGCTATTTTATGTTCCTTCTGACCAAGTGTAATACCTTGAATTTCTTGATTTTGTCTTATCCATTGGCTCAGAGGTTCTATGAAGATTGCAAAGAGCAGTGGAGACAGGGGGCAGCCTTGACGACATCCTCTTTACAGCTCAAAAGATGATGATAAATTACCGTTAATCCTTATTTTAGCTGGTGGTTTTTTATATAATGCCTGTATAGTTCTAATGAAGTTGTTATGAAAATTGAAACTGGATAAGATTCTATATAGGAAAGACCAGTCAACCGAATCGAATGCTTTTTCAGCATCTAATCCCAATATGACTGCATTTAAGTTATATTTTTTTATATGATGAATTATGTGTAAAGTGCGTCGAATGTTGTCTTGTGTCTGTCTTTGTCTTATAAAACCTGTTTGGTCTAAGTGAATTAAGTCTGTCAGTATGTTTTCTAACCTTTTGGCAAGGATAGTGGTAAAAAGCTTATAGTCCTGATTTAATACACTGATTGGTCTGTAGTAGGAGCATTCTAGTTTATCCTTCTCAGGTTTAAGTATAACTGCAATGACCCCTTCTCTCCAGGAGGGGGGGATTTCCCCTGTGTGGAGGACGTAGTTAAATGTTTTCAGGAGGAGAGGAGATAGTTACTGTTTAAAGGTTTTGTACCATTCTGTTGTATAGCCATCTGCTCCTGGGGATTTGTTAGCTTTAAGTTTCATAATTGCTTTTTCCAATTCTTTAGGTTGTATTTCTGACAGTAGGGTTTTATTTTGTGATTCCGTAAGTTGGGGAAGGTTTAATGTGTTTGGGAATGTCTCGGATGCGTTTTTATGTTTTTTGTGGGAGTATAAGTTCTTGTAGTAATTCTCGAAGCTTTTAAGAATATCCTGAGTTCTGAATTTTATTTCCTTTGATACTGGGTCTCTGATTTTGTAGATTGCTCTTTCTGTTTGTTGTTTCCTCAATTTATAGGCTAGTAATTTTGCCGATTTACTGCCTGCTTCATAGTGTTTTTGTTTCAGAAATGTAAGTTTCTTCTGGATTTCTATTGTGTAGATCTCATTTATTTGATTTTTAATTTCTTTAATCTTGAGCGAGCCATTAGAATGAGTGTTGTCTTTGTGTTCTTTTTCTAGGTTCTTGAGTTCTGACTCTAGTGTGATTAGTTTTTCTTGTCTCAGTTTCTTTTGGGTTGCCAGTTTTGCAATAATTTTTCCCCTTATTACAGCTTTGCACGCATCCCACAGTATTAAAGGGGATACTTCTCCATTATCGTTTTCTTCCAAATATCTGAGAATATCTGATTCCAATTCATCTTTCAGTGGTCCTTTCAGGACATTTGAATTCAACCTCCAGGAAAATGTATTATTTGTGTATTTTTGGATGTTTAAGTCCATATAGATCGGACTGTGGTCAGAGAGATCCATCAGTCCTATTTTACATGTTTTTACTTTTCCAATGTCTCTATTAAACATAAAAAAGTAATCAATCCTTGAGTAAGATGAATGTGGCGTTGAATAAAAAGTATAATCTTTTACATTGGGGTTGAATTCCCTCCATATGTCACAGATTCCCATTTCTTTTAGTAGCATCCGAGTATTCCTATTTTGGGTGTTATTTTGATGTGAAGAATTACCTGTTGCATCCCAGTATGGATTCAGTCTTAGATTGAAGTCTCCACCACATATCACTAAACCTTGGGCTTTAGTTATCATTAGGTCGAATACACTTTTATAAAATTTCCATTTAGCCCCTGGTGGTGCATATACATTCAGCAGGGTGATATCTTCTCCCTCTAGCCGCCCAGTTACCAAACTGTACCTCCCTTCTTTATCTTTGTGTTCTGATTTTTTTTCAAATGTAATTTTGGTTGATATCAATGTCGCTACTCCCCTCCTCCTCCCTGATTTATATGAAGATGAAGAGATCATTTTAAACCCTTGTCTATTGAGTTTAGTGTGTTCCACGTCTGTTAGGTGGGTTTCTTGTAAAAAATATTATTTCTGCTTTGTCTTTTTTCATTTTGCGTAGAATCTTGGATCTTTTAACTGGATTCAGGATCCCTTTTACATTATATGAGGCTATTCTGGTTACACCCTGTTTCTCCATTGTATTTTCTTATTTAGTATAACAGTGTGGTGGCCCTCTTTTTTGCTACTCAGAAACTGAAAGAACATTAAGAACATAAAAAACATTAAGAACATAGTGTATGAAACTTTAAAACAAAAAACTGTCAAAAAAACTTCCTGAGCTGGGGTCTCTTTAAAGACCCTGTAAGAGCCCTGATGGAGTGTAGGCTCTGAGGGAAATTCCTCAAACTCTGTTACGTGTTGAGGGCCCTCTCTTACCCCTGTAAGTTGTCCCATGTTTTTAACGTGAATTTCAGATCCCAATCCGAATTTGTAATGATTTTTTTTTTTTTATGCCTATACCCTATGAGATTGTGTGCACCCTCCCACCCCCATCACAGCAAACATTCACTCTAATACAGTATTTGTTAGTGTGGAGAGAACATGTGGGTCATTGTTACGTTTCTATTTTAACATGATTTTTTTTTCCCCCCTTTAAATTAAGAAGACATTTGTTTCTAATGCTAAAACTGCTCCATGAAAGGTTTTACCACATGCTGATTCTGCATCTCCTTTAATGTTTGTTACCTTGTAGGGGGGTGGGGGGGTGGAAGTGCAGAGTGACTGAAAAGAAAAAAAAAAAAAAAAAAAAAAAGACAAAAAGGTCGCTATTCCTTCCTGGACCTGGAAAGCTTATCTTTGTAGCTCTGGGGCTGGGTTTCCCGCTGCTGGCCCGTGGATTTTGAAGGTCTCTGAGTGGACCACGTTTGAGCTCTGATTTTCTCGCTCAGATTCACTGCGGGTTTAAACACCGTTACCGGGAGCCCTCTCCTTGCCATGTCAGTTGTTGCTTCTTCCGCTGAATTGTAGAGACATGACTCTTCACTGTAAAAGACCCTTAACTTCGCCGGAAATGGCGTCTGAAAGCATAGATTCTGTTCCCGTAGAACCTTTTTGGCGTCATTATATTCCCGTCGCTTTTTAAGAACCTCAGGGGCGTAATCGTGCTCCACGAAGACTTTTCTCTCATGATGCATAAATCCTTTTTTCTGCCAAGCCCGTCTTACAACGTCTTGTTTTATTTTGAAATTGGCAAATCTCACCACCATGGAACGTGGGGGCGCTTCCGGCGCTGGCTTAACGGCTAATGTACGATGGGCTTTTTCTATCTTCAAATCGGTGGTTTGTGGAATATCCAACTTCTCTCTCAATAAGGATTCCACGCATTCCGCCATTGTGTTGAAACTATCTTCAGCTCCTTCTTTCAGACCGTGAATTCTGATGTTATCTCGTCTCTGTCTTCCTTCTTGGTCGGTTAGCTTAGCCTCCAGCCTTGACTGTTTTCTGTGTAAATCCAGCACAGAATCTTCAAGCACTTTTACTCTCTCTTCAGCTTCCAAGATTCGGTTTTCGGCCTGGTTCATTCTGCTGTTCGCCCTTTTTAGATCCTCTCTGAATTCAAGAAATTCGGCCCGAAATCGTCGTAATTCGTCAAATAGCGATTTCAAGCTAATCCTTTTGTTAGCTAGGCCCAGGTCCTCGTCTTCTGAACAGAGGTCCTCTGGTTCAGATTCTGCGGTCGCTGTGCGTCCTGACCTGGGGAATGTCAGTTTCCTCTGCTTTTGGTTAGGCATGGTGTTATTGTCTTTTGATTTTTAATCTTCCAAAAATCCGTTAGGTCTGATTTTGAAGATGTTTTCCTTGGATTGGGGTCTGGGAGTTTCAGCGTTAGGTTGCTATCACCATGGCGTCCAGACCGGAAGTCCAATACTGTGTTATGTTTACAGGCTCTTCAGGGCTGAACAAATGGGACAACATGCTGATCCTCCAGGCTGGGGAGTTGGTTGTCAGCAGTGAAAGTGCAGAGGTGTTATGGGGAATGCTGCGGGAGGGGGGGGGATGCTGGAGACAGGCTGGCCAGGTCTAAGTGTAGAGGAGGAGATGCAGGAGCAGGGATATACAAATGGTGGTAAGTCAGCTTACGTGGAGGCTGGTAAGATGTGCACAATCCAAGAGAGAATCCAAATCCAATCCAAGAGGCTAATCCGAAAGTCCAGGGCAGGCAGAGGGTCAGTGCATGACAGGCAGAACAAGACAGTCTAGGGGCCCAAGGCAACAGGCAGATTCAGGGTCTAGAACAAGCACAAGGTCAAAAACATGGCAAGGCAACACAAGGTCTTCTTCTTTTAAGATAAGATAAGATAAGATAAGCCTTTATTAATCCCACAATGGGGAAATTCCAGGATTGCAACAGCACAGGGATAGCAACACTCAGAGCAATAATCAGAAGGCAAGAAAAAAACAAGAACAGCTAGTATACATATGTACATAAATATAAATAAATATATATATATATATATACAGTATATATATATATATATACAGTATATATATATATATATATATATCGACACACAGTGCGGAGCATTGTGGTTGGTGAATGTGCAGCAGAAAGTCTAAGCCCTCTCTCCCTCCGCGGGTGCGGCGGGCCAGCTGGATGTCTTTGGGCATGATGGTGACCCTCTTGGCATGGATGGCGCACAGGTTGGTATCCACGAAGAGACCCACCAGGTAGGCCTCGCTGGCCTCCTGCAGAGCCATGACGGCGAAGCTCTGGAAGCGCAGGTCGGTCTTGAAGTCCTGAGCGGTCTCCCTCACCAGGCGCTGGAAAGGCAGCCTTTTAGATTTAATAATTCTAGGCAACAGGCAGGATACAGGCAGGTAGCAAGGTAGATGTAGCCAGACAGAGTGGAGGGGGAGCATCCTATTTAAAGGGCTCCTCTATTTAGCAGCAGGTGGGGAGCAGGGCTGCAGGGAATGAGTCATTAGTCAGAGAGGGAGAGGCAGAATACAGAGCATACAGGCACCATTACAGTACTCCCCTCTGAATGGACGCCTCCTGTGTCACTCTAGGTTTGTCCGGATGTTGCTGGTGGAAGGTGTCAGTAAGGGAGTTGTCCTTAATGAATGACCTTGGGATCCAAGACCTTTCCTCAGATCCATAACCTGTAGTGTCGGAATATGGCCATACAGCATGTGACGTGGCCTGCGGCTGATGTCACCATGCAACTATATATTGGGGTGGTCTGCCATCTCATGCCAGTGGATTACTAGTTGGTTAGAGAGCAGCTAGTGGGAGTTACCAATGTGAGAGTTATGACTAAGTGTTCACATGTGCTTTTGCACCATTATGGATTGTAATAAAGTTCAGTTCGAGGACAGCATCCTTGTCCGTCTTCATTCCAGGTTTGTGGACATAACATTTGGTGATGAGAATTTCGAACCATGGCAGCGTGCTTCAGACTAAGGCCTTTCTTCAAGTCTCCAGGTGAACCGGCAGTCCCATGGCCACGATGGCTGGATGCGTTCAAGACCTACGCTGCAGTGTTGGACCTGGGAGAATTGGATGCGGTCAAGATGCAAGCATTCCTTGTCCACAATCTAGGCATAGAAGGTCAGAGGATTTTTCACATGCTTGGTCTGACAGACTCGTATGAGGATGCTGTTGAACTGCTAGCTAGCTACAGTAATTTGCTATATCCGACAATGTGGGATGGTGCGCAAAATCCCACCAACGATGACGAGAAGCTGAGCTAGTTAACCCCACACCCTACGGAGACAGCGTAAACATTAGTTCCCTGAAAGTTGGTCAGGACCGCAGCGTGTAGTGAAGTTAGACGGTGTGAGTGTGCCTATGTTGGTGGCCACCGCCGCCATACGGTCCATAGTAAACGAGGCCACAGTTAGGAGGCTCACCCCCCGGCGGCCTGATGTGGTGGAACTACCGGATGATGGATGCTCCAGCAATGGCAGAAATGTCATCTTTGCAGTGCGGTACGGCGAAAGGGAGATTCTAGCGTTCCAGTTCCAGGTAACACGCCAGGGTGAAAATGCTTTGGGGTGGGATTTGTTCGGCGAGTTGGGTTTTACCCTCATGATCCATGGGCAGACTATTGACGGACCAGGCCCAGTTTACCTGGGCTTCGCGGACACGGGTGCAGTCGAACAGCACAGCTCAGAGAGCAAATGTAACGTGGAGAGTGGATACAGCATGGACAGTGAAAATGACATGGTGAGAGACCGGCGACTGGAATCACCTCCGTTCCTTGCCCAGCCGGAGCCGAAGCTGCAGGAGAGGGAGCCTGTGTCCATCAGGAACAACGCCGACGAGGAAATTCAGGGCTGCACTGACACCAAACCATCTACCCCGTGTGCTCAGGAGGAGAGCTGCCCGGGAGGGAGGAAGTGGTTGCACTCACCTCAGATCCTCACCCAGCCGGAGGCTGCTGTGGATTCACAGGAGAGGGAGCAAGTACACGCAGAAAACCTCAAGGCACAACAACAACAGCCGGGCACAGACACCATTCACGACACAACAAAGCACATCAGACGGGAGAGAGGAGGAACTGGACTGCTTCCGTACTCACGCTCAACATCAGTCTACGGGGGTTACGACCGAGACGACGAGTGAAGAGTCTGCAGCAGCAAGCGACACGGAAGAGACGCTGGACATTTTCTGTACCCACGACCAGCCTCAGACTACGGAAACAGTGACGGTGAAGTTGGGTGAAAGGGTCTGTGACGAACACGGTAGCAGCAGGGGTTACTAGCTGGTTAGAGAACAGCTAGCGGGGGTTACTAATATGAGAGTTATGACTAAGTATTCACATGTGCTTTTGTACCATTACTGTTTGTAATAAAGTTCAGTTCGAGCACAGCGTCCTCGTCTGTCTTCATTCCAGGTTTGTGGACATAACATAACCCTCCCAGTCAACCAGATATTGGATGCCCTGACCCTGGTGACGAGCATTGATGATGTGGGTGATGACGTAAACCAGGCCTCTCGTTAACCATCCTAGGTGGTGGTGGGGGTTTTGATGGTGGACAAAGGGAGCTGACGAACACTGGTTTGACCTGGGAGACATGAAACACTGGGTTAATGTGGAGGGAGGGAGGGAGGGAGGCAGAGCCGGACAGAGGCAGGGTTGACAATAGCAGAAATGCAGAAGGGACCAACAAAATGGGAGGCTAGCTTCTTGCTATCAGTCTTTAGTGGGAAATGCTTAGTGGATAGCCATACCTTTTTGCCTACTGCATAGGCAGTGGCAGGTGTCCTCTGGTTGGCCTGTCTGATGTTCTGCTCCTTCGTCCTGAACAGTGCTGCCCTGGTGTCTCTCCAGAAGTGGCGACATCTGGCTATGTGATCGGCGACGCTGGGTATGGCGATTTTTTCCTCCATGACAGACAGGAGAGGAGGGTTATACCCTAGGAATGTCTCGAAAGGAGATACGCCGATGGCAGCGGATGTGGCAGTGTTATGGGCGTATTCTACCCAGGGCAGATAGGTACTCCAAAATGTAGGGTTGGAGGTCATGATGCACCTCAGGAATGCCTCCAGCTCCTGGTTGGCCCTTTCGCACTGCCTGTTGGATTGTGGGTGGTACCCTGATGACAGGCTGACCGTGGCCCCGATGGGTCTGCAGAATGCGTACCAGACTTGCGACACAAACTGGGGGGCCACGGTCTGAAACTATGTCACTCCGAATGCAGTGCAGCTTGATAATGTGCGTGGTGAGCAGGCTGGCCATCTCTAAGGTGGATGGTAGCTTGTGTATGGGTATGAAGTGTGCCGCCTTAGAGAACCTGTCCATGATGGTGAGAATAATGGTGTGACCCTGGGATGATGGCAGACCGGTGACAAAGTCAAAGGCATACCTTGATGTTCTCCTGTACGTCATGGTCCATGGTGGGCCACCAAAAGATGCGACGAAGGGCAGTGAGGGTCCGGGCCACTCCCGGACAGCAGGAAAACTTCATCGCATGCATCCAGTGCACAATCTCTCCCTTAACTGCAGTGGGAACGAACAGCTGGCCTGGTGCCCCCCCCCCCCCCAGGGTCTGGGTCAGTGGCCTGAGCCTCTCTCACTTTGTGCTCCATATCCCACATGACAGCCCCTGCAACAGCTGAGCCCGGAAGGATGGAGTCTTCTGCTGGGATAGTAGGGTCGGGAGCGAACTGCCCGGAGAGATCGTCGGGTTTAGCGTTTTTAGACCCTGGCCTGTAAGTAAGGGAGAAGTTGAAACAGCCAAAGAACAATGCCCATCTGGCCTGGCGGTCTTGATGTATTCTTGATTCTTATGGTTGGTCCAGACCAGGAACAGCTGGGCTGACCCGTCCAGCCAGTGCCGCCATTCCTCCAGTGCCAACTTGATGGCCAGCAGCTCTTGGTTGCCAATGGCGTAGTTCCTCTCAGCAGGGGAGAGGTGCAGAGAGAAGAATGCACATGGGTGGACCTTGTGGTCGGTGACCGAGCGCTGCGACAAGACGGCCCCTACCCTGACGTCTGAGGCATCCACCTCAATAATAAATTGACATTCGCGGTTGGGTTGCGTTAGGATGGGTGCAACAGTAAATTTGGCCTTAAGCAGGGAGCAGGCAGTTCTTGCTTCATCAGACCAAATGAAAGGGACCTGGGTGGAGGTCAACTGAGTGAGTGGGGAAACCACTAACTGTAACTGCAGATAAATCTGCGGTAAAAATTGGAGAAGCCCAAGAACTGCTGAAGCTGTTTTCTAGAGGAGGGTGTGGGCCAATCCGCAACTGCCTGAATCTTTCTTGGGTCTAGTTTAATTTGACCTTCTAAGATAATGAATCACAAGAAGGTGGTAGACAGGGTATGGAATTCACACTTCTCAGCTTTCACGAAGAGCTGGTTCTCGAGGAAACATTGGAGCATTTGTCGTACATGGACCCTGTGTTTTGCTAAGGTGTGAGAGAAAATCAGGATGTTATCCAGATATGTGAACACAAAGGTGCCCCATAAGTCACCCAGGACATTGTTGATTAGGTGCTGGAAAACAGCTGGGGTGTTGGTGAGGCCGAAGAGCATGACCAGGGCTTGACATTAACTTATTTGCTCACTGGCCACTGTGGCTAGTGATTTTCCAAAATCACTAGCCACTCAGCCTTTTCACTAGCCACAATTTTAATATGATCAAATTTGAGTATTGCATGCTAAAATATACTTGAACTAAATTTACAATCATTTTAAATGTAAATGACCCTTATAGATATGTACATAAAATTAGCAAGAGAAACACGGTTGAATTATTTATTAACAGCAGTAAATGCTGTAAAACAGTCTAGAAAAATATTTGCAATATTAAAGTACAGGTAGATTTGGGGTCTGTCCCAATTCTCATTTGTACCACTACCACTTCCCCTTTGCCAGCCTCCACCCCTCGGCCCTTGAAATCTAAGGCCAAGGGGTAGGGGTTGAAAACTGCCCCTCTGAATTGGAACACCTATGCAGTGCAGCATGAGGTCATTAGTATTTGCTGATGGATTTAATCTACATCGACACTCCCTGTTTTCACCAGAAAAAAGAAGAAAAAGAAAACTGATGAGGAAGAACGTCTCATCTTAAGGAGAAAAATGTCTCAAATTTACATGACCAATTTTAATCAATAGAAAAAGCCAAAAAATTTACTAGAAAGAAAGCTGTAAATTCAGAGAAAAACATGGACCCCCTGGCAGACCATTTTTGGCCCACGGGCCAGCACATTAAAAATACATAATTAGAGAATGTACTTCCATGAAAAAGTTGCATATCACAGATATAGATAATCACAGATAAAAGTTCATCTCAGAAGAAGCTTCATTTGCTCTTTACAGCAACATAAAGTTCAGTCACTTTTTTTTCTGTCATATGAAAACTTAAATTTGCATAACTGTGGACACTAAACGGGAGCTTCTTGCTCTAATAATAATCATATTTAACCACAGAGGTAGAAGCTAATGTGGAGGGAAAGCACAGTTTAACTACTCACACTGTGACAACAGAGGATCAGGTGGAATTCCTCTGGTGATCTGATCACTGAGAGCGGGGACAGGTGTGTTATGCTGGCTGGCCTGCTGTCAGTTTGGCGCTGTTTCTGGCCACAAAATGAACCGACCTGCAGAGCACACTATCCGCGGTTTCTTCTGTACCCCAGGCTAGAGCAGTCCTATGTACTGTGTCGGGAGTTGAGCCAGACCATGCCCACGGTGACAGTGGACCAATGACAATACACCATCTGTGCAGATAGTGCTCATGGGAGTTGTAGTTTTGTAGTCTCACACTGCGATAGGCTTATCATTTAGATGTTGCTTGAGAAAACTACAACCTGCCAAAGCGGCTAGTGAGACTGGCCGTCTTACCTGCTGACATAATGCACGGCTCAGGAGACGCACACACACAGGCTCAGAGTAGCTCAAATAGCTTTATTGACAACAAGGGTGTATGAATGTGTGTCTGCGAGATGTGAATGTGTTGGTGGCGGCGTCTGCTTCGGGCACAGAGGCAGGAGACCATACAGCCGGACAACCCTATGGGAAAAGCACAGGGAGAAGGGTGACGGGCACACACCAACACAGGAGATATACAAGTGGGAGAGGAGCTTACTTGGAAAGGGCGGATGACTGGCACAGCAAGGAACGAGGTCCGGTAGACAGCCACCTGGAGGGCCCGGTGCAGCAGCGAGGAACAGGCGATGGAGAGGAATAGTCCGCCGCCGGGAAATCCACCTGTGCACAGGGGAGCAGACTTGGAGAAGAGAAAGGTAAGATCTTCTTACCGCTATGTTTGCTGAGAATGAAAGGGAACTCACAGCAATCCGTAGTGAAGTCTGACGGCTTCAGGCCGAAGCCCAGGGCGAGGCGGCTTAAATCCCTCACCGCTGATGATGTCCAGGTGTGCGTGCAGCTGGCGCCGCTGATGAGCGGCGCGGCGTGACAGTACTCCCCCCTCTAGCAGCGCCTCCTGGCGATGGTTTCGCTGGGTGCGCTCGGTGGAATTCAGCAATGAGCGATGGGTCTAACACAAACGACGAGGGTACCCACTGCCGATGTTCAGGCCCATAGCCCTCCCAGTCCACCAAGTACTGCAACCCATGACCCCGGCGCCGGGAGTCCAGGATGGAAGAGACAGGCCAGGCCGGGTGGCCATCAATCATCCGGGGCGTGGGTTGCGCAGCAGGAGGAGGGCAAAGGGGGTCGGGGACTGCCAGCTTCACCTTGGACACATGGAAGGTGGGATGGATGCGGAGGGAGGGGGGAATAGCTACACGCACAGCCACCGGGTTGATGATCCTGGTGATGGGGTATGGGCCCATAAAACGCTGTGCCAGCTTCCTCCTCTCGTCCTTTAAAATCACGTCCTGGGTCAACACATAGACTTGCTGACCAACTCTATACGCCGGGACAGGTCTTCTGTGCCGGTCCGCCACGGCTCTGTTGCGCTCCGCCGTGCGTAAAAGTGCATTGCGCGCTGACGCCCAGATGGAGCGGAACTGCCTGAGATGCGCCCGTACTGAGGGGACAGTTACCTCACTCTCCTGCGCCGGGAGCAGCGGGGGGTCGTAACCCAGGGATGCCTTAAAGGGGGACATCCCTTTAGCAGCAGAGCGAGCGGTGTTGTGGGCGTATTCAACCCAGGCGAGGTGGTTACTCCAGGACGTTGGTTTGGACGCCGTGACGCAGCGGAGCGCAGCCTCCAGCTCCTGGTTGGTCCGTTCACACTGCCCGTTAGTTTGGGGGTGATGGCCGGAGGAGAGGCTCACCTTGGCTCCCAGGGCGTTGCAGAATGACCTCCAAACCTCTGAAGCAAATTGGGGCCCCCGGTCCGAGACCACGTCCACCGGAATCCCATGCAGCCTGACCACGTGCTGGATTAGGAGGTCCGCCGTCTCCAGGGCAGTTGGGAGACCTCGTAGGGGGACGAAGTGTGCCGCCTTGGAGAAGCGGTCCACGATGGTCAGGACGGTGTCGAAGGTGTTAGAGACTGGGAGTCCGGTGACGAAATCCAGGGCGATATGCGACCAGGGCCTGCCAGGGACGGGCAGAGGCTGGAGCAAACCCGCTGGAGGGGCATTACCTGATTTGCTGGTGGCACACACTGGGCAGGCCCGGGCGTAGCGGGCAGCGTCCCTCCGCAAGCCCGGCCACCAGAAGGACCGTTGGAGGAGGTCAATCATCCGGGAGGAGCCTGGGTGGCAGGTGAGCTTGGATGTGTGCAACCAGTGGATGACCTCCCCCCGAACCGTGGATGGCACGAACAGCCTCCCCTCCGGTCCGCCGCCAGGGTCAGGTTCCACTTCCTGCGCCTTCCGGATCTTGCTCTCAATGTCCCAGGTGACGGCTCCCACGACGCACGACCTGGGTAGGATGGTGTGGACCGTGTCCTCCGACTCCTCAGGGGCGAATTGCCTAGAGAGGGCGTCGGGCAGGCCGTTCTTGGAGCCAGGCCTGAAGGTGATGGTGAATTGGAACCTGGCAAAGAACAAGGACCAGCGCGCCTGGCGGGCGTTCAGGCGCTTGGCAGATCTTAGGTACTCCAAGTTCTTGTGGTCCGTCAGGACCACGAACGGCAGGTTCGCCCCCTCTAGCCAGTGACGCCACTCCTGTAGCGCGAGCTTGATGGCGAGGAGCTCTCTGTCCCCCACGTCGTAATTCCGTTCCGCCGGGGACAAGCGCCGGGAGAAGAAGGCGCAGGGCCGCTTGGTTCCGTCATCTGGCGACCGCTGGGATAGAACCGCCCCCACTCCTGTGTCCGAAGCGTCCACTTCCACGATGCACTGCAGCGTGGGGTTGACTTGGCTAAGGACCCGGGAGGAGGAGAACTCCGCCTTCAGCGCCTGAAAGCCAGCCGCGGCCTCTTCGGTCCACTGGAACGGGACCTTAGGGGACGTGAGGCGGGTCAGCGGGCCGACGATGGTGCCAAAATTTGGGATGAAGTGGCGGTAGAAATTTGCAAACCCGACGAACTGCTGCACCTGTTTTCTTGATGCAGGTGTGGGCCATTCCACCACCGCCTTCACCTTCTCTGGGTCCGGAAGCACCTGGTCGTGGGAGATGATGAACCCGAGGAAGGATGTAGTCTTCGCGTAGAACTCGCATTTTTCGGCCTTCACATACAACCGGTTCTCCAGCAGTCTTTGGAGGACCCGCCTCACGTGGACCCGGTGCTCGTCCCTGGATTTGGAGAAGATGAGAATGTCATCCAGGTAGACGAACAAAAAAAGGCCAATGAAATCCCGGAGGACGTCATTAATAAGGCGCTGAAAGACGGCTGGAGCGTTGGTCAACCCGAACGGCATCACCAGGTACTCGAAGTGGCCGTTCGGGGTACGGAAGGCTGTCTTCCACTCATCTCCCTCCCGGATCCGGACGAGGTGGTATGCGCTGTGTAGATCCAGCTTGGTGAACCAAGTCACCCCCTGGAGGGAGTGGAAGGCGGTGTCCATGAGGGGCAGGGTGTAGCGATCCTTCTCCGTAATGTCGTTTAGGGCACGATAGTCGATGCAAGGACGGAGGGACCCGTCTTTCTTACCCACGAAGAAGAATCCTGCCCCCACAGGTGATGACGATGGGCGGATTATCCCAGCACTCAGCGACTCCTTGAGATAAGTGTTCATGGTCTCCTTCTCCGGCGCCGACAGGCTGTAGAGTCACCCAGAGGGTAAGGGTGCCCCCTGGCGGATGTTAATTGCGCAGTCATAGGGCCTATGAGGGGGAAGAGACATCGCCTTGGACTTGCTGAATACCATACCCAGGTCGTGAAATTCCAATGGCACCAGGGACAGGTCTGGGGGCGCAGCGTCCGTAGGTGTAGGAGAAGAGGACGGAGAGCAGGCAGCGGACTGTAGACAGGTGCTCATGCAGAATGTGCTCCATGCCGACACCCCGGCGGACTTCCAATCCAAAACGGGGTTGTGGAGGCGTAGCCAGGGATACCCCAGGATGACGGGCGACACAGAGTTGGGCAGGACGTAGAAGGTTATCTCCTCCCGGTGGTTTCCAGAGATGATAACCGGAACGGGGACGGTCTGGTGTGTTACTCTCCCCAGGGAGACACGGGAGAGGTTGACCAGGGAGATAGGGGTTTTTAACGCCTGGCAGTGGATGCCCAATCGGGTTGCCAGGCTTCGTGAAATAAAACTGCCCTCTGCGCCCGAATCCACCAGTGCGTGAGTGAGATGCCCAGTGGAGCTGTGACAAAAACGGACGGGCAGCTTCAATTGGGTGAGGGGACTTAACCGATTGACGTCCGCGAGGCCCCCTACAGTGACTCGCGGACCCCGCCGTTTGGCTTGTGAACAAAGCTCTACCGTGTGTTGACTGTCCCCGCAATACAGGCAGAGATTCAACTCACGGCGGCGTTGTCTCTCTGCCGGGGAGAGCTTTGTCCAGCCCGTCACCATCGGCTCCGACTCCTCGGGGCGCGATGGTGGCGGCGTCGCCAGGGGGCGAGCTTGGAACGGGCGCGACGAGGCTCCACGAGGGCGAGAAGAAGATGACTTCCGCCCCGAGGAGAGCTCGCGCAGCCTGTTATCCAAACTGATGGCAAGAGACGTTAGCTCCGCTAGAGTCTCCGGGATATCCCGTCCAGCCAATTCATCCCTCAGATCATCGTTGAGACTGCGGAGGAAAAGGCCACAGAGGGAGTGTTCCTCCCAGCCCAATTCCTCCGCCGCTACCCGGAAGTCGACCGCATAGTCTGCTGCCAACCGGCTTCCCTGCTGGAGGCTGAGAAGCCGATCGACCTGGACCGTCTCGGTACGAGAGTGATCAAAGACCTCCAGGAAGCGTCTCACGAATTGGTCATACGTGAGGGTGGCATAACTGGGCCTCGCCATTACGGCGTAAGTCCAGGTTAGTGCTTGCCCCTCTAGGAGATTCCCGATATAACCAATTCGGCTATGATCTGAAGGAAAATCTCCGGGAACACGGTGGAACATGGACTCACACTGCATTATGAACCCCCGCTCTCTGCCGAGCTTACCGCTAAAGCGGGCGGGGGTTGGAATGGGCGTGAGCCGAGTCGGTGCTCCCGGAGCCTGCTGGACGGCCGCTGGAGCAGCAGGAGCCACGCCACCCTGACGAGCCGGGGGGAACGGCTGTTGGGGGGGGCCAAGTGGTCCAATCGGTTAGTTATACTGATTAATTGATTGAGTGTCACCTGTTGCTGATAAGCTATTTGGTCCACTCGAGCCTCGAGAGTGGTAAGCCGGTGTGCGAGCCCGCCGTCTGCCGAGCCGCTCTGCTGAAGCCGTACTGACATAATGCACGGCTCAGGAGACGCACACACACAGGCTCAGAGTAGCTCAAATAGCTTTATTGACAACAAGGGTGTATGAATGTGTGTCTGCGAGATGTGAATGTGTTGGTGGCGGCGTCTGCTTCGGGCACAGAGGCAGGAGACCGTACAGCCAGACAACCCTATGGGAAAAGCACAGGGAGAAGGGTGACGGGCACACACCAACACCGGAGATATACAAGTGGGAGAGGAGCTTACTTGGAAAGGGCGGATGACTGGCACAGCAAGGAACGAGGTCCGGTAGACAGCCACCTGGAGGGCCCGGTGCAGCAGCGAGGAACAGGCGATGGAGAGGAATAGTCCGCCGCCGGGAAATCCACCTGTGCACAGGGGAGCAGACTTGGAGAAGAGAAAGGTAAGATCTTCTTACCGCTATGTTTGCTGAGAATGAAAGGGAACTCACAGCAATCCGTAATGAAGTCTGACGGCTTCAGGCCGAAGCCCAGGGCAAGGCGGCTTAAATCCCTCGCCGCTGATGATGTCCAGGTGTGCGTGCAGCTGGCGCCGCTGATGAGCGGCGCGGCGTGACACCTGCTACTGGTGAAATACACTGGCCCCTGGCGGGTCAAGCCCTGGGCACGACCTAATATTCAAAATGGCCGATAAGGGTATGGAATCCCATTTTCCATCTGTCACCCTCTCGGATTTGGATGAGATGATAAGCTTTCCTAAGGTCAAGTTTACTGTAAATGGTGGAGCCCTGGAGTTGGGCAAACACCGAGCTGAGGAGTGGTAGAGCATATTTGTCTTTTACTGTAATATTATTTAGTTTCCAATAATCAATGCTAGAGCGGAGAGTGCCATCTGTTTTTACCCACTAAGAAAAACCCAGCTCCTACTGCAGATAAAGAGGGGTGAATGATTCCAGCACTCAGGGACTCTTTAATATAGTGTAACGTCGGGGCCATGTTAAGGGGGGCAGGGGTTTCCCAGCATGCTTGGACAATTGAAACGTTACTGTGTGTGTGTAGTAAATGTTATTACTGAGCTATTCTACTGCTGTGTAATTATAACTGCGTTATAATTACCCAACAGTATTTCATAGGCAAGATTTATTATGTGTGTGTAACCGTGATTTAAACGGAGGTCTGGGAGAATGACCTCCCCTCCTGCCTGTGCTCAGAGTGTGTGAAAAATAAATCTCGTTGATCACAACGATCTTGCTCCATTTTCTTTGTGTGAACCCTGCTTACGTCACACTGGTGTCAGAAGTGGGATGGAGCAAATGGAAGCTAGGATCAGAATGGAGATCCAGCAGCTGGAGCAGGCCATTGCTCAGCTGATGATGGATGATGGGACCGTGGCACCACCACCGGGAGCCCGGAGCCGGGACGAACGAAGCGGCGGACCTAACGGGGCCAGCGCACCCCGCCTCCTGTCTTTTTCAAGACAGAGCAGAGCAAACATTCCACCCTTCTCAGGACAGGATGGGCTGGCGACCCCACGGCGATCAAGGGTGGCGATCGATCAGGAAATGACCACCCCACCTGTTCGACAGCGGGCCAAGATTCCCCGTTTCAACGGCGAAGCCACATTGGATGACTACCTGACACAGGTCGAGCTGACCGCGGCGCTGAACGGCTGGTCGCCAGAGGAAACCGCCGTACGGGTCGCGCTGGCCTTGGAAGGGAAAGCCCTCTGCACGCTCTCTGATCTCCGGCCCGAGGAGCACCACAGCTGGCCAGCGCTACAAGGGGCGCTCCAGAGATGATTTGGGAGAATAGCGGACGCTGAGCACGCCCAAGAACAACTGACCCGCCGCCGCCAGAACCACCAGGAAAAACTAGGAGCCTATGCTGCAGACATATGGCTGTTAACCCGGCGCAGCTACCCAGATTTCGCACCGGAGGCAGTAGAGAAGCTCGCCCTCCGGAGTTTCATCCAAGGTCTCCGCCCGGCCCAGCTCCAGAGCCACGTACGGCTCCACGCCGCGAGCAACTGGAGGACTGCAGTGGCAGAAGCAGAGCGGGCAGAGCCGCTAATAAATTGCACCACTGAAGCACCAACGCACAGCCGAAGAACCTACCAGGCCACGATGGAGAGTGAGGGGGAGGAGGAGGAATTATGGCAGACCACGACGGCGCATCCACGGAGAAGATGGCCTTGGCGGCGCGAGGAAGGGTGCTTCCGCTGCGGAGAGATGGGACACATCGCACGATACTGCCCTGCACCCACCCCACGACAAACTGGCCCCTCGCCGGCGTTAAACTAGAGCGAGGTGGCGTGAACGGGGACAGGCCACCTCCAGCAGATGTTTCCCCCGAGGAGCCGGCACCGCGCGTGGGCCGAGTTGGACACTCTCCAGGGATCTATCTACAGTGCAGCTTGGGGAAGACGTCGATCCGGGCCCTGATTGACACCGGCTCTACAATCTCCTTGGTTCGACCCGGTGTGCTGCCGGGCACAAGCAAGACGGCTCCGCGGGGGTGGGAACCCACTGAGCGCTGCGTCACCACGGCTACCGGCGAGCGCGCCCGACTGAAAGGGCGGAGAGTTCTGGTGGTGGGGGTGGCCGGCCAGAACACGAGACACCCGTTCTGGCTGGCTGACATCCAAGACCCCTGTATTATTGGACTAGACCTGCTCACAGCCTGGCGTGCCAAGATCGACACCGCCGGACCTTCCCTCCAGCTGGGAAACCGGACCATCACGCTCCACAGCAGAACCCAGGGAAGGGACACGGGGGCCCGTGCAATCAAGGGATCGCCAAGACAGACCGGACCAGGCAGGCCACCGCGAGGACTGGACACGATGACGTCACCAGTGCGGACAGAGGGAGTACGAGCACACACAGGGACAGCAAGGGGAGGGGTCAACGTATCAGCAGAGACGCAGCAGGCGGTGGAGGAATTATTTCAGCGGAGCTGCAGCGGGCTGGACCCGGAACAGAGACACCAGCTGCGGGAGCTATTGGACTATTACGTGGGTGTTTTCGCCGCGAAGGATGAGGAATGCGGCCGGACCGGTTTGGTGCAGCACGAGATCGACACCGGTGAGGCCAGGCCGATTCGACTCCACTCACGCCGGCTGCCCTTTTCAAGGCGGGCAGCGGCAGAACAAAAAGTGCGAGAAATGCTGGAGGCAGATGTTATTGAGCCCTCCAGCAGCCCCTGGGTGGCGCCTGTGGTGCTGGTCAAGAAGAAGGACGGGTCGTGGCGGTTCTGTGTGGATTACCGACGCCTGAACGACGCCACCAGGAAAGATTCCTACCCCCTGCCCCGCATCGATGACGCACTAGACCACATCGCCGGCTCCAGCTGGTTCAGCTCGCTGGATCTACGCAGCGGCTATTGGCAGGTAGAGCTGTCACCTGAGGCCCGCCAAAAAACAGCCTTCTCCATCGGGCAGGGACTGTACCAGTTTAAAGTGATGCCGTTTGGACTCTGCAATGCCCCGGCCACCTTTGAGCGCTTGATGGAGCGAGTGCTAGCTCACGTGCCCCGGAGTCGCTGCGTTGTTTACCTGGACGACCTACTGGTGCATGCAGCTGATTTTGACAGCGCCCTGTCAAATCTCCGAGAGGTGTTGGGAGCCATCCAGCAGGCGGGGCTACGGTTACACCCTAAGAAATGCCACCTGTTCCAGCGGGAGACCACCTTTTTGGGCCACGTCGTCAGCGCAGCGGGGGTCGCCACCCGCCCGGAAAAAGTGGCAACAGTGAGAGACTGGCCAGTGCCGCGGAACGTGGGAGAACTGAGAAGTTTTCTTGGATTGGCCTCCTATTAAAGGAGGTTTGTGAAAGACTTCGCCACCATCGCCAGCCCGCTGCATCAGCTGACGCAGAAAGGACGCACGTTCCAGTGGAGTGACAGCTGTGCTGCTGCTTTCTCCCAGCTTCGCGCAGCGCTCATCGGAGCCCCCGTCCTGCAGTATCCTGACCCGAACCGCCCTTTCATCGTAGACACGGACGCCAGCAACCAGGGCATCGGGGCGGTGCTATCCCAGGAGGGAGAACAGGGAGAGCAGGCAGTCGCTTTCTTCAGCCGCACTCTCAGCAGAGCCGAGAGGAATTACTGTGTGACTCGCAGAGAGCTGCTGGCTGTCATTCAAGGACTGCGTCATTTCCGCCTGTATGTGTACGGGGGGAGGTTCCAGCTCAGGACGGACCACGCTTCCCTGACCTGGTTGTTAAACTTCAAAGAACCGGATGGACAGTTGGCGAGGTGGCTGGAGGCACTGCAGGATTATAATTTCCAGATTGTGCATCGGGCAGGCCGCCTCCATGCCAACGCTGACGTGCTGTCTCGGCGCCCCTGTGCGACAGAGGAGTGTCGTCACTGTCAACGGGCTGAAGATCGGGACCAAACCGCCCCACGGGCTGCCGCTCTCCGAGCTGCTGCGAGCAGGAATAACGCAGCGACGCGCAGCCCCTCCTCAGATGATCAGGCAGTTCTCCCCAGCGATGACGTCACAGAGGTTCTTGGCACGCAGCAGCTGCAGAGCGAGCAGGACAGAGACCCAGTCATTTCGCGGGTTCGGCAGTGGCTGGACGCAGGACAGCGGCCCGCCTGGGAGGTTGTGTCACTGCTGGACCCAGAGACTAAGGCCCTGCACTCCCAGTGGGCCAACCTCCGCTGCCATGAGGGCGTGGTGTATCGACAGTGGCAGACTCCAGCTGGGCAGCGGCACGTCTGGCAGCTGCTGGTTCCTCGTCGACTCCGGCCCAAAGTACTCCAGCTGGTTCATGGGGCGGTAGGAGCGGGCCACTTCGGAGTGACAAAGACGCTGCAGTGCCTTCGGGCCCGGTTCTACTGGCCCGGTTGTCATCAGGACGTGGAGCTCCACGTTCATCGCTGCGACACGTGCACAGCTCAGAAGGGACCAACTCAGCGATCCCACGCTCCCCTGCAGCAGTACCGGGTGGGGGAGCCGATGGAGCGAGTGGGAGTGGACATCCTGGGCCCTTTCCCGACCACGGACCAGGGGAACTGCTACGTGCTGGTCGCGATGGATTACTTCACTAAGTGGCCAGAGGCGTACGCGGTCCCGGACCAAAGCGCCACGACGACGGCGTCAAAGCTGGTGGATGAAATGTTCTGTCGGTTCGGCTCACTGGAGGAGCTGCACAGCGATCAGGGTCGGAACTTCGAGGCGAAGGTCTTCGGAGAGGTCTGCAAACGGCCGGGCATCCGGAAGACCCGGACCACCCCGCTGCATCCACAGAGCGACGGCCTGGTCGAACGATTCAACCGGACCCTCACCACCCAGCTCGCTATCCTAGTGGACCAGCGACAGCGAGACTGGGACCTGCATCTGCCTTTTGTTTTGTGGGCGTACCGGACGGCAGCTCAGGAATCTACCCGGTGCACCCCTGCGGCGCTCATGTTTGGACGCGAGCTGCGCACACCGGTGGATTTGGTATTCGGTTGCCCCCCTGAGCCGGAGGTGGAGGGAAAACCCGGATTGGATTATTTTTTTTGTTTGAAAGAACGTCTCCACACGGTGCACGAGCTGGCTCGAGAGGCCCTGGCAGCGGCGGGGGGTCGGCAGAAGCGAGTGTATGACTCCCGCTGCCAGGGGAGGGACTTCGCACCAGGAGATCGAGTCTGGGTTTTCTGCCCTGAGAGGAAGAGAGGACGATCACCAAAGCTGGCGAGCCAGTGGTCAGGGCCATGCGTGGTCCTGGAGAGACTGTCAGATGTGGTGTACAGGGTGAGGCTTAGAAAAAGGGACCGGGTTGTGGTCCTTCATCGTGACCGTCTCGCCCCGTATCGGCCATCTGCACCGCTGGTGGATGAACCGGAGCTTCCATCCCGGCCCGATACCCTGACCGAGACCCAGATGGACACTAGGGGGCCTGTACGTGTTGGCTGCCGGCGCCGAAGACTGCCCCGACACCTGGATGAGTTTGTATTGGACTTTTAAATTGGACTTTAATTTTTCTGGGGACAGAAACCAGTCTGGGGGGGGGGGCAGTGTAACATCGGGGCCATGTTAAGGGGGGCAGGGGTTTCCCAGCATGCTTGGACAATTGAAACGTTACTGTGTGTGTGTAGTAAATGTTATTACTGAGCTATTCTACTGCTGTGTAATTATAACTGCGTTATAATTACCCAACAGTATTTCATAGGCAAGATTTATTATGTGTGTGTAACCGTGATTTAAACGGAGGTCTGGGAGAATGACCTCCCCTCCTGCCTGTGCTCAGAGTGTGTGAAAAATAAATCCCGTTGATCACAACGATCTTGCTCCATTTTCTTTGTGTGAACCCTGCTTACGTCACAATATTTATCCATGGCTTCTCTCTCTGGGCCTGACAACTTTATACAAGCAGCTGGAGGGTAACTGCGCCCCCTGTTGGAGTTCAATAGCGCAGTCATAAGGACGGTGAGGGGGCAAAGACAGAGGTTTGGTTTTGCTAAACATGGGGGCCAGATCATAATAAATAGAAGGTATGTTGGCCAAGTCGGGGGCGTCAGCAGTGGGAGATGGAATGGAGATGTGGGGGCAGCTGGCAGCTGAGTGGAGGCAGGCTGACATACAAAAGGAGCTCCAGGACCCAATAGTCCCCTTGCACCAGTCTATGGTGGGGTTGTGGAGTCTCAGCCATGGGTAGCCTAATACTATGGGTGAAGCTGACACAGGAAGCACAAAAAATTAGAGATATTCACGATGGTTTCCTGAGGACAACATGGCTATGGGCATAGTTTGCTTAGTAACTTGACTCACGGGCTGACCAGATAGGACCACTAAGTTTACAGGCTGCTGTAATACTTTACAGGGGATTTTTGAATGGCTTACCAGACTCTCTGAAATAAAGTTTTGTTCAGATCTGGAATCAATCAGAGCAGAGCTAACGTGCTTGGCGGAACTGGGCATGAGCTGCACAGGTAAAGTAAAACACATCTGTAGGGCACCGGACACACCACCCACCAGCCCCCCTACTGCGACTGATTTTTTTTTTTTTTAGATTTAGTATACTTTATTGATCCCCAGAGGGGAAATTGAGGGTCATCCACCACCTGGATGGATGAAGCAGCCACGATACGGCGCTATCCCTTAACCATTCACACACACATTCACACCTAGGGTCACTTTAGAGTCTCCAATTAACCTAACCTGTGAAGCGGCATGATAAAATAAAGGCAGCGATGGAGTTTTTAGTTGGTTTATTGAATCATACCGCCTTCATCGGAACACCTCCCCAGCCCTCGTGCTGCGGGCTGAGGTGATGTCCTCAGGTTCTCAGAGAGGAGACACAAAGTGCGTGTCTGCAGCAGTTGAAGGAGTCAGTGAATGAGAGGCAGATTTACAGAACAGTGCAGCATATATACCCAACTCAGACAATACATCAAAGACATTCACAGCAGTCGATCTGGGCATTTGCATATCAGAGGTACAGACAGGATGCATGAACACAATGCATGGATGACACTTTAACCTCACAGCTGTAAACTCAGCATGCAGCGGAAAAAACCCAGGAGTAACGAGCTGACTGTCTCTGTGTGTTGTGGGGGGGTTGAATCAACCCGCCACACCTGCATGTTTTTGGCATGTGGGAGGAAACCGGAGAAATCCCGGGGTAAACCCACGCATACACGGGGAGAACATGCAAACTCCACACAGATCACTGTTGGTCGGGGGCTGGGATCGATCCCACGATCCCCCGGCCATGGGTAAACTGTGCTGCCGCAGTGCTAACCACTGCGCCACCATGCAGCCCAATGGGCTGGGATGGGATGGGCTGTGTTTTTCACTTTCATGGGGCATGGCCCATTTGCCCACAGTATAAACACAGTCCATTATCACGACGCCGCTGCCGCTCAGCTGGGGCTAGTTTGGACCGGCCCACAGCCATGGATTCCAGTAAGTCGGGTGGTGGAAGAGTGAGGAGTGCTGGGCAGAGCGGTGATATGTCTGTTGTCGAGTTTTATGACCAGGGAGATTAATGCGTCGAGCAACTCGGGTTCATTCTGAAGGCGGCCGAGTTCATCGCGGAGAGTGGAGTTTAAGCTATGGATGAAGGCTGAACATAGCGCAACGTCATCCCACCCACCCATGGCCGCGAGAACCCGGATGTCGGCGGTCTGCTCAGCCACAGGCCTGAGCCCCTGGTGAATGCTCATGAGATGGGTAGACGTGGTCCCCTCCCGTACGGAATGATCAAATACCTGAGAAAATTCTTCCGTGAAATGGGGGTAAGTGTAAGTGTGGTAGTCCGGCCCCTGGATAATAGCCTGACCCCAAGAAAGAGCGCGCCTGTGGAGCAAACCCGTCACGAAGCTATGGTCAGTGGGAAAGTCGTCCGGGACGCAGTCAAGCAGAAGTCGACACTGTAATAAAGCCCCACTGGCCTTCCCCAATCTCCCATTATAATGGGGGAAGTGGACACTACAAGGGAGAGACTGGACCGGACAGTGGAGCAAGCTGCGGCCGCTGGGGACATAGCAGAAGTGGCTGCTGTAAGGCCCTGTGCTGTGAGTTCCAACTGGGTATCATGCTCTGAACGTTTAAGCCACTCATTCGAAATGACTTGATTTTGATGTGTGGTTTGATCTAAATGCTGCTCAAGAGCACCAAGCTGGTCTCTCATCGACTCCATCCGGCATCCGCTGGGTCAACGTGCTGGCCATGTACTGTCACGATTCAGAGATGATGACCCAAAAGCTGACACAGATGAAGACGATGAGTAAAATGAAACAATGATTTTCATTACAATAATTGTGGAATAATTGTGATGATTGTAGAGACAAGGATCTGGCAATCCTGTGGGGGAGAGCAGAGAGAGGAGTAAATAACACTTAATGGATAATGGTAAGAGTATATACTGTGTTATACTTACAGGCTCTTCAGGGGAGAACAGCTGGGACAACGTGGTAATCCTCCAGGCTGAGGAGCTGGTTGTCAACAGTGAAAATGCAGAGATGTTGTGGGGAATGCTGCGGGGGTGGGGGGTGGGGTGGGGTGCTGGAGACAGGCTGGCCAGGCCTGAGTGCAGAGAAGGAGAGGCAGGAGCAGTGATATACAAACAGTAGTAAATCGATTTAGGTGGGGACTGGTGAGATATGCACAATCCGGGTGAGAATCCAAATCCAATCCAAGAGGCTTATCCAAAAGTCCAGGGCAGGAAAATGGTCAGTGCATGACAGGAAAAACAAGGCAGGCTAGTGGTCCAAGGCAACAGGCAGATTCAGTGTCTAGAACAAGCACAAGGTCAAAAGCATGGCAAGGCAATACAAGGTCAATAATTGTAGGCAACCTGCAGGATACAGACAGGTAGCAAGGTAGACCTAGCCAGACAGAGTGGAGGCAGAGCATCCTATTTATAAGGCTCCTCTAATTAGCAGCAGGTGGGGAGCAGGGCTGCAGGGAATGAGTCATTAGTCAGAGAGGGAGAGGCAGAATACAGAGCACACAGGCACTATTATGCTTAGTGTATATACATACTGCTCAAAACAATAAAGGGAACACTTTGAAAACACATCAGATTTTAATGGGAAAAAATAAGCTGGATATCGAAATTGTGGCAGGCTAGTCCAGCTTACTCAAATTAAAAATCTGAGTTCTCCTTCTCCCAGGAGAAGGGAATGACAAAAACTATCCTGGGTGGGAGGTGGGGGAAAACATGTTAGGTGGGAACTAAAGGCTGGAGCAAGCGCAGGACCACGCTACACCGAGCCTCCCTAGGCCAAAGAACCCAGCTGTTTGGGTGGCCGGCCGAAGTCCCAGGTCAGCCGGATGGCAAGATGGTATGAGTCGGTTGGCCTGCCAGAGAACAAGGACCACCCAACCCAGCGGGTCAGTCTATCGGGCGGCCGGCCTGACTTCTTTAGCCACCAGGACCGCAGAAGTGACCCAGGAGGTGGCCTCTCCATAGAAGGACCCACAGCAATGTTAGGCGGAGGAGGAGGGACCACGATGGTGTCAAGCAGAGGTGAGGAGACCTTGACACCTTCGACGGTTCCAGACTGGAGCGCTGCAGCACCCTCGGTGGCTCCGGGCAGGAGCAATGCTGCTGCACTCTCGGTGGCTCCGGGCAGGAGCAATGCTGCTGCACCCTCGGTGGCTCTGGGCAGGAGCAACGCTGCTGCACTCTCGGTGGCTCCGGGCAGGAGCAACGCTGCTGCACTCTCGGTGGCTCCGGGCAGGAGCAACGCTGCAGCACCCTCAGTGGCTCCAGGCAGAAGCAACGCTGCTGTACCCTCGGTGACTCCGGGCCGAAGCAGAGCTGCACCCGTGGTGGCTCCGGGCTGGAGCATTGCAGAACCCTTGGTGGCTCTGGGCTGGAGCAGAGCTGCACCGTCGGTGGGACCAGACTGGCCCATTGCTGCACCCTTGGTGGAACTGGGCGGGACTAACGCTGCACCCTTGGTGGAACCAGACGGGACCAACGCCGTACCCTCGGTGACCTCAGCCGGAGGGAAAGCAGCACCCACGGGGGTCCCGGGTTGGGACGGCGTATCCGCTATGACCTCAGTGAGAGGTGCTGACTCCATGATGGCTTCAGGCAGCGAGCCCGGACCCACGGAGACTTCTGGCTCAGGTAGATCTTCCCTGGCAACCCTGGGAGAAGGCTCAGGAAAAATAAGCAGAAAAACGTGGTTAGGGTCGCCAGCAGCGGTGGAGCCCAGTGACGTAAGCTCAGGTATAGCTAATGGCTGCACCTGGCTCTCCTCTCCATGAGCCAGGCAAGACCTCTTCAATATAGAACTAATAGGAACAGAAGAGGGCACTTGCCTGAACTCGAGCTCCACCGCCGTCCAGGACTCCGTCAATCCTGGCAATGATGCTCCGGGCTCAGTCCTCTGGAGGTCAGGTTGTGACTCTGCTGCGGCGGCCTCCAGAGCAGGCACGATGGTGTTGGCAGTCTCATTCCCCCCAGATGAAGTGGACCACGCAGGTGGCTCGCCTGGCATGGCTGCTGGGGGTTGGCTCTGTGCTGGTACTGGGATGAGATCCTCCAGGGCCACGAACCCCTCCATCATCCGGTGGCTCAGATATGGGGCTGGTGGACACTCAGGAGCCACAGGAGGGGACACAGAGAGGACAGGTGAAAATTTATAAACTGCAGCAGGTGGAGAGAACTCAGGGGGCTGCAGACCCCAAGTCTCCCTACCAGAGATCAGGCAAGGCATATTGTCATAAAGTGCAGTGGAATGAAATGAAACTTGCCTGCTCTCCTGGTGGGTGATGGTCTCTGCTGCAGAAAGTGAGCAGTAATCCTTCTTCATGTCTATGGTAAACCTGGGCCCCTCAGTGAATTGTGGAGGAACCGCCCCTGTAGACACAGAAATGGGCATAGCCAGGGAAACCCTGGAAGACCTCTTGGTTGCAGGAGGAGACGTCGAGGGGACGGAAATTACGGCAGTAGTGGAGAGAGCGCAGACAGCCGGCAGAGGAGAAGAGAGGGGAGGCTCTGCTGTGGGAATTGTTGTGCTCGACATCTGGAAAATGGCTGCCAAGGAGTAGGAAGATGTTGCCGTGGGGCTGGTGACGCACATGCTGGAACTGGAGATGCAGTTTAGATCGGTGAGCTCCGGGTGGTCCCACAGACTAGGGTATGCCTCAAGCACCTGCGCCGCGCCATCCACACACTCTCGGGAAGCCTCAGGGGTACGAGAGGCTTGAGCCTGTAATAAGAGCCTCCAGCACACTCACTGTCCACCACTCCATCTCATTCAGTCCCACAGTGAACTTTTCCGGGAACATGGTGAACTATTATCATGGGTGAGTAAAAACTAAAAACCAAAAACACAAAATAGGTGAATAATGTCCACTAAAACAACAGCTGGATCATATTATTCTGGCGGCAGCATTCTGTCATGAACTGGCCCCTACGGGGCAGAAAGGCAGATCCAAACACTGAATTGATTAGTGACATTTATTAACCAAAAGATTCAAACAGTGCACTAACATAAAAATACAAACAAAACAACTAACAGGAATGGCACTCCAGAGCATGGAAAGCTCTGGAGGGAAGGAGAGAGGAATAGTCCAAAGTTCTTTGAAAAAGTAAACATTGCACACAGGACAGTGCTATCCATAAAAATGCAACAAAAATAACTTACAAGGTTGGCAATCCAGAGCAGGGTATGCTCTGGGGAAGAGGGAGGGATAGTTCAAGGAGAAAGTCCATGTAATGCTGCCGCAGTGAAACAATGAACTTGCAGAGCTTAAATACTGGGCAGACAAATGATCAGCAGGTGCAGCTGAGCAGGCAAGATGACCTAATTAACAACCATTCACAGCTGAGAACTGGGGCAGACTGCAAGTGAATGGTGGGTGCCTGGGAGAGGAAGAGGCTCATATCATACGACCAAAAATAACAGAACCAAACAAGAAGATAATAACAGACAGAAAAATACTCAAAAATACATAATGAGTCTGAGCACAGCTCAGACACATGACAGTACCGGCTCTCCACCTGGATTTTTGTGCTCTAATAATACATACAGTGCATCCAGAAAGTATTCACGGCACTTTACTTTTTCCACATTTTGCTATGTTACAGCCTTTTCCCAAAAGGGATTGAATTCATTTTTTTTCTTCAAACTTCTACACACAATACCCCATAATGACAATGTGAAAAACATTTTTTTTGAGATTTTTGCAAATTTATTAAAAAGAGAAAACTAAGAAATCACATGTACATAAGTATTCACAGCCTTTGCCGTGAAGGTCAAAATTGAGCTCAGGTGCATCCTGTTTCCACTGATCATCCTTGAGATGTTTCTACACCTTAATTGAAGACCACCTGTGGTAAATTCAGTTGATTGGATATGATTTGGAAAGGTATACACCTGTCTATATAAGGTCCCACAGTTGACAGTGCATGTCAGAGCACAAACCAAACATGAAGTCAAAGGAATTGTCTGTAGACCTCTGAGACAGGATTGTCTCGAGGCACAAATCTGGGGAAGGGTACAGAAAAATTTCTGGTGCTTTGAAGGTCCCAATGAGCACAGTGGCATCCATCATCTGTAAATAGAAGAAGTTCGGAACCACCAGGACCTAGAGCTGGCAGGCCATCTAAACTGAGCAATAGGGGGAGAAGGGCCTTATTCAGGGAGGTGACCAAGAACCCGATGGTCATTCTGTCAGAGCTCCAGCGTTCCTCTGTGGAGAGAAGAGAACCTTCCTTATAGAATTCCTTCTATATTCAAAAAGACTTGAGGCTGTAATTGCTGCTAAAGGTGCATCAACAAAGTATTGAGCAAAGGCTGTGAATACTTATGCACATGTGATTTCTTAGTTTTTTATTTTTAATAAATTTGCAAAAATTAAAAAAAAAATTCATGTTGTCATTATGGGGTATTGTGTGTTGGATTTTGAGGAAAAAAAAATTAATTTAATCCCTTTTGGAATAAGGCTATAACAGTGAATGCTGTGAATACTTTCCGGATGCACTGTAAGTAGCCTGTTAATTTTAATTCTTTGAAGTGTTTGTACAGTGGATATAAAAAGTCTCCACACACCCTGTTCAAAGGCCAGGTTTTTGTGATGTAAAAAAATGAGACCAAGATTAATCATTTCAAAACTTTTTCCACCATTAATGTGACCTATAACTGGTACAACCCCTCTAAAAAAAAAATTACAATGACCTGGTTGCATAAATATGCACACCCTTAAACTAATACTTTGTTGCAGCACCTCTGACTTTTGTTTACAGCACTTGGTCTTTTTGGGTAGGAGTCTCTCAGCGTGGCACATCTCGATGTGGCAATATTTGCCCACTCTTCTTTGCAAAAACTGCTCCAAATCTGTCAGACTGCAAGAGCATCTCCTGTGCACAGCCAGGTGTGTGCTGACTCCCATTTAACATGAGTTTGAATGTGATTGGTTAATTCTGAACACAGCACATCCCCAGTTATAAAAGGATGTGCATATTTATGCAACCAGGTTATTCCAAGTTTTTTATTTTTCATTTTTCCTCTTAAAAGATTTCAGTTTGTTTTTCAATTGGGTTGTATAGGTTTTAGGTCACATTAATGGTGGAAAAAGTTTTGAAATGATTTATCTTGGTCTCATTTTTTTACATCACAAAAACCTGGCATTTGAACAGGGGTGTGCAGACTTTTTATATCCACTGTATATTAAGTCAAAGTTTTTACCTTCTCTGACAGAGTGGTGGAGTAGATCTCAGAGAATAACGTGCGATCTTTAAATAGTTTTTAATGAACAAACATTAAATACTGTAGATAATGGGGCTTTTCCTTGTGGACTGGATCTGACATCCATCAAAAATGGATTCCTTGCATGTTTTTAGCAATCCAAATCTGATGAGCTGGATTCATTCTGCAAGTGGTCTGGACCAGGTGGGGAGTAGAACATTAATTAGAATGGGAAATATTTGCTGCAGAGACCAGATCGCAGCCATAACGGACTGCATCCGGAATCAGTGGAAAGTGAAGATTGATTATTGCAGAAATGCCACAAATCCCAGAAACCATTTGGCAAGGCATCACCCAGATATGACGCTAGCAAAAATGTTCGACCAGAAGCAAAGTGCACTGGAAAAGGCATCAGCAGTGAAGTTAGCATCCACTTCTCAGTCTGCCCCCCAAAATAATGGAAGTTGTCACAACTTTCATATGTAAGGATTTACTGTGTTCGTACAGTGTTTATGAAAGTAATGGCCTCCAAAGTCTTATAAATATGATAGAACCACACTATGTTTTACCAACACGCAAACATTTCAGTGAAATGGTAATCCTGAACTTACATGAAGAAGTAAAACACCACATCATAACTTTCTTGAAGTCAACGGAGAGAGTTGCTCTAATGCAGGGGTGTCCAACCAGGTGCCATGGAGAGCCAAGACCCTGCAGGTTTTCTCTTCTACCCAGTCTCTTCAGCAGGTGTTTTCACTTATCAGCAATCAGTGGGAAGAAGTTCACAGAAATCTGCTGTTGAAGACACTGGTTGGAGGTAAAACCTGCAGGGTCTTGGCTCTCCATGGCACATGGTTGGACACCCCTGCTCTAATGTGTGACAGCTGGAGATCTAGAGTAACAACTGACACTCTCAGATGAGAACTAATATAAATTCAGCTGCCATCTCCTTAAACACTGCTACCTTGTGTAGTGCTATAATGCTGCTGCTGGCGTGGCTGCTGGGGGGCACCTCCGTGCTGGCTCCGGAGCGATAACCTCCGAGGCCGCTGGCTCCTCCACCGTCTGATGGCTCTGATCTTGGGCCGACGGGCACTCAGGAAAATAAGGAGGAGACACGGAGAGAATAGAAATAAAGTCATCATTGGCAGCTGGAGGAGAGGACCCAGCGGACTGCTGAGACTGGGCCTCTCCCTCGGGAGACAGACAAGGCTTCTCATGATCTAACTGGGTAGAATGAAAAAACACTTGCCTGTCATCCCGGTGCTTGATGTTCACAGCTGCAGCCAGCAAACAGTCATTCCTCTCCTTGTTGATGGTGATCTGGCCCCCTTCAATGGATTGTGGAGGAGCCGTCTCCATGGCAACGGAGGTGGGTGATCCTGGGGTGACCCCAGCAGACCTCACACCAGCTGGAGGGGAGATGGCTGCTGAGGACGAGGAGGACTTCTCCTGACGTCTGCCCGCAGGATGACACTGTTTGCAGGAAGCTGGTGCTACGCACTCTGAGCCAGGAGGTGAAGCTGGCGAGCCGGGAGAGGAGAAGGACATCAGCCGTGGAGAGTGCCTCCACTTTGGCTCCTCAGGAAATGCCCCCATCCTCAGCCTAGGAAATGATCACTGGAGTGGCGATACTGTGGACAACAGCTTAGAAAATTCTAGGCCATAGGCCGGGATGCGCCTCCAGAATTCACACCGCTCCATACACACTTTCCCAGACTTACTTGGGTCCCCGGGTGGGGAGAGCCTCATCCACTCCTCGTCGATGGTCGGAGACCCCGCTGCCTTTCCCCCTTTCTTGATGTGAGGCCGGCGAGCCGGGGACATACTGAGCTCCAGTACTCAGGTGGGTGAAAGGAAAAAAACAGTTCAAAAAGGAAAAAACAGATGTGTGGGTGTAACCCACTAAATCCTTTGTGCTGGCTGGACCATTCTGTCCCGATCCTCCTCGTGTGCTTTTACGCAGCGCATCGAGGAGTGAGGAGGAAGGGTGGATTACACCACAAACACATTTTTTAACAAAAGGGAAAACAGTTCCAAAAATACAGACATACGAAAAGACCACAGGGTGCACAAAGGGCTCACACAATAGGACGTGCAGCAGGCAGACCACAGTGCACAGTGGCCACAAGACAAACAGTACAAAATAACGTATAGCTCGGGTTAACTTAGAGTCCTCCAGGATGCTCAACAGCCTCGGGAGAATGAAACTGGGCAACAGTGCCAAAGCGTAGCAGCTTGACTGCAAGGGGAAACGCAAACAGTTCGTACTCACAGTACCGGAGCAGTCCAAGTAGTCCAAGTCTTCTGGCGAGCACACACAACCAATAATTTCATTGAGGGGAGTAGCAACAGTGTAGCTCCCGATACCCTCGTAGGACAATACAATGGTCCAGCAATGCTTGACTGGCAAAGGCCGCTTAAGTACAAGCATTGCTGGCACAACAGATTGGGTGCACCTGGGTGAGGTGCGGCAAAAACAATCACCGGAGTGGAACCAGCTTGCTCTCATGAGAGAGGGAGCATGGTTGGACCAGCAAGTGTCAGACAACGCCCACACAAATGTAGGTCAAGGAGGCTGCCTAACAGCTGCCAGCCAGAACAGTGGCTACAGGTACGGAAAAAAAGAACAAGTGACATAGAAACTACAAGAACTCACAAAATAACACGATACACAAATACACAGATAAACCTGAGCCACAGCGGGTCAGAATCAAGCCCAAAGAACAACTCGGCTCGGTTCATGACAATCTGTGATCTCTTCCACTCTATCCAAATGCCAACTCATAAATGTAACTTTTATTTTGGGAAGGACAGCAAAGTCACAGTGACTATGAAGTGAGTAGACCACATCTATTGTGCTGTGAGTGAATGATAATGTTTCCATTTGCATATTTGCTTTAAACTGCATTAGCATGTTACAGTAAAGCTTGGTTTTGACTTTGAGACCCTGGTAGAAAGGTTTATAATATAAAACCACATCAATATAAATGAAAACATCCAATGCTCCTTGTTGAGCTTGTGACCTGATTCACCTTTTACCTTGGAGATGATGGGCTCTTCCACTGGTAACTGCTGTTTGAGCGTGTTGTTCTCCATTAATTCACAACTGGAACACATCCATCCATCCATCCATCCATCCATAAAGCCTCTCCCAGCTGTAATGTGCGGTGGGGCACACCCTTCATTGCTAGTCTTTCTCAGATTTAGACAACCTCGGGCTCTGAAATCCACACCTATGACCACTCTGATATTATATTATATAATGCACTCTCAGTGGGTTTTAACTTTAGCTAAAAAAGGATGCAGCAGCCATTTTTTGAGGGTAACCATCTTCTGTCAAACCGATAACAGGAACTGGTTTGTTTAGCTCAGCTTATTACAAAGACTGGAAGTAAACAGACTGTCCTGGGTCTGTTCAACAGTACCAAAAAGCACAATTATCCTACTGTTGTTTTCACTGTTGCTTGCTGAAATGCATGCCATCAACAAGCACGAGACATTTACTGAACACTACATAATCAGTGTATTTTGAAACCGGTTATATAAATGCTATAGTTTGAGATATTGCCATGCCTGGCCAACAACCAACACCAGGACTGTTATGTCGCCATGCAGACACAATACAGTATGTAGCAACATAACATCATGATATGATGATGACATATAACATGTAAAGGTTTGGTAGTTTTACCTGCCACTGAGCAGCTCAAACACCAGTATTCCCAGAGACCAGCAGTCAGCCGAACAGTCATGGCCTTTGTTCAGGATCACCTCAGGGGCAACATACTCCGGAGTCCCACAAAATGTCCATGTCTTCTTACCCAGACCCACCTTCTTAGCAAAGCCAAAGTCAGCCTAACAGAAGGGAAAAAACACCCTAATCTAGTCTAATCTTTTATGAAAGTTTTGATAAACACTGATACTATTAATTTGAAAACCAATCCACACCAGCTTGGCATATCCTCGGTGGTCCAGTATGATGTTCTCAGGTTTGAGATCTCTGTAGATGATTCCTCTGGAGTGCAGGAAAGCCAGAGCTTCGATAACACAGCCTGCGTAGAAACGCGTGGTGCCATCATCAAATGAACCCCTGAAATCATTTGCATCATGTTTATGCTGTTTCATTTCGTCCAATCAATGACTCATGTTTTTCACTCAGAATACTTTCTCATGAATATTTTGTGGCTTTTCTGTAAAATGCAACACAAATGTCACGAGTATTTGGCAATGTATTTGGCAATATAATGAGTATTTGGCAATATTTAGGGCTGGGAATATTAATGCATTAACTTCTTTTAATTAATGGGAGCAATTCCTGGGGGTGCACATCTCTGAGGACCTCTCCTGGTCCAACAACACCACATCACTGGTGAAGAAGGCTCCAACTCACCTCCATTTCCTCCGCAAACTAAGGAAAGCACAAGTCCCACCCTCCATCATGTGCTCTTTCTACCGGGGCACCATTGAGAGCATCCTCACCAGCTGCATCATGGTGCGGTATGGAAGCTGCACCGCCTCCTGCCGGAACACACTACTATGCACAGTGAAAGCAGCCAGCAAGATCATCGTGCCCCTCTGCTCCCCTCTCAGACATCTACCTCACCTGCTGATCCATCAACATTGTAGGTGACACCTCCCACCCCTCACTCTCCCTGTTCAGCCCCCTTTCCTCGGGGAAAAGGTACCGGAGCCTCTGGGCCTGCTCCACAAAACAGGCCATTAGGATCCTGAACTCTGTCCACCCCCCCATCCCCCCTCAGACCATAACACACTCACCCGCACAATAACTACCTCAGCTGTTAGCACAGAAAGACTGGCACACCAACAGTAACACATTTACTGCTGTATGTCTCTGTACTTTAACAACCATTTGCACAAATGCCATATCTGCTGCTGTCATTGCAATACTGATCATGTGCAGTCCTATCTGTTACTATCCACACCTACACTACCGTATTGAACTGCAACTACAGGTAATACATCTCTAGTTTCTGTATATACTGTAGGATTGCTGGGTTTCATCATCGTTAATCTTCTGTCACCATTTGCACTATGGGTTGCATTACTGTACATAGACTGCTGTTGTTTTTTCCAGCCTTATTCCTTTTTCTTTTTTTATATTATGCGGACCACTGAAGAGAGAGAAATGGCATTTCAATTCTCCTGTATGTCCTGTACGTATAGTAGTATTGACAAATAAAATCTTTGAATCTTGGAATCTTTTTGAATCTTTTCTCAGCAGCTGGTTCAGCTGAAAACAAGCGTAGGTGTTGTTTTTCATCATTTTGTGGAGAGAGGAATAACCAGGCCGAGCATTCAGAGCAGATGAACTTTATTCACTCTCTCACATCTTCCAGGATCAGAAAACATTAACCTCATGTAGCAGGGACTCTCTTTTATATCACAACACTCACATGTCCCTGCTACCCGAGGTCCTGCATTACAATTCATTCCCGCATGACAATTCCTTTTGTCCCCCAGCCCTTTAATCCCCATGCTCTTCCGTCAGAGGAAATTACTGCATCTCCATGTCTTTCAGTCTGAGATGAATACCACACCATGGGTCCCCCATACCACGCCCCCCCCCCCTGAGTCTCAGACTGAGTGTTAACTCTCATGTCCTCTTGGCTTCAGCCTCAGCCCATAGCTGCTGTAACGAGGGGTCTTCGGCTCCGCGGCAGTTCCTGGGTTCCTGGGGGTGTGTCTGTCTGTAGGTGGACAATGGGGGGGGGATACATTCAAGCATGCTCGTGTGACTGCTCTGATGAATCGTTTACCTGGGAAGTTCTTAGGGGGGGGTCTTCCGCGCCGAGGAGCTCGGGCCAACACCACCTGCTCGTCTGCCACCACAAAGGCGGGCTTAAGCCTGTCTATACAGATTCTCTTCCGGCACCACCCCCCCCAAGTCTAACACAAAATGTTTGTCCCCGGGTTCCAGCACTCTAAACGGGCCATCGTAGGGTGGGCACAATGGGGGCTGGTGGGCATTGTGCCTGACAAACACAAACGCCGCGTCCTTCAAGGTTTTTGGCACAAAAGCGCGAGGAAAACAGTGGTGGGCCGGGCCAGGTAGCATCCCTGTGTCTGCGCTATGCCATGAATGCGGGGACGGATGGATGTTCGGCGCGGGGTTATCTGGTAAAAATTCTCCGGGGAGCTGCAACAGCTGAGAAAAAAACAGCTCTGCTGGGGAAGCCGCAAATCCTCTTTTGGTGTGGAACACAACCCTAATAGAACCCACGGCAACCGGTCCACCCAATTTGCATCCGTAAGCAAAGCCCTGAGCGCTGCTTTCAGTGACCTATGGAAATGCTCGCATAACCCATTGGCCTGTGGGTTGTACGCGGTCGTGCGATGAATTGAGACGCCCAAGCTCTGGGCCATCATGGACCAGAGGTTGGAAACAAACTGAGGGTCCCGATCGGACGTGATGTCTGAAGGGGTGCCAAAATGTGTCACCCATGTTGTCAAAAAAGCGTGTGCCACATCTGCAGACGTGGTGGAAGCTAGCAGGACTGCTTCTGGCCATCGTGTGGTGCGGTCCACCACTGCCAGGGGATGCGTGAACCCCTGTGATGGCAGGAGGGGACCCACGAGGTCCACGTGAACGTGGTCGAATTGTTAGCTGGGATTTGGAACGGCTCCAAGGGAGCCTTTATGTGCCTGTGCAATTTGGCTCATTGGCACGCTACGCAGGCTGCAGCCCACTCTTTCACCTGTTTGCACAGGCTCGGCCAGACGAACTTCGCTCCCACCATTTTTACTGACGCACGCACTCCTGGGTGCGCCAGGGAGTGAACCAACTCAAAAACATGGCGGCGCCAAGCGCGTGGGACCACCGGGCGCAGGTGTCCTGTGGAGACGTCACAGATTAGGGGGGGCCCCCTGTCTTGCAGTACCCTGCTCTCCAGCCTTAACCCTGTTGGTCCAGACTGGAGCGCGCACACGCCGTCATGGCTCTGCAGGAGACCAGCGAGGCCCACCTGGTGGGTCTCTTCTTCGCTAAGGGGGTCACCATCATGCCCAAAGACTTCCAGCTGGCCCGCTGCATCCGCGGAGAGAGAGCTTAGACTTTCTGCTGCACATTCACCAGCCATAATGCTCTGCACTGTGTGTCTATATATATACATTTATAGTAATATGGACATATGTTTACTAGATGTTGTTTTTTCTTGCCTTCTGATTGTTGCTCTGAGTGTTGCTATCCCTATGCTGTTGCAATCCTGGAATTTCCCCATTGTGGGACTAATAAAGGCTTATCTTATCTTATCTTATCTTATCCGCATCGCCGATCTGCTCATCGGCCATGGCCGTATAATCTATCCCTACGTAGACTGGGGCCACTAATGTGCGTGAGAGGCAGTCCACCACCACGTTGAGTTTACTGGCCACATGCTGAATGCTGAGATAGCGGCCAGCTGTCACTGCTGCCGGCCCGACCATGGTTCCAAAACCTTGGCCATCGCATATGTTAGCAACTTGTGGTCCATGAACGCAGTGAAGGTGCGCCCTTTCAGCCAGAACTGGAAGTGGCGTATGGCCAGGTGGAGAGCCAGTCACTCTCTGTCAAACGCGCTGTATTTATGCTCACTGTTGCGCAAAGACCTGCTAAAAAAAGCGAGCGGCTACCAAGAACTGGCGACGCATTGCTCCACGACAGCCCCTATGGCCATGTCCGAGGCATCGGTAGTGAGTGCTATCTGAGCCTCCAGGTCCGGGTGCGCCAGTAGTGTGGCGTTTGCCAGGACTGTTTTAACCTCAGAGAACGCCTGCTCCCGCTCAGGAGTCCAGTCGACTCTGTCCACCGGTTTCCGTTTCTTGAGCGTGGCGTACAATGGCTGCATGAGCTGGGCTGCACGGAGGAGGAAATGGTTATAAAAGTTAACCATCCCCAAAAACTCCTGCAGCGCCCTGACCGTCTGAGGCCGGAGAAAATTCACCACTGCGCGCACCTTGAACGGCAAGGGATTCACTCCCTCCGGTGAGATGCAGTGTCCCAAAAAATCGATCCCCGTCACGCTGAACTGGCATTTTGCCGGGATGATTATTAACCCGTGCTCCTCTAACCTCCGGAAAACCGTGCTGAGGTGGGTTACATAGTCGTCCTCGGACGCGCTGGCCACCAAGATGTCATCCAGGTAGATGAGCACAAAACCGCATCCATCATGCGTTGGAATGTCTGTGCTGCGCCTTTTAACCCGAAAGGCGTGTGTAAAAACTCAAACAGACCAAACGGGGTTATTACTGCCATTTTAGGTATGTCCTCCATGCGCACTGGGACCTGGTGGTAACCACGGACCAGGTCTATCTTAGAAAAAATATGTGCCCCGGAGAGGTGAATGGAAAAATCCTGAATATGGGGGATCAGGTAGCGGTTGTGTGCTGTGACATTGTTTAATCTGCGGAAATCTCCGCAAGGTCGCCACGATCCCTTGGCCTTAGGGACCATATGTAGTGGGGATGCCCATGGGCTGTTTGATCGTCTGATGATGCCCAGCCTTTCCAAGTTGGCAAACTCCTCATGCGCTATGGCCAGTTTAGCTGTGTCCAGGCACCGAGGTCGTGGGAAAATGGGCGGCCCGGTGGTGGTAATAAAGTGCTCCACCCCGTGTTTAGTGATGGCCGCTGAAAACATCGAGACCGTGAGTGCTGGGAACTGGGTGAGCAGTGTGTGGAACTTACCACCTGGAGCTGTGACGTTGGCTAGCGTTGTTGGCCCGGTTCCTTGAGCTGTACAGGAGAGAGAATCAAAAGACATTGCATTAATGTGCACAGGCATCTGTTAGCAACATCGACTAGTAGTCCGTGTGCACACAAAAAATCAGCGCCTAAGATTGGGAAACTGCATGCTGCTATGATGAATGTCCACTGGTACGTATGGCCGTGCAGGGATACAGTCAGTGTCCTCTCACCAGAAGTCTTAATGTCTGATCCGTTTGCGGCTGTCAACTCGGGGCTGCTAGTTCCCGCTAGCCGGTCGGTGTAGGACGGCAGGATGAGGCTCTTTTGGGAGCCGGAGTCCACGAGGAACCGTCTCCCCGAGTGTGAGTCTGTCACGTAGAGCAGCTTGCTTTCTTCTCCGGCAGTCGCAGCCGCTACCGACTGCCAGTCCTGGCGTTTCCCGAACGCTTGAATTGGCACGGTGGCACGCATCGGCGTGCATCCTCTCCAAAACGGTGGTGGTAGGAGCAGAGCGTGTCTCTCTGGCGCTTCCTGGCCCCCGCTGCCGCTACCCTCGCTGGCTCCTCGCTTCCACTGGCCGTCTCGCTGGGTTCCGACGCTGCTGCGTTCACTGTGAGGGCTCTGGTGGTGAGGATGATCTGATCTACCTCCTCGGCTAGTGCACGGTAGTCACGGGCGGCCAGCAACGGCAAGTTGGCAAGGACCACTCTGGCCACCTTTGGGAGGTTCCGGAGGAAAAGGTGGGCAAATAGAAAATGCCCGTCATCCGTGCCCATCAACGCCAACATCTTCTCCATCAGTTCAACTGCCGACCCATCTCCTAACTTGGAGCGCATCACGAGCCTCTCCGCTGTCTCGCAGTCCGAGAGTGTGTAGCGCTGGGTTAGCGCGGTTTTGAGAGCCCTGTATTTGTCGCGGGCTGGGGGCTGTTGGAGCAGGCTCACTACTTGTTGAGTTATGCGAGCGTCCAGCGCTGCGACCACATAGTAATATCTGGTGTCATCTGCCGTTATTCCCCAAAGCGGGAACTGGGCCTCGGTGTGGTGGAACCAAGACTTCGGGTCGTGCAGCCAAAAGTCTGGTAGTTTGACCGAAATGGCGCACGCATTGCTGGGGCTTCCCGTCCGGGTCATCTCCGGGGTGTCCACCTCGTGTTCCATTATTCGTCAAGGGTCACCAGTGTGAAGAGAGGAATAACCAGGCCGAGTGTTCAGAGCAGATGAACTTTATTCACTCTCTCACATCTTCCAGGATCAGAAAACATTAACCTCATATAGCAGGGACTATCTTTTATATCACAACACTCACACGTCCCTGCTACCCGAGGTCCTGCATTACAATTCATTCCCGCATGACAATTCCTTTTGTCCCCCAGCCCTTTAATCCCCATGCTCTTCCGTCAGAGGAAATTACTGCATAGCACAGCATGGGTCCCCCATACCTTAGATTTAAACATGATTTACTGACAAAGTGTTATTGATTGGGGCTGCTTGCTCAACAGTGAATGAAAAGAAGGAGAGCTCTGGAAATCAATTAAAAATTGCTCAATTTGATTGCAGTTTTGAAGGTTGAAATAATTAGGAAAGTTACCTTAAGCAGAAGCACTGACTTCCTCTTTGACATTTGAAAATAAAACAGGAAATGTGACAACAATATTAAAAATGGTAGCTTTGCAGAGAAATTGACTCCCTCTTTATAATGAACTGAAAAAGAACATTACAAATTGCTATCATAAATTTTTTAAACTAAATACACACGTGGACAAAATTGTTGGTACCCCTCTGTTAATGAAAGAAAAACCCACAATGGTCACATAAATAACTTGAATCTGACAAAAGTGGTAATAAATAAAAATTTTATGAAAATTAACCACTGAAAATCAGACAATGCTTTTGAATTGGGGTTCGACAGAATTATTTTAAAAACAAACTCATGAAACAGGCCTGGACAAAAATGATGGTACCCTTAACTTAATATTTTGTTGCACAACCTTTTGAGGCAATCACTGCAATCAAACGATTTCTGTAACTGTCAATGAGACTTCTGCACCTCTCAGCAGGTATTTTGGCCCACTCCTCATGAGCAAACTGCTCCAGTTGTCTCAGGTTTGAAGGGTGCCTTCTCCACACGGCATGTTTCAGCTCCTTCCACAGATCTTCAATAGGATTTAGATCAGGGCTCATAGAAGGTCACTTTAGAATAGTCCAATGTTTGGCTCTTAGCCATTCTTGGGTGTTTTTAGCAGTGTGTTTTGGGTCATTATCCTGTTGCAAGACCCATGACCTGCGACTGAGACCAAGATGTCTGACACTGGGCAGCACATTTCTCTCTAGAATACCTTGATAGTCTTGAGATTTCATTGTACCCTGCACAGATTCAAGACACCCTGTGCCAGATGCAGCAAAGCAGCCCCACAACATAACAGAACCTCCTCCATGTTTCACAGTAGGGACAGTGTTCTTTTCTTGGTATGCTTCATTTTTGCCTCTGTGAACATAGCGCTGATGTGCCTTGCCAAAAAGCTCCAGTTTTGTCTCGTCTGTCCATAGGACATTCTCCCAGAAGCTTTGTGGCTTGTCAACATGCAGTTTGGCAAATTCCAGTCTGGCTTTTTTATGATTTGTTTTCAACAATGGTGTCCTCCTTGGTTGTCTCCCATGAAGTCCACTTTGGCTCAAACAACGACGGATGGTGCGATCTGACACTGATGTACCTTGACCTTGGAGTTCACCATGAATGTGTTTAGAGGTTGTTCTGGGCTCTTTTGTTACCATTCGTATTATCCGTTTCCTCCTGCAGCCACATCCAGGGAGGTTGGTTACAGTCCCGTGGATCTTAAATTTCTGAATAATATGTGCAACTGTAGTCACAGGAACATCAAGCTACTTGGAGATGGTCTTATAGCCTTTACCTTTAAAATGCTTGTCTATAATTTTCTTTCTAATCTCCTGAGACAACTCTCTCCTTTGCTTCCTCTGGTCCATGTTTAGTGTGGTACACACATGTCAACAAACAGCACAGTGACTACTTGTCACCCTTTAAATAGGCCGACTGACGGATTACAAGTTTGTAGACACCTGTGATGTTAATTAGAGGACACGTCTTGGTTGAACATGTCCCTATGGTCACACTATTTTCAATCTTTTCTAGGGGTACCATCGTTTTTGTCCAGGCCTGTTTCATGAGTTTGATTTTTAAAGTAATTCTGTTGAACCACAATTCAAAAGCATTGTCTGATCAGAATTTTTATTTATTACCACTTTTGTCAGATTCAAGTTATTTCTGTGACCATTGTGGGTTTTTCTTTCATTAACAGAGGGGTTCCAACAATTTTGTCCACGGCTGTATACATTAATGATTATCAAGTGTTTTATGGTGCTCTAACAGTATTTTTCTTGAATATAAAGCCCACATGAAAAAATTAATTAAAAGTTGGCTAAAATACTTTTTCACTGTTTCTTTATTGTAATTTTAGTGATTAACCATGATTAGTTAAAGAAAATGTACAGTGAATCAGTGAAAATTTTCTAATCACCTTCCAGCCTGAGTAATTTTATTTATTGTAGCAACATATTGCACATTTTTCCAGTTTAATTTCACTTTTTTTATCATCCTTAAGGACATATATACAGTGGGGAAAATAAGTATTGAACACGTCAACATTCTCATTAAATATTTCTAATGGGGCCATTGACCTGAAAGTTTCACCAGATATCAGTTACAACCCAAGTAATCCATACATACTGTCATGCGGTGGCCCTTGCGAGCCACCATAAGACGCCAAAAGTCACCGGTGAAGTTTGCACAGTTGTTTATTAACAACAGAAACACAAAGCAATACAAAACAAAGAGCCACGGTGGGCTAAAACACACTACACTACAAATACTTGAACATGAGGCAAACAAGAAGCACACTTACGGTCAAAACCCAAGAATGGTCGATAAACCAGACCATGAAAGGCATAGTTGACGTTTCGTTGACAAATTGTTGACAAGACTGCCGCATTATTCTGCTCCCAGAGCCCCACTTAAATACAGAGCTGCTGATGAGCCGAAAATGCAGCACAGCTGTCAGGCTTGACAGCAGGAAGCCCCTCCGAGCGCTGTCACAATAAAGGCCCGGGGAGCCAGAAGGTAAACACTGCTGTCAAACCTGGTAAAGATGATGCATGGCTCGAGCGCGGACGAGATCGGCGCCCGAACCATGACAGTACCTCCCCCCCAAGGGCGAGCTCCGAACGTCCGATACCCAAGCCCTACCCCCACCCCCACCCCAGTGTGGGCGGATGGGGAAGCAGGCCTGGAGGGAGAGGACCAGCAACAGAAAAAAACCCACCATGACGATAGCCGGGAGCACAGTGATAATTACAGAGTAGACCTTCCCAGAAAAAACACAATACTCCATAATGCACAAACACACAGGGCAAGAAAAAAAAGAACCCCCCCCCCCCCACAAGTTAAACACAATACATCCCTCAGACAGAAGAGGGGAAAAAAAAACCCAACACATGCTGACAAGGCAAAAACACTGAGCAGAATTATCACACCGATTGACCTTTAACCCACACAACTCAACACAATGACAGGCAGAGTCCAAAGACAATAGAGACAGTTCCGGTGGTCTCCCTGCGTCCAATGGCCAACGGGTCATTACGGGGGGCAGAACATGATCGAGTGGCCTACCCCAGTCCCAGGTCCGGAAAGTCAAACCTCCGGCAGCTGAACCAGGTCGCCCAGTTGCAAACACAGTATGTCGGGTGGCCGACCCAGGGTGCCGAACCGGTGAAACAGTTCCTCGGTGGCCGACCCACATCCCTCAGCCACCAGAACTGTGGGGAGACAGCCTGCAGCGGCCACGCTAGCGGGGGGAAGACGTGGGAGAGCCGGGCCAAACGTAGAGGCCCCCCAACAGCCCCCGGCGATGACGAGCTGGGTTGGTGACTACAACGAGGGGGAAGATGGTGACGACGAGCCCGCACAATGTCAGGTGGCAGGTGGTGAAGGGTCTGCGGCTCCTCCACCGACCTTGACCCATACCGATGCTGCACTCGCAGCTGCACCCGCGTTGGACCCCGACTGGGTCTCGGCTGTACCCGTGTTGGACCACGATTGGGTCTTGGCTGCACCCATGTCGGACCCCCACTGGGTCTCGGCTGCACCCACGTCGGACCCCCACTGGGTCTCGGCTGCACCCGCGTCGGACCCCGACTGGGTCGGCGCAGCACTGGTGACGACCTCTGACCCCGAACCTGGAACCTCCAGCACAGCAACCGTGACTGGCTCCGCACCGGTGACTCTGGAAGAAGGCTCGGAAGACAAGAAAGAACAGGGATCAGAATCACCGGTAGCGACAGAGCCCAGCGAGACGAGCTCGGGTGCAGCAGGCGGCTGCCCCTGACTCGCCTCCCCGAGAGGCAGGCAGAAATGCTCCAAGACAGAAAGGAGAAACACAAAGTAGAGCACTTGCCTTCACTCGGGTTCTGTCACCGTCCAGGACTTCGTTGATCCAGGCTCAGGACGGAGAAGTTCGTCCTCAGGCTCCCACTTGGCCACAGCGGGTTCCGCAGCCGGCATGATGGTCTCTGCAGTCCGTGGATCCTCCGGCGCTGATGTCCACGCCGATAACCTGCACGGCGTGGTGGCAGGGGACTCTCGACCCGCTGGCTCGAACTATTCCAACGTGGAGACCCGGGGATGCTTCATCGTTGGCGCAGGCTCCAGGCTGCAGTCCACTCTCCTCTTCTGCCCACGACGTGGCTGCGGGGCTGGAACCAGGCTCTCTAGAACCGCAGCCCCCCCCCCCCCCCCCCCCGTCCGGCAATGTAGGCCTGGCGTCGCGGACCGCTCAGCGGAGGGAGCCACAGAGGCAGCAGGTTTAGTGAAAAGAGCTACAGCAGGTGGTGGGAGCTCGGGGGACTGCGAACCCCGAACTCCGCCCCCAGGAGTCAGACAAGGCAAATCACAACCATAAAGAGAAGAAGGAACTTGCACTTGCCTGTTTCCTGGAGGAAGGATGGTGACTGCTGTAGGGGACGTTGTTCCTCCCTTTCCCTGCTGGGTGAAGACAGAGGGCCCCCTGGAAGGACAAGGAGGAGCCGCTCGCGAGGGTCCACTCACGGGCTTTGCCCAAGATATTAGTGCAGTTCTACACGGCCATCATCGAGTCCATCCTCACCTCCTCCATAACTGTGTGGTATGCAGGAGCCACTGCCAGGGACAGACTAAGGCTGCAGCGCGTCGTGCGCACTGTTGAGAAGGTGATCGGCTGCAAGCTCCCATCTCTCCAGGACCTGTACATCTCCAGGACCCGGAGGCGTGCTGGCCGGATCATAGCCGATCCTTCACACCCTGGTCACGTACTGTTTGCCCCCCTCCCCTCAGGTAGAAGACTTCGGTCCATTCGGACTAAAACCTCCCGGCACATGAATAGCTTTTTCCCCTCTGCCATCAGACTGCTGAACATTAAGTGACTTATTGACTCTCGTGCACTATATACAGCAGCTCAACCAGACTCATGTCATTCATCACTGTTTTTCTGTTGCATTATCAACTGCACTGTGGTACCCCATATTATCTGCTACTTGCTTATTTTTTTAAAACTGCCTTGACTAGTATTACTCATTATTACTATTATTATTATTATTATTATTATTATTACTTATTTTTCTACACTTATTGCACGTTTTTAGTCCTTTAGTTTTTTAGTTTATCTCTTTATCTCATCATGTTTTTAATGTTTCAGCATGGCACCGAGACAAATTCCTAGTTTGTGTACTACATGAACAATGGCAATAAATCTGATTCTGATTCTGATTCTGATTCTGCCGGAAGTGGATTCAGACGGGGGTCTAGCTGAGGATCACCTTGGGCATGGCGCCGATGTCTTGGGTGGCCCCCGGATGGCGCGAACTCCTGGAATGGATCGGGGACAGGAACGGGATCCCGAAACGAGGAGCGACGATGCCTCCTCTTCGGCTTCCTGCTAGAGTTTCCCTCCAGCCCACGGAGTACCTCGCATTGGGAAGCGATCTCTGCCCTCCTCGTCATGACTTCCGGGTGGTTGTAGTAGCTAGGAAAGTTATTGAGGAGATACTCAGCATAGTCCAGGGGCCGGCGTATATCGTTGGGGGTGTCGTAGAGCATAGCGGTGAAGAGCGTTCCATCAACATAGTCCAGGGCCTCTGCTAGCTCGTAGCCCAGGCTCCGAACGTGGCTCCTGAAAGACAGCATTCTCCCAGCACGCAGTTACCCAGACAGGGACGAAAAAATGTCCGATTAAGCAAAACTCACCTGGACAGGCGTCTCCGTTTGGCGGCGGTCTACTGTCATGCGGTGGCTCTCACGAGCCACCATAAGACGCCAAAAGTCACCGGTGAAGTTTGCACAGTTGTTTATTAACAAAAGAAACACAAAGCAATACAAAACAATGAGTCATGGTGGGCTAAAACACACTGCACTACAAATACTTGAACATGAGGCAAACAAGAAGCACACTTACGGTCAAAACCCAAGGATGGTCGATAAGCCAGACCATGAAAGGCATAGTTGACGTTTCGTTGACGAATTGTTGACGAGACTGCCACATTATTCTCCTCCCAGAGCCCCACTTAAATACAGAGCTGCTGATGAGCCGAAAATACAGCACAGCTGTCAGCCTTGACAGCAAGAAGCCCTTCCAAGCGCTGTCACAATAAAGGCTCGGGGAGCCAGAAGGTAAACACTGCTGTCAAACCTGGGAAAGATGATGCATGGCTCGAGTGCGGATGAGATCGGCGCCCGAACCATGACACATACAAAGAAATCAAGCAACTGTGTTCACAAAGCAAGTTATATTTAATGAAGTGGAATGACACAGGGAATAAGTATTGAACACATGAAGAAAAAGAGGTGCAAAAAGGCATAGAAAGCCAAGAAACCAGCTGAAATCCATGAGAATTTAGGAAGACATATCATCCCCCATCAATGCAAATTAATTTCAGCTGGTTAAGTCCTGATAGCCTTTAAAAATGTCTGTGAATGTCAGATTGTCACACCACAAATTGCTCATGATAGGTAGAAGCAAAGAGCTCTCTAGACCAGGGGTGCCAAACTCATTCCAGGGAGTGCCAAGACCCTGCAGGTTTTACCTCCACCCAGTGTCTTCAACAGTTGATTTCACTGAATTTCTTCCCACTGATTGCTGATCAATGAAAACACCTGCTGAAAAAAAACCCTGCAGGGTCTTGGCCTTCCATGGAATGAGTTTGACACCCCTGCTCTAGGCCTTCACAACCTTATTGCTGCAAAACATAATGATGGCATTGGTTACAGGCACATTTCTAAACTGCTGAATGTTCCACTGAGCACTGCTGGAGACATCATTCAAAAGTCAAAAGAACAACATTTTACCATAAACCGGCCACAACCAAGAGCTCCTCACAAAATTTCTGACACAGAAGTCAAAAGAATTATCAGAAGAGCTATCCAAGAGCCAAAGACCACTCATGGAGAGCTCCAGAAAGACCTGGAGTTAGCAGGTACTGCTGTTTCAAAGAAAACAATAAGTAATGCACTCGACCGACATGGGCTCTATGCCGGCTCACCTCACAAGACTCCATTGCTGAAGAAAAAGCATGTTGAAGCTTGTTTAAAGTTTGCTGCACAACATTTGGGCAAGCCAGTAAAATACTGGGAGAATATCATCTGGTCAGATGAGACCAAAATTGAACTTTTTGGATGCTACAACACACAGCATATGTGGAGGAGAAATGGCACTGCACATTTCATCATGGTGTGGGGGTGTTTTTCAGCACATGGTACAAGCAGACTTCATATAATTGAAGGAAAGATGAATGGACAAATGTACAGAGACATCCTTGATAAGAACTTGTTGCCATCTGCCAAGACGCTGAAGATGAAATGAGGACGGAGATTTCAGCAAGACAACGATCCCAAACACAGCCAAGAGAACTCTCAACTGGCTCCAGAGAAGGAAAATGAAGCTGCTAGAATGGCCCAGTCAGTCACCTAACCTGAATCCAATTGAAAATCTATGGGACAAACTGAAGATCAGAGCTCATAGAAAACACCCATGGAACCTTCAAGATCTGAAGACAATTTGTGTGGAAGAATGGGCTAAAATCACTCCTGAGCAATGCCTGTGCCTAGTTTCTCCATATAGAAGGTGTCTGGAAGCTGTTATTACCAACAAAGGCTTTTCTGTTAAATATTAAATGAATTTCAACAAGCGTGTTCAATACGTTTTTTTCCCACTGTATGTATTTTTAAAAAACTAGCGAAAACCTGTGCATGCCCGTAGAAGCCAAGTATAAGCAAGTATTTCTGCATGCCCATAGAAAGCAGGTGTAAGCAAGGGTGTAAGCAAGCACGTCAGCACTTGTTCAGTGATGCCTGCCTTTGATCTTTGATGGTGTCATAGCGAGTCGTATGATCTTTGATGATGTCATAGCGAGTCCTATGATTGTGAGTGATGCCTGCGTTTGATCTTTGATGATGTCATAGTGAGTCCTATGATTGGGAGTGATGCCTGCCTTTGATCTTTGATGTCCTATGATCGTGAGTGATGCCTGCCTTTGATCACAGACAGACACATGGATTTTCTTGAATCATTCTATACTATGGTGTCTATATGACGTCATATAGACATCATGTAGACATCATAGGCACATCATAGGTGATCCTATGATCTTTTTGCGAGTCCTATGGTCGTGACAGACACACAGACAGATACACAGAGATTTCTTGAATTATATATAGAGTGATTATACCCTTTTCTGTGGATATCTTCTTTCTTCTTTTTGCTACTCAAAAAAGGTGTTGATGAAGTTCTTTTAGAAACAGTCAGATTTCAGCCTACTCATTCATATAATTGAGCCTCTAACCTGATAGGGTTAATTTTTTTGAGTGGGCCAATTACAAGTAAAGAGACAGTCAAGGTGTGTTTGATTTCCCACCTTAGAGAACTGAACTTGGAGCTTGTTGGTTGTGACATCACAAAAGCCAGAACGTACAATCTGTTCTTAAAGAGTTTAATAAATAAAATAGTATACCACAAAGCTATGAGGAAAATGTCACAAAGCTCTGAGGAAAAAGTTATGAGGAAAAACAGATATGGGATATGGGATAGAGTGAAGTATGAGGAGTCTTGGCCGTGGATGTGTAGACTGATTATATAGACTGAAGTGATGATATAGAGTGAAGTATGAGGAGACGAAGAAGAGTGATGTCTGAAGATAGAGTTGAGGTTCGATTGGACACAGCAATGATGATAGAAGGACTACAGCTCCTGACCAGATACAGTAGAATGATGATATAGAGTGAAGTATGTGGTGGTAATGCACCTGTAAGCTGGTTGCCAACCACCAATCAAATCTAAAAGAAGAAGAAGAAGAAGAAGGGAGGAGTGGCAGTAGGACCAGTCCAGGACACAGTCCAAGCACGGATAATTTTTTCACACATAAGGAGTTGTTCAGAACTCCTTATACAAAGATATAGAGTGATGATAATCAAGCCAGTGGCAGTAATGCACCTGTAAGCTGGTTGCCAACTGCCAATCAAATCTAAAAGAAGAAGAAGACAGTGTGCATTTAAGGGATAAGGACCTGCACTTATATAATGCTTTTTCTAGTCTCAAAGCTCTTCATGAGTATGAACCCTCTATTCTAAGGGCTTATAGGAGACAGATACCAAGGGATAATTTAGAAGGACCAATTAACCTAACATGCACATCTTTGGCTTGTGGGAGGAAACTGGAGCTCCCAGAGTAAACCCACACAGAACAGGGAGAACATGCAAACTCCACACAGAAAGATTCTTACCCCTGCCAGCCTGGGGATTTGAACCTGGAACTGTCTAGCTGTTAGCCAACAGTGACATCCACTGTGCTGCCCGTTGTTAAGGTAGTGTTTTGATATTTTAATTGTATACAAGTGACATTTTGATGCATTTTACAAGGTTGAAAAACACACAAAAACTCAATTTTGCAGCTAATAGGACATTTAGAAACAATTAAAATGCATATTAAATCACATTTTTAACAAGGCAGTCACAGAAAGCAGATTTAGCCCCCAACTGGACCATCCCTTATTTTACAGGTGCAGAAACACAAACACACACCGACAGGCTGATCACAGTACTTTGCAATCTAATTGGGGGACAAAGTAATGAGTCTGACTGACAGCAAATTGTATCGCAATAATATTGTTATTATGAAGCATTTTCAGCATGATTGTGATGTGAAATAAATGGAAGACATGTGAAATAATCCCTACTTTAAGATAAATGCCCAGTCATGTACACACCTGTCTCGTAACAGTGTCCACAATTCTCCCCCAAGACAAACCTCCAGCAGCATGTAGAGATATTTGGAGTCTCTGAAAGTTCGATACAACCTGCAGGAACAAAAGACTGTCTGCAAAAAAGTACAATTTGAATGACTCTTTAAGTTAAAGATGGTTAATGTTAAGTTAAGTTAATGATGATAATGGACTGATAATGGAGTGGTTTCTGTACTTGTCCTTCTAGACCTTAGTGCAGCTTTTGATACGATCAATCATAATATTCTACTTGATAGATTAGAACACTATGTTGGACTTAATGGAACTTCGTTGCAGTGGTTTAGATCTTATTTATCTGATAGGTTCCAGTTTGTTCATGTAAATAATGAGTTTTCTTTCAACTCAAAGCTTAGTCATGGAGTTCCTCAGGGATCTGTGCTAGGCCCTACTCTTTTTAGTTTATATATGCTTCTGTTAGGCAACATTATTAGAAAGCACTGTATACATTTTCATTGTTATGCAGATGACACACAATTATACCTGTCAATGAAGCCAGATGATAGTAATCAATTAGCCAAGTTAGAAGCCTGTCTTAAGGAAATCAAAGCTTGGATGACTTGTAATTTCCTGCTATTAAATTCAGATAAGACTGAAGTCATTCTTGTTGGTCCAAAAAACCTTAGAAATTCCTTTCCAAATCAAACTTTCAGTTTGGATGCGGTTACTCTTTCTCTTAATAGCTCTGTGAGGAACCTTGGAGTTATTTTTGATCAGGATCTGTCCTTCAATTCACATATTAAATTTGTTTCTAAGACTGCCTTCTATCATTTGCGTAATATTGCCAAGATTAGGAGCATCTTGTCTCAGAGTGATGCTGAGAAACTGATCCACACTTTTGTAAGCTCGAGATTAGATTATTGTAATTCTTTATTATCAGGCTGTCCTAAAACATCTTTAAAAAGTCTTCAGCTGATCCAAAATGCTGCAGCAAGAGTTTTAACAGGTACTAGAAAGAGAGATCATATCTCTCCGGTTCTGGCCTCCCTTCACTGGCTTCCCATAGAGTTTAGAATTAAGTTTAAAATCTTTCTCCTTACTTACAAAGCTCTAAACAATCAGGCTCCTTTTTATTTAAAAGATCTGATACTACCGTATTATCCTAACAGAGTACTACGCTCCCAAAATGCAGGATTACTTGTAATACCTAGAATCTCCAAAAGTACAGTGGGAGGCAGAGCCTTCAGTTATCAAGCTCCTCTCCTGTGGAACCAGCTGCCAATCTGGATTCGGGAGTCAGACTCGATCTCTGTTTTTAAGAATAGGGCTAAAACCTACCTTTTTGATATAGCCTACAATTAGGGAGGGATCATGTGTTTCTGAACCCTCCCTTAGTTATGCTGCTAATAGGTTTAGTCAGCCGGGGGACCTCCAGTAATGCACTGGGCCTCACTCCTTTCCTCACTCTCAATGAAATATTTTTTTTGCTGGTCATTAACATTTGTTTGTTCTCTCCCATAGATTGAGTCCCCATCGTGCTGTTTGCTCTCTACATGTCTGTTTTTTTCTTCTTCTCTATCCCCTCACCCCCCAGCCAGCCGCAGCAGATAACTGCCCCTCCCTGAGCCTGGTTCTGCTGGAGGTTTCTTCCTGTTAAAAGGGAGTTTTTCCTCTCCACCATTGCCAAGTGCTTGCTCACAGGGGATCGCCTGATTGCTGGGGTCTTTCTGCAACTGTGGGGGTTCCCCCTACAGTTGATAGTGCTATGAGATGACTGTTGTTGTGAAATGGCGCTATATAAATAAAGTTGAATTGAATTGAATTGAATTAAAGGGGGTGGGGGTGTTTGCGTCTCTCCCCACCATAGCATTTACACTCGTGGAGATGAAGAGAAAAGTTTTATCCCAACCGAATCAGCTTTGATATACAGTATGCACAGCACTAACACACAATAAACTGACAGTCTAACTGATGGGAACATGAACATTTTCTAAAATTTTGCAGTTCCGTCAGCCCTTGTGGCTGCATTCACCCAGAAGGCTACAATATTTTTCAGAGAATTAAAAGTAGCTGTCTTCATTTGTATCAGCTAAGCCGCTCATATGTTTAGAGAAGCACTTAAAATTTAATGGAAAATATAAAGAAAAACTAAACTGCAGTGATAAGGAAGCTGTGTGATGGTAAATTAATTTGCTATGTACACAGAGGTCACTTCCACTTTACGCATGTTGTTGTTGTTTCTATCAAATTGCCAACATGTCACAGAAAAAGAAGTTAAATTTTCAGAAAACTGAGGGCACTACAGAAGAACATTGCTGTGCGTGAATTTGTGTCATATCTTGAGTGAGTAAAACAAAGTACTTAGTTTTCATACATTTCCACTACATGAAGAAATCCAGCAAAAATGGATTGTGAACCAGTGCAGAGTATGATGTTGCCCAGGCCTCCCAGTTCTATTCCATCCATGAAGTCACAGATTATATGAGGACACAAAATTACTGGAGTCCAGACACAACAATGAGTAAAGAAAGAGGTTGTATCTATAATGTGGCTGGTGAGCGTATATACGAATGTTACACTAATCTAAACTCCAGAGTATAAATTAAAACCCCACAGCGGACAATTTCTACTTAAGTCTTACAACATAATGCATGCTAAATCTTAACTTCATCTGAAAATGCCTATAAGAAGGCGGTAAAGAAATGTAAACCAGTGGAGATTCATGTTAGCTAGCTAGCCGTTGGATCACTTTTATATTTGGTTTCCCCAGTGTTTTTACTAGTGTTTCACAGTGTATAAAACTTCACAGTGGAAAGTTTTTACTGCAGCCTCACAATGTAATTTATACAATAGTTAGTTCCGACCGAGCAATTTGATTGGACAATAGGGATTCCAGGAGTTACTATATTCCACGATAATTGCAATCCAACATTTCCATGGATATACAGACATGGACAAAATTGTTGGTACCCCTCTGTTAATGAAAGAAAAACCCACAATGGTCACAGAAATAACTTGAATCTGACAAAAGTGGTAATAAATAAAAATTCTACGAAAATTAACCAATGAAAATCAGACAATGCTTTTGAATTGTGGCTCAACAGAGTTATTTTAAAAAACAAGCTCATGAAACAGGCCTGGACAAAAATGATGGTACCCCTAGAAAAGATTGAAAATAATGTGACCATAGGAACATGTTCAACCAAGATGTGTCCTCTAATTAACATCACAGGTGTCTACAAACTTGTAAATCAGTCAGTCGGCCTATTTAAAGGGTGACAAGTAGTTACTGTGCTGTTTGGTGACATGGTGTGTATCACACTAAACATTGACCAGAGGAAGCAAAGGAGAGAGTTGTCTCAGGAGATTAGAAAGAAAATTATAGACAAGCATGTTAAAGGTAAAGGCTATAAGACCATCTCCAAGCAGCTTGATGTTCCTGTGACTACAGTTGCACATATTATTCAGAAATTTAAGATCCATGGGACTGTAGCCAACCTCCCTGGACGTGGCCGCAGGAGGAGATGGATAATACGAATGGTAACAAAAGAGCCCAGAACAACCTCTAAACACATTCATGGTGAACTCCAAGGTCAAGGTACATCAGTGTCAGATTGCACCATCCGTCGTTGTTTGAGCCAAAGTGGACTTCATGGGAGACAACCAAGGAGGACACCACTGTTGAAAACAAATCACAAAAAAGCCAGACTGGAATTTGCCAAACTGCATGTTGACAAGCCACAAAGCTTCTGGGAGAATGTTCTATGGACAGACGAGACAAAACTGCAACTTTTTGGCAAGTTACATCAGCGCTATGTTCACAGACGCAAAAATGAAGCATACCAAGAAAAGAACACTGTCCCTACTGTGAAACATGGAGGAGGTTCTATTATGTTCTGGGGCTGCTTTGCTGCATCTGGCACGGGGTGTCTTGAATCTGTGCAGGGTACAATGAAATCTCAAGACTATCAAGTTATTCTAGAGAGAAATGTGGTGCCCAGTGTCAGACAGCTTGGTCTCAGTCGTAGGTCATGGGTCTTGCAACAGGATAATGACCCAAAACACAGCCAAAAACACCCAAGAATGGCTAAGAGCCAAACATTGGACTATTCTAAAGTGACCTTCTATGAGCCCTGATCTAAATCCTATTGAAGATCTGTGGAAGGAGCTGAAACATGCCGTGTGGAGAAGGCACCCTTCAAACCTGAGACAACTGGAGCAGTTTGCTCATGAGGAGTGGGCCAAAATACCTGCTGAGAGGTGTAGAAGTCTCATTGACAGTTACAGAAATCGTTTGATTGCAGTGATTGCCTCAAAAGGTTGTGCAACAAAATATTAAGTTAAGGGTACCATCATTTTTGTCCAGGCCTGTTTCATGAGTTTGTTTTTTAAAATAATTCTGTTGAACCACAATTCAAAAGCATTGTCTGATTTTCAATGGTTCATTTTCCTAGACTTTTTATTTATTACCACTTTTGTCAGATTCAAGTTATTTCTGTGACTATTGTGGGTTTTTCTTTCATTAACAGAGGGGTACCAACAATTTTGTCCACGTCTGTATATCACTCTGCTTCAAAGGTGTTCTAATAACTGTTAATTACCAACAGTAATTTATTGTCAACTCTATCAGTGAGAATTGCAATTCTGTGTTGAATATCTTAATTTCCACAGTGAGGCACTATTTGAAAACCAATTTTACCTCCGTGACCCGGAAGTCCCACCTGTTATGATGGGGTTTTATTGTGAAGTGTGGTGTGATGACGCCGCCTTCTGGATGCGTCATCACACCGCCCTATATTAAGGGACTACGTGGCAGTAATGTTCCTGTAAGCTGGCTGCCAACCGCCAATCAAATCTAAAAGAAGAGGAAGAAGAAGAAGAAGAAGAAGAAGGGAGCTTCCTCTTTGCCCTAGATGACTCAGCTAGGGTGCATGCTGTGTACTGTGTTCACTTCATTCAATAACGCAGCGTTCAGTGCTACCTCTCCGTCAGCCTCATTCATCACCAGGTTTGTGCACATAACATTTGGCGACTAAGGATTAAACCAGGTGGTGTGCGTGGCACCTCTATGGCCGTTTCTTGAGCACCCGGGGGACCCAACAATTATGTGGCCACAGTGGCTCAACGCATTCGAGAAGTACATTGCTGCGTTGGGCCTGGGTGGACTCGACAAAATAAAGAAACGTGCACTTCTTGTTTGCAAAATTGGTGTTGAGGGTCAGAGGATTTTCCACACATTAGGACTGACAGCGTAATATGAGGATGCTGTTGAACTGCTTGCTGGCTACTTTGCTGAACACACACATAGCACAAAGCTGTCGGTTGAAATGCTAATGGTGCCAAAAGACACAAAGCTAGCTTGCATGGGGGAGCTAATGGCCCAGCTAGTAGCAACGGAGAAATTAGCCTTGAGGCTAAATGGGCACCAAGCACAGAAATTACCCGGGCAGAGGGCGTTAGCGAGTACGGTGAACACGGCAGAAGAGGATGGGGGTGGCTAGCATGCAGAGAGCCCTGAAGCACAGCAGTGGCAGCAGGGTGCAGAGACAACGCACGACGCGGCACAGCAGAACACTTCAGACGGCGGAGGGGAGGAGCTGGATGGCTTCGGTGCCTGTACTCGGCCAGCTGTAGTAGGAGCGACCAAGTTGGTGGATGGAGAGTTCGTTTCAATGAGCGACACCGGAGAGGTACCGGACTGCTTCTGTATCCGAGACGAGCCGCAGTCGATGATGGAGACAGTGGATGAGGGGTCCACAGCAAACATGGTGACAATGGAGCCACCGCAGCATGGCAGAGGTCCCAAGCCGAACGATCATGCAGAACCACCGGGAGTGCAACGACAGCGCATGAGAACAAGTAAGGCGCTGCTTCATGTTATGGACTGGGTTTGTGCCGGCGGAAGACCGGGATGGCAACTGACCGGGAAGCAGCGGGCACCACTGAGGATCATGGCGAAGCTGGGAGTGGCATGTTTTTGGCTGGTGGATGATTCGGTTTGGCACGCGAACAGACTATGGAGTGTCCGGGTGGTGGATCCAGGCAGCGGGGCTCCGTGGGAGTCGGCTGCCACAGTGTGGGACCCGGGCCCCAGCATCATGAAGATTAGCCCTGGGGGGTCGACGGCTCTCTGGTCCCCATTTATTAATTCTATAACCTGAGGGGTGGCAAGCAGTGGTTTGCTCTCCTTGGCGCCTTTGGTGGCTGGCTGCGCACTGAGCATGCTGGGTTTCTGTGACCCACTGCGGCCGGTGTTTGGGAAGCCTGTCCCAGGGTGGCTGTGCGTCTGGCCTGGGGGGGAGGGGGGGCTGCAAGGTGGGATCTGGCCCTGGGCCGGCCGGCCTTGCCTTTTGGGTGGGGCTGGGTCTGGCCCTGGGCCCCTGGTGCTGGGAGGGGTGTTCCTCCTCTGGGCCGGGGTTGAGTGTGTGCTGGTGGTGCGGGCTGGCCCCGGCGCGTCCCTACGCAGCAGTGTCGTGCCCTCCCCGGGGCCCTGGCAGCACTCCAGGGGCTGGTTCCTGCATCCTGGGGAAGGGGGGGGGGGTCACCCCTGCATTCTCCGGGGCCTACGGGTGTGAGTGTGCATGTGTGTGCGTGTGTATGTGTGTATGCGTACATGTGTGAGTGAGTGTACGCATGTGTATGTGCAGGTGTGCGTGAGTATGGGTGTGTGTGGGTTTGTGTGTACATGTGTTGGTGCGGATATGGGTGCATGCACGTCTGTGTGAATGTGTGGGTATGTGTGTTGTGTGTAAACATGCAAGGTTGTGTGTGGGTGCAGGTGGACATATGTGATGGTGAGTATATAGGTGCTTTTTCACTAGGGTCAGTACGATACGGTACGGGATTGGATGGTGCAGTTCGGCCCGCTTTGTGTTTCCACTGCACTAGGTCCCATTTGAAGTGGGTGGGAATATAGCTGGGGGAGGCGGCGCAACCCTCTCCCTCCTGTTACATAAAACCAGCGTAACTGGCGTAAAACAAGTATAACATTACGCAAAACAAGCTGGCAGGATACGCGGCATCTGCCTTCTCTGTCTTTTTTTGCCTGAATAAATGCAGAAAAGGAGAACAGAAAGCAGAGGCGGCGATACGACACTCTGGAAAAGTACTGGAGCGTTTAGGAAACCATAGAACAGTATAAAGAAGAAGACATGAGGATACAAACTACATCACATATCAAGGTAAGCTAATGATTGCTAATGCTACTTTGCTTTTAAGTCCGCCGTACAACATTGTAATGTTGGCAAGTTATCGATATTAGGTACTAAAATATGTATTCTCTGTGTGTGTTTCAGATGGCTCTCTTTTGGCAAAAATATTGCTTCAAACGGTTGGCGTGAATGTTCAACACAGTGATGTGACCCCAACTTCACGAACGCGAAGTGGCTATAATGTCTGTAGAAATGTTTAGCTTCCTGTGTAACAAATTGTTCTGATCTGTGTCAAAATCATGGAGAGACTGTTGAGACGTCATGGGATTTACCTGCTCCAGCCAGTGGTGTCGTGGCAAAACATGGATCATTCAGGTGCCATATTGTAGTATATGAGCCGTTAAATATATATTTCAACACGTAAACAGTACTGAGTTAGGCATAAGATATATTTAATAATTATGATGCATTTTAAGGCAAAACAAATGGATCTAGGATTAAAAGTAATTAAAATAATGCAGTCACAAGGTTACATGGAGTAATAAGTGGATTAACTGGAAATATATCGTATTGAGTATTGCTGACTACATGTAGATACTGTATAAATATATAGTCTCTGCATCAATAGTGAACTATACTTGTATTCATATAGTATTGCCCTGGGAATTTCGACAATAAACCTTGTACTTTTGCAGATGTCTCTATTTTGTTTTACAGTCTTCAGCAAATAATTGTTTTGGTTACTTTTCTTAAAAATGAGCCATTATTTTCAAAGTCACTGATAAATCGTTCATATTGTTGACTCTTTTCCCCGTCGTCGGCCTCCGTCGGTCTATGATGACCATGGAAGAGAATCCTAGATGTCTACTCTGCTGGAACAGCACCGCCTGTGGCTGAACAGGCTGATGCGCGAATGGCAGTCCCTGTCACACAGGTCGCACTTGTGGATGGTGTCCATGCTACTGGGTCTGTGGCGGTTCTTCCTGCGGGTCCTTTTTTCATCTGCGGCAGCAGTCAGTTTCTCTTCACCCACCTTGAGCTGTCTGGTCAGGGTGCCTCTCCATTTGGAGTGGTACGCTGCAAGGTCCTCCCAGCGCTCTGTGTTGATCTCCAGGGCCTTCATATCTCTCTTGCAGACGTCTCTGAAGCGCAGCTGTGGGCGGTCAGCGTCTCTCCTGCCAATCGCCAGTTCCCCGTAGAGGACGTCTTTGGGGATTCTGCCATCCTCCATACGGTGAACATGGCCTAGCCAGCGGAGCCTGCACTGCCTGAGTAGAGTGAACATGGAGGGAAGGCCGGCGCGGGACAGGACTTCTATGTTGGGCACTTTGTCCTGCCAGGATATGTCCAGGATGCGACGAATGCAGCGCAAGTGGAAAGAATTCAGTCTCTTTTCCTGCAGGGCGTATGTTGTCCACGTCTCACTCCCATAGAGCAGTGTGCTGATGATGCAGGCGCTGTACACTGCCATCTTCGTCTTGACAGAGTGTTTGGGATTCTCCCACACTCGTGTGGTGAGACGAGCGAGTGTGAAGGTTGATTTTCCAATCCTCTTGTCAATCTCTGTATCAAGGGAGAGGTTGCTGCTAACCGTGGACCCCAGGTACGTGAACTGATTCACGACCTCCAGCTCGTAGTCGTCGATGGTGATGGTTGGTGGTGCTTCCGTGCCTTGCACCAAGACATTAGTCTTCTTCAGGCTGATGGTAAGCCCGAAGTCCATGCATGCCTGGGAGAAGCGGTCCATCAGGGTCTGAAGCTCCTGCTGTGCGTGGGTTGCAACTGCAGCGTCGTCTGCGAACAGCATATCTCTGATTAGAGCCTCACGTATTTTAGTTTTGGCTTTCAGGCGGGCGAGGTTGAAAAGCCTGCCGTCAGATCTTGTATGCAGATAGATTCCCTCTGTTGCTGTGCTGAAGGCATGCCTCAGGAGCATAGCAAAGAAGATCCCAAAGAGGGTTGGCGCAACAGCCCTGTTTCACTCCGCTGTGTATATTGAATGGCTCTGAAACGTTGCCGTCGTACTGCACCATCCCCTGCATGTTGGTGTGAAACGATTCGATGAGGCTTTGCAACTTTGGTGGGCATCCTATCTTTGGCAGGATCTTGAAAAGGCCCTCTCTGCTGACTAGATCAAACACTTTAGTGAGGTCGATGAAGGCGACGTACAGGGGCATGCTCTGTTCTCTGCACTTCTCCTGAAGTTGACGAATGGAGAATATCATGTCCACCGTCGATCGCCCAGCGCGGAAGCCACACTGAGACTTGGGGTAGACACGTTCGGCAAGCTTCTGTAGACGAACGAGGACAACTCGTGCGTAGACTTTGCCAACAATGCTGAGGAGGGAGATGCCCCTGTAGTTGTTGCAGTCGCTTCTCTCCCCTTTGTTTTTGTAGAGGGTGACGATCTTGGCGTCCCTCATGTCCTGTGGTACGGCACCTTCCTTCCAGCACTGGCAGAGGACATCATGCAATGGCAGCAGTAGGGCGGTCTTGCAGTGCTTGATCAGGTCGGGGGGTATGCCATCATTGCCGGGAGCCTTGCCAGCGGCCAAGCTATCAATGGCCTTGCTGAGTTCGTCGATGGTTGGCTCGGCATCAAGTTCATCCATGGATGGCAGGCAATTGATGGTATCAAGGGCTGACGGTGTCACGGTGTTCTGTCTGGAGTAGAGGTCGGAGTAGTGCTCCACCCATTTCTCCATCTGCTTGTTCTTTTCTGTGATCATCTCCCCAGTGGAGGATTTGAGGGGGGCTGTCTTGCTCTGAGCCGGACCAAGTGCTTTCTTGATGCCGTCGTACATACCACGGATGTTTCCTGTTATGGTAGCAGTTTGAATGTCTTGGCTGAGCTGAGTCCAGTACTCGTTGGTGCAGCGCCGAGCAGTCTGCTGAACTTTGCTTCTCACAGCCCTGAGAATCTGAAGATTCTTATCGTTTGGGTACTTCTTATACTCAGCAAGTGCTGAGCGCTTGGCTTCAATGACGGGGGTCATCACGGTTGACTTGGCATCAAACCAGTCCTGTGACTTTGAGGTCTTCCTCCCAAAGGTAGCCAAGGCTGTGCGGTGGATGGTGTTTCGCAGCTCTTCCCACTTCTGCTTAGCAGACTCTCCTTCTTGTGGTTCACCAAGTTCCTTCACAAAGGTGGAGGCAAACTGCTCAACAAGTTCTGGTTGGGCCATCTTGCTGGTGTCAATCTGTGCCTTTCCAGGCTGTCTAGCACGATGGAATTTCTTCAGCTGCAGCTTGACCTTGCAACACACCAATGAATGGTCTGTGTCGCAATCTGCACTCTGGAACGAGCGGGTGATTAGCACATTCTTCAGTGAGGTGCGCCTGGTCAGGATCAAGTCCAGCTGGTGCCAGTGCTTTGAGCGCGGATGTCACCAGGAAACCTTGTGTTGGGGCTTGGTCTTGAAGAATGAATTTGTGATGCACAGATCATGATGTGTGCAGAACTCGAGCAGCCGCTGTCCGCTGTCGTTCATTCTGCCCACGCCAAATGGTCCAAGACAGGAGGGCCAGGAGTCGTGGTCAGCACCCACTCTGGCATTGAAGTCTCCAAGGAGAATGAGTTGTTCAGAGTTGGGGATGATCCTGACAGTTGTTGAGAGATTCTCGTAGAACTTGTCTTTTGCCTCTGGTGTGGCTGTCAATGTTGGGGCATACACACTGATGAGGGTGACTGGGCCTTGAGTGGTGTTGAGGCGGAGGGTGAGGAGTCATGCAGAGCCATTGCTGCCCAGTTCCACCATCTTCAGCAAGGTGTTCTTCACTGCGAAGCCCACTCCGTGTTCCCTGTGTTCGTACTGCCCTTTCCCTGCCAGTAGAACGTGTAGTCCTTCTCTCTCAGTGTGCCTGCGTCAGCCAGCCGTGTTTCCTGGAGAGTGGCGATATCCACTTCCAGTCTCTTCAGCTCATTATTGATGACGGAAGTCTTCCTGGTGTCGCTGATGTCCTTGAGGTTAGCAGCGAGTCCTGTCATCATAATGCAGACGTTCCAAGTTCCCAGTTTTAGAGTTGGTCTCTTTTGTTTTGTTGTCTTTGGGCTGCACGGTGGCGCAGTGGTTAGCACTGCGGCAGCACAGTTTACCCTTGGCCGGGGGATTGTGGGATTGTGGGATCGTGGGTTCGATCCCAGCCCCCGACCAACAGTGATCTGTGTGGAGTTTGCATGTTCTCCCCGTGTTGCGTGGGTTTACTCCGGGATTTCTCCGGTTTCCTCCCACATGCCAAAAACATGCATGTTAGGTTAATTGGCTGTTCTAAATTGTCCCTAGATATCTGTTTCCTATAGGCCCTTAGAATAGAGGGTTAGTATTAATGAAAGCGCTTTGAGTGGTCTTTGTGACTAGAAAAGCGCTATATAAGTGCAGGTTAGTTAGTTAGTTAGTTAGTCTTGCCTGGTGCGAAGGTTCTCAGCCTGCCGTTCGGACTTCACCTCATCCCCATGCACCCAATGAGGAAAGCAGGCTGTGGTGGGACAACACCTTATTGGCTGGGGGCTGCCCAGCTTGAAGCGGGCGGTAGCTGTCCAGTGAGTTCAGATGATCCCTCCCACCGTTGGGAACAACCCCTGGCGCCACGCTCTACACCATTTGAGCGGTGGCTTATAACCGGTAACTGTCATTCCTCGTGTTTTATCTACACCGAAGGCGAAGCTGGAGTGTCCTCTCCAGTGATCTGGTGATCTACCTTCCAGCGTTGGGCATTGGTAGGATTCAAGCCTGGGCAGGAAGATATGGAAGACAAGATGTTGCCCATACAGCATGTCCCCCCTCTCCACGTCACTGATGAATCCAAAGGAACAGCAGGGCTGCTACACTTTGGCACCAGCGCCGTCGCAGGAGCTGCCAGAATGATGTTGAGCACAACAGAGAACTGCCTTAGGGACTCAGACTCCAGATTTTTCCTCAGGATTGACTCCCGAAGCCTTTCCCGTGACCGGGTATGCCGCAAGGCAACGGAGGTTTGAAATCAGGGTTTACCTTCCCCTAGATGGGCTACCTTCCCAGGTTAACGGACCACCATCTACCAGAAGCATCTGGTTTTAAGGCGCCAGAAATCCGCCCTCGCCCCTTCTCCTATTAGTAAAAGCAGTTCCGCCGGGCTTAGAAACTAAACCACACGGGCAGGCTAGTAGTTGGACTTAGTTGTCAGAGGCTTTTTGAGACACACGCCATAAGGAGCATTTTATAAGCACTGGGAGCTTAACCCCAGTGCCGCTCCTGGCTATGACAACCTTGGAACACACTCTTTTCCCACCGGTGTCTTAACAGACAAAATAGAAAATCATGATGCAAACTCATAAATCACTAAACTATTTATTACAATCAGCAGCAAATTACAGGTTATTTAGAATGTGCAAAATTCAAACTGTAAAAAAAAAAAAAAGAAACTGGAATAGGTCACACACGCCAGCCACGCTGCCTAACTGAGAAGCAACTGGTCGGCCCCTCGTACTGGTCCTGGTTCAGCAGATCTTCAGCCTGCATCTCTATAAATAGTGAGGCAAGGTCTGGTTTGTGTAGATCATTCCCCCTTGCCTAGATGAAAGACAGAAATGGGTGGTGGATAATTAAAGCAAGTTTAAAACATATTTGAGAAATGAATGAATGAATGAATCTTTATTTCAGACAGATTAGATTAAAAGAAAGGAACAGAAAATATAACAAAGGGGGAAAAAAACAACAAGGTCAAATTAAACAGCAACTCCTCGGATTATACAATTCAACATAAGTTATGTGAAATGGGTGATGGCTGAAGCCGCAGCTTATATTGCCCACCCATGTTCCATCTAAGAATTCAAAAATAAAATAAAATAAGAGTGATTACAAATCAGAACAAAGCCAAGACAAAACGTGACAAAAACTAAGCAACAGCACAACACAGACTGGATATGATAATCCTTATGTGATTTTACATGCCATCTTGTATATACAGTGATCCCTCACTTATCGCGGTTAATGGGTTCCAGAACCGCCCGTGAAAAGTGAAAAACCGCGAAGTAGCGTCACCCCTAATGACGTCACCCATAAATAATACATACTGTGGTCTATATTAATCATATATTCCATAACCTACATATGTTTAAGCATGTGAGAATGTTTGGTGATTACATATGTAAGGCGACTTCACACCTCAGAACAGGACAAAGAGTCTCAACCGCCAGTGAAGATCAAAGAGCATCCGAGGCACTGCGGTGGAGACCGGATGGGTTGCCCTGACCCCCCAGGGCCAGGCGGAGGAGTACGAAGACAATGGGGGGATTAAGATAATGAGGGATGTCAGCTTTTGATATGCATGTCTTTTGTTATGTGCAAGTATAAGTTCGTAGAGCCGAAGGTGTTCGCCGACTTTCCTTCTTCTGCTGCTGCACCTAGATGAGACTTGTTAGAGGAGCTGGTAATAAACTTTGGTTTATATATCACATCGCCTCGTTCTTTCAAGCTCTTCTACACGTACTTTTGTACGTGTACGTACTTATTCTCTCACTCTCTCTCTCATATGATACGTGTGTGTGTGTGTGTGTGTGTGTAAGTATACATACATACGTAGATGTAAATAAAGTGTACATAAATATGTTTTTAGAACTCTTTTATTCTTATAACAAGATACGTAACTCAAGATGAAGATGATTTACTGCACAGGTTAATGAGAGCTTTACTGCTCCTCAGGTGACGCCTCATCGTCAGGTGCTAGAAGCGCAGGATCGTCGAGGGCAGCTTCCGATAGAGCTGGAGAAGCTGCAGGAGGCGCCGTAGTGGCTCGACGGGAAGACTATTTTGCACAAAAAGGCACAAGAGAACAGCGAACAATGAATGCGGTCTTCCTTCGCTGGGTATGGGTGCTCGGCAGGGAGAGAAGCTGGGTAAAACGTCTCGGCCAATCAGCTTGCGAGATTCCCGAGCGGTGAAGAGGTGGGCGGAGAGGAGTGGAGCGGTGGTCAGAGAGGTGGATTTTGAGTTGTGCGGGCTCTCCGTGTTGATGCCTGATGTTCTAATGTAGTCTCCCTGCCTTCTGCGAGCGCCCGCCCATTTTTTCTCAATTTTGAATTTTTGATGAATATTTTTGAAAAATCCGCGATGCACTGAGGGCACGAAAGGTGAAGCGTGAAGTAGCGAGGGATCACTGTATGTTGGGAGTATTTCTTCCTTTAGTTTTTGTTTAAATTGTCCAAGCGTTGTACATGATTTTAATTCAGGTCCAAAAGCGTTCCACAGTCTGACTCCTTGCACTGAGACACAGTGCTGCTTGGTGGTAGTTCTCACTGAAAGTTTATGAAATATACATGTTCCTCTGAAATGATATTGTTTGAAATGATATTACAACTTTTGGATATTTGCGGGCAGTGATAGATTCTTCACTTTAAACATTATTGCTGCAGTTTTAAAGTCAACCAGATCTTTCAACTTGAGAGCTTTTAAGAAAAAGTGGGTTTGTTGGTTCCCTGTGAGCAGCTTTGTTTATTATTCTAATGTGGCGTAACATTATGTAGCTCACATATTCCTTGGCAGAGACCCAGACATGAGAGAACTTTGAGCTCGCAGTGTGTATTGACATCACACTTAAACGGACATTGAGTCTGGACCCCCTGCGGACTGGGGAAGAAGTGAGAAGATCTGGGAGTGGACCTGAAGGGACTGTCTGACCTCCTGGGGTCAGACAGAGAAGCCAGAGGACAATGGGAGGATTAAATGTGAATGTGATTCTGTGTTTGATGTGAATGTGATTAGTGTTTGATGTGAAAGTATAAAGGTATGTGGTTTACCGCAGCTCGCTCTCTTCATTCCCTGACTGAGAGAGGAGCTGTAGGACGTGAGATGAAATAAACCAATACTGAGAAATCATTCAGTCTCTTTATTTCATGGTTCCTACATTGGTGACCCACACGTGAGAAATATGGAAAGGCTTGGAGATCGTCTCTCTGAACCTGATTCACCGGAGACCGCCCGCACCGGCGTAAACTTCATTAAACTCCCCGAGTTCTGGCAAGAGGACCCGCACTCATGGTTCCAACACGTGGAGTCGCGGTTTGTGCTCAACGGGGTATCAGCAGATGACATTAAGTTCCACAATGTCATCGCAAGACTCGACAGCTGCACAGCCCGGTGTGTGCGGAGCCTGGTGCAGCAGCCGCCCGCTGCTGGCAGATACGACGCCCTGAAAGCCGCCCTCATTCGGAGTTTTGTGCCATCAGCCGAGGTGAGGGCCAGAACACTGCTGGACCTGCGCGACAGAGGAGGACGCAGGCCGACCGTCCTCATGCAGGACATGCTGCAGATGATCGGGGCAGACAACGATGCGTTTCTATTTAAACACATCTTCTTAAGGACTCTTCCAGCGCACATGAGAGGCTCCCTGTCCAGCATGAGGTGTGTGGACCAGCAGGACTTCCGCGCGCTGGCCGTGGAAGCGGAACGGCTCCTGGACGCATGCAGTGAGCAGGAGACGTCAGCGGCAGCAGCAGACCTCGGCGCGGCGGCTGGGGGCGATGGAGAACCAGTGGCAGCAGAACCGACCCCAGCGACAACAGCGGCGGCGCGGTCCCGAAGCAGAGGAGGGAACGAGCTGTGTTTCTACCATCGATGCTTCGCGCACAAGGCACACAGATGCGTCCCACCATGCAACTTCAAGAAGCAGGGAAACGCAAGAGCCGGGGGTCGTTAGCAGCTTCGACCCTCGGTGAACGGAATAAGCTGCTGTACCTGACAGACGCGAGCTCCGGACGGCAATTCCTCGTTGACACCGGGGCACAGAGGAGTTTCATCACCGCAACCCACGCGGACCGGGTGGCTGGTCCCCACGGGGATGGAGCAACAGCCGCAAACGGCTCGTCGATCAAGACTTTTGGAGAAAGGACTCTGCGCCTGTCCTTGCATGGCCGCGTCTATGAATGGACCTTCATAGTAGTGGCGGTGAGTTTCAACATGTTAGGCGCCAACTTTTTGTGCTCACATGGCTTGTTGGTAGATCTGGCTAATAGACGCCTGGTTAATGCACTCTCTTTTTGTTCTATCCCCTGTGCAGCGCGAGTGTCCCCGCCGTCAGTGCAGACCAACGCCGCCGCAGCAGGAGGTAAGTTCCACACTCTCCTAAACCAGTTCCCAGCACTCACAGTTCCCACGTTTTCAGCTAAGGTGGCGAAGCACGGGGTGGAGCACTTTATAACCACAAGCGGCCCACCAGTTTTTGCTAAGGCTCGGCGCTTGGATGCAGCTAAGCTCTCCATTGCGGGTGAGGAGTTCGCCAACCTGGAAAGGTTGGGCATAATTCGCTGCTCAAAGTCCGTTTGGGCTTCCCCCCCTCCACATGGTCCCTAAGGCGGACGGCTCGTGGAGACCGTGCGGCGATTATCGCAGGTTAAACAATGCCACAGCGCAGGACCGCTACCAAATTCCGCATATCCAAGATTTTTCGGTGCATTTGGCCAAGGCGCGCATTTTTTCTAAAATAGACCTGGTCTGCGGTTATCATCAGGTCCCGGTCTGACCAGAGGACATTCCCAAGACAGCGGTAATAACCCCTTTCGGGCTTTTTGAATTTTTACGCATGCCTTTTGGCCTTAAAGGCGCTGTGCAAACCTTCCAACGCATGATGGATGCCGTGTTGTCTACTTAGATGATATTTTGGTCGCCAGCGCCTCTGAGGAGGAACACGAAAGTCACCTCAGAACTGTTTTTCAGAGTTTGGGAGCGCATGGGTTGATAATCAGCCCAGTCAAGTGCCATTTTGGCGCAGCGCAGATCGATTTTTTAGGGCACCGCGTCTCCCCAGAGGGTGCAGTCCCGCTGCCCTCCAAAGTAAGCGCAGTGGCTGAGTTTCCCCAGCCACAAATGGTAAAAGCGTTGCAAGAATTTTTAGGTATGGTAAATTTTTACAACCATTTCATACCTCACGCGGCGCAGCTCACGCAACTGTTGTACGCCGCGCTAAAAAAACAGAAGCCCTCCAATGCGATTGAGTGGTCCCCAGAGCGGGAGCGCGCATTCACTGAGGTTAAGAAAGCTCTAGCAGATGCAGCACTGCTGGCTCACCCAGACCCAGCAGCCCGAATAGCGCTAACCACAGACGCATCAGATGTGGCCGTAGGAGCCGTAGTGGAACAGCAAGTCGCCGGGGCTTGGCAGCCACTCGCTTTTTTCAGCAGATCCCTACGCGATGCGGAGCGAAAATATAGCGCGTTTGACAGGGAACTGCTAGCGCTCCACCTGGCCATTCGCCATTTTCAGTTCTGGTTGGAAGGGCGGCGTTTCACCGTGTTTGTCGACCACAAACCGCTCACCTTTGCAATGTCCAAAATCTCAGAACCGTGGTCAGGCCGACAGCAGAGGCAGCTGGCCGCAATTGCAGAATTCACCACCGATATACAGCACGTAGCCGGTAAATTTAATGTGGTGGCAGACTGCCTCTCGCGAGCGGTAACAGCGCCTGTCCGCGCGGATGGGGGCTGTAGCGACGCAGATGTGGAGCGCGGTAACAGCGCGGACGCGCACGCGGCTCCGATGCACGTAGGGATAGATTACGCGGCCATGGCCGCGGAGCAGGGCGAAGACACAGACGCGCGCGCGCTCCTGTCTGGACCAACAGGGTTAAGGCTGGAGAACATAAGTTTACAAACCGGTTCACCCCCGCTAATTTGTGATGTATCCACCGGTCGAGCTCACCCAGTGGTACCGGCCACGTGGCGCCGTCGCGTTTTTGACGCGGTGCACTCCCTAGCACACCCGGGAGTACGCGCTAGCCTGCGCAAGCATGTGAAGGAGTGGGCGAGAGCCTGCATGTCTTGCCAGCGGGCCAAAGTTCACAGGCACACAAAAGCTCCTTTAGAACCTTTCCACATTCCGGCTAAGAGGTTTGATCATGTGCACGTAGATCTAGTGGGACCCCTGCCGCCCTCGCAAGGGTTCACACATCTCCTGACAATGGTGGACCGGACCACGCGTTGGCTGGAAGTAGTCCCATTGCAGTCTACCACAGCAGCAGAGGTGACTCGCGTTTTTTTAACAACCTGGGTAGCGCGTTTCGGAGTCCCGTCGGACATTACATCCGATAGGGGTCTGCAGTTCGTGTCAGAGCTGTGGTCAGCAATGGCCAGTGGCTTAGGGGCAACAGCCCATCGCACCACCGCTTATCACCCACAGGCCAACGGTTTATGCGAGCGTTTTCACAGATCGTTGAAGGCAGCCCTCATAGCGTCGCTCACGGATACAGATTGGGTAAACAAACTACCATGGGTTTTATTGGGGTTGCGTTCGGCACCCAAAGAGGATTTAGATGCCTCACCTGCTGAATTAGTTTTTACTCAACCTCTCAGGCTGCCAGGAGAATTCCTGCAAGCCCATGCAGCACCAGAGCGCCCCCCGGTGCGGGGACCTCTAAGTGGCACGGGAGCAGAAATGCTCCGGGGCCCCGCTCATCACACTTTTCTGCGGGTTTTTGTTCCCAAGGCTTTGCAAAACGCAGAGTTTGTTTTTGCCAGGCACGACGCCCAGCATCACAGCCTCCGCCCACCTTACGACGGTCCATTTCGAGTGCTGGAAACCGGGGAGAAATATTTTGTGCTGGACTTGGGGGGCAGGAAAGAGACAATCAGTGTTGACAGATTAAAGCCTGCTTTTGTGTTACGTGACAAACCTGTACGGCCAGCGGGGGCACCTCGACGTGGCAGTCCTCCCAGGGAACAGCCCCTGGTTCCCCAGCAGGGGGCAAATAACCCTTTTCCCCCTCATTCCACAGGTGCACCGCAGGACGGCACAACACAGGCTGCAAAGCCTGCGTTCAGCAGATTCGGGAGGAGATTGAAGCCTAAGCAACGGGCAGAGTGATGTGTATTTTGATCAACCCGTGTAAATTGTGCTGTAGATCCTGCAAAGTGGGGGGTGATGTAAGGGTGTAATGTGTATGACTGCCCATTATTGACATGAAGTTGGTGCGTGTGTCCATTCTTGACATAATGTGTATGACTGTCCATTATTGACATAAGGTGTATAACGGTTAGAGTAATGTTGGTGTATGTCCGTTCTTGGGCGTTTCGGGGGGAGTGATGTGGCGTAACATTATGTAGCTCACATATTCCTTGGCAGAGACCCAGACATGAGAGAACTTTGAGCTCGCAGTGTGTATTGACATCACGCCTTAAACGGACATTGAGTCTGGACCCCCTGCGGACTGGGGAAGAAGTGAGAAGATCTGGGAGTGGACCTGAAGGGACTGTCTGACCTCCTGGGGTCAGACAGAGAAGCCGAGAGGACAATGGGAGGATTAAATGTGAATCTGATTCTGTGTTTGATGTGAATGTGATTAGTGTTTGATGTGAGAGTATAAAGGTATGTGGTTTACCGCAGCTCGCCCGCTTCATTCCCTGACTGAGAGAGGAGCTGTAGGACGTGAGATGAAATAAACCAATACTGAGAAATCATTCAGTCTCTTCATTTCATGGTTCCTACACTAATAGCTCTCTTCTGAAGCATAAAGACTGGATATATGTTTTATATGTGTTTCCCCATACTTCAGTACAATATGTCACGTATGGGAGTATTAATGAATGATACAAAGTCTATAGTGTGGGCTGATTCAGCAAATATTTCACTCTGTGTAGTATTGCGATTGATTTGCATATTTTACCTTTAATATAATTAATGTGTGACTTCCAACACAGTTTATTATCAATTATTACGCCAAGGATTTTAATTTTGGATACCCTTTCAATCTCTACACCATTTACACTGAGTTTAGATACTGAGTTGTTGTGATGGTGTGAAATAACGTTATCAATAAAAGTTTAGCCACCGCTGTGTCACCCTGGTTTCAAGTGTGGGTGGTGTTTTGTGCTTGTATTGCTAAAATATAAAAGGAAGCACTACAATGGGTCTCAAATATTTGTAATGTGTTCTTTTACTGGATGAGTTTAAAGATGAAATACTATAGACTATGGCTGTGTTGTGAGACATGTATATGTTGGACACTGCATATGTGATTTAACCACGATGAAGGAGAGCCAGCCCCCTGCGGTGCGGAGCCACAGAGCCTGGACCCCCTGTGGAGGACAGGGGACAGAAGACTTCCTGACCACTGAGGCTCGGGAAGAGAGAAGGGGGAGTTATGTAAATAAAAGGCTAATGAATGTGAATAAAGAGACTTTGATATAGATGTGTGATTTCCCCCGCGAGGGAAATGGTTTGATGTGAGAAGGTTTAAATGAGAGAACTTTGGTGTGTTCACTCTCTTGGTTCGCTGCTCAAGAATAAGAGCAGACAGTGGAATGATTTCTTGAATAAACTGAAATGAAAGACAATTCGGTTTCGTTATTCAAGTCTCCCCACATTGGTGACTGACGACGTTGAGAATGAACGAAGAAATTCTCAGGGTCCCGGACTCACAGCGCTCAGAGCTGGCGAGCGCAGTGGCCGTTAAGCTGCCTGATTTCTGGCAGGATAACCCACGGTCGTGGTTTCTGCAAGCAGAGTCGCAGTTCGCGCTCGCAGGAGTAACGGTGGATGACACTAAGTTCCACCATGTCATCGCTAAACTGGACAACAGCACAGCTCGGTGCGTGCAAAGCTTGGTGGAGCAGCCACCCGCGACCGACAGGTACGGCAAGCTGAAATCCACCCTCATCAAGTTTTTCACCCCCTCGGCTGAAGTGAGGGCGAGGAGGATCCTGTCTTTGCTAGACCAAGGTGGACACAGGCCGAGCGCCCTGATGGAGGAGATGATACAGCTGAGAGGGTTGGACAACGATGATTTCATTTTTCAGTTCATCTTCCTCTCCAACCTCCCGGCGCATGCGAGAAGCACGCTGGCCGGCAAAAAGTGTCACACCCTGGAGGAGTTCCGGGAGCTGGCCCAGGAGGCAGACGGGATCCTGGACGCCTGCGGCGGGCAAGCAACCACAGCAGCGACCCGAGACAGCGGGGAGCCAGAGGCGGCAGAACCAGACTGGCCGACGATGGCGGCAACACGGCCGCGACGAGGGGGAGCCAATAGCCCGGCGACAGAGGCGCGGGCACGACACAGCGGAGGAGAAGATCTCTGCTTTTACCATCGGAGGTTCGCAGAGAAGGCACGCAGGTGTGTGCCGCCCTGCATCTTCAGGAGTTCGGGAAACGGCAAGACCGGGGGTCGCTAGCAGCTTCGACCCTCGGAGAACGCAACAAGCTGCTCTACATCACGGATGCGCGCTCCGGACGAGTGTTCCTCATTGACACCGGACACAAGTGAGCTTCATCACCCCAACATACGCGGACCGGGTAGCTGGACCCCACGGTGACGGAGCTACAGCGGCAAATGGCTCGAACATCAACACCTACGGGAGAAGGACCTTGCCTTTATGCTTACATGGCCGCACATATGAATGGACTTTTGTAGTAGCGGCGGTGAGTTTCAACATGTTGGGCGCGGATTTTTTGTGTTCACACAATCTGTTAGTTGATCTTGCTAATAGACGGCTGGTAAATGCACTCTCTTTTTACTCTCTCCCCTGTTCAGCTCGAGTGTCCCCGCCACCAGTACAGACCCACGTCGCTACAGCAGGTGGTAAGTTTCACACACTCCTCACCCAATTTCCAGCGCTCACTGTGCCCACTTTTTCAGCGACGGTCGCGAAGCACGGGGTGAAACACTTCATCCCCACTGCTGGTCCTCCCGTGTTTGCAAAAGCTCGGCGCTTGGATGCAGTTAAGCTCGCCATTGCGCGCGAGGAGTTCGCCAGCCTGGAGAGGCTGGGCATCGTTCGTAGGTCGAAGAGCCCGTGGGCTTCGCCGCTGCACATGGTACCGAAAGCCGATGGCTCCTGGAGACCGTGCGGGGATTACCGCAGGCTAAACAACGCTACGGCACACGATCGTTATCCCATCCCGCACATTCAGGATTTTTCGGTGCACCTGGCGGGGGCGCGCATTTTTTCAAAGATTGATCTAGTTCGCGGCTATCACCAAGTCCCGGTCCAACCGGAGGACATTCCTAAAACAGCGGTAATAACCCCGTTCGGACTTTTCGAATTTTTACGCATGCCGTTTGGTCTCAAAGGGGCGGCGCAAACATTTCAGCGGATGATGGATGCCGTGTTACGCGATCTCCCTTTCGTGTTTGTGTACCTCGACGACATTTTGGTCGCGAGTACTTCAGAGGACGAACACGAAACGCACCTCACAGCAGTTTTTAGGAGGCTGGGAGAGCACGGCTTAATAGTTAACCCAGCCAAGTGCCAGTTCGGCGTTGAGCGGATTGATTTTTTGGGTCACCGCGTCTCCCCGGAGGGAGCGGTTCCGTTACCAGAGAAAGTACGCGCGGTAGCGGATTTTCCCCGTCCACAAACGGTCAAATCACTACAGGAATTCTTGGGGATGGTGAATTTTTATAACCGGTTCCTGCCCCACGCAGCTCAAATCATGCAACCGTTATATGCCGCGCTCAAAAAACAAAAGCCGACCCAGGCGGTCGAATGGTCCCCGGAGCGGGAGCGCGCGTTCACAGAGGTTAAAAAAGCCTTGGCTGACGCTGCGCTCCTGGCCCACCCAGACCCTGCAGCACGTATCGCGCTGACGACAGACGCTTCAGATTTAGCCATAGGGGCCGTTATTGAGCAACAGGTAGCCGGAGTTTGGCAGCCTTTGGCTTTCTTTAGCAAATCTTTAAGCGCGGCTGAGCGAAAATACAGCGCGTTTGACAGAGAACTGTTGGCGCTGCATTTGGCTATTCGTCATTTCCAGTTCTGGCTGGAAGGACGGTGCTTCACCGCTTATGTGGACCACAAGCCGCTCACATACGCCATGGCCAAAATTTCAGATCCGTGGTCCGGCAGGCAGCAGAGGCAGCTGGCCGCAATCTCGGAATTTACCACTGACATTAGGCACGTCGCGGGCAAATTCAATGTAGTAGCGGATTGTCTCTCACGCGCGTTCACGACCCCGACACGCGCAGAGGCAGAACGGGCCACCGTGACCGCGCCGCAGGAGAGCGGCACGGTGGCGCGCGCAGCCCCGGTGCACGTGGGTATAGATTACGCAGCCATGGCAGCGGACCAGGGGGCGGACGCAGACGTGCGCGCGCTCCAGTCTGGACCAACAGGGTTGAGGCTGGAGAGCAAGTGTTTACAAACCGGTATGCCCCCCCTGATCTGCGACATGTCGACGGGGCGCCCGCGTCCGGTGGTTCCGGCCACGTGGCGCCGCCGTGTTTTTGACTCGGTCCACTCACTGGCGCACCCGGGGGTGCGCGCGTCGGTGAAACTAGTGGCGGAAAAGTTTGTTTGGCCGTGCCTGCGCAAGCACGTGAAGGAATGGGCAAAAACCTGCATTTCCTGTCAACGGGCCAAAATTCACAGGCACACAAGAGCCCCGTTAGAACCGTTCCGCATTCCGGCCAGAAGGTTCGACCATGTGCACGTCGACCTTGTGGGCCCCCTACCGGCATCACAGGGGTTCACGTATCTTTTGACAATGGTGGACCGCACCACACGTTGGCCGGAAGTGGTTCCACTTGCGACGACCACGGCCGCGGAGGTGGCTCGCGTTTTTTTAACGGCTTGGGTGGCGCGCTTCGGGGTTTCGTCGGACATTACGTCCGATAGAGGACCGCAATTCATCTCTGAGCTGTGGTCAGCGATGGCCAACGGCTTAGGAGCCAAAATTCACCGCACTACGGCTTACCACCCTCAGGCTAATGGTTTATGCGAGCGTTTTCATAGGTCTTTGAAGGCAGCACTCAGAGCGTCGCTCACGGATGCAGATTGGGTAAATAAACTCCCATGGGTTTTATTAGGGTTGCGTTCTGCGCCTAAAGAGGACTTAGACGCCTCCCCAGCGGAGCTGGTATTCGCACAAACTCTGAGGCTGCCGGGCGAGTTTTTACCAGAGCACCCAGAGCCCCCACCTCTCTCTGCTCTGGGACCGTTAGTTGGCACGGGGGCAGACACGCTCCCGGGTCCGGTTCATCACGCTTTTCCACGAGTTTTCGTCCCCAAGGCTTTGAAAAATGCCGATTTCGTTTTTGTCAGGCGCGAAGCCCTTAAAGCAACGCTCAAACCACCTTACGAAGGGCCATTTCGAGTGCTGGAGGCAGGTGATAAGCAATTTGTGCTAGATTTTGGGGACAGAAAAGAGACAGTCAGTATTGACAGACTAAAACCTGCTTTTGTCATGAAGGACGTGTCTGTACCGGTCGCAGTGGCGCCTCGACGAGGCAGGCCCCCGCAGAGGGCAATTAACCACTCTCTTCCTCAGTCAACAGACCCGAAGCAGAACAGCACCGCAGGCAAGGCGGGGCCAACGCACAGCAGATTCGGCAGACGGCTGAAGCCCAAGCGGCGCACAGACTGAATGTTGGTGTTGATTATTCAGTAGTGAGTAAGGTGCTATTAAATTTTGGGAATTAGTCTGTTCTTCATCGTTTGGGGGGGGGTTATATGGCTGTGTTGTGAGACATGTATATGTTGGACACTGCATATGTGATTTAACCACGATGAAGGAGAGCCAGCCCCCTGCGGTGCGGAGCCACAGAGCCTGGACCCCCTGTGGAGGACAGGGGACAGAAGACTTCCTGACCACTGAGGCTCGGGAAGAGAGAAGGGGGAGTTATGTAAATAAAAGGCTAATGAATGTGAATAAAGAGACTTTGATATAGATGTGTGATTTCCCCCGCGAGGGAAATGGTTTGATGTGAGAAGGTTTAAATGAGAGAACTTTGGTGTGTTCACTCTCTTGGTTCGCTGCTCAAGAATAAGAGCAGACAGTGGAATGATTTCTTGAATAAACTGAAATGAAAGACAATTCGGTTTCGTTATTCAAGTCTCCCCACATAGACTACACATATAAACTAAATTCTAATGGTGACTGAACAACTCCCATTCCCCAAGGTGCAAGATACACTATTATGACTACAACTCATAAAGGATCACAGAAATGATCCTTTATTTTACGGTGGCTATTATTGGATGCACCATTCATTTTCAATTACTCTGTAATTAATATTCACACAATCAAATAAATCTCAGTTCAGTCCCTTTCATGTTAAGTGGAAATTGTGCTACTTTAAACTTGGCACTTTACCTATACTTTAACTTAAAAAGCAAAAGATTTGACTATAAATATGATGTGTTGTTTACCTGTCACAATACATTGCTGTCAAAACGTCGCCATTCTGACCAGATCCTGTTTGGACTCTACAATGACAATACACACACCTTAAGTACATGCACAGCACGGAAGTGCAACATGTAAAAAAACACCTTTTTAACCAGGATTACAACTAGCTTATTTCATCAGATATTGTCAACACAAAGGCTACATACAATGATGGACGTGGCATTGAGCTAGGTCATCGTTTAAACACGATTAAGTTTTCGTCTGTCCAAAGTGAACTTTCCACTGCTGGGAAAAATAACGTAAAACATGAATATCACATCACTCACCGTCTTCTATATCACAGTATCACGGCTTCAACTGCTGAAGTTGGGTGCTGTCACGGCCATACATTCAATTCACTTCGGGTGGCTGGGTCTAATTCCCGGTGCATCTCCGTATATTTTCCAGTGCGTCTGCTTGTCCTCCCCAGCTTCGTCTGCTTCCCTCTGCATTCTCTCATCAGCCGAAACGCACAGAAAACTCTGCTGGACCGTGGTGTTGATTTCTGCTGATTTCTGTTATTGTTGTTGTTTATAATATCACTTGTTTGCTGGCTCACGGACGAAAAATTGCAAATGGCGGCCAGCTGGCGATTCTGGAAAGTCAGCGTAACGCCCACTCTCATGACGCTATGCCCGGACCAATCAGTGGCCAGCAGTGGCTTGACGTAACGTAGGCCGGTATGCTTCGGACCTGCTCTGGAGCAGTGCCGAAAAAATAGGAACAGTTCTAAAAAACAGAACTGTAAGGACTTTCGGTCCTCAATGGAAAAGCGGACAAACCGTGCCATATCGTACCGTACCGTACTGACCCTAGTGGATAAGCGCCTTATGTGTGTACACATGAGGGTGGGCATGTGTGTGTATGTGTGGGTGCAAGTACCTGTGGGTGGACATGCAGGGGTGGAGGGTGTGTATGTGGGCGGGAAGATCTCGTTGGGTGGCGGGGGGTGGGGCGGGCTGTCTAGTGGCCTGGGGGTTAGAGGTTTGGGACCTGCTTTTCCCGGCTGTCCTGCCATTGTGTCATGGGGTGGGGTGCTTTGCTGCACTGCCTCCAGTGTCCCTGGTGCTGGGTGGGGTGTGTGTGGGTGCTCAGGGGTGGCCGTTGGCGTGGGTTGGCAGCCATGTTTCCATCGGTTTGCCCCGGGGAGGCTGTAGGGCAACCTGCCACTGTCAGTGTGTGGTTGGTGGGCGCTCTGGGGTGTCGCTTGGCATGTGGGGTGGCGTATGGGTCCGGCCCATTATTTATTATTGAGATGGGGGCGCTGGCCTTCTGGCGCCTAGGGCCTGGGGGCTGGCGTTTTCCCCGCTGAGGGGGTGGGGGTTGGCCGATCCTGGGGCATGCCGCCCTGTCCTGGGGACCTCCCTCGGCCGTCCCTCCTGGGGTGGATGCCTGGCTGTCCTGGGGCTTGTTGGCCTCAGGACATTTGTCCTTTGTGGGGGTTGGTGGCACTGTCCTGCTTGCTTGAGGCTACTGGCGGGAGAGGGGGGGTTGCTGTGACCTGCAACCCGCTTTGAGATACCAGACTCATGATGAGACCTTTTCAGTAGAAGAAACAGTCTGTCTTTTGTTTGTTTCAGTTGTGTTAGTGTGTTTGCCTTCTTCGTCAGTTCCTCTCCCTTTTCTTTACCCCTCCCCACCCCTCCTTTCCCCATTCCCTCCATCGGATCCTTCATGGGTAAAACAATTTAAATAAAGTATTAACAGTTATTACAAGATGAGTTTATAAACAATATACAGTACATATACTTTATATGTACTGTATAAAGCTCCTTTTGGCAAAGTAAATCTGTTTGGCACAATAAAGGAAGCAGATTTCTGTTCTGCTCACCTAACTGCTTGATAAGACAAGAGAAAACCCCCCCAAAACATCAGCCCCTTAGGGCAGCATGCCACAGCCACCTGCTATGGAGCTAAAAGCTTCTTCATTACTGGCTCCAGTACTAAAACCTCCCCTGTTACCAGTCTCTGAATTAAAAGCTTCCGTATTGTTGTCTCCTGAGCCAAAAGCTCCTGTACTGTTGTCTCATGAACTAAAAGCTCTTTTATTACTGTCCCCTGAGCTGAAGACTCCCCTGTAACTGATCTCCGAGCTCAACACTCCTGCACCATCTGGTATTCCGATCTGGGGGCCCATGGACATGGGTAGGCCCCCCGACCCACTTTGTTTTGTGATTTGGTGGCCAAGAAACTTTGGCAGGCCACCCGATCCACCTTGTGTTCCGGTCTGGGGGCCCATGGGCTTGGATAGGCCCACCGACCCACCTTGCTTTCTGGTCCGGTGGCCCTGGGACTTCAGTAGGCCACCTGACCCACCTTGTTTTGAGTTTGGGGCTGTAGACGTTGATTACGCCCCACAAACTGTGTTTTTCTTGCCTTGGACTTTATTTTGATAAACTCTCCTTTAACATTCTGGCTAATGCCCTGATGAATAATTTCTAATTCCAGATTGAAAAGAAGGGTTGTAGCTTGTATTTGTAAGTGCTTCTGAATGCAACCTTTGCCTTTTGCTCCCGCTATTTCCCATTCTATAAAGGAAAGAAAAGAAAGTGACATTTTTTGTGTTGTACATTGAGTATAGTTGGTAAAATTGGGGCTATCATTTTTTGCCTACCACGTAGAAATATAAATAGGATGTTAATTAGCTCCAATAGTTCAACTCTTGATGAGGAAGTTCCTGTTTTGTTTATTCCCTTGGCCCCTATTTAACATGTACAGCTTCCTACTCTTTCGGCTTCTCTAAGTGTACTTATGCCCTTTTATGTTGTAGGCAGGTAATGCGGTACTAGGTACACGTTGGAAAGTAAAGATATATAAAATTGACTGTAAAGGCTCATAAAGCACAGCCTGAAGTGCCCTCAAACTGTGTCTCTGTTTTGGACTCTGTGGGGGGAGAAAAGGTATTGTTTTCGGCCCGCCTGGCCTTGTGCTCCCACCGCCCACCCTGGGAGAGTGTTTTGTTTTCCTTTTCTTTTCCTTGTTGATGGTATCTTGAGGGTTGTCTAGAAGCCACTCCTTAAGAGGGGGGTACTTGTAGTATGTGAGTTTGGAGGGTTTGGATGCTGGGGCTTGCTGTAGCTGACGTCTGACGCCAGGTCAGAGGACGTCAGGCGGGCTACTGGTCTGTATATATGGTTGTGTGTACAGAATAATAAAGTTGTTCACTGTTTGCAGTATGATGGCTCACGTCTCACTATTTTCAGACATAACAGTACTGTCAGGACCTGGGTGTGGGCCCCAACCCACATCTTTGCCTTGAGTTGTTATATGATTTTCCGTGTTTTTGGTTTTTGCTCATTATTATTATTGTTATGATCTGTATGTTCATTATTATCCCTGCCACTAGCTGTAGTTTCTGTTGGGTCATCATGTCTAGCAGTATTATCCTGTTTTTTTTGTCTGATTTTCATTATGTGATTATTATCCCTGCCTCAGTTTTGTTTATATGGCCGTTATGTTTATTATTATCTTGGTTCTTGGAGAATTGCTCCTGCTTTTACAGTATCTGTTGTCGTCATCTTGTCACGTGTATTCCCTGCCCGGGTTTCAGTTGAGTATTATTATTAGCATTATTATGGTCATGGTCTTGTCTCCCCTGATCCTTTGTTCATGTTTCTGTGCATTCTCTGTCTGTGATTGCATGTGCAGCCTCGCCCGTCCTGTTCTCCATACCTGTCGCTTTTGTTTTCATCATGTGTCAGTTGTCAGTCATGATTGGTTTTCCCACCTGTCCCGTGTTGTCTTGATTGCCTCCTTGTCTATTTATGTGAGTGTGAGTCTCTGTCCAGTGTTGGTGTCCTTGTATGTCATACAGCATGATCAGCTTGTGTCTGTTCCTGCTGAGCCTTCTATCTTGCTGAGTTTTTCTTGTCATGCCTGAGTTTATTATTTGTTTGAGCCCTCGAGCTGTGTCAGGGTGACCAGCTCAAAATAAATATTATTTGAACTTGAGTCACGCATCTGGGTCCTGTCTTCACAACTGTGACAATATTCATTGATACCGTACTCCCTCTCGTATAATATTGCTTAAGTATGCTTGTGTGTCTCCACGTCATCCGAAGAGGCTTATAAGAAGATGGTGAAGAGAATGTAAACAAAAGCAGAAACACCCATCAGGCGCTAGCTAACTAGTCAGCTAGCAGAATTGACTAAAAATACCAGACTGTTGGATTGTGAAAGATTGGAAGGTTGCTCCAGTGATGGATTGTACAGTTTTTTATCACATGCTGGAGAGGCTTCCTGTCCTGTGTGGTGCAACCACCATGCTACCCTGATTGAGCTGGTGATATCACTCTCAACTGTACATCTGTAAAGTTGCTGAGGATTTTGGATGACTTCTCAAATTTAAGCCTCCTGAGGAAGTACAGTCTCTGGGCTTTCTTTATGAGTCGGTGGCAGTTGTGAGACCAGGTGAGATCCTCGCTGATATGGGTTCTGAGGAATTTAAAAGTTCTCACTCTCTCTAACCTCTGTCCCATCTATGTGTATTGGAGTGTGTTACCCCATCCTCCCTCTTCTGGAATCAATAATAATCTCCTTGGTCTTTTCTGCATTTAAAGAGAGATTATTTTTCTGACACCAGGACAGTTCTGCCAGCTGCCTTGTATACACAGTCTCCTCCCCACCAGTGATAAGCTCAATGGCTAATGTGTCATCAGCAAACTTGATAATGCTGGTGTTAGTCTGGGAGGCCATGCAGTCAAAGGTAAAGGGGGTGTACAGCAGTGGATTCAGCTCACAACCCTGGGGGGTCTCTGTGATAACACACTCCTAATGCATAATGTTCAGTTCCCACCTCTGACTGATTGTGGTCTGTCTGTCAGGAAGTCCACCACTCAGCTGCAGAGGGAGGGCATCAGTCCAAGGGGAAGGAACTTTTCAGAGAGTCTGTGTGGTATAACCGTGTTGACTGCTGAGCTGTAGTCAATAAATAGCACTGTCACATATGTGTCCTTGCCATTCAGATGTGTGAGAGCTGTGTGACGGCAGTGTAGAAAGTGTTGTCCATGGACTGGTTCTGTTGGTACATGAGTTGTAGTGGGGGGAGGGGGTCCAGCGTGGCAGAGATGGACTTATTGATATGGGTGATGACTATGCTTTCAAATTACTTCCTCACACCTGGGGTGAGTGCAACAGGACAATGATCATTTAGGCAGGTCACAGTGTTATTCCTGGGGTGGGATGCAATGATCGTGGACAGGTGGGCACAGAGCACACAGTGAGGGTCAGACTGCAGATGTCCGTGAATACATCAGCCAGCTCTGCTGAGCAGACCCTGAGTGCCTGGGGATGTTATCTGGGCCAGCTGCCTTCAGTGGGTTTGTTCTCCTCAAAGCAGAGCACACACCTCTGCTTATAAACTGTGTTTGTGGAATTGTTAAATAAAAGCAATATTACACTCAAGGTCATGCAGTATCATGACTGTAAAACTGCAGTGATGTCTGCTGGACTTGGACTCTATGGCTGAATCACTGTGACACTATTCATTGATACTGCACTTCCTCTCATGTAATATTTCTTAATAAGTTTTCCTGACAGCTGAGATTTTAAGTCTATTTCAATTCAAGATACCCGGGGCCTCATGTACAAAGGGTACTTATGCACAAAAACATGGCGTACATCCTTTTCCATGGAAAATTTCAGATGTATCAAGAACAAAATGACAGTGGAAATATGCACAGCCCCACACCAACTTCATGGCTGGCGTGCGTACGTTTCTACTGTTATTGGTCCATTGGTGAACTTAGAGGTGATATTGGAAGACAGATAATGATGTGAAAATGATTGTACACACCAGACACATGATGGACAAACATCCAAGTGTGCGCAATTAGATGAGTGCATATAAAAGCAAGCGCAAAGAAGTGCAGAAAATGCCTCTAACAACAATGGCGTTAGCATTATTAGATGTTATTGCAAATCGTGCAGTGAGAAGAGAAAGGATATTTAGAGACAGAAGATTTTCTGGCTCAGGATGATGACTGGCTTGTCAGCCGGTTTAGTTTTCCATGGGCAGTCCTTGTCGAGCTGTGCTCAGAGCTACGGCTGCTCTTGGAGCGTGACTCGGCGAGAAGCTGAGCGCTGCTCGTCCCCGTGCAGGTGCTGACAACATTGGGGTTCCTGGCAACAGGGGTATTCCAGAGGGAGCAGGCAGACCCATCGGGAATTTCCCAGTTGAACCTGAGTCAAACTATGCCAGCTGTGTGGGATTGCATTATCCAGCTGTCACCCAGGTACATCAAATTCATTCATTCACTCACTCAATCAATCAATCAATCAATCAATCAATCAATCAATCAATCAATCAATCAATCAATCTTTATTTCAGATAGATTAAAAGTACAGATTAAAAGAAACAGAATAATATAACAAAGGGGGAAGAAAATCCAACAAGGTCAAATTAGACAATAACTATACAGTTCAACATAAGTTATCCGAAATGGGTGATGGCTGAAGCCGCAGCTTATATTGCCCACCCATATTCCATCCAAGAATTCAAAAGAAAAACAAACCAAGAGCGATTACAATTCAGAACAAAGCTAAGACAAAATGTGACAAAAAAAACTAGGCAGCAACACAACGCAGACTGGATATGACAATCCTTATGTGATTTTACATGTCATCTTGTATATATGTTTGGAGTATTTCTTCCTTTAGTTTTTGTTTAAATTGTTCAAGCGTTGTACATGATTTTAATTCAGGTCCAAAATCGTTCCATAATCTGACTCCTTGCACTGAAACACAGTGTTGCTTGGTGGTAGTTCTCACTGAAGGTTTTTGAAATATACATGTTCCTCTGAAATGATATTGTTCCTCCCTTATTTGGAACAGCTTTTGGATGTTTGCGGGCAGTGATAGATTCTTCACTTTAAACATTATTACTGCAGTTTTAAAGTCAACCAGATCTTTCAACTTGAGAGCTTTTAATTTAAGAAAAAGTGGGTTTGTTGGTTCCTTGTAAGCAGCTTTGTTTATTATTCTAATAGCTCTCTTCTGAAGCATAAAGACTGGATATATGTTTGTTTTATATGTATTTCCCCATACTTCAGTACAATATGTCATGTATGGGAGTATTAATGAATGATACAAGGTATGTAGTGTGGGTTGATTCAGCAAATATTTCACTCTGTGTAGTATTGCAATTGATTTGGATATTTTACCTTTAATATAATTAATATGTGACTTCCAACACAGTTTATTATCAATTATTACACCAAGAAATTTAGTTTTGGATACCCTTTCAATCTCTACACCATTTACACTGAGTTTAGATACTAAGTTGTTGTGATGGTTGTTAAAAACTATAAATTTTGTCTTACTTAAATTGAGCGTTAATTTGTTTGAATCAAACCACAGTTTAAGCTTTCCTAATTCCTTTCCGAGTGTATCCAAAAGTTGTTCCAAATTGCTTCCACTGCATAATAAATTAGTGTCATCGGCAAACAATATTAAATCCATTTTTTCTGAAACTTTACATATATCATTTATATACATATTGAATAACAATGGCCCCAAAACTGAACCCTGTGGGACTCCACAAGTAACCTTCAGTAACTGTGAGTTTTTGTTACCAACACATACAGTGGGGCAAAAAAGTATTTAGTCAGCCACCAATTGTGCAAGTTCTCCCACTTAAAAGATGAGAGAGGTCTCCAATTTTCATCATAGGTATACCTCAACTATGAGAGACAAAATAAGAAAAAAAAATCCAGAAAATCACATTGAAGGATTTTTAATGAATTAATTGGTAAATTCCTCAGTAAAATAAGTATTTTGTCAATAACAAAAGTTCATCTCAGTACTTTGTTATATAGCCTTTGTTGGCAATGACAGAGGTCAAACGTTGTCTGTATGTTTTCACAAGGTTTTCACACACTGTTGCTGGTATTTTGGCCCATTCCTCCACTAATATACTATACTATATATAATATATAGTATAGTATATTATATAGTATAGTATCTCAGTATGTCATTCTTTACCCTTCTGTTCACAAAGCACATCACAATTGATTTCTTTGTTTTATTATCTTTTCTGGGTAAAGTATAACAGGCTGAAATTGCATTTGCTTCGACCTTTATATCTCTACTGTCAAGGAACTGAAGCACCTGGTTTTCTAGGGAGACTGATTCACTCAGGGGAGCCTCCTCACCTCTCAGTCCTGTTGTAGCATGAGCGTATGATTGATATTTGATGTCTAGTCCACTTATAATTAGGTCATCCATACGAGAACCTTGTTCAAGATCCTCAACGCGTCGCTCCAAGTCCTTAATTTTTTTGTCTTTTTCCTGAATTGTTCATTTTAAGTCTCGTATTTCTTCCATTAGGCCTATTATTTTGGCCTGCTGGCTAACCATTTTGGCCACTTCTTCTGACAAGAAGTTCAGAGATTTTTTGATCTCTTCCATTTCCTCCTTCTTTGGTGGCATTTTTACCGATCTGTGGATAGTAAAAACAATCTCTGCTTGTGTCGCCGGTATCCGATCCGACCGACCTCGAACCCAGCTGGGCCTCAGCTAGCCCCCTCCGCTGCTAGTCCCGCTGCTTACCGCCGCCGTAACAGAGCTCCTGTCCAGCCCCTCCACCGAGTCCCGCCGCACACCGCCGCTGCAGCAGAGCTCCGATCCTGCTTCTGTCCGGCTGGGGTCCCGGTAAATCCTCCGCTGAGCTCCGCCGCCTACTGCCATCTGCCTCAGTAGTTCCTCCGCTGACCCCCGCTACCTACCGCCATCTGCTTCAGTAGATCCTCCGCTGAGCCTCGCCACTGGGCTCCGACTCAGGCTATTGTCTGGCTGGGTCCCGGTGGTCCTCCACTGGTCCCCGTCTCTCACCACCGCCGCCCCCGAACTCCGATCCGGCTCCAGTCCAACTGTTGCCTCCAGCGAGCCCTCACCGAGGACTGAGTCGCTTCGTGTCGGTGTTAGGTGGTACGACTAGTGTTAGCGTTAAGCTAACTAGCATTAGCTTAGCAGACGCTTCGGGTAAAGCGTAGCAGCGAACCACGAAAGAAACGCTAGTCAGTTTACTCACAGTGGCCGGTGAAAGGCGATTAAAAGTTCCAACGGAGGTGGAAAGGCGATTCCAACGGAGGTGGAAATTCAGCCCGTGCGTGTGCGTCACAAATGCCGATCGCTGTTGGTTAGTTATTTTAATGGCAAAATCAGCAACTTTGTCTCAGCACTGAAAAGTGTGACCATCCCGGTCGCCATCTTGCTCTTTTTCGCTCCCTTTATTGATACAGAGAGATCGTGATTGACTTCAGGAAGAGGAAGGCTCCTTCTCAGCCACTGCAAATTAGGGGGGAGGATGTGGGAGTGGTTGAGGACTACAAATATCTGGGTGTCAGGATCAGCAGCAGGTTGGACTGGAGATCCAACACCGATGCTGCGCACAAGAAGGGGATGAGCAGACTCTACTTCCTGAGAAAGCTGAGATCCTTCAACGTGTGCAGCAGGATGCTGGAGCTTTTCTATCAGACTGTTGTCGCCAGCGCCATCTTCTTTGCTGCAGTCTGTTGGGGTAGCAGTATCAGGGCCAGAGATACCAACAGACTTGACAAGATTATCAAGAGGTCTGGCTCTGTAATTGGTCTCAGACCGGAGACCTTTGGGACAGTGATGGAGAGGAGAACACTAAATAAACTGCGATCCATCATGGACAATCCTGATCACCCCCTCCACCACACATTAGATAGACAGCGAAGCACTTTCTCCAGTAGACTACTACAGCTTCATTGTCGAACAGCCAGGTACAGGAAATCTTTCCTGCCACATGCAATTTCACTGTACAATAACTCACTATGATGTTGTATTCTGGTCATAGCTATGCTGCCACACTGCATCTTACAGACTAACTGGTACATCACTTTTTCACTCTGCTCCTGATAGTCCTTCTTTGTGCAATGGGATGATTCATGTGTTTATACGGGTCATCATATATTAAGCTATGATGTATATAGGTTTTATAGTCGTGTTAGTTTTTACTTTCCATGGGTAATCTCTTTGTCTGTCATGTGTGTGTTTCTGTTGTTTGGTTGTCAACTGTCATGCTGCTGTTACACTGTAATTTCCCAGTTTGGGATCAATAAAGTATATCTATCTATCTATCTATCTATCTATCTATCTATCTATCTATCTATCTATCTATCTATCTATCTATCTATCTAATAATAACCCACCTCATGCGCAACACGCCTGTATGCCCCCAAATATCACCCTGTCTTCAAGGCTTCATTACAACTCAGTGGTTCAAGTAAGTGACTTTTTTTGCTGATTAAACTACAGTTTCACAGCATTCTACCGCATACTGCGGCAGTGGCGCAGGTGTAGTGTGACCGACTACTGATCGGAGGGTCATGGGTTCGATTCCTGCTCTGTCCACTTGTCAAAGTGTCCTTGAGCAAGACACTGAACCCCCAGTTGCTCCTGGTGGCCTGGTTAGCACCTGTGTGTATGGCAGCTCAGTGTGTGAATGGGTGGATTGCAGGATCTGTAAAGCGTTTTGGTCATCCTAGATGAGAAGAAAAGCGCTATATACAGTGGGGTAAAAAGGTATTTAGTCAGCGACCAATTGTGCAAGTTCTCCCCCTTCAATTCAACTTTATTTATATAGCGCCATTTCACAACAACAGTCATCTCATAGCACTATCAACTGTAGGGGGGAACCCCCACAGTTGCAGAAAGACCCCAGCAATCAGGCGATCCCCTGTGAGCAAGCACTTGGCGACGGTGAAGAGGAAAAACTCCCTTTTAACAGGAAGAAACCTCCAGCAGAACCAGGCTCAGGGAGGGGCAGTCATCTGCTGCGACTGGCTGGGGGGTGAGGGGATAGAGAAGAAGAAAAGAACAGACATGTAGAGAGCAAACAGCATGATGGGGACTCAAACTATGGGAGAGAACAAACAAATGTTAATGACCAGCAAAAAAAAAAAAAAAATTCATAGAGAGTGAGGAAAGGAGTGAGGCCCAGTGCATTACTGGAGGTCCCCCGGCTGACTAAACCTATTAGCAGCATAACTAAGGGAGGGTTCAGAAACACATGATCCCTCCCTAATTGTAGGCTATATCAAAAAGGTAGGTTTTAGCCCTATTCTTAAAAACAGAGATCGAGTCTGACTCCCGAATCCAGATTGGCAGCTGATTCCACAGGAGAGGAGCTTGATAACTGAAGGCTCTGCCTCCCATTGTACTTTTGGAGATTCTAGGTATTACAAGTAATCTTGCATTTTGGGAGCGTAGTGCTCTGTTATGATGATACGGTAGTATCAGATCTTTTAAATAAAAAGGAGCCTGATTGTTTAGAGCTTTGTAAGTAAGAAGAAGGATTTTAAACTTAATTCTAAACTCTATGGGAAGCCAATGAAGGGAGGCCAGAACCGGAGAGATATGATCTCTCTTTCTAGTACCTGTTAAAACTCTTGCTGCAGCATTTTGGATCAGCTGAAGACTTTTTAAAGATGTTTTAGGACAGCCTGATAATAAAGAATTACAATAATCTAATCTCGAGCTAACAAAAGCGTGGATCAGCTTCTCAGCATCACTCTGAGACAAGATGCTCCTAATCTTGGCAATATTACGCAAATGATAGAAGGCAGTCTTAGAAACAAATTTAATATGTGAATTGAAGGACAAATCCTGATCAAAAATAACTCCAAGGTTCCTCACAGAGCTATTAAGAGAAAGAGTAACTGCATCCAAACTGAAAGTTTGATTTGGAAAGGAATTTCTAAGGTTTTTTGGACCAACAAGAATGACTTCAGTCTTATCTGAATTTAATAGCAGGAAATTACAAGTCATCCAAACTTTGATTTCCTTAAGACAGGCTTCTAACTTGGCTAATTGATTAGTATCATCTGGCTTCATTGACAGGTATAATTGTGTGTCATCTGCATAACAATGAAAATGTATACAGTGCTTTCTAATAATGTTGCCTAACGGAAGCATATATAAACTAAAAAGAGTAGGGCCTAGCACAGATCCCTGTGGAACTCCATGACTAAGCTTTGAGCTGAAAGAAAACTCATCATTTACATGAACAAACTGGAACCTATCAGATAAATAAGATCTAAACCACTGCAACGAAGTTCCATTAAGTCCAACATAGTTTTCTAATCTATCAAGTAGAATATTATGATCAATAGTATCAAAAGCTGCACTAAGATCTAAAAGGACAAGTACAGAAACTAGTCCATTATCAGATGCAATGAGGAGGTCGTTAGTGACCTTCGCTAAGGCTGTTTCAGTACTATGATGGATTCTAAACCCAGATTGAAACTCTTCAAGTAAACCATTTCCCTGCAGGTGGTCAACTTTATTTATATAGTTAAAAGATGAGAGAGGTCTCCAATTTTCATCATAGGTATACCTCAACTATGAGAGACAAAATAAGAAAAAAAAATCCAGAAAATCACATTGAAGGATTTTTAATGAATTAATTGGTAAATTCCTCGGTAAAATAAGTATTTGGTCAATAACAAAAGTGCATCTTAATACTTCGTTATATACCCTTTGTTGGCAATGACAAAGGTCAAACGTTTTCTGTAAGTTTTCACAAGGTTTTCACACACTGTTGCTGGTATTTTGGCCCATTCCTCCATGCAGATCTCCTCTAGAGCAGTGATGTTTTGGGGCTGTCGCTGGGCAACACAGACTTTCAACTCCCTCCAAAGATTTTCTATGGGGTTGAGATCTGGAGACTGGCTAGGCCACTCCAGGACCTTGAAATGCTTCTTACCAAGCCACTCCTTCGTTGCCCAGGTGGTGTGTTTGGGATCATTGTCATGCTGAAAGACCCAGCCACGTTTCATCTTCAATGCCCTTGCTGGTGGAAGGAGGTTTTCACTCAAAATCTCACGATACATGGCCCCATTCATTCTTTCCTTTACACGGATCAGTCATCCTGGTCCCTTTGCAGAAAAACAGCCCCAAAGTATGATGTTTCCACCCCCATGCTTCACAGTAGGTATGGTGTTCTTTCTCCTCCAAACACGACAAGTTGAGTTTTTACCAAAACATTCTATTTTGGTTTCATCTGACCATATGACATTCTCCCAATCCTCTTCTGGATCATCCAAATGCTCTCTAACAAACTTCAGACGGGCCTGGACATGTACTGGCTTAAGCAGGGGAACACATCTGGCACTGCAGGATTTGAGTCCCTGGCGGCGTAGTGTGTTTCTGATGTAGCCTTTGTTACTTTGGTCCCAGCTCTCTGCAGGTCATTCACTAGGTCCCCCCTTGTGGTTCTGGGATTTTTGCTCACCGTTCTCGTGATAATTTTGACCCCACGGGGTGAGATCTTGCGTGGAGCCCCAGATCGAGGGAGATTATCAGTGGTCTTGTATGTCTTCCATTTTCTAATAATTGCTCCCACAGTTGATTTCTTCACACCAAGCTGCTTACCTATTGCAGATTCAGTCTTCCCAGCCTGGTGCAGGTCTACAATTTTGTTTCTGGTGTCCTTTGACAGCTCTTTGGTCTTGGTCATAGTGGAGTTTGGAGTCTGACTGTTTAAGGTTGTGGACAGGTGTCTTTTATACTGATAATGAGTTCAAACAGGTGCCATTAATACAGGTAACGAGTGGAGGACAGAGGAGCCTCTTAAAGAAGTTGTTACAGGTCTGTGAGAGCCAGAAATCTTGCTTGTTTGTAGGTGACCAAATACTTATTTTACTGAGGAATTTACCAATTAATTCATTAAAAATCCTTCATTGTGCTTTTCTGGATTTTTTTTTCTCATTTTGTCTCTCATAGTTGAGGTATACCTATGATGAAAATTGGAGACCTCTCTCATCTTTTAAGTGGGAGAACTTGCACAATTGGTGGCTGACTAAATACTTTTTTGCCCCACTGTAAGTGAACACCATTTACCAAGCCCCCAATTGCCTCTGTGTGTACAGTAGTTATGTCAATAAACACGTGTAAAGTTTGACATGCAACAGTGTCACCCTATCCCCAGCGCACTTCATTCATTTACAATAGTAGTGTGTGTAATCTATGTAAGTTGTATATAACTATAAAGGATGAGATTTGCATTTTAGACATAAAATATGTACTTGTCGAGTCTAATATGATCTGCTTTCAACTGACAGGTGACCGTGACTACCCACTAAATAGGTTCATATTGTCTTCTTTTTCATTTCTTTTATTCAGCCAGCTGATCCATCCAGCTGGTCACAAATCACAGTGATCAGCTGACGCTTCTGAGAATGACTGCAGATGTCAGTCGAAATATGTCAAGGTTAAATAAACATCTCCTTCTTATCCCTGTCTGAATAAAGGAAAACAGTAAACTAATCTTATAGGGCAGTAAGCAGCCTAGTGAATTACCTGTATCTGGCACTAATGCTGGAGGACAACGTGCCAAACAAAACGTTTTTAAATGCCTCTACCTCATTCAGGAGCGCCTAAAACTCACAGTTCAGGAAATTCCATTAAATCCATTATTTTTCATCGTGGATACAGAAGAATCAAATCTGCATATCTATTTGCATCTAATTGCATATTCAAATGGACACATGTTAAGGAAGGAGTCTGGTATTTCCTCACGTGCATTCAATTTCAAGTAGATTGGGATGTACAAAGGAAATGTGCTTGGATTCCTGCGTACACACTGTTTCATACATCTGGATTTTTTTTTTTTTTTTTTGCTTACGGTGTTTTCTTGATTTAAACGTACATCCCCTTTCAGTAGGAAATCCACGCAAGTCTTTGTACATGAGGCTCCTGGACATTATAGAGTTGAAGTATTTTTTTCAACAACATGCAAATGTTCCATATTTTTACCAGCTGTCTAGGCCTATAGTGGAGGTATGCACCAATAGGTTCATCCTTAGACCAAAGGGCCACCTTTGGTGAAAATTTGACCAAAATCCATTGAATAGTTTTTGTGTAATTCTGCTAACAGCCAGACAGACAATCCTGATTACATTACCTCCTTGGCAGAAATAATTAGCAGCATTAGTAATACATAATATGCATTAGTGGAAGCATGAAATGCGTATGTGGGCGATATACTGTATGTGTCACATCAATAAACATTTACTGTCCTGATATAAACAGAAGACAGAAGCTAAAGTATAATTACAGTAGCAGTTAGATAGTAGCAATTAGATAAAATGTGTAACACATGGCAGTGAGCGAATGTTGCTTTCCCTAAAACTCTGGATTGTGTTTCTTTGACTCTTTGGCATTCTCTTGCAGTGTTGGAGTAATGCGTTAAAAAGTAAAACGCTAGTAACTAATTAGTTACTCATTTTGAGTAACTTTCTCAACACTGTTCTCTTGTAATATTCCAGCAAATAAAAATGAAAAAGTCACCATTTGGCACCACTTTAGCACACTTTGAATTGCATGTCAATAAATCCTGACACATAAAAATGCATTCTGACCTGATGATAAATGGACTGTGAACCTCCATCATGATGCGGCGCTCAGATAGGATATGGCCCTGCTGACTGGTGTCCAGGATATGTCGTTTTTTTAACACTTTGAGGGCAAACGATCGATTGGGATCGCTCTTCAGTTGGACCTGAACAAACACAAACATACAGAGATAGCATACTCAGAGGTGTAGCACTAAATTTTGGGCCCCGGGTACAGCAGTGTGTGTGGGCCCTTCAACGAACACAAACCAAATTTGAATTTTACATTCCAAGGTTTAAGATGGGGCTCATTTCCATTAAAAGTGTAAGAAAAATGGTGAGTATGATGGCAAGTTTAAAAACAGGAGAGGAGAACCAAGATGCAAGCAAAATGGTTAAACTTTTGACCAAAAGAGAGACACAGTCATCACTCACCGCCTGAGAGATGAGTAGTCATGTGAAAAAATTTGGACACCCCTTTAAATATTCAGTTCTTTATTAAGAAATGTTCACATATCTATGTCTAACCTTGTTTTTGTTTTTATTTGCATTTTTTTTTACATTTATTTTAGCCATTTTAAGTGGGAATGAAAGTGGGGCCGTCCTAAAAAAGATGGGGGTGTCCTAATTTATTCCTCACTATTCGTTTAGAATTATATTTAACAGAAAATTGGAAAAAAGACTAGTTCATTTTTAATTGTTTCGTTGTATTACGGGAATCTCCCAGTATTTTTTTAACATTGATATTAAAGTGCTGATGACACGTTTTTGACTTCCTCTAATTTTTCAACACATACGTAATACAATATGACAAAATAGGTTGCTCTGTGCAGTTCTAAGTCAAACAGGCTTTTTTCACGCGAATATCCGATGTTTTCATGAGCCCCACGTCACCCATTGCGTCAGTGGCTGGAAAACCCCTCGGCCATGTTGTAACGTCATCAATGGAACACAGTGCTTAGCTGCCCTTTGTACACACAGGATGGAAGCGGTTGAAAACATCAGCAATGGTTCCAGCACATGTAGTCTGGAATTGGTTTGTGTTGTCCAATCTTCAGACGATTATAATTCCAAAGAATGGGATGACAGTGAAGAATATGGGGGCATCAAACGTATAGGTTTGAGCCATGCCAAGCGGGCATTGTGCCTAGCGAGTCAGACTCAGTGACAGTCAGCTGTTCATGTTTTGTGTGCATCATCTGCCGTGTTGTCAGCCAGCCAATATTGCCAACACTATCACGACGTGTTAGCCATTCCACACAGCTGTGGTTTTGTTACGCCCCTTGCAGCGATGTCGGCTCTGGGGCACAACTAACTAACTAACTACTAACTAACTAACCTGCACTTATATAGCGCTTTTCTAGGCACAAAGACCACTCAAAGCGCTTTCATTAATACTAACCCTCTATTCTAAGGGCCTATAGGAAACACATATCTAGGGACAATTTAGAACAGCCAATTAACCTAACCTGCATGTTTTTGGCATGTGGGAGGAAACCGGAGAAATCCCGGAGTAAACCCACGCAACACGGGGAGAACATGCAAACTCCACACAGATCACTGTTGGTCGGGGGCTGGGACTGGGACAACTGTGGTTAACACGTCTCCTCTCCATGTTTGCTGGGTGATGTCTGCCCCAACGCCTACTCTTTGTGTTTCTGTGTATTTTTGTAAGTCTTCACCTTTTGGGATCAGTCTTTATGGTCAATACATGTGCTGTGTTGAGATCCTGCATGTAAATCCTCCTGTAAATCCTTGTTATTTACGCATAAATCCTCCCTCTCCGTGCGCTCTTACGCAGGGCACAGAGATCCCTCTCCATGAAATAACGAGGATTTACGTGCAGGGTTCACCACAGCACATTTAATATAGAACAACAGACAATTCCCAAAAAAATGAAGACATACAAAAAACACAAACACACTTACTGATGGCGTTCGGGGGCCGGCATCACCCAGAGAACGAATGAGAGGAGACATGTTAGCCAAAGGTGTGCCCCAGAGTCGACATCACTTCGAGGATGCATGCGAACCATGGCGAACATGGAGTGACTAACGTTGTGAGAGTGCTGAAAATACTGGCAGACTAACAGCAAAGATGACAATACTATGGACCAGCAGTGTATGTACTTCGTGGCCGTTTGCCAGTAACGCACTACTGGTGATGGTGTGATGAGAAGCACCTGGGAGAGGACTGGGAAACATGATCAGCGGAAGGGGAATCAGCTGGTGATAATGATAGAGGGAACGTGGCTGGACCAGTGAGATGTCAGCATGGGATCACAGAAAGTAGGTCAAAGCTGCGCGTAAATCCATTAATCCCTCCCCTCCTCGTGCGCTCCTCCTGTCTAAAAGCGCATGAGGAGGCTTATGACAGTTGGAGCTGAAGCGTGTGATGTGGTCTTTCATAGCCTGCTGTTTATCTAAGCCTGCGACACAACATGAAGGCATAGCCGTCAAACTAAAACAAGAGACCAGAGAAACTGTGAGTTACAAAGCTGCTGTCATTCTAGTTAACAACACTGGAGTCCGTTCTATCGATTATGTCATTGGGGTGCCGCCCTTAATTCGGTGGGTGGCACCACAGTCCAGTCAGTGGCTGCAGTTTTTTCATGATAACTAGTTTATGCAGATGCTGTTGTAAATATTATATTGATCATAGACAATGACTTTTGGGTTTACACAACATGCTAAAAAATGTCAAAAACGTGTCATCAGCATTTTAAATATCCATATGTCTTAAAAATACACACAGGCTGATACAGGGTGTCCTAATTTTTTTCACATGACTATATGTGCAACGGTCACTGATCTAACTCTCCTTTTAAAGCTGCACATAAGGTCTTTTGAGCACAAGATAAGTATCACACGACATGTTTATCTACCTACTGCATGGCTTGAACACAAGGCCTTCCCGTGTCTAAAACATTCTAATCACAGAGTACATTCTTCTTGGCGCCCCGAAGGCCTAAGCATGATTAAGCATATTACATCACATTCTTGTATGACAAATACAAAGATCATACAGAAGAAGAATAAAGATGAAGTAAAAGAACCTAAATAAACACAATTATTCTTTTAAAAAGCCTTGGTTAGTAAGCTCCACTGTTATGGACAGTTTGATGTGAGTATATGATTTGTTTATGTGCGTTTGAGAATATATTTACTGTCATCAGTATTTCCAAACCTCTTTGTCTAGAATGCACTTTTTTGAGAATGGACCTACTGTATTTTTCATTGACATACTTATTTATACATTTATATTCAATTTTCCATTCCATTAGTCTTATTCTTTTGCATACTTCCAATTTTTGGCTAGAGCATCTTTAACAAACCCAGTTTCCAACTGAAATCAATATACAGTGATGTGCACAGACATTTTGGGGAGCAGGTGGTCACCCAAAAAAAGGAGCACTCCTGAATAATGAAAAAGGGAAATTGACATACAGTAGCATACATTTTACTGTACTTACTGTATTTGGTATTTCTATTTTAATACCTACAGTATACACTCATGGAAATATTTAATACCCCACAGATTTTTTCAAAATTACCAACACAGAGACCATGGTCTTCATTACTAATTATGTAAAAGTCAATGACAAAAAAATGAAGCTTCCACTGAAAAATAAATATCTCTTCAAAATAATAAAAAAAAATCTTTGCAAAAACCTGAAAAGGCTTGTCTTTCAATAAGTGAAATATTAAACCTCCACTCAAATAAATAAATATTTGTAAATGACCTTAAAAAGCATATTCCCCTTGTTAGCAAAATGAGCCAAAACCCTCCCCTCTGTTAACCTGCCCTCTTCCATCCCCATAAAGTCTGTAAGGATTGTTTATACAGGACAACTTATGTCAGTGAGAGGAGTGGAGAACATGGGAAAAAAAAATCAGGAACATTCAAGGAAAAAGCTGCAAATTTTGAAGAATTTTTTTTTTTTTATAAAGGTATCATGTTTATCAAAAAATATAGCTAATTTATAGGAAAAAGAGTAATACATTTATCAGGAAAGCAATAAATTTAATTAGGAAAACATTGCAAATGTATTTTTAAAAAAGTTAACTTTACAAGAAAAATGTTTACCGTATTTTTGGGACTATAAGGTGCACCGGATTATAAGGTGCACTATCAATGAACGGTCTATTTGATGGTCTATTTTCATACATAAGGCGCACCGGATTATAAGGCACATTAAAGCGAGGTAGTCGGAGCTGGGAAAATTTTTTTTTTTTCCGTACATGGAAAGAAAATCCTATCTATAGTCATTATAGACACATATAGCGCGATTGTCTGCGAGTGTGAATGACCTGTTCCATGAGCAGGCGGAACGTTTTTAGTCTGTGGCTGTTTACATCGCCATATTGGTCAGAATACTCGCTCGGTAGTCGCTCGGTACTCGATACTCTCGTACTCTCCAGCGGAGAGCGAGCCGTATTTACAGCTGTAAATACGTATTTACAGCCGTATTTACTGCTTCCGTTTACAGCTAAACGGGAGCAGTTTCGATGCCGAAATTTCACATACAAATCCTAATATACGTGTTCTATACACCATCGGCTTTTGGGTATCGACTACCTCGCAAGGTAGTCGGATCTGGGAATTTTTTAATTTTTTTTTTGCGTGCATGGAAAGAAAATCCTATCTATAGTCATTATAGACACATATAGCGCAATTGTCTGCGAGTGTGAATGACCTGTTCCACGAGCAAATGTACGTTTTTGGTCCGTGGCTGTTTACATCGCCAGGATACTCGCTCAGTAATCAATACGGCTCGCTCTCCGGCGGCACCCCCTAGAAGTAAACAATTCAAACAAATGTCGGGACGCTTGAATTCTTTCGTCCCAAAAATATCATTTTTGAATATTAATTACAGCTAAACAGGAGCAGTTTCAATCCACGATCCATTGGCAGATAGTGGCATAACTCGCTAACAATTTAACTTTGAACGACCTGTTGACACCAATATAGCGGTTGGAGTTCTTTGGTTAATCCACCCGGAATGATGGCAAGCTCCGAATTAGTTTGCTTCACTTGGGTTTTGACAGTATCGGTGAGATGGGCGCGCATGGAGTGGCAGATCAATAGGGATGGAGATTTGTGGAAAGAGCCATCCGGCCATTATGTTGAAGCACATATTACTCTGCGAGGCTCCTGACTACCGTAATGCTCCGAAAATCCATCAAGCGGTTTGGCTTCGTAGCTTATCAAAGTCGTACTAAAACATTTTTGACAGATTTTTGAGCGCTGTGTACCACATAAAATCGGTTCGAGGTCAGTAAGCACAACCAGAATTAATACATAAGGCGCACTGGATTATAAAGCACACTGTCGATTTTTGAGAAAATTAAAGGATTTTAAGTGCGCCTTATAGTCCAAAAAATACGGTACAATGAAAACCTCACTAATTGGTGAGAAAACTGGATATGATGAGAAAGAAAAAGGTATATATACTGTGTATATATACGTATACAGTGGTGTGAAAAAGTGTTTCTCCCCTTCCTGATTTCTCATTATTTTGTCTGTCACACTTAAATGTTTCAGATCCATCCATCCATCCATCCATCTTCTTCCGTTTAATCCTTTTTGGGTCGCCGGGGGGGGGGGGGGGGGCTGGAGCCTATTTTAGACAAAGATAACACAAATAAACACAAAATGCAATTTTTAAATGAAGGTGTTTATTATTAAGGGTAAAAAAAAAGTATAAACCTACATGGCCCTCTGTGGAAAAAGTGATTCCCCCCTGCCGCCCCGTTAAAACATAAATTAACTGTGGTTTATCACATCTTTGGAAAGATGAGTTTAATTTCTCTAGCCGGCTGACCAAAATTACCCCAAGAGTGCAGCGACGACTCATCTGAGAGGTCACAAAAACCCCCACAACAACATCAAAAGAACTGCAGGCCTCACTTGTCTCAGTTAAGGTCAGTGTTTATGACTCCACCATAAGGAAGACCATCCATCCATCCATCCATCTTCTACCGCTTTTCCGGAGGTCCGGGTCGTGGAGGCAGCAGTTCAAGCAGAGAAGCCCAGACTTCCCTCTCCCCCGCCACCTGCTCCAGCTCTTCAGAGAGGATACCAAGGCGTTCCCAGACCAGCTGGGAGACATAGTCTCTCCACCGAGTCCTGGGTCTGCCCCGGGGTCTCCTCCTAGTGGGACGTGCCTGAAACACCTCAAGTGGGAGGCGTCCAGGAGGCATCCTAATCAGATGCCCATACCACCTCAACTGACTCCTTTCAATGTGGAGGAGCAGCGGTTCTACTCTGAGCCTCTCCTGGATGACTGAGCTCCTCATCCTATCTCTGAGGGTGAGTCCAGCAATCCTACGGAGAAAGCTCATTTCAGCCGCTTGTATCCGCGATCTCGTTCTTTCAGTCATTACCCAAAGCTCGTGACCATAGGTGAGAATAGGAACGTAGATTGACTGCTAAATCGACAGCTTTGCCTTAGAACTAAGCTCCCTCTTCACCACAACAGACTGGTACAACATCTGCATCACTGCAGATACTGCTCCAATCCGTCTGTCGATCTCTCGCTCCATTTTCCCCTTACTCGTGAACAAGACCCCAAGATACTTAAAGTCCTCCACTTGGGGCAGGAGCCTGTCCCTAACCCAAAGAGGACAATCCATCTTTTTCCGGCTGAGGACCATGGACTCGGACTTGGAGGTGCGGATTCTCATCCCAGCCGCTTCACACTCGGCGGAAAACCGTCCCAGCAAGAGCTGTAGGTCATTGCTGGATGAAGCAAACAGGACAACATCATCTGCAAACAACAGAGATGAGATCCTGTGTTCACCAAGCTTGACACCCTCCATTCCCTGGCTGCGCCTAGAAATCCTGTCCATAAAAATTATGAACAGGATCGGTGACAAAGGGCAGCCCTGGCGGAGTCCAACTCTCACTGGGAATGACTCCGACCGAGTGTTGGCAATACGAACCAAACTCTCACAACGGTCGTACAGAGACCGAATAGCTCGTAACAGCAAGCCCAATACCCCATACTCCCAAAAGCACCCCCCACAAAAATCCACAAGGGACGTGGACAAATGCCTTCTCCAAGTCCACAAAGCACATGTAAACTGGTTGGACAAACTCCCACGAACCCTCAAGAATTCTCGAGAGGGTAAAGAGCTGGTCCGATGTGCCACGGCCAGGACGAAAACCACATTGCTCCTCCTGAATTCGAGGTTCGACCAACAGCCGGACTCTCCTCTCCAGTACCTTGGCATAGACCTTCCAAGGGAGGCTGAGGAGTATGATCCCTCTAAAGTTGGAGCACACCCTCCGGTCCCCTTTTTTAAAGAGAGGAACCACCACCCTGGTTTGCCATGCCAAAGGCACTGCCCCGACCTCCACGCAATGTTGCAGAGGCGTGTCAACCATGACAGCCCAACAACATCCAGGGCCTTGAGGTACTCAGGGCGAATCTCGTCCACCCCTTTCCACCCATGGGACCCGGCCGGGCTCAGCCCGAAGGAATTACATGGGTCTGCCCTCCATTGGGCTCACCACCTGCAGGAGGGATCATGGGGGTCCGGTGCTATGTGGATTAGGTGGCAGTCAAAGGCAGAGACCTTGGCGGACATAAGGAAGACACTGGGCAAAAATGGCCTGAATGGCAGAGTTCCAAGACAAAAACCACTGCTGAGCAAAAAGAACATAAAGGCTCATCTCAGTTTTGCCAGAAATATCTTGATGATCCCCAAGACTTTTGGGAAAATACTCTGTGGACTGACGAGACAGAAGTTGAACTTTTTGGAAGGTGTGTGTCCCATTACATCCAGCGTAAAAGTAACACAGCATTTCAGAAAAGGAACATCATACCAACAGTAAAATATGGTGGTGGTAGTGTGATGGTCTGGGGCTGTTTTGCTGCTTCAGGACCTGGAAGACTTGCTCTGGTAAATGGAACCATGAATTCTGCTGTCAACCAAAATATCCTGATGGAGAATGTCCGGCCATCTGTTTGTGACCTCAAGCTGAAGTGCACTTGGGTTCTGCAGCAGGACAATGATCCAAAACACACCAACAAGTCCACCTCTGAATGGCTTAAGAAAAACAAAATGAAGACTTTGGAGTGGCCTCGTCAAAGTCCTGACCTGAATCTGATTGAGATGCTGTGGCATGACCTTAAAAAGGTAGTTCATGCTGAAAAACGCTCCAATGTGGCTGAATTACAACAATTCTGCAAAGATGTGTGGGCCAAAATTCCTCCACAGTGCTTATTGCCAACTGGCTATGAGTCTTTCGCAAATGCTTGATTGCAGATGCTGCTGCTAAGGGTAGCCCAACCAATTATTAAGTTTAGGGGCAATCACTTTTTCACACAGGGCCCTTAATAATAAACACCTTCATTTAAAAACTGTATTTTGTGTTTACTTGTGTTATCTTTGTCTAACATTTAAATTTGTTTGATGATCTGAAACATTCAAGTGTGACAAACATACAAAAAATGAGAAATCAGGAAGGGGACAAACATTTTTTCACACCACTGTAATTTATATATATATATACACTACTGTTCAGAAGTTTGGGGTCACTTAGAAATTTCCTTATTTTTGAAAGAAAAGCACTTTTTTCAATGAAGATGACTTTAAACTAATCAGAAATACACTCTATACATTGCTAATGTGGTAAATGACTATTCTAGCTGCAAATGTCTGGTTTTTGGTGCAATATCTACATAGGTGTATAGAGGCCCATTTCCAGCAACTATCACTCCAGTGTTCTAATGGTACAATGTGTTTGCTCATTGCGTCAGAAGGCTAATGGATGATTAGAAAACCCTTGTGCAATCATGTTAGGTCTGCAATGCTATAATTGCTGCAAATGGAGGATTCTTTGACGAAAGCAAAGTTTGAAGGAAAAAATTATTATTTCAAATACAAATCATTATTTCTAACCTTGTCAATGTCTTGACTATATTTTCTATTCATTTTACAACTCATGGTGGTAAATAAGTGTGACTTTTCATGGAAAACACAAAATAATTGTCTGGGTGACCCCAAACTTTTGAACGGTAGTGTATATACTGTATATATATATATATATATATATATATATATATATATATATATATATATATATATATATATATATATATATATATATATATATATATATATATATATATACTGTATATATATATATATATATATGTTGGACGATTAAAATTTTTAATTGCGATTAATCTTTTGGAATGTTGAGTTACTCGTGATTAATAACGTGTTAATCATGTGTTTTTCCATGCACATACAGTGGAGAAAAAAAGTATTTAGTCAGCCACCAATTGTGCAAGTTCTCCCACTTAAAAGATGAGAGAGGTCTTCAATTTTCATCATAGGTATACCTCAACTATGAGAGACAAAATGAGAAAAAAAAAATCCAGAAAATCACATTGAAGGATTTTTAATGAATTAACTGGTAAATTCCTCGGTAAAATAAGTATTTGGTCACCTACAAACAAGCAAGATTTCTGGCTCTCACAGACCTGTAACTTCTTCTTGAAGAGGCTCCTCTGTCCTCCACTCATTACCTGTATTAATGGCACCTGTTTGAACTCGTTATCAGTATAAAAGACACCTGTCCACAACCTCAAACAATTAGACTCCAAACTCCACTATGGCCAAGACCAAAGAGCTGTCAAAGGACACCAGAAACAAAACTGTAGACCTGCACCAGGCTGGGAAGACTGAATCTGCAATAGGTAAGCAGCTTGGTATGAAGAAATCAACTGTGGGAGCAATTATTAGAAAATGGAAGACATACAAGACCACTGATACTCTCCCTTGATCTGGGGCTCCACGCAAGATCTCACCCCGTGGGGTCAAAATGATCATGAGAACGGTGAGCAAAAATCCCAGAACCACACGGGGGGACCTAGTGAACGACCTGCAGAGAGCTGGGACCAAAGTAACAAAGGCTACCATCAGTAACACACTACGCCGCCAGGGACTCAAATCCTGCAGTGCCAGACGTGTCCCCCTGCTTAAGCCAGTACATGTCCACACCCATCTGAAGTTTGCTAGAGAGCATTTGGATGAACCAGAAGATGATTGGGAGAATGTCATATGGTCAGATGAAACCAAAATATGACTTTATTGTAAAAACTCAACTTGTCGTGTTTGGAGGAGAAAGAACACCATACCTACTGTGAAGCATGGGGGTGGAAACATCATGCTTTGGGGCTGTTTTTCTGCAAAGGGACCAGGATGACTGATCCGTGTAAAGGAAAGAATGAATGGGGCCATGTATCGTGAGATTTTGAGTGAAAACCTCCTTCCATCAGCAAGGGCATTGAACTAATTAACTAACTAACCTACACTTATATAGCGCTTTTCTAGTCACAAAGACCACTCAAAGCGCTTTCATTAATACTAACCCTCTATTCTAAGGGCCTATAGGAAACAGATATCTAGGGACAATTTAGAACAGCCAATTAACCTAACATGCATGTTTTTGGCATGTGGGAGGAAACCGGAGAAATCCCGGAGTAAACCCACGCAACACGGGGAGAACATGCAAACTCCACACAGATCACTGTTGGTCGGGGGCTGGGATCGAACCCACGATCCCACGATCCCCACAATCCCCCGGCCAAGGGTAAACTGTGCTGCCGCAGTGCTAACCACTGTGCCACCGTGCAGCCCAAAGATGAAGATGAAAGGTGGCTGGGTCTTTCAGCATGACAATGATCCCAAACATGCCGCCCGGGCAATGAAGGAGTGGCTTTGTAAGAAGCATTTTAAGGTCCTGGAGTGGAGGTCTGGAGCCAGTCTCCAGATCTCAACCCCATAGAAAATCTTTGGAGGGAGTTGAAAGTCCGTGTTACCCAGCGACAGCCCCAAAACATCATTGCTCTAGAGGAGATCTGCATGGGGGAATGGGCCAAAATACCAGCAACAGTGTGTGAAAACCTTGTGAAGACTTACAGAAAACGTTTGACCTCTGTCATTGCCAACAAAGGGTATATAACAAAGTATTGAGATGAACTTTTGTTATTGACCAAATACTTATTTTACTGAGGAATTTACCAATTAATTCATTAAAAATCCTTCAGTGTGATTTTCTGGATTTTTTTTTCTCATTTTGTTTCTCATAGTTGAGGTATACCTATGATGAAAATTGGAGACCTCTCTCATCTTCTAAGTGGGAGAACTTGCACAATTGGTGGCTGACTAAATACTTTTTTGCCCCACTGTACAGTGTACCTTAAGTTGGCAATTTTTCAAGTTTGTCATACTGTTATGAACATGGGAGTGGACAAATATGTTAGCTGTCTTCACCTGCAAGTTTATTAAAGCTCTCAATATATCAAAATGACATATCCAAAAAGTATCCATATCCAAAGTATTACTGCATGTGCAAACAACAGAATGCCAGGGCTCAGTAACATCTCTGAACAACAACCAGCCAGCAGCCACAAAAGGAGCTTGCTCTTTCTCCCATAGCAAACACCCAGTGCTTTTAAGCAGATCAACACAAAACCTTGTGTGTCACAACAGACACAATTTCCCTTTCAGCAGAAAAATTGCAAACATAAACTAGAAAAGCACTCGGAGAGCGCAGACCTCCGCCAAGCGCCACAGTTCACCCCATACAGTGTTTGTGTGTACGGTTTCAGATTCCTTGACCATGAAAACATATGACTAGCAATTTGATTGACATATGATTAGTGGTTCAGTAGTTATTCACGAAAATGACATTTTCCGTAATGGCGGCCACAGTTCCCCCCATACAGTGTTTGTGTGAACATTTTCAGATTCCTTGACCATGAAAACATATGACTAGCAATTTGATTGACAATGATATGATTAGTGGTTCAGTAGTTATTCACGAAAATGACATATTCCGTAATGGCAGCCACAGTTCCCCCCATACAGTGTTTGTGTGTACGTTTTCAGATTCCTTGACCATGAGAACATATGACTAGCAATTGGATTGACAATGATAGGATTAGTGGTTCAGTAGTTATTCAGGAAAATGGCATTTTCCGTAATGGCGGCCACAGTTCCCCCCCATACAGTGTTTGTGTGTACGTTTTCAGATTCCTTGACCATGAGAACATATGACTAGCAATTGGATTGACAATGATAGGATTAGTGGTTCAGTAGTTATTCAGGAAAATGGCATTTTCCGTAATGGCGGTTTTCTTATGGACGGTGATCCGGATCACCACCAAAATTTAATCAGTTCTTCCTTGTGCCATTTCCAACAACGCCTGAAAGTTTCATCGAAATCCGTCCAAAACTTTTTGAGTTATCTTGCTAACCAATAGACAGACAAACAGACAAACAAACAGACAAACAAACAGACAGACAGACAGACAAACAGACAAACCCCGGCAAAAACATTACCTCCTTGGCGGAGGTAACAAACAACTACCTCACCCGTGATGACACCCCACCATGCTGCAAAAACTGTGAGGGAGTGAATGGACATTATGAACACAGCTTGAGAATTTTTTTAAACTGGTACTCACCAACAGTTGGACCCAAAGCTGTGAGGATAAAAACAGGCAAATTTCTGTCAGTGTCAGCTGCTGGAGGTCAGCTACAACTTAGCATGTAGCTACTAGCCAGCTAGCCAGCTTCCACAGAAGAAGAACAACCCAATGTCCAGGTGAAGTTTTGGAGGAGGCTGTAACAATTATGCAGGTGAGAGCTCCGACAGATAGCACAGATAACGTTGTAAACTTAAACATGACAGCACTTTGGGGATATCCATGGCTGTAATCCAGCTTGTTTGACTTAGCAATGTCGGCATGGTGCGCACAGTATCTGTGGCCAGAACAGCTTTGGTACGGAGAGCCGCTCTGCCATTATCTGTGATCACAAAATTTGTCGCCGTTGGGGGTTGGGGGTGGGTGGGGCATTCACGGATGTGATAATGCCAACACCACTAATTATATATATATATATATATATATATATATATATATATATATATATATATATATATATATATATATATATATATATATATATATATACATATACAGTGGGGGAAAAAAGTATTTAGTCAGCCACCAATTGTGCAAGTTCTCCCACTTAAAAGATGAGAGAGGTCTCCAATTTTCATCATAGTGTGACATTTGCAGGATTCACACAAAGAAAGAGCAGCAAGATGGTTGTGATGAACAGGCTTTATTTACACACCACCGACCCCCAACTTACTTCTGAGCACAGAGGAGGGGAGGTCATTCTCCCAGACCTCCGTTTCAATCATGGTTACACACACATGATACATCTTGCCCTAATCCTGCTAAACACTGCTGGGTCATTATAACGCAGTTATAATGACACAGCAGTATAACTCAGTAATAACACATTTAATACACACACACAGTAACGTTTCAAACTGGCAAAGCATGCTGGGAAATCCCTGCCCCCCTTAACATGGCCCCGACGTTACACTGCCCCCCCCTGGACTGGTTTCTGTCCCCAGAAAATTCAAAGTCCACTTTCAGAAATCCAACGCGAGTCAGCCCGGTGCCGGGGCGGCATGCACGGGCCATCTGAGTCTCGGTCGGAGTATCTGGTTGGGGTAGGGTTCCGGTTTGGCCACCAGCGGGCGGATGGACACATCTGACAGCCTCTGTAGGACCACGCACAGTCCCTTCCCTGGCAGCAGGAGTCCCAAGCCCGCTCCGGCCGACTCCCACCGCTGCCAGGTCTCCCAGGCGGCCGCTGGCCCGCGTCCATGCGTCCAGCCCTTGCCGCGCCTGGAAAATTGGCCGGATCTCAGTCCTGCTCGCTCCGCTGTGTCGCTGCTGCGCCGAGGGCCTCCGTGACGTCACCGAAAGGGAAAGCATCTGCGGGTGGCGGTAGGACACGCACAGTTCCTCCTCTGGCAGCGGGAGTCCCATGACTCCCACCGCTGCCAGGACCTCCCAGGCGGCCGCTGGCCCGCGTCCAGGCGTCCAGCCCCTGCCCAGCCCGGGAAAAGACCGGATCTGTCCTGCTCGCTCCGCTGCTGCTGCGCTTCAAAGGCCTCTGTGACGTCACCGCCGGAGGAAGCATCTGCAGGAGGCGGCTTTTCCTCCGTCCATGCCACCTCGCTCTAATTTAACGTCGGCGAGGGGCCAGTTTGTTGTGCACTGTGTGCGGGGCAGTACCATGCGATGTACCCTGGCTCTGTGCAGCGGAAGCCCCCCTTCCTCGTGTCGCCGCCGCTGTCTCCTTCGTGCACACGCTGCTGTGATCTGCCGTAGCTCCTCCTCCCACTCGCTCTCAGCACGGTGGTTTCCTCCGATGACCAGTTGTTCAGCGCGGCAGCCAACTCGACCTGGGCCAGGTGGTCATTCAACAGGTTCTCGCCGTTGTAGGGGGAAACTTGGTCCGCTGCTGGACGGATGGGACAGTCATCTCCCGGTCAATCGTCGCTCCTGATCGCTCTGGAATCGCCAGCCCGTCCTGCCCTGAAAAGGGCGGGAAACGGGGCTGGTTTGCTCTGCTCGGCCCGTCGGGTCCGCTGCTCTGTCCATCGCGGCGAACCTCTCCGGGGGCCGGCGTCTCAGCTCTACGCTCCGTTCCCAGTCGAGCGATGAACCGCTCTGGCCGCCAGACCTCCGCCTGGATCCTCATCTTGCTCCATCCCACTCCTGACACCAGTGTGACGTTTGCAGGATTCACACAAAGAAAGAGGAGCAAGATGGTTGTGATGAACAGGCTTTATTTACACACCACCGACCCCCAACTTACTTCTGAGCACACAGAGGAGGGGAGGTCATTCTCCCAGACCTCCGTTTCAATCATGGTTACACACACATGATACATCTTGCCCTAATCCTGCTAAACACTGCTGGGTCATTATAACTGCGTTATAATGACACAGCAGTATAACTCAGTAATAACACATTTAATACACACACACAGTAACGTTTCAAACTGGCAAAGCATGCTGGGAAATCCCTGCCCCCCTTAACATGGCCCCGACGTTACAATAGGTATACCTCAACTATGAGAGACAAAATGAGAAAAAAAAAAATCCAGAAAATCACATTGAATGATTTTTAATGAATTAATTGGTAAATTCCTCGGTAAAATAAGTATTTGGTCACCTACAAACAAGCAAGATTTCTGGCTCTCATAGACCTGTAACTTCTTCTTTAAGAGGCTCCTCTGTCCTCCATTCGTTACCTCTATTAATGGCACCTGTTTGAACTCTTTATCAGTCTAAAAGACACCTGTCCACAACCTCAAACAGTCAGACTCCAAACTCCAATATGGCCAAGACCAAAGAGCTGTCAAAGGACACCAGAAACAAAATTGTAGACCTGCACCAGGCTGGGAAGACTGAATCTGCAATAGGTAAGCAGCTTGGTGTGAAGAAATCAACTGTGGGAGCAATTATTAGAAAATGGAAGACATACAAGACCACTGATAATCTCCCTCCATCTGGGGCTCCACGCAAGATCTCACGCCGTGGGGTCAAAATGATCACGAGAACGGTGAGCAAAAACCCAGAACCACACAGGGGGACCTAGTGAATGACCTGCAGAGAGCTGGGACCAAAGTAACAAAGGCTACCATCAGTAACACACTACGCCGCCAGGGACTGAAATCCTGCAGTGCCAGACGTGTCCCCCTGCTTAAGCCAGTACATGTCCAGGCCCGTCTGAAGTTTGCTAGAGACCATTTGGATGATCCAGAAGAGGATTGGGAGAATGTTATATGGTCAGATGAAACCAAAATAGAACTTTATTGTAAAAACTCAACTTGTCGTGTTTGGAGGAGAAAGAACACCATACCTACTGTGAAGCATGGGGGTGGAAACATCATGCTTTGGGGCTGTTTTTCTGCAAAGGGACCAGGACGACTGATCCGTGTAAAGGAAAGAATGAATGGGGCCATGTATCGTGAGATTTTGAGTGAAAACCTCCTTCCATCAGCAAGGGTATTGAAGATGAAATGTGGCTGGGTCTTTCAGCATGACAATGATCCCAAACACACCACCCGGGCAACGAAGGAGTGGCTTTGTAAGAAGCATTTCAAGGTCCTGGAGTGGCCTAGCCAGTCTCCAGATCTCATCCCTATAGAAAATCTTTGGAGGGAGTTGAAAGTCCGTGTTGCCCAGCGACAGCCCCAAAACATCACTGCTCTAGAGGAGATCTGCATGGAGGAATGGGCCAAAATACCAGCAACAGTGTGTGAAAACCTTGTGAAGACTTACAGAAAACGTTTGACCTCTGTCATTGCCAACAAAGGGTATATAACAAAATATTGAGATGAACTTTTGTTATTGACCAAATACTTATTTTACCGAGGAATTTACCAATTAATTAATTAAAAATCCTTCAATGTGATTTTCTGGATTTTTTTTTTCTCATTTTGTCTCTCATAGTTGAGGTATACCTATGATGAAAATTGGAGACCTCTCTCATCTTTTAAGTGGGAAAACTTGCACAATTGGTGGCTGACTAAATACTTTTTTGCCCCACTGTATGTATATATATATATACTGTATATATATATATATATATGCTATATTAAAATGTTTCAGAAAATTGATATTTTTTCTTGTAAATTTGTGACTTTACTGTTGTAAATTTCAGATTTTTTTTGTCTTCTTAGAGTGTGTGTGTGTGTGTGTTTGTGTGTGTGTGTGTGTTGGGGTTGCTCTGGCATTTGAAAGCTCTGGTCTTTCTCACAGAAATTTGTGTTTCTCATAAATTTGGGGCTTGCTTATAGTCAATATTTGACTTTTTAAGTTGTAAATTACTGTCTTTTATCATATTTTTGCGTCTTTATTCTTGCAAATTTGTACTAAGTTTATGCCTTTGTAGTTGTACCAATTGCTAACTTTATGAATGTTGTGGTCACCCAGCACAATGCAGACTGATACTATTCACGCTGAGGGATTGCATATGGACAGAGAACCCCTGGGGGGACAACCAGAACAATGGACTATTGTTTCTACATCCCCGGATTAAGGAGAAGACATCCGGGGGCCAGTTGGTCACGCAATTGATATGTAATGAGTGATATGTATATCAATATGCAAATGTGCCATGCATTCTCTCTCTTTGTATAACATGTATAAAAGAGCTTGCTATACATGTCTCAATCAAATCACCCTTATTGTCATTCAACCGTACAACCAATCATGTACAGCTGAACGAGATTGTGCTTTACCTATCTACAGTGTAAATCACACACACCCCAAGTGCCGAATCAGAGGGCCGCTGCCATGCAAGGCGCCGCCACAGAGTTCCCTCCTCCATTCCATTTATTGCTGAGCACCAAGCTGGATGGCAGGAAGTTCCACTTTTATATGGTCTTCGGCATGACCCGGCCGGGATTTGAACCCCTGCCTCCCGGGTGTGGGGCGGATGCGCTACCAACTGAGCCGCCACTCTGGTATAGCAATAGCACACACAGCACAACACAGCGCACAGCGCTACAGTGTGTCTACAGTGTGTCTCATGAAGTTGGAGGAAAATAAAACTCTGCAACCTCACAGCTCGTCGTACCTCACCTGAACTTATTTGTTCCTCTGCAATGTATGTTTAAAAATAACAAATCACCTACTGTACTTTTACAAAAACAATAAATGAATATAACAGGAAAGGTTTAGGGAAGGGGTGTCCAATCATGTGCCATGGAGGGCCAAGACCCTGCAGGTTTTCTCTTCTACCCAGTCTCTTCAGCAGATGTTTTCACTTATCAGCAATCAGTGGGAAGAAATTCAGTGGAATCTAGTGATAGCAAAGTCGAAACAGTGTTTTGGTACGTATCGAAACCTAGGTGGAACTTCTGATTCAAACCACTATTCCCAGGTCTGTATCAGAAGGAGGATGTCACGTGACTGTTCCATGTCACGTTCCATTACGTCACCGACTGTTTTGAAATGTCACAGTTGTTTTATATCAGTGAAACACAAGTGAATATGCGGTGATTTTGTTATCCTGTTTCTAAAGTCGAATAATAAATAAAATGGCATTACAGCAGCCGATAGGAAGAGACTGAACAAACTGATCAAGAAAGCTAGCTCTGTCCTGGGCCTTGACCCAGTGGAGGAGATAGGAGAGAGAAGGATGGTGGCTAAACTGTCATCTCTGCTGGAGTCCGAGTTCCACCCTATGCAGGACATACTGAATGCACTGAGGAGCTCATTTAGCAGCAGACTACATCATCCTAGGTGCACAACTGAGAGGTTTCGCAGGTCCTTCCTACCTACGGCTGTCAGACTGTACAACCTAAGCAGGGCTGCTGGCAGAGATAGCAAAAAGACATGACAACCTAATAGTTTTGAATGCAAAAAGACGCAATAGACTTACACAATGGTCCCCTCCGGTATACAACTAGGAAAATACCGGTCGCTATGGAGGGTGAGAATATGTATGGGTACATAATCATACCATGTAGGATAACTAATTAGACGGTTGTGCTGTTCATTCCATCTAGCTACAATGCTCCACACTGTGTGTGTTCATATATTTACATATTTATTTCATCTAGCTACAATGCTCCGCACTGTGTGTGTTTATATATCTACATATTTATTCCATCTAGCTACAATGCTCCGCACTGTGTGTTTATATATTCATATATTTATTCCATCTAGCTACAATGCTCCGCACTGTGTGTTTATATATCTACATATTTATTCCATCTAGCTACAATGCTCCGCACTGTGTGTTTATATATCTACATATTTATTCCATCCAGCTACAATGCTCCGCACTGTGTTTATATATTTATATATCTATCCCATCTAGCTACAATGCTCCGCACTGTCTCTCTCTCTCTCCCTCTCTCTCTCTCTCTCTTTCTCTCTCTCTCTGAGTGGGTGTGGTCGTGAGTGCGAGCTGAGAGCGTGTGACAGCGTGAGTGAATTATTTCAAACTTTTCTCAATCTTTTTGTGTTTAAGGTGTTTTTTTGTTAAATAATCTTAATTTTTGTTGTTTTCTGTAGCTGGGGTGGGGTAGGCGTTTTGGGAGGGGGGTTTCTGCTGCCAGCTCTGCTGGTCAGCATGGTTTTGGAGCGAGGCTCCAGGTTTGAGAAGCTGACACGCCGGCATGCTGTCAAACTGACTCCGGCTGTCAGCTGCTCAGTGGAGGAGTGTAGTCTGGCTGTGGGGGAGCTGGTCGGTTATGAAAGCGTTAGATCAGCTTCGAGAATGAATAGTGCCGTGGTAATCTTTCTTGATAGTGTTGAAAAAGTTAACCAGGTAGTGGAGAGCGGGGTTGTGATTAAAGTCACACTGGTTCCTGTTCTGTCTCTGGTAAATCCCGCGAAGAGAATTACGATCTCGAATGTCCCACCATTTTTAAAGAATGACCTGTTGGAGAAGGAGCTGTCGAGACACGGGCAGCTTTTGTCCCCGATTAAGCATATCCCTCTTGGTTGTAAGTCCCCGCGTTTAAAGCATGTCATGTCTTTTAGGCGACAGGTGCTCATGATTTTAAAGAATAGCGAGGAAAGCCTCAACCTCGTATTTAAATACCGGATTGACGGCTTTGATTATACCATCCACGTCACCTCTGACAATATGAAGTGTTTCGGCTGCGGAATGGAGGGACACTTGATTCGATCGTGCCCTCAGGGAGTGGGGGGTGATCACTCGGGGGAGGCCGCTAGTGCGGCCTCGGGGCCGTCTGGTGACGGAGCGGCTTGGCCGCTCTCTGAGGCTGACGGCGCTACTGCGCCGTCAGGCGCTTCGGCTGAGGCCGCAGGGCCGTCAAGCGGCGGCACTTCGGCCGAGGCAGCGAGGCTGTCTGGTGGCGGGGCGGCTTCGCCGGCCTCCGCAGCCAGCCTGTCGATCATAAATGAAACAGCAGCTAAAGTTAAAGCACATCGTAGGGCTGCTGCACAGACCAACATTGTGGACAAGGGTGAGATTACCGAGAGGGATCACGCTGAGGATCAGACAGATGAGCCAAATGAGGCCCAGGTAGATGGTGGGACTAGAAAAAGGAATATAAAACCACAGCACAGGGTGAGTGAAAGACAAGAAGAGACAGCTACCAGGGTGGCTGAGTCAGTGTTGGAGGATGAGGATGACATCGAAATAGATGAAGAGTTATGTAAAATCTCCATCAAGCGGAAGAATTTGGAAACTAAACAGCTGAGGAGCAAAGTAAAAAGGGTTGTCAAAGACAGTTCTGAGGTTTCTCTATCTCAGCCAGATTCTTATGCTGGGTCTGAGATAGAGAGTGATGGTGAAAGTAGTGATGATGAGGCCAGTGGAGGCGGTTACCCCTTCACAAAAATACAGAAGTTTTTGCAGGACACTAAGGGATCCAGACTGGTTAAAGTTGAAAGCTTCTTCCCCGATCTAAAACGTTTTGTTGACTCTGCTCGGGCCTACATGAAAAATAGGGGAGAGCTTGAGCAGGAAAGTTTTACTGATCAGGAGGTCTACAGACTAAAAAAGCTTGTGCTAAAAGTTAAGAACCAAATTGCCCAGGATGATTAGTCTTTTATCGCTCATTCTTTCTTTTCTGTTTTTGTATTGGCTTTGCCCTCTTATATACTGTACATGTGTAGTTTTAATTTTGGCACACTCAACATCAATGGAGCAAGAGAAATGTCCAAGCGAGCGTGTGTTTTTACTCTTGCAGAATGCAAGAAAATTAATGTTCTGTTTGTTCAGGAGACTCATAGTTCTGAGGACAATGCTGCTGACTGGAGGAGGGAATTTCAAGGGGAAATTATTCTTAGTCATAAAAGCAGCAACAGTGGTGGAGTGGGTATTTTATTTTCTCGAGATTTTATTCCACTTTCTTATGACATTGATGAGATAATTGCAGGCCACATTTTAAAAGTTCGAGCTGTTTTTGAGAATGTGAAAGTTGTTTTTATAAATGTGTATGCTCCAACCGTAGGCACAGAAAGATTGGCCTTTTTAAATATTTTAGATGACACGATCAAAAATTGCAGTAATGATGACTTTTTATTTGTGGGAGGTGATTTTAATTGTACAGAAAATCCTCTTATGGATAGGAATCACCCAGAGCCACATGCTGCATCCAAGAGAGTTTTAAAAGGTCTCATAGAAGCTCATGATCTGTGTGATGTGTGGAGAAATTTTCATGGCAAGGCTAAACAGTACACATGGAGCCATAGAAAGGACAATATTTTGTCCTTAGCTAGACTGGATAGGGTTTACAGTTTTAAGCACCATTTTAGCATTTTTAAAAGTGCTTTTATAGTCCCTGTTGGCTTCACAGATCATTCCCTGGTTCAGTGTTGTGTTTTTATCAAGAATATAAAGTGCAGTAGTGCATACTGGCATTTTAACACGCCACTTTTATCGGATAACAGTTTTAAAACTGCTTTTATGTTTTTTTGGAGTAATTTTAAATTAACGAAATCAAATTTTAGTTCTTTGCAGCAGTGGTGGGATGTAGGGAAGAGCCAAATAAAGAATCTGTGCCTACAGTATACTCGCAATGTCTCTGGAGACTTGGCCAGGTCTGTCAGGGACCTGGAGAGAGAAGTAGTGGAGCTGCAGTCTTTGGCAGGCTCCACAGGAGAAAGAGGACATTTTGAGACCCTCAATGGCAAAAAGTCTGTTTTAACTGACCTACAGGGTGTGGCTGCCAGGGGCGCTGTGGTACGCAGTAGGTTCCAGAACATCGCACTAATGGACGCTCCATCTCATTTTTTCTTTGGTTTGGAGAGGAAGAATGGTCAGAGGAGGATGATCCACTCTCTTAGCTCCGAGGACGGGCGGCCGATCCATGAGTCTGTGGAGATCCGTCGCTTTGCAGTTGCTTTCTACAAGGATCTCTTTAAGAAAGAATTTGTTGAGAATCCACATGCACTGAGTCATTTTTTGACGGACTTGCCAAAGGTGATGGCTAGCGTGAATGCGGAGCTGGAGAGCGGGATCACTCTGCAAGAACTGGCAGTGGCTGTCCAGTCTCTTCAGTGTGGAAAAGCCCCAGGGATAGATGGCCTACCATCGGAGTTCTACAAGGCGTTCTGGTCTGAGATCTGTGAGGACTTGCTGGAAGTACTGTCTGACAGTCTGCGGAAGGGTCACCTGCCCCTAAGTTGTAGGAGAGCAGTCCTCACCCTCCTTCCAAAAAAAGGTGACTTGAAAGACATTAAAAACTGGCGTCCGGTGGCCCTCCTCTGTACTGACTACAAAATTCTCTCCAAAGTGTTGGCTACCAGACTGAGGAAGGCGATGGAGCAGGTCATACATGTAGACCAGACCTACTGTGTACCTGGTAGGTTGGTTACAGACAACATTTTTTTAATTCGTGATGTTTTGGACCTCTCCAGCTCATTGGTCAAAGAACTTGGTCTTATTTCAATAGACCAAGAAAAGGCGTTTGACCGAGTTGAACATCCATACCTTTGGCAGACATTAGAGGCCTTTGGTTTCAGCTCAGGGTTCATCGCCATGATCCAGGCTTTGTATAGAGACATTGAGAGTATTCTTAAGATTAATGGTGGTTTGAGTGCTCCTTTCAAAGTTGAGAGGGGTGTCCGACAGGGCTGCCCCCTCTCAGGTATGCTGTACTCTCTTGCCATTGAGCCCCTTCTTTGTAAACTAAGGCAAGGCCTCACTGGTTTTAAAGTCCCCAACTCTGACTCTGTTTTTAAAGTGTCTGCCTATGCTGATGATGTTGTTGTTTTTACAAGAAATCAAAATGATATAGACTACCTTTTAAGAACTGTCAATCTTTTTGGTGAGTGCTCCTCAGCGAGAGTGAATTGGGGTAAGAGTGAAGCTGTTGTGGTGGGGGGGAGACCACAAAAAATTGCCCTACCTGGTGGCCTCTCGTGGACACAAGGTGGTTTTAAATATCTTGGTGTGTTCTTAGGAAATCAGACTTTTACTGGGAAAAATTGGGAGTGTTTTTTAGAAAAAGTTGAAGGAATACTGAAAAAATGGAAATGGATTCTGCCAAACTTGTCCTTCAGAGGTCGTGTTTTAATCATCAACAATTTGATTGCTTCGATGCTGTGGCATCGACTGTCTTGTCTGGACCCTCCACCCAATTTACTGGCCAGAGTGCAGTCTATAGTTGTGGACTTTTTCTGGGACCGTCTTCACTGGGTTCCCCAGAGCATCCTGTTTTTACCGAGGGAAGAAGGTGGTCAAGGGCTCATCCATCTGGCCAGCAGGGGGGCTGTCTTCCGCCTGCAGTTCATTCAGCGACTGCTGAGTGGCCCCCTCGACCTTGTGTGGAGACCTATTGCCAGGGCTGTCCTGGCTCGCTGTGGAGGGCTTGGACTAGAGGAGTCGCTGCTTTTAATGGACTTAAGGAGCCAAAAACTCCCAGAACTTCCCCAGTTTTACCAAAGTGCTTTTAAAATCTGGGGACTTTTTAAAAAGAACTCTCCCCAGGCTTCCTTGTCACCTTTCTGGCTTTTAAAGGAACCACTTGTGTTCGGGACCCGTTTTGATGTGGGTAATGCTTTAGGACCTTCTGTTTTAAAAAAGTTCATTTCTGCAAAGGTCACAACGCTGGGACACTTGGTAAATTTATGTGGTCCTAACTTGGACAATGCTGTTGCCCTGTGCTCGGCTCTTGGCGTTTCTTCAGTCAGAACTATAATGAATTTGCTGAAAGATTGGAGAGACTGCCTGTCTGCAGAAGAACACTCTGCTATTGTTTTACACTGCAAAAACTCTGTGCGAACTTCTGATGAGCCTTTTCCTTTTAGTGTTTTATCTCCTGATTTTAAAGATGGCACTGGTGTGTTTTTAAACTCTGAACACGTTAACATTTGTGACTCTCCGGGTAAAAAAATGTATGGACTTTTGGTGAAAGTTTTAAATGTAAATAAGTTAAAAGGTCGAGCTGATACACCATGGAGGAAACACTTGGGTTTGGGCTCAGAGGTGAGGCCTGCCTGGAGAGCACTTTATAAACCACCATTAACTAAGAAGGTTGGAGACCTACAATGGCGAGTTTTACATGGTGCTGTGGCTGTAAATGCTTTTATCTCCATTTTAAACCCAAATGTTGTTGAGGTTTGTCCTTTTTGTCCTCAGAAAGAGATTGTGTTTCATTGTTTTCTGGACTGTAACAGACTGCATTTGTTGTTTGTTTTTTTGGGGAAGCTGTTTTATCTGTTTGGAGAAGTCTTTTCCCTGCAGATTTTTATCTTGGGTTTTCCATATAGGCAGAGAACTAAGAAAAAGAGTGAACTTTTAAATTTCATCCTGGGTCAGGCTAAAATGGCTATCTATGTTAGTAGGAAAAGAAAAATTGAACAAATACTGGATTGTAATGTAAAAGACATGCTGGTTGACATGATTAAGGCTCGAATAATGATTGACTACAATTACTATCATCTGATGCAAAATGTTGAAACCTTTGAGGCTATGTGGTGCTTTAAGCACATCCTGTGTTGTGTTAAGGAGGGGAAAATTACCTATGGTATAATCCTGATGTAAGAAGCAAGTTTTTTGTTTTAGTTTTCCTGGTTTGGTTACTTGTGTCTTTGATTTCTTGTCAGTGAGTCATTTTTCTTTTCCATTGCTTCTTTTAGTTGTTTTAGTTGTTGTGTTTTTCTGTTGAATTTGTGACAATAAAGGTGTGTTGAAAAATCAAAAAAAATCTCTCTCTCTCTCTCTCTCTCTATATATATATATACACTACCGTTCAAAAGTTTGGGGTCACTTAGAAATTTCCTTATTTTTGAAAGAAAAGCACTTTTTTTCAATGAAGATAACTTTAAACTAATCAGAAATACACTCTATACATTGCTAATGTGGTAAATGACTACTCTAGCTGCAAATGTCTGGTTTTTGGTGCAATATCTAGATAGGTGTATACAGGCCAATTTCCAGCAACTATCACTCCAGTGTTCTAATGGTACAATGTGTTTGCTCATTGCGTCAGAAGGCTAATGGATGATTACAAAACCCTTGTGCAATCATGTTAGGTCTGCAATGCTGTAATTGCTGCAAATGGAGGATTCTTTGACGAAAGCAAAGTTTGAAGGAAAAAATTATTATTTCAACTACAAATCATTATTTCTAACCTTGTCAATGTCTTGACTATATTTTCTATTCATTTTACAACTCATGGTGGTAAATAAGTGTGACTTTTCATGGAGAACACAAAATAATTGTCTGGGTGACCCCAAACTTTTGAACGGTAGTGTATATATATATATATATATATATATATATATATATATATATAGAGAGAGAGAGAGAGAGAGAGATATGTACATATGTATACTTGCTGCTCTTGTTTTTTCTCTTGCCTTCTGATTGTTGCTCTGAGTGTTGCTATCCCTGTGCTGTTGCAATCCTGGAATTTCCCCATTGTGGGACTAATAAAGGCTTATCTTATCTTCAAATACTACCATTACACAATATGAAAATGTCTATTCTATGCACAATATACAGCCATGGACAAAATTGTTGGTACCCCTCTGTTAATGAAAGAAAAACCCACAATGGTCACAGAAATAACTGGAATCTGACAAAACTGATAATAAATAAAAATTCTATGAAAATTAACCAATGAAAATCAGACAGTGCTTTTGAATTGTGGTTCAACAGAATTACTTTAAAAAATAAACTCACGAAACAGGCCTGGACAAAAATGATGGTACCCCTAGAAAAGATTGAAAATAATGTGACCATAGGGACATGTTCAACCAAGATGTGTCCTCTAATTAACATCACAGGTGTCTACAAACTTGTAATCCGTCAGTCGGCCTATTTAAAGGGTGATAAGTAGTCACTGTGCTGTTTGTTGACATGGTGTGTACCACACTAAACATGGACCAGAGGAAGCAAAGGAGAGAGTTGTCTCAGGAGATTAGAAAGAAAATTATAGACAAGCATGTTAAAGGTAAAGGCTATAAGACCATCTCCAAGCAGCTTGCTGTTCCTGTGACTACAGTTGCACATATTATTCAGAAATTTAAGATCCACGGGACTGTAGCCAACCTCCCTGGACGTGGCCGCAGGAGGAGACGGATAATACAAATGGTAACAAAAGAGCCCAGAACAACCTCTAAACACGTTCATGGTGAACTACAAGGTCAAGGTACATCAGTGTCAGATCGCACCATCCGTCATTGTTTGAGCCAAAGTGGACTTCATGGGAGACGACCAAGGAGGACACCACTGTTGAAAACAAATCATAAAAAAGCCAGACTGGAATTTGCCAAACTGCATGTTGACAAGCCACAAAGCTTCTGGGAGAATGTCCTATGGACAGACGAGACAAAACTGGAACTTTCTGGCAAGGCACATCAGCTCTATGTTCAGACGCAAAAATGAAGCATACCAAGAAAAGAACACTGTCCCTACTGTGAAACATGGAGGAGGTTCTGTTATGTTCTGGGGTTGCTTTGCTGCATCTGGCACAGGGTGTCTTGAAGCTGTGCAGGGTACAATGAAATCTCAAGACTATGAAGTTATTCTAGAGAGAAATGTGCTGCCCAGTGTCAGACAGCTTGGTCTCAGTCGCAGGTCATGGGTCTTGCAACAGGATAATGACCCAAAACACACAGCTAAAAACACCCAAGAATGGCTAAGAGCGAAACATTGGACTATTCTAAAGTGGCCTTCTATGAGCCCTGATATAAATCCTATTGAACATCTGTGGAAGAAGCTGAAACATACCGTGTGGAGAAGGCACCCTTCAAACCTGAGACAACTGGAGCAGTTTGCTCATGAGGAGTGGGCCAAAATACCTGCTGAGAGGTGCAGAAGTCTCATTGACAGTTACAGAAATCGTTTGATTGCAGTGATTGCCTCAAAAGGTTGTGCAACAAAATATTAAGTTAAGGGTACCATCATTTTTGTCCAGGCCTGTTTCATGAGTTTGTTTTTTAAAATAATTCTGTTGAACCCCGATTCAAAAGCATTGTCTGATTTCCAATGGTTAATTTTCCTAGAATTTTTATTTATTACCACTTTTGTCAGATTCAAGTTATTTCTGTGACTATTGTGGGTTTTTCCTTCATTAACAGAGGGGTACCAACAATTTTGTCCACGTCTGTAAATTCGCCTTTTCCATTACTGTAATCAGATGTTTTCTTTGTTCCTGGTATCCCTGACATTCCAACAAAACGGGCTGAACTGTTTCCGGAGAACCACAATGTGCACAGCTGCCAGTTGGGTGTTTTCCTAATGTATGCTGCGTTTGGTTTAAAGTAGTGTGTCCTATTCTTAACCGGGTGATGATTATCTCTTCTTTGCTGTTTCTACCTACTCCCATTCCAGATTTTACCCACTTCTGAATGTAATAAAGATGTCTTCCTGTGTCTGTTGAGTCCCAATATTCTTGCCACTTTTCCTCTATATACTTTTTAATTACTGATTTACCTTCCGCCTTACTGAGTGAGATTTCCAGATTTATTGTTTCCAGTTGTTTTGCTAATTATCCACATCCTCATTACCCTCTATTCCAACGTGAGCTGGAACCCAAAGAAAGTTAATTGTCTAACCTTTTTTGTAGAGGTTGTAAATTAAGGTGTGGATTTCTAAAATTTAGGTCCTGCCTGCACGACTGCAGTGATTGCATACTCTTTAGAGCTGCCCAGCTGTCCGAAGCAATGACTGCATTATTTCTATAATTTATCTCCAACCACTGTAAAGCTAATATAATGACAACTGGCTCAACTGTGTATACAGATACGTGATTACTGGTTCTTTTTTAATAGCTATTTTATTTTGAGGAATGGATACCGCAGCTCCAGTACGACCAGTTGTAGGATCCGTGGAACCATCGGTAAATGCAATCAGCCTGTTTCTGAAGTTCTGTTCAATATATTTTTGCACTATATACTTTGTTGCTGATTGTTTATGTTGCCTCCTCAGTTGATCTATTTTAAAATCTACCAGTCGCATCTCAAACAGCCATGGAGGAATAACAGACAACAGGACCCTTGGCACTACACAGCACACACGCAGCTGTCAGGCAGCAGAGGTGGCAAAAAGAGACCGCCCCTTCTGCCCACTGCCCTCTTATAGCCGTGGGTGGTGGCGGAACCAGAAGGTGGAGCTGCCACCCATACCTCACAAATAAAAGCCTAAACTATAACACAACAACCCCCCCCCCCTTCACAAAAGCCAAAAACGCACACACAATTTGGACCCATCCCAATTTAGAACCCGAGTCACACACTAAAATTAATAAAACAATACAACACAAATGGCCTAACACAGTCACTCCAAAATAACTAAAACTAGGGGAGATGGGTAGACTGCCACCTCCCCCACACGGTGAAGCGGGTTATTCTGCCGCTTGAACTAAATGAGTCCATGTGAAACTAAAACACTGCCGTGTCTCCTAAATTAAAACGAAACACATAAATTAATCCCGTAAACTGTATATAGAAATAAAAAAAACAATCAGAACACCAACATGACCATCAACTTATAATACACACACAATAAAACATTCCAACTACACACACATAAATCAACCTATATACATATGGCCAGAGAAAACAAGTCCGTGGGCCCCCCTGGACTGCCTTTCCATCAGTCCACCCCTGGAGGCAGCCAGCCTCCCAGGCCGCGGCAGGTCACTTCAGCATCGGTGTGACTCCTCTTCATCACCACCAGCCACTCCGCTCGTCCAGGCCCACGTCCCTCAGTTCCCTCCTGGGCATGCCGCAGCTTGTTCGGGTGCTCCCACAAATCGTCTAGCAGCTGGAGATGAGTGTCCTCCCATCTGGCCACGACGCGTGACTGTCCCTGGTGCTCCCCGACCGGCCCGTACCTGCCGTGGTCATCTCTCCTCACGAATCCAGTCCTTGACCCCCAGAGGGGTCCTGCTTGGCCTGCATGGTCTCTGATTGGCATGTCATTCTACCATGCCTGACGGTCCGGCCCCAACCTCTTTTAACTTCGCTGCTGCCATCGCCATTGTGGCCCCCTGTTCACTGGTCCACTTCAGCCGAGCCCCAGGAACAAGTGGAACCAGCCTCTCGACGTCGCCTGTCGTCACAGGCGTCCCGCTGTACCGCCCAGTACCCTCATCCAGGGCGACTTGAGCTCTGACACAGGGACCCTCCTGTGATGACCCTGAGCGATATTGGTCTTGCTCTCTCTCCAGGGTGCCAGGCAGTTCCTCATCCCACACGGTGCCATCTACCACTCTTGGGATCGGACGGCCCTACGTCTTGGCCGATTTGCATCGAGCTGTCAGTTCCAACGTTCCCACAGTGGCCAGCTGTCCTCCTCCACAACCACAAAGTGGCGCCAGGTCACTCTCAATCCTGAAGTGTGGGAAAAAACATCTCACCACAGTCATCCAATCCAGCACAGAGTCCACCGCTCCCATGTTGATCCATAAAAGCACTTCCACATCATCCAACATCACCATACAGTACATGTGTCCGTTGGTGCTCGGGGACACAGCATGGACAACCGTGGGGGTGAGAGAGTCCTTTTGTGCCATGGACTTCCTTGCTTGGATCTGTGGCATACCCTGGTGACGTGACGCAAGCGGCCACACTTGCCGTAGCGCTTCGCTCCTGCCGAACACTCTCTGGCCTTGAAACGGTGCTTCGTGGACTCACAACCCACACATTTGGGCTTTCCCAGGGTGGACCTCACATTTCCAGCATTGACGTCGTCCTCCACACCTCCAACACTGATCGGGTCCACTGCATGCACGGTCAGCAGTGATCCCAGATGTTAATGTGACAAGCTCTCACTCAGCTCCCGTGATAGCTTATACGCAGCTTCCAGCAGTTGAGCTAACCCGATGGATGTGGACATCATCAGTTCACCCAAAAACACAAGCAGCTTCGACCTAATCGCAGCACCTTTGGTATGCTCCGCCAACTGGTCTCGAATCATCTCCTCTTCAAATGGTCCACGCTGGCACCCGCTGACCAACAGCCCCAAGTCTGCCACGAACTGCTAACTAGACTCGCCCACCCACTGGCGGTGCTGTTGAAACCAAATCTTGTGAACCATGACGTTTTCCAGGGCGCGAAAATAGCGCACCATCAGCTCAACCACTTCGTCAGAACTATCACAGCCACCCAGTGTGCTCAGATCACACTGTTCCTCCACTGCAAGATTGTGCACCAACAATTCACATGCCCTCAACTTCTCCAGCTTCCCAAGGTTCAGTGCCATTATGTACGTCCGGAAAGCGGTGTACCACATTGGCCAGGAAACTGATGGCTCGCCGGGGGGCTCCAAAACTGGCCGGATTTCAAACCCACATGCTTCCATACCTTGTTTTAATCCACTTCTATCCTCATTGCTAAATGTTATGTCTGTATATGTAGCCAAGGACGAGGCCAGGTGTCGAACTGAACACGTTTATTAAGGAGGCACTACACAGCATACATGCAGCCGTCAGGCAGCAGAGGTGGCAAAAAGAGACCGCCCCTCCTGCCCGATGCCCTCTTATAGCCGTGGGTGGTGGCGGAACCAGAAGGTGGAGCTGCCACCCATACCTCACAAATAAAAGCCTAAACTATAACACAACAGGTTCAGGTGACAATCAGTAGCTGACATGAATGCAACACATCCATAGTCTATTGTATCTCTCATTAGACCTCGATACACCCTCAACAGAGAGGCCCTAGAGGCCCCCCAGTCCCGTCCTGACAGATATCTCAAAATATTATTTATTCTTTTTACATTTTCCTTTAGTTTTTTCAATATGCTGCTTCCAAGTTAGTTTCTCATCAAACAACACACCTAAATACCAAACTACCTTTACCTGCTCTAACTTGTGGCCATAAAGTTTTAAAGAAATTTCTTTATGACATTTAGAGAAGCAAATTGTTTGTGTCTTTGAGACCGATAATTTAAAAGCCCATCAGTCTGCCCATTGTTCAACCTGGTCTATTGCTGCCTGCATTTTCCTCTGAATGTCCACAAGATTACATCCCCTTATCCATAAGGCCCCATCATCTGTATACAAGGCTTTCCCTATTCCACTATCGATTCCTTCAAAAATATCATTAATCATAATATTAAACAAAACAGGGCTACACACGCTGCCTTGGGGGGTACCATTCTCAACTTAATATATTTTTCAGTACTCTGTACCAACTCTTACCTCATCTGTTCTGTCAAACAGAAAATCTAGTACCCAATTGTATGATTTATCTACAATACCTAGTTGATTTAATTTAATCAGCAACCCCTTTTTTCACAGCATGTCATATGCTTTTTCTACATCAAAGAAGACAGCTATCACATATTTCCAATTTACTTGGGCTTTCCTAATTTCAGATTCCAGGTGCAAAATGGAATCCATAGTATTTCGGAACCCACTTTGGAAAGGAGAAAGACATTCTCTCCTTTTCAAGATGTAATTCAGCCTTTCAGTCATCATTTGTTCCATTGTTTTCCCTAGCTGTGAGGTAAGAGCTATTGGCCTATAATTATTGGGATCTGATGAATCTTTCCCTGACTTTAAGATCGGTACTATAACTGATTGTTTCCATGCCCTTGGAATCTTCCCAGTTTCCCAAACTTTATTAAATGACTTTAATATTGTTTGAAAAGCACTCTCTTACATGTGCGACAACATTCTATAACATATGCCATCCTTCCCTGGTGAAGACTGCTTTGTTTTCAGAATCGCCCATTTCAGTTCTGATAGAGTGAATGGCAAGTCTATCATGTCACTTGAAGTATTCTTTATGTTCACATGTGGGTGTTGGGATAAAGTGCTTTCCCTGCTTTGTCTAACTGTGATTGGTTGGTTTTCTGAACTATGAATCTTCACTAAAGTTTGTGCCAAAAGTTCTGCTTTGTCTATATTAGTGATAGCTATTTCCCCATTACTCTCCAATACTGGTATTTTGTATTCTCTTCTAATGCCATTCATTTTCTTAATCATTCCCCAAATATCTGATAGCTGTGTTTCTCTTCCTATAGTATTACAATACTGTCTTCAAAATAAATGCTTAGCTGTTTTAATTGTTTTCCTGACGACTGCCTGACAACGTTTGCACTTAATCACTGCTCCCAAAGTATGATGTTTTTTCACTTGTCTGAACGCCCTATTTCTGTTTTTAATAGCTTTATTACAATTATCATCCCACCAAGGAAGATTCTTTCAGTGTCTATAACCTGTGCTTTTTGGTATTGTTTGATTTGCTGACTCTATCATAATCAACTAATACTTTTATTAAATTCCTCCCCATCAGTAATGTCCTCCCTATGTAGCTGCTCACATCTAGTCTTACACAGATATTTAAATTTATCCCAATCTGCCTTATCTAATTTCCATCTTGTGCCAGACTGTATCCCTTCTTCCCACACTTCTAGACCAGTTTTAACTCTTATTGGGTAATGATCACTACCATTACCTGACTGACTTAATACCTCCCAAGATGTGATACCTGTAATAGCATTTGAAACTAAAGTTAGGTCTAACACACTTTGTGTCTAGACTACTGCTGAATCTAGTACCTTTCCCATCATTCATGCATACTAACCCCATCCTCAAAGAATTCCTCAATTACTGTGCCATTTACACCTATATTCCTGCTACCCCACAGTGTGTTATGTGCATTAAAATGCCCACACCATACCACCGTACCCTGTGCTTGTCTATTTACCCTGCTCAAAGTGTCAACTGTCAGTCTGTTACATGGATTATAATAATTAACAATTGCTATTTTTGTTACGATCCCTCGTGCGCCTTTACACAGTGCACAGAGGGAGGAATGAAGACCCACATGCTGGAGATAATATATGAGATGAAATACAACGGTAATCTGGCAGTGCAGGAGACAAAGGGATGTCCTTCAGGACGCTCTACAGCACAGGTGAGTGACCAGAAAACAGTGCTCAGGAAAAGAACCGCCAGGCAGAACTGGATGGCAGGGGAGGAAACAGTCTGTACTCACATTGACCGAATGGACCCAAAGGGTTCCCTGAGGGCGCCTGATGGAAAATAGGCATACAATACACAAAACAGTCAAAATAGCCACAGCGTCATAGAACTGGGTTTGAGACAATCAAACCCAAGTTCATGACAGAGCCTCCCCTCAAGGGGTGGATTCCAGACACCCCTAGTGACATCAGAAGAAACACAAAACACAATAAAGACCCCCCCCCCCCCCCGGGGAAACAACAAACCACAGTGGGAGGTAGGGGAAACAGGTCAGGTGGAAAGCAATGAGTGACAAAAAAAACACCAACGCAACACACGATAACCGAGGTGAACCTCTTTACCAACCCCAACCTAGAACAATCCTCCCCCCAAACCCAGGAGTCCAACAGTTCAGGGAGCCAACCAGAGTCCCAGGCACAAGGGGCAATGACGGAAGGCCGGCCAGGGGATTGGTCCGAGTCCAGGATGAAATGGACCAACCGGCCAAGTGGGTCTGGTGGCCAGCCCGGACAACCTGGCCACCTGACCGCACGACCCAGTTCACCGGGCGGATGGCCTGGGTCTTTGAGCCACCAGCTCAAAAGAGGCAGCCCTGGAGGCAGCCTCCCCATGGGAAGACCCAACTTAGAAAGGGGAGACCAGAACAGGGAGGCCCCAGTGTCATCGGACAGTGACGAGGGAGGAGCCCCTCTGCGCCCCATGGCCCCCATCTGGGGGACAGTACCTGCGATGGTTCCAGTCTGGGACATTGCTGCATCTGCAGTGGACCCTGACCGGGCCAAAGCAGCACCCGCGGTGGACCCCGGCTGGAGCTCTGCAGCACCCATGGTGGCTCCCGGCTGGAGCTCTGCAGCACCCGCAGTGACTCCCGATTGAAGCTCTGCAGCACCCGCGGTGGACTCCAGCTGGAGCTCTGCTCCACCCACGGTGGACTCCGGCTGAAGCTCTGCAACCTCCATGGCGACCTCAGGTGGCATTGGCTGCTCTCCGGCGACCCTGGCAAGGAGCTCCGAAACCGAAGGGAGAGAGAAAGAGACCGAGGCAGAGTCGCCAGCAGCGGCAGAGCCCGGTGAGGTGAGCCTGGGAGCTGCAGCAAGCTGCCCCTGGCCCTCCTCACTATGAGTCGGGCAGTGTGACCTCAATATAGGCAAAGGAGACATTACATTAGCACACTTGCCTAAACTCAGGCTCTACCACTGTCCAGGACTCCGGCGATCCAGGGTGTGCTGGTTCTGTAGGTCTGGGAGGTGCTATACCCACGCCGACCTCCACCGGAGCGGCTGGACTTTCATCATCATTGTCCGCGGGAACCACAGGTAGCGGCAGATCCTCTCCAGCAACCCTAGGAAGGAGCTCAGGGAAGACGGGAGAGGAAAAGCGGTTAGGGTCGCCGGCGGAGCCCGGCGAGGGGAGTCCGGATGGAGCTGAGGGCTGCACTCGACTCTCCTCTCCAAGAGGTATAAGCTCTCAAATACTGACATGAAAAATACAGGAGAGATTACTTGCCTGCACTCGAGATCCACCGCCGTCCAGGACTCTGTCAATCCCGACGATGACGTCTTGGACCTGGTCTGCTGGAGGTCCAGCTCGCAGGGTGACTCTGCCGCGATGGGCCCCGCAGCAGGCACGATGGTGGTTGCAGTCTCTTAAGTCCTCAGACGCTGTCTCCATTGCTGGTGGCTCCTCTGGTGTGACGGCTGGAGACTGCCTCACTGATGACCCCGGAATAGGATCGACCAGGGCCTGGAGTTTCTCCCCCTCCTCCTCTGGCGACTAGGTTTTGGAGTAAGTGAACCCTCAGGAGCATCCAAAGTGAATATGGGGAGAATGGGTAAGGAGCTAAGACATGCCGCTGGAGCAAGGAACTCAAGGGACTGCAAACCCTAAGTTTTTTGGCCAGGGAACAGGCAAAATTGTTCATCAGCAGAAAAACCTGAATAAGAAAGAACTTGCCTGTTCTCCTAGTTCTTGACGTCTCCAGTGGAGTCCGATGCACCCTCCTCCTGGTCTGCATCCGATTCGTGCCAGGGCTCCTTGATAGATACTGGTGAAGCCCCCCAAACAGGCACAGGCGGAGAAGAGTCTGTAAAAGCCGAGGGTGAGGCGGCTGCAGGAGGTAAAAAAATGACCTAGCTGAGTTCTTCTCCTCCTCCATGAGACGGTCTATCGCAGCCAGAAGAGCTCATCTCTGCTCCTTCCTCTCACGGCGTTCCTCCTCCATTTGGTGGTCAATCTGGTCAAACCACGCCAGTCTCTCCTCCTCTGTCATCCCAAACATGGGTTGAGCAGACCCAGATTCGAGAGGTGGAGGCGGAGCTGGAGTGGGAGAGCTGCAAGAGGAGGGGGGGGCTTCCTCCGTTGCGAGCACTTCTTCTGTGGTGGTGATGGCTCCAGCGTCGGAGAATCCCTCCCTGGCTTCACATATGGCAGGGAGTAGATGGTGTGGACCATGTTACCCGCCTCTGGATGGCACCAAAGGTCGGGGTTTTCATCCATGAGCCTCGCTGCCTCATCCCGCCCCATACAGAGTGTCTCCAGGGAGTTGGTCTCCAACGTCCACTCAAAAATCTCCTCTAGGTACTGCAATGCGTGCCACTCTTTGTCACCGAAGTAGTCCATGGCTAGGCTTGGATAGGCGAAAGAGCAGAAGGAAAAAAAAAAAGAAAGGGGGGAATCACGCACAACTACTCCCCTGGGTTTCGGATGGCCGGATCCTTCTGCTAGGATCTCTCGTGTGCCTTTACGCAGTGCACAGAGGGAGGAATGGAAACCCACATGCTGGCGATAATAGTGCGTATTTTAATGACAGTTTGTGAACTGTTACAATCCTGGTAAACAAATGAATATATGAGATGAAATACAACGGTAATCTGGCAGTGCAGGAGACAAAGGGATGTCCTTCAGGACGCTCTACAGCACAGGTGAGTGACCAGATAACAGTGCCCGGGAAAAGAAGGGCCAGGCAGAACTGGACGGCAGGGGTGGAAACAGTCTGTACTCATGTTGACAGGAGCAGTCCGAGTTAGTCCCAACGATAATCCAAACATACACCGACAACCAATTACCAATAGGCACGCCACCCAGAGTGAAGCAGTACCGAGGAAGACAGGCAGGGCTTCTCGACAAGGGTGAAGGCTAACATACACTGAGGTGAACAGCAACAGTGTAGATGTGCAATGATCTGGTGATCTCTTCCCACAGAGACAGGGCTAAAGTAATACCAAACCTAAACAGGGAAGAGATCACCGGTGTGAATAATGAGTGTGAGTGGAAACAGATGTGCCTGAGAGTGAAAATGAAGGTAAGTGTGTATGTGTGTGTGTGTGTGTGTGTGTGTGTGTGTGTGTGTGTGTGTGTGTGTGCATAAGTGAAACCCAATAATAAACAGCTGGTGAAACTGACAGGAGGGAGGAGGCGTGGCTGAGCTGTCAGAGAGCTGAATGGATCCAAAGGGTTCCCTGAGGGCGCCTGATGGAAAATAGGCATACAATACACAAAACAGTCAAAATAGCCACAGCATCATAGAACTGGGTTTGAGACAATCAAACCCAAGTTCATGACAATTTTGTCTTTTACTGCCCATATTTTTACCATTTTTGATTCACGTTCTTTCCCTATGTCCATTATTTTATAATTTGTTCCATTCTGCACAAAAATTGCTACACCCCCTCCTCGACCAGTTTCCCTGTCGTTCTCTATTGATGTGTATCCTTGAATGACAAAATTCAACTGAGGTTTTAGCCATGTTTACTGTATAGAAATTACCTGGGGTTTGTCTTGCATATCAGATTTAAACTTTTTGAATTCTTGCCCATTTGATATTAAACTCAAGCTCGTTACCTTGTATTCATACATGTGTAATGACAATAAAGTTGAATCTAATCTAATCTAATCTAAACTCCTGACATTCCATTGCAGAATCGTGATTACCATTAAGATCCACCAGTCCATGATGTCTATAAACTTAAAGATCCCCCACTTATGTAACAGGTCCTCAACTGCTTCCCAATGTAGCCCCTTAATGCCAAGATATTTTTCTGCTGCTTTCACAATGATTTTGATTTTTTGTTTTCTTGGAAGTCTGCACAGTGCAGTTTATCACATCTACCACAAATAAGGCAAAATTATTTTAAAATTATTTTTAAAATTACTTTTGCTCCAGTTAAGTTTTTCATTATTTCATCAGTTGAGACAGCCGTTGAAATGCCCGATATAATTCTTCTCATTATTGAACACTGCACATTTTCCCCATCCATCTTATTGATTCTGATTGCTTTTCTTTGTTGAACACTATCTTTACATGTGACTGGTAATGAACCATTATGAAGAATTATTGCATTTAAAACTTCTCCAAGTAACTTGTTAAAGCCGTGGACAAAATTGTTGGTACTCCTCTGTTAATGAAAGAAAAACCCACAATAGTCACAGAAATAACTTGAATCTGACAAAAGTGGTAATAAATAAAAATTCTAGGAAAATTAACCATTGAAAATCAGCCATTGCTTTTGAATTGTGGTTCAACAGAATTATTTTAAAAAACAAACTCATGAAACAGGCCTGGACAAAAATGATGGTACCCTTAACTTAATATTTTGTTGCACAATCTTTTGAGGCAATCATTGCAATCAAACGATTTCTGTAACTGTCAATGAGACTTCTGCACCTCTCAGCAGGTATTTTGGCCCACTCCTCAGGAGCAAACTGCTCCAGTTGTCTCAGGTTTGAAGGGTGCCTTCTCCAGACGGCATGTTTCAGCTCCTTCCACAGACGTTCAATAGGATTTAGGTCAGGGCGCATAGAAGGCCACTTCAGAATAGTCCAATGTTTCGCTCTTAGCCATTCTTGGGTGTTTTTAGCTGTGTTTTGGGTCATTATCCTCTGACCATGACTGTTATTGAAACTGAGCACTCTGATAAATCTGAATGAATTGATCATCATAAAAATTAAACTCATCACAAACCCCAGGAAATTTCTGTAAATGCCAAACTGGTCGTGACTGTAATGTTGGAAGGTTGTCAGGAAATGTCTTTGTTACACCAGATGCTGGAATTATTACATTGTAATTTTGATCATGAAAACCTAACATATGCAAGTAATGTTTTAGTGAAAGTTCTTGCAGCGATGCACTTTATATTAATATTTCATTGTAAATTATCTCTTATTTAAAATGCCAGCTAAGATAAAAGCTTTAGAAAGGCAAGATTTTATAGAATGTTTATGGTTTTTTTCAGATTTGAAACAGACTGTATGTAAAAGGTTGATGTAACTCCACTGTGTCACTCATTGGCTCATGACTGTTGCGTTTGTGATGACATAAAATAAACTTCTATGTTCTTTTATACAAAACTGTTAAGCTACCCATGTGCTAAATGCATTGAATCTGTAATAATTTAGAGATGAAGCATATTCAGATATGATAACATACAGTGGGGTAAAAAAGTATTTAGTCAGCCACCAATTGTGCAAGTTCTCCCACTTAAAAGATGAGAGAGGTCTCCAATTTTCATCATAGGTATACCTCAACTATGAGAGACAAAATAAGAAAATAAAAATCCAGAAAATCACACTGAAGGATTTTTAATGAATTAATTGGTAAATTCCTCGGTAAAATAAGTATTTGGTCAATAACAAAAGATCATCTCAATACTTTGTTATATACCCTTTGTTGGTAATGACAGAGGTCAAACGTTTTCTGTAAGTTTTCACAAGGTTTTCACACACTGTTGCTGGTATTTTGGCCCATTCCTCCATTTAGATCTCTTCTAGAGCAGTGATGTTTTGGGGCTGTCGCTGGGCAACACGGACTTTCAACTCCCTCCAAAGATTTTCTATGGGGTTGAGATCTGGAGACTGGCTAGGCCACTCCAGGACCTTGAAATGTTTCTTACGAAGCCACTCCTTCGTTGCCCGGGTGGTGTGTTTGGGATCATTGTCATGCTGAAAGACCCAGCCACGTTTCATCTTCAATGCCCTTGCTGGTGGAAGGAGGTTTTTACTCAAAATCTCACGACACATGGCCCCATTCATTTTTTCCTTTACACGGATCAGTCGTCCTGGTCCCTTTGCAGAAAAACAGCCCCAAAGTATGATGTTTCCACCCTCATGCTTCACAGTAGGTGTGGTGTTTTTTCTCCTCCAAACACGACAAGTTGAGTTTTTACCAAAAAGTTCTATTTTGGTTTCATCTGACCATATGACATTCTCCCAATCCTCTTCTGGATCATCCAAATGCTCTCTAGCAAATTTCAGACGGGCCTGGACATGTACTGGCTTAAGCAGGGGGACATGTCTGGCACTGCAGGATTTGAGTCCCTGGCTGCGTAGTGTGTTTCTGATGTAGCCTTTGTTACTAACTACTACTAACTAACCTGCACTTATATAGCGCTTTTCTAGTCACAAAGACCACTCAAAGCGCTTTCATTAATACTAACCCTCTATTCTAAGGGCCTATAGGAAACAGATATCTAGGGACAATTTAGAACAGCCAATTAACCTAACATGCATGTTTTTGGCATGTGGGAGGAAACCGGAGAAATCCCGGAGTAAACCCACGCAACACGGGGAGAACATGCAAACTCCACACAGATCACTGTTGGTCGGGGGCTGGGATCGAACCCACGATCCCACGAACCCCACAATCCCCCGGCCAAGGGTAAACTGTGCTGCCGCAGTGCTAACCACTGCGCCACCGTGCAGCCGTGCAGCCAAACCAGGTCACAGTGGTGCAGTGGTTAGCACTGTTGCCTTACAGCTAGAAGGTTCCTGGTTCAAATCCCCAGGGTGGCAGGGGTTGGAACCTTTCTGTGTGGAGTTTGCATGTTCTCCCTGTGCTGCGTGGGTTTACTCCGGGGGCTCCGGTTTCCTCCCACAATCCAAAGACATGCATGTCAGGTTAATTGGCTGTTCTAAATTGTCCCTAGATATCTGTTTCCTATAGGCCCTTAGAATAGAGGGTTAGTACTAGTGAAAGCGCTTTGAGTGGTCTTTGTGACTAGAAAAGCGCTATATAAGTGCAGGTTAGTTAGTTAGTTAGTTAGTTACCTTGGTCCCAGCTCTCTGCAGGTCATTCACTAGGTCCCCCCATGTGGTTCTGGGATTTTTGCTCACCGTTCTCGTGATAATTTTGACCCCACGGGGTGAGATCTTGCGTGGAGCCCCAGATGGAGGGAGATTATCAGTGGTCTTGTATGTCTTCCATTTTCTAATAATTGCTTCCACAGTTGATTTCTTCACACCAAGCTGCTTACCTATTGCAGATTCAGTCTTTCCAGCCTGGTGCAGGTCTACAATTTTGTTTCTGGTGTCTTTTGACAGCTCTTTGGTCTTGGCCATAGTGGAGTTTGGAGTCTGACTGTTTGAGGTTGTGGACAGGTGTCTTTTATACTGATAACGAGTTCAAACAGGTGCCATTAATACAGGTAACAAGTGGAGGACAGAGGAGCTTCTTAAAGAAGAAGTTACAGGTCTGTGAGAGCCAGAAATCTTGCTTGTTTGTAGGTGACCAAATACTTATTTTACTGAGGAATTTACCAATTAATTCATTAAAAATCCTTCAATGTGATTTTCTGGATTTTTTTTTTTCTCATTTTGTCTCTCATAGTTGAGGTATACCTATGATGAAAATTGGAGACCTCTCTCATCTTTTAAGTGGGAGTACTTGCACAATTGGTGGCTGACTAAATACTTTTTTGCCCCACTGTACATACAAAGGAAAAAATAATTATTTCATAGATAAACCCTAGAAAATTAACGATAAATATTTATTAAGGTTTTGGAGTAACATACTAAGGAGAACTGAATAAAGTTTACTACCAAAGCAAAAGTAAATGTTTTACCAAAAAAATAAAGTTCTCAGTAAACGTTACTCAAACGGACCTCTTATACAGTGTAGAGCTGGGGTCACCAACACGGTGCCCGCGGGCACCAGGTCACCGGCAGGGACTGCATGAGTCGCCTGTGAGTAGGGGTGGGTTCAAAAGATGGATACAACGATCTCGATCGATCCACGTTTGACTGAGCCGATATTGATCCACAAAATCCACAGATTGATCTTTTAATATAATGCTTTAATATCTGTGAACGTCTGCCAAGTCTGATCAGGTCGAAACCAGGTCAGTGATCCAGGAACAGCGGCAAAGAACCAGAAACACCCGGAGTGCTAATGGAGCTAACAGCTAACAAGCTAACGGATATGCTAGTTCATCTTCTGTGGTATTAAAACGGTTCTCATCCGGCAAGAGTTCCCTGGGGCGCCATAGTTGCCAAGTCTGCTTATTATAAGCGACTTTGAGCTTGTTTTTTTCTAAAGTCACTTGCGATTCTTGTCAGTCGTGGGTTGCGGGTTTTGGGCTTGGTTTTTAATGTGTAGTTGCTTATTTGGGCTTACTTTACTGTCTGTGTGACAGCTTTCCCAGCTCGGTTAAGCAAGATTATAAACTGTGTCTCCATACCAAGAAGTTCAAAATCTGTTAATTTTTGGGGAGGTCACTGAGGTAAAAGTGGCCGGCCAGGGGCTTCACTTCTGGCGGCCAGTGATTCATCCAGTTTTTCTAGAGATCAGTGGCCCGCCCAACTCCAATCGGCTCTGTACTCGCTAATGAGGTGTGAGATATCCAGGTTTTTTTGTACAGATCAGTGGATATGGGACCTTAAATTGAAAAAGAATTCTCCATTGAAATGAATGGTAAGAGCAAAATTATCTTTTCATCCCGGTCAAATTTTACCATGAGTTACACATATGATGTTTGCCAATTTAAAAGATAATTTTCCATGTAATTAAAGTTGTCGGCTGTCATGTAATATTTAGTTTTTGTTTAAAGAACTAGCAGACAACAACTCCCATCATCCCACATCACTAAACTGTAATCGTGTTTAGTGCTGTTACTTATGCAGAATGTACATGTCTTTTCTTTTGATCAGAGTTTAAAATTTTAATTTATTCAAAGTTTTTATGTTGACTATGTTTACTATAAATTTGCTGTTGCTTATGCAAAATGCATATGTATTTTCCTTTAATTAGAGTTTATAAAATTCCGTTATTCAATGCTGACTGTGTTTACAGTTAATTCACTGCAAACAAAAATAAATCTATATATCGATGTATGTTATCAAGCAGCAGCCTGTCTTTTACATTGTGATAGGTTGCCTATTGGGCTTTTTATTGGGCTTGTTTCCATAGAGCTGGTTGCTTGTTTCTCTCGTGAAACCTGGCAACACTGTGCGGCGCATGCACACGTCTTTACATGAGCGGAGTTGTTAACGTGCATGTCTCTTAATTTATCAACAAAAGTCACCTTAAAGACTGTCCTCAACAGCTTCTGAATATTTTTCATAAAGCGGGGATAAACAGTTTTGTACTACGTGCAGCGCTGAGTTGGAACATAAAGTCGATGATTGATGAACACTTCAAAACGCATGGAGACTGGCTGAAACTCCTGAACAGAGGAAGACTTGGAGCGGCTGAGATTGTACACACATGGACAAAATTGTTGGTACCCCTTTGTTAATGAAAGAAAAACCCACAATGGTCACAGAAATAACTTGAATCTGACAAAAGTGGTAATAAATAAAAAGTCTATAAAAATTAACCAATGAAAATCAGACAATGCTTTTGAATTGGGGTTCAACAGAATTATTTTAAAAAACAAACTCATGAAACAGGCCTGGACAAAAATGATGGTACCCTTAACTTAATATTTTGTTGCACATCCTTTTGAGGCAATCACTGCAATCAAACGATTTCTGTAACTGTCAATGAGACTTCTGCACCTGTCAGCAGGTATTTTGGCCCACTCCTCAGGAGCAAACTGCTCCAGTTGTCTCAGGTTTGAAGGATGCCTTCTCCAGACGACATGTTTCAGCTCCTTCCACAGATGTTCAACAGGATTTAGATCAGGGCTCATAGAAAGCCACTTTAGAATAGTCCAATGTTTCGCTCTTAGCCATTCTTGGGTGTTTTTAGCTGTGTGTTTTGGGTCATCATCCTGTTGCAAGACCCATGACCTGTGACTGAGGCCAAGCTGTCTGACACTGGGCAGCACATTTCTCTCTAGAATACCTTGATAGTCTTGAGATTTCATTGTACCCTGCACAGATTCGAGACACCCTGTGCCAGATGCAGCAAACCAGCCCCAGAACATAACAGAACCTCCTCCATGTTTCACAGTAGGGACAGTGTTCTTTTCTTGGTATGCTTCATTTTTGCGTCTGTGAACATAGAGCTGATGTGCTTTGCCAAAAAGTTCCAGTTTTGTCTCGTCTGTCCATAGGACATTCTCCCAGAAGCTTTGTGACTTGTCAACATGCAGTTTGGCAAATTCCAGTCTGGCTTTTTTATGATTTGTTTTCAACAGTGGTGTCCTCCTTGGTCATCTCCCATGAAGTCCACTTTAACTCAAACAATGACGGATGGTGCGATCTGACACTGATGTACAGTACCTTGACCTTGGAGTTCACCATGAATGTGTTTAGAGGTTGTTCTGGGCTCTTTTGTTACCATTCGTATTATCCGTCTCCTCCTGCGGCCACGTCCAGGGAGGTTGGCTACGGTCCTGGGGATCTTAAATTTCTGAATAATTTGTACAACTGTAGTCACAGGGACATCAAGCTGCTTGGAGATGGTCTCATAGCCTTTACCTTTAACATGCTTGTCTATAATTTTCTTTCTAATCTCCTGAGACAACTCTCTGCTTTGCTTTCTCTGGTCCATGTTTAGTGTGTTATACACCATGTCAACAAACAGCACAGTGACTACATGCCACCCTTTAAATAGGCCGACTGACTGATTACAAGTTTGTAGACACCTGTGATGTTAATTAGAGGACACATCTTGGTTGAACATGTCCCTATGGTCACATTATTTTCAATCTTTTCTAGGGGTACCATCATTTTTGTCCAGGCCTGTTTCATGAGTTTGTTTTTTAAAATAATTCTGTTGAACCACTATTCAAAAGCATTGTCTGATTTTCATTGGTTAATTTTCATAGACTTTTTATTTATTACCACTTTTGACAGATCCAAGTTATTCCTGTGACCATTGTGGGTTTTTCTTTCATTAACAGAGGGGTACCAACAATTTTGTCCATGGCTGTAATTGCTTTTGTGAGCTTAATTGGGCTCCACAAATGATGCCCCTTCCTGAGTAAGCTAATCGATTACTTTACACTCCTCCTTCTGTTTATTCAGGAATTGTTCATCTTCTGATTCATCAGCACTTGAACTCGTTCTTGATTATTTTCTTTTCGCTTACATTTTGGGCTGCACGGTGGCGCAGTGGTTAGCACTGCGGCAGCACAGTTTATCCTTGGCCGGGGGATTGTGGAGATCGTGGGTTCGATCCCAGCCCCCGACCAACAGTGATCTGTGTGGAGTTTGCATGTTCTCCCCGTGTTGCGTGGGTTTACTCCGGGATTTCTCCGGTTTCCTCCCACATGCCAAAAACATGCATGTTAGGTTAATTGGCTGTTCTAAATTGTCCCTAGATATTTGTTTCCTATAGGCCCTTAGAATAGAGGGTTAGTATTAATGAAAGCGCTTTGAGTGGTCTTTGTGACTAGAAAAGCGCTATATAAGTGCAGGTTAGTTAGTTAGTTAGTTAGTTACATTTGCTTCTTTTAGATTCCACTGAACTCCAAACTTCCTCTTTCCCACTTCCTACCTCCATTCCTCCTAGTTTACTCCCTGTTTCATCACCTTCCATTGCCTATTCTGCCATCTTCTGTCCATTCACAACCTGGTTGTGCCACCGCCTCCAGGTGTGTGGACTAATCTAGTTTGCACCTTTTTAAAGGGGTAATAAGGGCCTCAGACAACATCTGTCATTGCTGTTAATGCAAAATTCAGTCTCTCAAACACTTCATTCAGCCAGGGTGAATTTTATTATGACATTAATTAATTAGAAATTAAAAGAATGCAACACAAAAAACCTTGTCATTCCAGACTTTTTGAGGGCTCCTCCCTGCAGTGGGCCCTGGGCAAACATTACCCTTTTCTTCCCAGTCTGATGCCTCTGAGCATACTTGCAAGGTCACATTATTTTCATGCAATTCTAAATGGATTTACCAGCTCCACACGGCTAAAGCCTCCCATCCCCAAAGTGCAGATGATATTAAAGTTGCCAAGTGACACGGTGGAGAAGAAATCAGCCTCTGCTTGCCATCTGCAAAGAAGAAGAAACTTGCAAAATGAGTTACATTCTGTTATTCTTAATGCTGTCTTGACACTTTTTATGTTTGTCAAATACAGTTTGAATGGCACAGCCTAACAGTAATATTGCCGATCGTGTGTGTTTATGGCCACATTTGACTATTTTCTAATATCTGTCCTCTCATGATAAACCAAAACTAAAGTCATCTCATCTGACTGGCTTCATAAAGAATTGAGCACCTTTAAAATGTGGTTGTGCAACTGACAAATCTGAACAAAGATTATTATGCAATTATGCCATTGTGGAGCAGAGTCTAAACTAAAGGATTCTTCTTTTGAATATATGAGAGCGTAAAATAGAACATTTGAGTACTGAGAAAAAAAGAAATAAGAAAATCGTCTGCTCTCTTTGTCCAGCTATGCACAATAGATGTTACATAAGCCTCTACATACTGAAGATTAACACACATACTTTTTCAACTTCTTTCAGTGAACTCACTTTGCCTTGACCTCATCGCTGTCATACTGCTTGTTGCTGCCATCATCCAGTCCTCCAATCAGCTGTTTGAAGGATCTAGGACACGTGTAAAGAAGGTGGAATGAACACAAAGCCCTCTTTTTAAGTAAATCACAGGGTTCATCACCATATCAGATTGGCAATTATGAACACTCACTCTCTGTCGATGACTAGACATGTGACATCTCCCATCGCAGTGACACTAGCTGTGCGAACGTCTTCACTGCAACAGAAAGGAAAAAATAAAATTGTTTGCTTGACTGTCCATTTCTTTTTAGCAACTAGGAGTTAGACTGATTCTTAATCTGTCCTAAAAGCAGCATTGTCTTACATTTATTTTAAATGGTGTTTGGAAGGGTATAGGAACTCTTAAAAATTTGATTATGATAAAGAATTAAGGACATTTTCACACCTGAAAGTCTACACCAAGGTGTAGGTCATGCCACTCCAAGTTACTATGTTTTCTGGACTTATTATTACTTCTCTAGTCTGTTTCAAGTTTGTGTCTTATTATCTAGCTTAGTTTCTATGGTTCCTTGTGTGTTCTATATATCTATTATATTTCCCCATTGTAGGACTAATAAAGGCTTATCTTATCTTATCTTATCTTATCTCCTTTGTTATTTTTGCCTTAGGTTTAGTTTCTTTTGCCCTCAGTGTCAAGGTTCTGAGCAGGGTCAGGGGACCATGCTCAAGCTTTAAGTTTATTTTTGTTATTTTCTGTATTTTCCTCTCCTCAGCTTAGTTTGGTTATTGTACTGTATTTATGTTCATGATCCGGTCCCCAATTATGTTCCTTTGAGTTTGCCGCTTATTCCTGTTTGCTAAGATTATCTTCTGAGTTCTGTCTTGTTATGTTTCTTGTCTTAGTGTTGGTTTAACTCTTTATTAATAGTATCATGTTTTTGGCTTTGTTTGGGTTTTTACTATCATGGTTATGATTATGTTTGGTTTTGAATGATAATTATTTTCACGGTTATGTCATCATGTTCATTCTCGCCATGACCTGGGTTTGGGCTTTTGTTTTGACAGTGTCTTTTGTTTACTTCCGGTTTTATGTTATGAGTTTTGCTCTGTGAATTTATTCATGGCTGTTTTTGATTTCTTGATTATTGAATGTTCACGGGTGTTCCTGATTTGGTTCCCTTATTTATAGAGGTTGCGTGTTGCCTTTGGCACGGTGACCTTCACGCTATCCCGTTATTATGCTATCACTTCTTCTTGTTTTCTTGTTCTCATGTCAGGTTTTGGTCATGTTCAGAAGTTTTGGTTTTTGGAATTAACTACTTGAGGTTTTAGGTCACAGATCTGCACCACCCTTGGCCATGGGATCCCGGGTTCGATCCCAGCCCCTGACAAACAGTGATCTGTGTGGAGTTTGCATGTTCTCCCCGTGTCTGCGTGGGTTTACTCCGAGATTTCTCCGGTTTCTTCCCACAGGCCAAAAACATGCAGGTTAGGTTAATTGGAGACTCTAAAAGTGGCCCTAGGTGTGAATGTATGTGTGAATGGTGAAGGGATAGCGCCGTACCGTGGCTGCTTCATCCATCCAAGTGCCTTGAATTTCCCCTCAGGGGATCAATAAAGTACACTAAATCAAAAAAAAAAAAAAAAAAAAAAAAAGAACCAGAAAATCAGTAGAATGTAAACAAAGTGATAAAAACATGATCGGACCTACCGCTTGTCATGTGTTGCCATGCGTCCGTGTGCTCACCCAGGTCCTTATTTGTCTTCTGTCGGTCATTTTCGCTTTCTCTCCCACATCCAGACACAATCACATTTATCTTCTGATTTATTCCACCTCAATTTTGGTTAGTTTACCCTGCCGAACCAGCAGTATTGTCCTCACGTGCAGCTTTGTCAATGGCAGACTAGAAGTGTTCCGCTCCGGTCCATCTTGTGCTGTCCAGAAGGTGAATTTTGTTTTTTTTCCCCATACTTTTTGACCAATCATGTGACAGGCTCAGATCTGCGGCACCAGCCACAGGAGAGGCAGATCATGTAATCAAATGTAATCCATAAGGAGTTAAAGTTATGCCTAAGAAGAGAAAATCTGCACATGCCCCGGAGGGGCATTCATGACAGAAGGTCACCATCATAGCAGGACTCAGCAGAAGGAAAGAGGTTGATGGTCAGTGGCAATGGTCAGTCAATGTGGATGAGCTGTGGGCAGCCCAGTACATCGAGAACTTTGTCTCAGATACTTGCACCTCCCATACACCGGAGGAGGCCCTGGAGTGGCTGGATGCTGCGGCTGGGATTGCGGAAGTGCACTCCAGCCTGCAGACCTACCTCGAGCTGGCGAGACTACTGGCCACCATTCCCAACCTTCGCAGGACCTATCACAATCTGGTGAGGAAGTCATGCGGGGCACCGGAGTTTGTGCCAATGACGCAGCGTCCCCTGACTCCGACATCCCCTTCTCCTCGTTGTTTCCCAGACTTGCAGTCACACCACGGGCAGGGGAGGCACTCGCCCTAGATGCCAGAGACTGTGCCGATGAGACAGCGTCCTCTGGCTCTGGCGCCTCAACCACAATGCCATGCACTGGCATCTACACCTTCACACCACTCTTCAGTGTCCGCTCCTGCACTGTGGAGCTCATCAGTTGTGGAGCGCTCTTCATCGCTGGTTGGCAGCTGCAGTTTTGTCAACCATAACGTCTGCAGTTTTGCCTGTCATCACGTCTGAGGTTTCGTCTGCCATCACACCTGCAGTGCCGGCTCCTACATCTGCTGCACTGGTGCCTCTGCCGGCTGCTACATGTCAGAGCGCCTTGTCTGCTGTCCCTCCAGCATCCCCAGAGGTGGAGGTCGCCTCTCCAGGAGTGGAGTCTCCTCGGTCCTCGCCAGTGGACGAGCAGGAGCTAAGGTAAGTACCAATTTTCTCATTACCATCTAGAACAGAGAGGTCTTGTCAAGCTACTGGTGGGGAGGCCAAGTTGCAGCGCCCATCTGCTTCTGAGCTCTTCCCGCCGAGCTTTTCTGCTGGTAGTAGTGCTATGGACATGATATCTGCCTGTGTTTCTTCCTCCCCATTCAAGGGGGCTGCACTTGGGACGGAGGAGCACACGACTACCCCTGCTGTCTTCGAGGAGCACACAACAGCTCCTGCCATCACGTCGGCTCCTTTGCCAGTCCCCACGTCTGTCATCCGGACTGCAGATCATCCTGAGGTCATTGGTATCAAAGCAGCAGAGTTGCATGGGTCCCCATCGGCAGTGGAGCAAGAACCAAGGCTCGTCCCCTTCTTTGTATTTTCAACATCTATGCTAGAGAGGTCTTGCTTACCTCTTGACTGAGGAAGCCAGTTGCAGCAGCCATCTGCTTCTGGGCTCTCTCTGTCAGGCTCTACTGCTGCTATGGGTAGTGGCAAGGCTTATGTCCCTTCCTCCCTGTCCAAGGTGGCCATGCCAGGGATAGAGTCACAGGGGGACCACATTCCACCTCATCCGACCATCATGCCAGAGGTTGGTGGACTTCCAACCATCATGCCAGAGGTTGGTAGACCTCCAACTGTCATGCCAGAGGTTAGTGGACCTCCAACCGTCATGCCAGAGGTCAGTGGACCTCTGGCTGTCACGCCAGCCGTCATCGCAGAGGCGGGGGGGGGGGTCTCTGCCAGCCGCCATCACAGAGGCTGGGGGGTTTCTGAGGCCGGGGGGTCTCTGCCTGCCATCATCGCAGAGACTGGGGGGTTTCTGCCTGCCATCATCACAGAGGCCGGGGAGTCTCCGCCTGCTGTCATCTCTAAGGCTGGGGGACCTCCAGCAGCTGTCTCAGAGGTCAGGGAGCCTCCAGCCATTGTTCCACCAGGCCCTGTGGATTGGTGGCCAAAAGACAGTGGTAGACCACCTGAACGATCCTGCATTTTGGTCTGGAGGGCCATGGACTGAGGAGGGTCCAGGGACACTGGAAGGCCACCCGACACATCACGCTCCTTGGTCTGGTGGTCCAGGGACTCTGAGAGACCACCCGACACAGCATGCTTCACAGTCTGGAAGCTCAGGAACACTGGGAGGCCACCTGACACATCATGCTTTATTGTTTTGCTCAGGGACACTGGGAAGTCACCCGACACATTACATCTTGTGGTTTGGTGGCTCTGGGATTCTGGGAAACCACCCGACGCATCATGTTCTCAGGTTTGGTGGCTCTGGGATGCTGGGAGGCTACTGGATGCATCACGCTCCATGGTCCGGTGGCCCAGGGACACTGTTCGGCCACCAAACTCGCCAAGCTCTTTGGTCTGGGGCCAGGGACTCTGGTTGGCCCAACTAACTGTTTTGTTATTATTTTGGATTCTGTGGGGAAGGGGAGTTGTTTTTTGTTGGTATTGTATCTGAAACTGCAATAATTTGAACATTGTATATTTATTTGTATATTTTTAACCTGTTGCACTTCTGTGTACCGAGGGCGGGCACGTCTCTGCGTCCTAGAGCACACGAGGGCGCACGAGGGCGCTGCGTCCTAGAGCGCACTGAAAAAAAAAGCTGCATTTCCGTTCTTCCACTGCAGACCCAGCCGCGAACAGATTAGATATGATTGACCTCTCATTCGACTAATAAGAGCCTTGAATTGGGTTTTTGAAACCTTGAAGAACCAATGACTGAAAACCTAGCAAGAAGGACCCGCCTACCAACGGCTGCAAATGCAGCGAGCCAATTGAAGCAGAGAAGTTTGAAAGCTGTTTTGTGTAAGGCTGGGTGAAGAGAGACTGACTGCTGCAGCAGATGAAAAAAGGACCCGCAGGAAGAACCGCCACAGACCCAGCAGCACGGCGACCACCCACAAGTGCGACCTGTGTGACAGGGACTGCCATTCGCGCATCAGCCTGTTCAGCCACAGGCGGTGCTTTTTTTTTTTTTATTCCAGCAGAATAGACGTTTAGGATTCTCTTCCATGGTCATCACATCGTCATCCTTGAACCGCTGGCTGTCTGTGTGGTGTCCTAAAAATGACGTGGGCTACATTGACAATTGGAGCTCTTTTTGGGGAAAACCTGGTCTTATGAGACGAGACAGCATTCATCCCACTTTGGATGGTGCTTCTCATTTATCTAACAATCTGGCATCTTTTTTATCCAAATTTCCAAAACCCTGACTGTTCAGAGTTGGGACCAGGAAGCAGAGTCGCAGTCTTACACGCCTCTCTGAAGCTCCTCTTCATCCGCCACCCCTCAACTTAGCCCCTGTCTTCCCCATCAGAGAATCGTTGTCTGCTCCCTCCAAAGTAAATAAAAATATAATGCATAAGCATCCCAAAGTGATAAAGCAAAATATTGGTAAAACTCAAATTAAACATAAAGCCTCTAAATTTAATGATTTGGCCTCTGTTCCTCCTCATAATTTAAAAATTAAATGTGGTTTATTAAATATTAGGTCTCTAATATTTGAAAATCCAAAAATGAAAAAAAAATCCAAGATGGCGCCGCGGATGGCAGCCACTGGCTTCTGCTCTCTGATGTTTTTGATAATTTTGTGTGTTTTTTTGGACTTCTGCTCTTCTGTCCGAATCACCTATTCAAGGGAGGAACTACTTTCACTCAGACTACCTCCCAATGCAACTTCTCCGCCAGTTGCTGCTGCTGATCTGAAGTTTTTTCAGTCAATCTTAGCTGTGGGAGCAGCGGCTACTGGCGCTGGCCGGAAACGAAGGCGGCGTGGTAAACGTGCCGGTGCGCTAGTCAGGCTGAAGAAACGAGGATTTCGCACGCCGCTCCCATCGATCCATCTAGCAAATATCCGCAGTTTGGCGAACAAAATGGATGAACTGCTGCTCCTGACTCACAAAAACCAGGATTTTAGCAGATCTGGCGCCCTTTGTTTCACGGAGTCCTGGCTGAGTGAACACATCCCGGACAGCGCGGTCCGCCTGGACGGATTCCAGCTGTTTTGCGCTGATCGCAGCCGAGAATTCTCTGGAAAGACTAAAGGTGGTGGAATCTGCTTCTACATAAACGAAGGTTGGTGTACTGATGTCACAGTGTTGAAGAAGTTTTGTAGCCCTAACCTAGAGTCACTGTTCATAAACTGTAAACCCTTTTATTCACCGCGAGAGTTCTCCTCATTTATTCTGGTCAGAATTTATATCCCGCCTGCTGCTTCTACAACAGAGGCCCTGCAGCACCTCGCTGACCAGATAGCAGACGTGGAGGAAAAACATCCAGACTCTCTGCTTATCATTCTGGGTGATTTCAATAGAGCTAATCTCACAAATGAGCTTCCTAAATAGAGACAGCATATTAAATGTCCCACCAGGGACACAAATACACTCGACCACTGTTACACAGTTTTAAGAAATGCCTATCATGCCGTCCCCCGTGCAGCTCTGGGTTTTTCTGACCACTGTCTGCTCCATCTTATTCCAACATACAGACAGAAACTAAAAACTTCCAAGTCTGTTGTAAGGACTGTGAAGAAATGGACTGAGGAATCAAAGCTGAAGTTACAAGCCTGCTTTGACTGCACAGATTGGAGTGTTTTTGAAGCTGCAGCCATTAACCTAAATGAACTCACTGACACTGTGACGTCATACATCTGTTTCTGCGAGGACATGTGTGTGCAGACCAAGACCTTCTGCACATACAACAACAATAAACCCTGGTTCATTCCTAAACTGAAGCAGCTACGTCAGACCAAGGAGGAGGCCTACAGGACTGGTGACTGGACTCTGTACAAGCGGGCCAGAAACATGCTGACGAAGGAGATCAGGCTTGCTAAGAGGAGCTACAGTGTGAAGTTACAAAAAAACTTCTCAGCCAACAACTCTGCTTCTGTCTGGAGAGGCCTGCAGAATATCACCAACTACAGGAGACCATCCCCCCACCCTGTGGAAAACCTCCAGCTGGCTAACGACCTAAACAGCTTTTACTGCAGGTTTGAAAAGAACCTACAGTTCTCACCTCCCACCCACACAAAAGGATTATCTGCAGCCCCAGGAACTCCATCCCTCCTCCACTCTGACCTCCCACCAGCACTAACGATCTGTGAAGAGGAGGTGCGCCGGGTCTTTCAGAGACAAAAGATCAAGAAGGCTGCAGGACCTGATGGTGTGTCTCCGTCCTGCCTGAGAGTCTGCTCCAACGAGTTGGCCCCCATCTTCACCCGGATCTTTAACAGATCACTGGAGCTGCGTGAAGTGCCTTCCTGCTTCAAACGCTCCATCATCATTCCAGTTCCCAAGAAACCCTCTGTTACAGGATTAAACGACTACAGACCTGTTGCCCTGACCTCTGTGGTCATGAAATCCTTGGAGAGATTGGTGCTGAACCACCTGAAGGTCATCACAGGCCCCCTGATGGACCCACTGCAGTTTGCCTACCGGTCAAACAGGTCAGTGGATGATGCAGTGAATATGGGACTACATTACATCCTGCAACACCTCGACTCCCCAGGGACGTACGCCAGGATCCTGTTTGTCGACTTCAGCTCAGCGTTCAACACCATCATCCCAGGCATTCTTCATCAGAAACTCCTCCAGCTCAAGGTGCCCCCCTCCACCTGCCAGTGGATCTCCAGCTTTCTGACTGACAGGTGGCAACAGGTGAAGCTAGGGAGATTTACATCCAGCTCCCGAAAAATTAGTACTGGCGCCCCCCAAGGATGTGTCCTTTCCCCACTGCTCTTCTCCCTCTACTCCAATGACTGCACCTCAGAGGACCCTTCGGTGAAGCTCCTGAAGTTTGCGGACGACACCACAGTCATCGGTTTGATCCGGGATGATGATGAGTCTGCATACAGGCGGGAGGTGGAGCAGCTGATCCTCTGGTGCAGCCAGAACCATCTTGAACTTAACCCAGCCAAAACGGTGGAGATGACTGTGGATTTCAGGCGACACCCCCCTTCATTCCCCCCACTCACCATCCTCAACAGCACAGTGTCCACTGTGGACTCTTTCAAGTTTCTGGGTACCACAATCTCCCGGAACCTGAAGTGGTCCTCCCATATAGACACTGTCCGGAAAAAGGCCCAGCAGAGGTTGTTTTTTCTTCGTCAGCTCAAGAAGTTTGATTTGCCTCAGGAGCTGCTGGTTGTCTTCTACACCGCCATCATCCAATCTGTCCTCTGCTTTTCCATCACTGTCTGGTTTGGATCTGCCACTAAACAGGACAAGACCAGACTGCAGCGGATCATTAAGTCTGCGGAGAGGATCATTGGTACTGACCTACCCTCCATTGAGAACTTATATCGGTCCATAACCAGGAAACGGGCGGGAAACATCTGTGCTGACCCATCACACCCCGGCCACAAACTGTTTGAACTTCTATCTTCTGGTCGTCGTTACAGATCACTGAAGGTCAAAACCACCCGTCACAGGAACAGTTTCTTTCCTCAAGCCATCACTCTGATGAACTCCTAACATTCACCTAGTCCTACCTGTTGCTGTACTCATGACTTTTCATCCATTATTACATTGCACATAACTCACACTGCTTTTTACTTCATTCACATTATATCACTGAATCTGAGTTCACATTGAAATACTGTGTGACTGTATATTTTTTCATATATTTCTGCAAAGTGTGGTTAGTCTGAGTAAATAACTGCATATATTCCTGTATATATTTGCATCCTTTTATAGAAACATGGACAGACTGTAATTTACTGTACATACTCTGTTGTCATTGAATCCTTATTTAAATCCTCCACCTGAACAATGAGAGCAAGTTTTTAGCCAAAGTCAAATTCCTTGTATGTGTTGTGCATACTTGGCCAATAAAGCTGATTCTGATTCTGATTCTGATTCTGATTCTGATTAACTCCCAAGTCTCTGTTAGTCCATGATCTGTTAATTGATCATCAGATTGATTTAATTTCCCTTACAGAGACTTGGTTAGGGCAAGAGGATTATGTTGGTTTAAATGAATCAACTCCCTCTGGTTATTTAAACTGTCAAAATCCCAGAAGTTCTGGTCGTGGAGGAGGAGTAGCAACAATTTACCATTCCAAATTACCAGTTAATGTAAAGCAAAAAACATGTTATAATTCCTTTGAGGGCCTGGTCCTCAGTATTGGGCACTTTAGCAATTTTAGGTTAAACCCAATTTTATTTGCCATAGTTTATCGTCCCCCATCAACCTACTCGGAATTTTTATCCGAATTTGCTGATTTCTTAGCTGATTTAGTGCTGAAATCTGATAATTATAGTAGGGGACTTTAATATACATGTGGATGTAGATAGTGACTGCCTTAATGTGGCATTTAATTCAATATTAGACTCAATTGGGTTTTCTCAGAAAGTAGGAAATTCTACTCATTACCTCCACCATACATTGGACCTTGTTCTGACATATGGCATAGAAATAGAAAATCTTGTAGTGTCTCCTCATAACCCTGTACTGTCAGACCATTGTCTGTTAACCTTTGATTTTACTATTTCTGACTATTTGGCTCGTAAAGAAAAATATTATTACAGTAGATGCCTCTCAGATGATGCTGTTACCAAATTTATGCAGATTGTCTCCTCTATGCCATGTGTCAACACAACGGAACTAAGCTATAGACAGCTTGCTCCTTCTGTAATTGATAACATGGTGGATAGTGTTTCAGCTTCTCTGCATCACACTCTAGACTTGGTGGCCCCCTTAAAAAAGAAAAAGTCTAATCAGAGATTTCTAACTCCTTGGTTCAACACAGAAACTCGTAGCTTAAAACAGAAGACTCGTCAATTAGAAAGAAAATGGCGCTCCACTAATTTAGATGAAATCTATTTAGCTTGGAGAAATCATCTTTTAATTTATAAAAAATCTCTTAGAAAAGCTAGAACGAGTTATTACTCTGCATTAATAGAAGAGAACAAGAATAATCCCAGGTTTCTTTTCAGTACTGTAGCCAGGTTGACAAAGAGTCAGGACTCTGTCAATCCTAGCATTCCCTTAGAGCTTACTAGTCAGGACTTTATGAACTTTTTCAATAATAAAATTTCATCCATCAGAGATAAAATCAATCAGATTCTTCCCACAGTTAACTTAAATACTGTAACTACTACAACTCCTTCTATTGATGTCTGTCTTGATGAGTTTACTCCAATCGACCTTTGTGAGTTAGACAAAATAGTTTCCTCATCCAAACCTTCAACTTGTCTTTTAGACCCTATTCCTGCCAGGTTATTTAAAGAAGTCTTCCCACTTATTGGTAGCCTTATTCTTCATATAATCAATTCTTCATTAACTTTAGGCCATGTACCGCAGGCTTTTAAAACGGCTGTAATTAAACCCTTACTCAAAAAGCCAACGCTAGATCCAGGAGCTTTAGCTAACTATAGACCAATCTCTAATCTTCCTTTCATTTCACAAATCTTAGAAAGAGTTGTTGCTACGCAATTATTTGACCACCTGCAGGGAAATGGTTTACTTGAAGAGTTTCAATCTGGGTTTAGAATCCATCATAGTACTGAAACAGCCTTAGCGGAGGTCACTAACAACCTCCTCATTGCATCTGATAATGGACTAGTTTCTGTACTTGTCCTTTTAGACCTTAGTGCAGCTTTTGATACTATCGATCATAATATTCTACTTGATAGATTAGAACACTATGTTGGACTTAATGGAACTTCGTTGCAGTGGTTTAGATCTTATTTATCTGATAGGTTCCAGTTTGTTCATGTAAATAATGAGTTTTCTTTCAACTCAAAGCTTAGTCATGGAGTTCCATAGGGATCTGTGCTAGGCCCTACTCTTTTTAGTTTATATATGCTTCCGTTAGGCAACATTATTAGAAAGCACTGTATACATTTTCATTGTTATGCTGATGACACACAATTATACCTGTCAATGAAGCCAGATGATAGTAATCAATTAGCCAAGTTAGAAGCCTGTCTTAAGGAAATCAAAGCTTGGATGACTTGTAATTTCCTGCTATTAAATTCAGATAAGACTGAAGTCATTCTTGTTGGTCCAAAAAACCTTAGAAATTTGTTTCCAAATCAAACTTTCAGTTTGGATGTGGTTACTCTTTCTCTTAATAGCTCTGTGAGGAACCTTGGAGTTATTTTTGATCAGGATTTGTCCTTCAATTCACATATTAAATTTGTTTCTAAGACTGCCTTCTATCATTTGCGTAATATTGCCAAGATTAGGAGCATCTTGTCTCAGAGTGATGCTGAGAAACTGATCCACGCTTTTGTTAGCTCGAGATTAGATTATTGTAATTCTTTATTATCAGGCTGTCCTAAAACATCTTTAAAAAGTCTTCAGCTGATCCAAAATGCTGCAGCAAGAGTTTTAACAGGAACTAGAAAGAGAGATCATATCTCTCCGGTTCTGGCCTCCCTTCATTGGCTTCCCATAGAGTTTAGAATTAAGTTTAAAATCCTTCTTCTTACTTACAAAGCTCTAAACAATCAGGCTCCTTTTTATTTAAAAGATCTGATACTACCGTATTATCCTAACAGAGCACTACGCTCCCAAAATGCAAGATTACTTGTAATACCTAGAATCTCCAAAAGTACAATGGGAGGCAGAGCCTTCAGTTATCAAGCTCCTCTCCTGTGGAATCAGCTGCCAATCTGGATTCAGGAGTCAGACTCGATCTCTGTTTTTAAGAATAGGGCTAAAACCTACCTTTTTGATCTAGCCTACAATTAGGGAGGGATAATGTGTTTCTGAACCCTCCCTTAGTTATGCTGCTAATAGGTTTAGTCAGCCGGGGGACCTCCAGTAATGCACTGGGCCTCACTCCTTTTCTCACTCTCAATGAAATATTTTTTTTGCTGGTCATTAACGTTTGTTTGTTCTCTCCCATAGATTGAGTCCCCATCGTGCTGTTTGCTCTCTACATGTCTGTTTTTTTCTTCTTCTCTATCCCCTCACCCCCCAGCCAGTCACAGCAGATGACTGCCCCTCCCTGAGCCTGGTTGTGCTGGAGGTTTCTTCCTGTTAAAAGGGAGTTTTTCCTCTCCACCGTCACCAAGTGCTTGCTCACAGGGGATCGCCTGATTGCTGGGGTCTTTCTGCAACTGTGGGGGTCCCCCTACAGTTGATAGTGCTATGAGATGACTGTTGTTGTGAAATGGTGCTATATAAATAAAGTTGAATTGAATTGAAGTCATCATAGACTGACGGAGGCCGACGACGAAGGCTGGGTGACACACACGCGTTCGCCAGTCTTTTTTTTATTACTACTGTTATTTGTTTTGAAAAATCATTCGCCAAAACCGCAATCATGGAAGCGCAAAACCGCAATAATGGAATTATGTCTTGACCGGGTCGCGAGACCAGAACCACGAGTCCGTAATAAGCGGACCAGCTTCATGTTCGTCTGACAATGAGGAAGAGAAATTCGCCAGCTACGTTGCTGTTGTGAACAGGTAAGTGTTATAAGGTTAATTATTCTTTATCCCTGAAAATTGTAATCAAAAATGACTTTTGACCGATCGGTAAATTACAACTGTGCGTCATCGCCACATGACGGACCGCGGTGCATTAACCCGTGCACCGGGCAATGTCTGTCCTCTGTACACACACACACAGCCCTGAGTGTCACCTTTCATTAGAACCCAAGATGAAGCTTCTATTTTGAATCATTCAAAAGTTACAGACGTTTTTCCAAACTGTGCCATTTGGCACAATTTGGCACAGTTCAAAAACGCCTGGGAACAACCTGAGAACAAAGCTGTGCAATATATTCAGTTTTTGTGGTATTGTTACAAAATTTTGACCTCAGCTGGATAACACTTGGTTCTACATTTTTGTTGCATTTTCCAGCCCGGATCTGAAGCTGTGTGTTATTTGCAAGCATTTGTATCCAAAAAAAACACCCAGGCGAAATTTATTTTCTTCAAGTTCACTATGTTTAGATGACTGTTACTCAGTGGCAGGAGCACTTAGAGAGATTATGACTATTCTGCCAAAAAATTCAAAGTGTTGTCTTTTAAATGAGACCAGCCCCATGAAGATGCTGCGAAGGGTTGAAGAACAGCTTTTGATTTACTTTGGGCATGTTATTTTTTGGCGTTTTTAGGGAAATTGACCAGAGTGCAAGGGGTTAACTTGTCTTTTATGTTTTTATGCAAATTTTTTACACTGTTAAAAGTTTGCACTTAAATCTCATTGTGCAATGTACAATGACAATAAAGATATTCTACTCTAAATTTTGACACTTTTGTTTAGAACCTATAAATTTGGTCCATGTCAAACTGAAAAGTCCAAATTCCATACAAAATGGGTTAGGTTTGAAAGAGTCTTGTGACATCCTTGTCTCATGAACCGAGCCGGTTTGCTCTTCAGGCTTGGTTCTGACCTTTCTCTGTATCTCAGGTTATCTGTGTATTTATGTATTGTGTTATCGTTTGAGTGTCTTGTAGTTTCTATGTTCCCTAGTTTAATTTCCATACCTGTAGCCACTGTGTTCTGGCCGGTAGCTGTGATGCAGCCTCCTTTGGCCTACACTCGTGTGGGCGCTGTCTGACACTTGCTGGTCCGACCACACCCCCTCTCTCATGACAGCCAGCTGATTCCACTCCCGATAATTGCCTTTCCCGCGCCTCGCCCAGGTGCTCCCAATCTTCCTTGCCAGCAATGCTTGTACCTAAGCAGCTCTTTGCCAGCCAAGCATTGCTGGACTATTGTATTGTCACTGGTATCTGTTGTGCCACTGTACACTGTGGTCTGCCCGCTTCACGTCCCGTCGTGTAGCCAGTAAGTGTACCCTGTTTGCTGTTTTTGTATTGTCTTATGTTGCTGTCTCTACACCACTGTACACTGTGGTTTGCCCGCTACACGTCCCGCTGTGTTAGCCAGTAGTGTACCCTGCATGTTGCCTTTTTGTACGTCTGCACTTTTTGGAACTGTTTGCCTTTTCTTTAATAAATGTGTCTGTGGTGTAACTTGCACGTAAATCCGCCTTCCTTCTACCCTCCATGCACTGCGTAAAAGCGCACGGGGAGATCGTGACACCTTGATTGTTTTTGAAATGTCTTTGGGTAAAATTCCAGGAAAGCCCAGCACTCACTATTTGTTAAAATGCCATCCATCCATCCATCTTCTACCGCTTTTCCGGAGGTCCGGGTCGCGGAGGCAGCAGTTCAAGCAGAGAAGCCCAGACTTCCCTCTCCCCAGCCACCTGCTCCAGCTCTTCAGAGGGGATACCAAGGCGTTCCCAGACCAGCTGGGAGACATAGTCTCTCCACCGAGTCCTGGGTCTGCCCCGGGGTCTTCTCCCAGTGGGACGTGCCTGAAACACCTCAAGTGGGAGGCGTCCAGGAGGCATCCTAATCAGATGCCCATACCACCTCAACTGACTCCTTTCAATGTGGAGGAGCAGCGGTTCTACTCTGAGCCTCTCCCGGATGACTGAGCTCCTCACCCTGTCTCTGAGGGTGAGTCCAGCAATCCTACGGAGAAAGCTCATTTCAGCCGCTTGTATCCGCGATCTCGTTCTTTCGGTCATTACCCAAAGCTCGTGACCATAGGTGAGAGTAGGAACGTAGATTGACTGGTAAATCGACAGCTTTGCCTTAGAACTAAGCTCCCTCTTCACCACAACAGACCGGTACAACGTCCGCATCACTGCAGATGCTGTTGCAGATGTTAAAATGCCATTTAAAAAAAATATTCCAAACTGTCAAAACTTATCAATCTTATGTGGAATTTCTCCCATATTTGTATCCATCAATAGAATAATTTTACAATCCATTCAGGATTTCAGTTCCAGTGCCAATATCTGCAGCCATTCACTGCACTCTCAAAATGCTGGATTACTTGCAATGCCTAGAATCTAAAAATACAATAGGAGGCAGAGCTTTTAGTTATCAAGCTCCTCTCCTATGGAACCAGCTATCAGTCTGGATTTGGGAGACAGACTCAATCTCTGTTTTTAAGAATAGGCTTAAAACTTTTCTTTTTGACAAAGCTTATAGTTGGGGTTGGCTCAGGTGACCCTGAACATTCTGTCATGATTGCCTCTCCGGGGCTAAGTATTGGACTTATGTGCAGAGCAGTTTCTTGGCATGATTTATTAACAAAAACAAACTCCCTAATGAGAACCAGAAACAAGAGCAAAATGCGAGAACATAAATGTAACTGTGAGCGTAATTGCATGATACATGAAGATCGCAATGCGGAAGGCAGGGCGCAACCTCTATAAATAAAGCAACAAAAATCAAGAACGCCCGTGAAGAATCAATAATCAAGAAATCAAAAACAGCCATGAATAATTAACAACAAAACAAGAACTCACTATATAAAACCGGAAACAAACAAAAGACCCTATCAAAACAAAAGCCCAAACCCAGATCATGACAGGAATGACAATACAAAATGTAATGACCATGAAAATAACAAGAATCTCCACAAAAACAAAAGGTGAGGCCATGGACTATGTTCACATCCCAATCATAACAAAACCCCCAAAACATAATTCAAAATGGGCTGCACGGTGGCGCAGTGGTTTAGCACTGTGGCAGCACAGTTTTACCCTCGGCCGGTGGATCGCGGGGATCATGAGATCGTGGGTTCGATCCCAGCCCCCGACCAACAGTGAGCTGTGTGGAGTTTGCATGTTCTCCCCGTGTTGCGTGGGTTTACTCCGGGATTTCTCCGGTTTCCTCCTGCATACCAAAAACATGTAGGTTTAGGGCGATCGCGCACGCAGCGACCAGCAGCCGGTGGCTTGTCACCAGACTGCAAAGCAAATCTACCTACGGGTACAAATAAGTAACAAAAAAAAAAAAAAATGAGGACATGGCACAATGTCCCAATCATGACAGGACCCCCCTCTTAAGGGGCTGACCCCAGATGCCTCAAAGCAAACAAAAATCACCTGCCCAGAGTGGGTGGTGGGGGTCCTAGGAGAGGTGGGACAAAACCTTCCCCTCCCCACAAAGTCAAAAAATAAGACAAGACAGTTAGCTGGGGACAACCAGAGTCCATGGCCTCAGACCAAAGACTGTGATGCATTGGGGGCCCGACCAGAGTCAGATGGCCAACTTGAGTCCCTGGACCACCAGACCAGAGAGCGTGATATGTTGGGTGGCCTCCTAGAGTCTTTGCACCACCAGACCAGAGGGTGTGACACATCGGGTGGCCTCCCAGCATCCCTGAGCCACCAGACCAGAAGGCGTGATGTGTCACGTGGCCTCCCAGAGTCTCTGGACCACCAGACCAGAGAACATGATATGTTGGGTGGCCTCCTAGCATCCCTGGGCCACCAGAGCAGAGGGTGTGACACATTGGGTGCCCTCCCAGCATCCCTGAGCCACCAGATCAGAAAGTGTGATGCGTCAGGTGGCCTCCCACAGTCTCTGGACCACCAGACCAAAGAGCATGATGCATCCTCCCCTGGAGACAGCAGTTGAGACGTGTCGACGACCGATAATGATGGCCGACCAGCGGCGAAACCAGACAATGATGGTTGACCAGTGGCAAAACCAGATGATGAAGGGTGGAGGGCCTTGAACCCAGGTGCTTGGGAATCTGTCCCTAACACAGCCACCTTGGACAGGGAGGAAGAGACATAAGCCTGGTCTCTACCCTGGGGGTAGTATGCCCTGGGGGTGGCTGTTGCACAGGTGTAGAGTGGCCGACTACTGATCAGAGGGTCAGGGGTTCGATTCCTGCTCTGTCTGCAGTTTGCACGTCAAAGTGTGCTTGAGCAAGACACTGAACCCTCAGTTGCTCCTGATCGGTCAGGCAAGCACCTGTGCATGGCTGCTCTGCTGCCATCAGTGTGTGAATGTGTGTGTAAATGGGTGGATAGTGGGATCTGCTATCCAAGTGCTTTGGTCATCTAGAGATGATTAAAAGCGCTACATAAGTGAACGCCATTTACCATTTGAACGCCATTTACTACAAACAGCAGCAGTGGAGCCCAGCGGAGAGGGACCAGAAGCAGATGGCTGCTGCAATTAGCTCCCCCCGCCAAGAGCAATGCAAGACCTCTCTAGTGTAGATGTTAAAAACACAAAGAAGGGGACTTGCCTTAGCTCTTGCTCCAATTTTTTTTTTTAATTTTTTTTATTTTGTGTACTTTATTGATCCCCAGAGGGGAAATTGAGGGCATCCACCTGGATGGATGAAGCAGCCACGGTACGGCGCTATCCCTTAACCATTCACACACACATTCACACCTAGGGCCACTTTAGAGTCTACAATTAACCTAACCTGCATGTTTTTGGCCTGTGGGAGGAAACCGGAGAACTCCCAGAGTAAACCCAGGCAGACACGGGGAGAACATGCAAACTTCACACTGATCACTGTTGGTCAGGGGCTGGGATCGAACCCGGGATCCCATGGCCAAGGGTGAGTTGCTGTGCTGCCGCAGTGCTAACCACTGTGCCACCGCACCGCCCAATGCCAGCGAGGGCCCAAGCAGCTCTGCTGCTTTGGCCATGATGAACTTCGGATGAACTGAAGCCAAGATGACAGATGTGATGACCGGCAAAGCAGTAGATGACAGGGGCACGTTGTCTCCTGGATGCGATGACTGAGGTGCACCGGCTTCAGGAACAGCAGCTGGAGGTGCACTGGACCCTGCAGCAGGTGGCAGAAGCGTGCCGACCTCAGCAGCAGGTGATGGAGGCACACTGACCCCTGGACGTGATGACTGAGGCGCACTGGCCTCAGGAACAGCAGGTGAAGGTGCACCGGCCCCTGCAGCAGATGGTGGAGGCATGCCAGCCTCAGCAGCAGGTGATTGGGGTGTGCCCGCACCTAGATACAATGACTGAGGCACCACCGGCCCCTGCAACAGACGGTGGAGGCACACCAGCCTCAGCAGCAGGCAACAGGGGCACATTGGCCTCAGGAACAGCAAGTGGAGGTGCACCAGCCTTTGCAGCAGATGGCGGAGCCACACCAGCCTCTGGAACAGACGAAAGAGGTGCGCTGGCCTCTGGAACAGACGGAGGACATGTGCTGGCCTCTGGAACAAACGATGGAGGTATGCCACCCTCTGGAACAGATGGAGGATGTGCACTGGCCTCTGGAACAGACATGGAGGCGCGCCGGCCTCTGGGACACATGATGGAGACACACTGGCCTCAAGAACAAACGATGGAGACACACTAGCCTCAGGAACAAACGGTGGAGACACACCGGCCTCAGGAACACACAACGGAGGTGCACCGGCCTCAGGAGCACATGATGGAGGTGCAAAGGCCTCAGGAACAAATGGTGGGGGCACACCGGCCTCTGAAACACATGATGGGGGTGTACCGGCCCCTGGAACACACAACAGAGGCACACCGGCCTCGGATGTGGATGACGGAAGCGCACTGGCCTCAAGTGCAGGTGATGGGGTTGCACCAATCTCAGGTGCAGATGATGGAGGCTCACTGGCCTCAGTTGCGGATGATGGTAACACACCAGCCTCAGGTGTGGATGGTATAGGCACTCTGACCCCAGGTGCGGATGATGGGAGCACACTGGGCTCAGGTGCAGATGATGAGGCGGACTGCTCAGATGTGGCAACAGCTGCGGCTGATGGATCACCAGTCCAGGGGGCTACAGCTGCTTAGAACCCCTCAGACGTGGAAACAGTTGTTGCTGGTGGAGCACCGGGTGTGATGACATCCCTCCTCTTCGATGTGGCACTCGGAGAAACAGAGAAGGGAGATGCAGATGAGGGTGGATGAATTGAAACAGCAGCAGAGAGAATGACGAAGGCAGGTGGCAAGGGTCCAGCAGCAGCAAATGGCTGCTGCCAGGCTCCCCCACCGGTAACCAGACAAGACCTATTATTAACTGATGCATAAAAATGAAAGGGTACTTGCCTGAGTTCCCACTCTGCTACCGCTGATGGGCCAGACAACTCCCTCCGGGTGGCTCTAGAGATCATCTCTCTGGGAGCTGCGGGTGTGGCGACAGGTGAAATTGCAGGCACGATAACAGGTGAAACGGCAGGTGTAATGGCTGACGAAACTGCAGATGTGGCGACAAGCGAAGCTGCAAGCGTGATAACAGGTGAAATGGCAGCTGCCATGAGAACTGGCGATGAAGAGTGCTCCAGAGTTCTTAAAGGCTGTGACCTTCTCGGAGGACACCGAGGTGAACACCGTGAAACATCATTCATGTGGTAACTGCATCTCCCAGACGCACCAAGAGAGAGCGCGATCCTGTCTGGCCAAGGGGCAGCAATGCAACCACTGCAGCAAGTTCAATCACTTCACCAAGGTGTGCCAATTGTCATGACTGACATCAAGCCCGCTACCCAGTCCAAAAGAACCACCAACAACCACCATCCACACTGTGGGCTCCAGAGGGGTGGTGTACAGGGGGTGCACTGTGAGGTTAGATGACGTTAGCTTGCCATTGCTGCTGGACACTGCCACTGTGAGGTCAGTGATGAACTGGGTCACAGTTAAAAAATTCTTCCCCAACCATCCTATCGGGAAGAATCCAGTGGAGCTGTACAGCTATGGGGACACACGCATCAGCTTGGTAGGGATCGTATCGCTGGCGGTTTGATACAGGTCAAGAGTCCTCCCAGCGTTTGTCTTCCAGCTAGCCACACATGGGGACAATATCCTGGGGTGTAATCTCTTTTATGAACTGGGTTTTACCATCCGTGATAACCTTAGGCTCTGTTTGGCCGCTGATGATGGGAGCGCAGCACACCTGGACGTGGGTGCAGCTGCTCCATGCTTGACACTGCAGGGATAAGACAGCGAGGACAGAGGGCAGAAACCGGACTCATCTCGTATCCGTGCTTGGCATCAGCAGCAAGGAGCCGCTGCAGTGCTGCAAGATAGAGATTTCATGGCCCAGCAGAACCCAGTGGGGCAACATCAAGGGGGCATGACCTACCGCCAGCGTGAAAGGTACACCATCACAACATGAACGTTGAGTGCAGCCAAACTGATCGCCGCTCACAGTGCTGGAATGGGTTCAGGTCCGACGATCTGAATGGCTGGACCTACAGATGGTCCCGTCATTGCTGATAAGAATTGCTGAGCAGTTGGGGCCAGCCATCTTCCAATTGGCCGATGGATCGAGATGGCATACCAGCCATCTGTGAAGGGTGAGAACAACTGCCCCGGAACTGATCCAGCCAGTGTGGCACCGGGACTGGGACTTTGTAGCGGGACAACCAGATCTGCCGTGCCCAGCGCCTCCAGGGGCGTGTCGACCGAGGGCTCGCCAGAGGTCCTTGAACTGAAAATCTCAGCGGGGACTCCAGAAAACTGTTTAGCATGGCACCACTGCTTCAGAAGTGGGAGAATAATCGACTCAGTCGTGCAGGGTCAACTGGTGGTCTACCCGGTGGCTCAGGTTCCATTTACTTTATTGTGGTAACTGTTAAGTAATACAGAAATGTTCATAATGTTTTGGTTTTCCCAGGGGGTAAGTGAATGTTAGATATTCCCATATTAACAACAGGCAGCACAGATGTGGAGGCACAGGCACGGATGGTGTCATCACGCCATGCCTCTATTAGGGGACTGACAGCGGGAAACGGTTTCTTTGGTGCTTTGCCTCTACGCCAACACCAGCCTGTGCTTGTTCGTGGTTAGCTTAGTAGCTAGCATACAGTAACGTGCTGTTAGCAGTGTTTGTTAATAAAGTCGTTTTTCAGTACAGCTCCTGCCTTCACTGTCCTAATTCCAGACACTACACAATCAGAATCAGAATCAGAATCAGAATCAGCTTTATTGCCAAGTATATTTACAAGTAAACACACAAGGAATTTGACTTGACATTGGGCGCGCACGTTAGGCACATCCAATGACGCGGCAGCCATGAAGGCGCCTGTCATGCAGTGAGGGTAAAGAGGGGAAGGAGGGGGGGAACACAATAGGCAGAGAGAAAAAACATAGTTATCAGAATAACGCTCATATAAGCTCATATAAAGCTCAATGAGCCAAATTTTGATTACACAGAAAAAACCCTCTATGCACAACTAGCAGACAATAGAATGACAAAGCGAGAGAGACCAGTGTATGTAGTCAGCATATGATCAGTGTGTGATGCAGTATGGAGGTGTGTCAATTGCTGGTGAACAGCAGAGGGCACCCCCTGGCAACGGATAGTCATGTGTTCTACTCGGCATGTCCATTCTCATGCAGGTGGCAAGTTCTGTAAACACATGATAGCGCTGTCCTTGAGAAGCTCGATCTGCAGAACAACAGCCATTGCTTGTCGATGTTTAGGTTAAGCCACTTCTCCAGCGTTATCTTCATCGAGGAGGAATGTAAACAAGGGCACCAAAACACAAGGTCAAATCTGCACAGTGCACTCAGAGAATAAAAAAATTTCCCTCTCTTCGATTCTGTGCTTCAAATTTCATACAGGCTTGAGCTTTAGATCATTCTCTGGAGAGCACTCAGCGATCCACAGATGTTATCCACCTACCGAAACATAGGTAAACATGTCCAAGAGAGTCCGTTCTCTCTTCAATGCATGCCAGGTGGTAAATTCCATGTTAATCCTGCCGCTGACAGTCAGTGCTCCCCCCAGCTGGACGAATTGTTGAATTTGTTAAGGGAGCTACGCCAGGGTCCGCATTTGATTAGCTCACCCAGATAATTTCGATACACTAGGAAAACTCCAGGGGCCAAACAGAAGATCCTGTGATCAGTTCAATCTCAGTCGAATCACACAGACACATGAATTCCAATGCCATGAGTCTCCCTTGGGTTCCCCCTGACCCGATCTTCTTCTTTTAAAGTGGTGACAATCGCATATAAGCCGCTTTCCAGATCCATAATTTCCATTTGGATTAAGATTCAGCCAGGAGAAGAGCGACATTGCAAGCTGGGATCAGAAGGGAGAGGATTAGGAGGGAGAGGAAAGAAAAGCGTCTACTCTCTCTCAGAAGCGGAAGTAAGAGAGGGTTAAATTATGGTCTGATAACCCATTGACCATGTTGCACATTATTTTCAAGGTGAAAATCTTACATAGTGTTGCTTTAAAAGTTAGCTCCCGTTTTTGATGAGGAGCACATTTTATTTGATTTTGGTTACTGCTGTGTCCAAATCTGAGAGCTAACACTGCAGGAACTAGCTTACCTGCCAGTCCAAGAACCCAAGCTAACCACGAATGGGAGTATTCTGGATGAAACCAATGGAGCTAACTCGTGGCCACTCTGAGGAAGAATGTGCCATTAGTATGAATTCATTCTTGTCTCATTTCATGTTTGTACAGCCGAGTGTTCTGCTACTTCTTTAAAATACATAAGATCCCAAGGTATTGGTTTCCCTAAACTGTGAGCTATTAGGGACACATTGTGTTGCTGGCAACTGTAAATGTTTTTATCTACACTAGTGTGTGTGTGTGCGTGCACGCACGCACGCACGCACACACACACACACACACACACACAGAAAGACACACACACACACACACAGAAAGAGACAGAGACAGAGAGAGAGAGAGAGAGAGAGAGAGAGAGAGAGCTACCCTTCCAGAGCCAACTCTCCAAACCAGTCCCCTTTGGAGAGAGTCTTCAAAGTCACCTCCTCAACACTGGCAGGGATTTGCTGAGAGACCTTCACCTGTGGAGATCACACGTTCGTTCATGTCAGTAACTACTGAAGCACAAGTGTGACAGTTTTATTAAACTAAAAACATTAATTTAATTAAACTATTCTATGATTTCCAGTTCCACCTATTCAGGAGTACCATATGGAGCTTTTTTCAAAGTCAGATTTTAATGCTGACGGAGTAAAATGTAGTCCCATTCACTCCATTCCAACAAATTACAGCCTTAGCTGGTTTGGTCCAGCCGGAAGTTCAGAACTGAATGGAGTAAATGGCGCTACAGTTTATTTAATGACCATAACAGTTACTTACTGTCTTAGGTTTCCTGTTTTAGTTTATTGTCTACCTCGCCCCACTTGGTTCAATGTACCTCTTTTTATTTCCAACACCTGGATTTATTTAATCAATTACTTATGCTCTGTATTGATATTTTAATTGCTACTTTATTATTTTTTTCTCCCTCCTGTACCAAATTCTTGGATTCCTGATTTCTGGCCTTTTGCCCGCTTCATATACACATAGGTTTATTTGTCTAACTGGGCTGTTCTCTAGTAACCCCTACATTAAATGATAATCTTTTACACCATTTTATAATTATATTGTCTGTTAAATACTTGATTTCTTTTAGTTGCTTTACTTTACTTTTGACTATTTTTGAGCAATTCCCAAATGGTATTCCACACAATTAAACTATTAGCATATTTCCTCCTCCACTGACTCAGAAAAGGTAGATAAGTTCCCAATCATGACTCAGGAAAAGGCTTTGTCCAATGTAAGAAGTGTTTTCTGTAATATTAGTGTGACATAATAATCAGCTAAAGAATGTTTAATTGCCAGGAGCCGAGCCGTTTTGGTTCCCCCCGGCTCGGTCCTGACCTCCCTGTGGGGTTAAGTGCCACTGTTTATGTGTATATTATGTATTTGTCTGCCTTCCTTACCCATAGCCACTGTCTGACCAGCAGCTGTTAGACAGCCGCTGTGCCTACTTTCTGTGAGCGCTGCTGACAGTCTGCTGGTCCACCACGCCCTCTCTCTCTCTCTCTCTCTCTCTCTCTCTCTCTCTCTCTCTCTCTCACTGCCATCAGCTGTTCCCAGCCCCATTAATCATCTTTCCCTGTCCTCGTCCAGGTGCTCCTTATCACATCATCGCCAGCTGTGCGTGTACTTAAGCGCCTTTGGCCAGTCGTGCACTGCTGGGTCTTTGACTAACTGATCGTGTGTTGAATCAGTGAACTGTCAGCTCCATTACGACGTGTATCCACTCCGAGCAGTCCGTGGTTCTCTTACGCTCTCATAGCAATTCCAGCAGTGGGACGCCAGCGTGGATACACGTGTCTCCTCATGTGTTCGTGGGGCGATGCTGGCCCCCAAACGCCCACTGTTAGTACATTTTCGTACCTTTTTGTAAGTCTTCACCTTCTGAAACTGTTGTCATGAGTCTTTATGTTAAAAAATGTGTGTTGGTGTGTCCCTGTGCGTAAATCCTCATCGGGGTTATAACAGTAATTACTTTTTAATAAGCAGAACAAACAGTTGGGATATAGTGGCTTTCTTTTATGTCCTCCTTGTTTCGAGAATTTTATTAACAATTTCATATAAAGGAAGAATGGAAAAGACAAAGAAAGAGAGAAATTAAAAAAACAGGCAGACGCAGTACCTACATGCCTGACCAAAATGCGCAAGATCTAGTATTTACTACTCCACACTGAAGAATGAGAATTTAATTTAATTTGAGAACTGATATTTCTGTTTTTCTAGTAAGATTTATCACTAATAACACACAAGTGAATGAGTGAGTGAACAAGTGAATGAATGAATTCTGCATTGTAATATCTGTGGTAAGCTGTTACAAACATTCAAAGTCACTATGGCCGACAGCAAGAATAAAACAAGGCAGTGAGAGACCGTATAAGGCACCATCGTTCTGCTAAACCATTATAAATTACAGATTACTGCAGTCCTTTGCCAGATGTAGACCAATCTGGTGACCAATTTGCATGTTGCACCATCTTGCATTGACAAAGCGGCAGCATCAACACACTAAAGCTCTGGGGGGGGGGGGGGGGGATAATTCTAGCCTGATGAAATCACCCAGAGAGTGCTCAGATCTCCTGACTCTAAAACTCTAAAACCCTTTGTCGAAAAGGAGGTAAATATCATATTATTGATATAGCTCGTGAATTGTTGTCTGAAGTTAGCTGGTTGCTAGTTTGCGAATATGAGTTAAAGCTATGGGAGTACACCACAAAATAAATGTGCTGTCTGGTAGGCTTTAGCTGATCTGAGAAATGATTAGCTTTTCTCATGCAAATTTGGTCTTTACATTGTATTAATCGTTCATAAAAAGTGATCAGAATGGATTTTTTCGTCAACTGTTAGAGTGAAATTTATATATGTTTCAACATTCACCAAAATGTTAGCAGCTCCGAACATTTATCAAGTACAAACAAAATCTACTCTGACCACCAGTCCTT